>JAWZYU010000004.1:87043915-87782557 GCA_038380435.1 Ryuthela nishihirai | reverse complement strand
ATCTTCCGTGCATTTTAAAGCAAGATGTTGAGATCACCTTAATATGCATGCTCAATGACAGCGCTAGTACTGTGAGAAGGTCACAAAGTAAACCGAGTTATTCGTAATCATTCACACAACATCAAGCATTCACATATTCTGAAAATCAATTCACACTGTGAAAACGAAAGCAATAATCGTGATATTCAACTTTCCTGGTATATGGTTATATATGAGTGTATTTTTAGCAGCTTGTGTAAGGAAGACTTCCATTTTTTAGCAATTCTGAGAGATAATCTGAGAGACTGATAAAGGCCAAAATTAAAGAAGCTAAGGAATGCTAGATGATGGAAAGGAGAAGAAACTGAATTATTACAAGAAAAGCACTGGGGCGGGGGTGGCTCAGTCGGTAGCGCGCCAGGCTCGTAATTTGTAGTTCCCAGGTTCGAGTCCCAGCAGCGTTGAGATTTATCTCCACAAAATTCCCCGCCCTGCCCACGGTCAGTAGGTGATACCGATGGGCTTGGAAAGGCCGCCGTCCGTCGGATGGGACGTTAAGCCGTGGCCACGTGTGCGGGAGAGCCATACCCTGTGCACGTTAAAGAACACGCTGGATGGCCTTGACGGGAGGCTACCATCTGTCTCCCAACAGCTGTTCCAGTGGGTCCCCTCTCCCAACCTTCTCTGAGCCTTCGGGGTCCATGTGACCTGGCCATTTAGCCCATGGTGTGCAAAAAAGTGCCGCTCAGAGGTAAAACAAAACAACCCAACAAGAAAAGCACAATGCATAAAAAACTCTGCATAAAAAAAATTAAAGAAATTTGAGGAATGAGAGGAAAAAAACATCAAGCCACAATTAAAAATGATGGGGGGGGGGGAAATAATAATGGGAGAACCTGAGAAATTGGAAGCATGGACATTAAAAAAGAGCGTCAATATATTTAAATATATTGCCACTCTTTTTATGAAAACGACCAATGCATTGATCGATCCATATTTCCTAAAATCTGAAATGGAGAAGGTGATTAATTCAGCAAAAGACAGAAAGGCTAATGGACCTGATGAAATCCCTGCCGAAAAGTCAAGTTATTAAACAATAAAAATATTGGCATGCTTGTAGAATTATTTAGTAAAATATACGAGATAGGCAACATCCCTGAAAAATGATTGAAATCAACTTTCATCACTATACCTAAAAAGCAAAGACCAGAACCTGTGGTGACTATAGACTAATCAAAAATGATTGAAATCAACTTTCATCACTATACCTAAAACCCAAAGACCAAAATCTGTAGTGACTATAGACTAATCAGTCTAATGAGTAAGTCTTTAAAATGTTCCTGAAAATCGTTCATAATCGAATATACCGAAAATGTGAAAAGACAATAAATAGATGATGCACATCTCGGATTTAGAGAAGGATTAGGGGGAAGAGAATCTTTTGTGCCCAAGTTTTGATGCAGAGATGTATAATTTGTTTTATTGATTTTCACAAGACATTTGAGTGAGTTCAACACAGGAAGCTCATAAAGATTCTTGAGGATATTAGAGTTGATGATAAAGACATTAGAATAATTAGAAATTTATATTGTAATTAAACAGTATCGATTCATAATTGTATGTACAGGATGTGTACTGTACGCATCCTGTAAAAAATTCTTTTCTTCCGCCCAATGGGACGGAAGAAAAGAAGAAATATCTATTAATGGAAGGATCATGAATAACTTACGCTATGCTGATGCAACTGTACTTCGCTCAAAAAAGTATCCGAACAATATGGTTAATTACAAAATTCAGAAAAAATATCTGGCAGCGATTTTTTTTAGAAATTAGTGATCTGGCATCCTTCGTGTCACGTGACAACGAAGGTTGCCAGATCACTAATTTCTAAAAAAATCGCTGCCAGATATTTTTTCTGAATTTTGTAATTAACCATAGTGTTCGGATACGTTTTTGAGCGACAGTACTATTTACATCTAATTTGCATGATCCTCGGACCCTTCTCGATCGGGTGAATAAGGAAAGCGAAAGAATGGGTCTTAGAATAAATGCAAGTAAAACTAGGCTCATGACACTTAACAGTGATCCTATTCCAACATAAACTCTCATGTTAAATGAGAAGCAAATTGAGAGAGTTAATAAAGTTTAGATATCTGGGTTGCTGGATAAATGACAGAAATGACTCTGATAAGGAAAAAAATCAAGAGTTGAAATGGCTAGACAATGTTTTCTTAAAATGAAATCTACGCTGTGTAGCGGGAACTTTAATCTTGATCTTAGAATGACGAAGTGAGTTGGGTTGTTTTACCTCTGAGCGGCAGTTTTTTGCACACCATGGGCTAAATGGCCAGGTCACATGGACCCCGAAGGCTCAGAGAAGGTTGGAGGAGGGAACCCACTGGAACAGCTGTTGGGAGACAGATGGTAGCCTCCCGTCAAGGCCATCCAGCGTGTTCTTTAACGTGCACAGGGTATGGCTCTCCCGCACACGGGACCACGGCTTAACGTCCCATCCGACGGGCGGCGGCCTTTCCAAGCCCATCGGTGTCCCCTACTGACCGTGGGCAAGGCGGGGAATTTTGCGGAGATAAATCTCAACGCTGACCCAACTCGGACTCGAACCTGGGAACTACAGATTACGAGCCTGGCGCGCTACCGACTGAGCGCCCCAATGATGAAGTGAAATATATGATCGATTGTGCTGTATGTTGCTGAGGCTTGGACATGAAATCTACAGTCATCAAGAAGACAAGACTGAAGCATTCGAGATGTGGATTTACAGAAGGACATTGAAGATCACATGGACAGCAAAGATGAGAAATGAAAAAGTCCTGGAGAAAGTAGGAAGAAACTGTGAATTGCTGACGAACATCAAGAGAAGGAAGACTGCATATCTCGGTTATCTAGTCAGAAAAAATAAATATTTAATCCCACATTTAATTATTGAAGGACGAACCTTCCGTTCGTCCTTCAATAATTAAATGTAATTAATGGAAAAGAAGACCTGTAAGGAAAAGAATTTTTTTATTAGATAACATCATGAAGTGGACTGGAATGGGCATTGAACTTCTGTTTCGAGTGACATCTAATTATAGAAAATTTGCCCAAGTGGCCGCTGATCTCCTTTAGGAGATGGCATTTTAAGAAGAGAAGCTGCAGAGTACAAAGAAATGTATTTTCCCACAGTGATCTATTTCATTCTGTTAACTAGACTCCCATCCAATGCAATAATGCTGTTCCAATATCATACAGAATCTTCTTATATAAGATAGCTTAAACACAGAGCAAAGCTAACGACTGATATAGGCTGTGTTATACATTACCAAATACGTTTTATTTTCAACAAAATGTTAGAAAAATCCCATTGACCCAAAAATAAAAATTCTATATTGCATGGAATCTATAATGGATGTGGATTTTGATACTGCAGTGGTGGTGGTGCTAAGATGTGTAATAATGACTACCAAATTGTTAATAAGGATATTGTTCTAGTATACAAATATAATTAAAAAAATGTGGCAGAATTTACAACATATTAAGGTATATAATTTTTAAATGAAATTCATTTCACTTCATTGGAAAAAAATGTTTCCAAAATTTAACGGTGACTTCTTCTGATGCACAGACGCGTTAAAAGCGAAAACTTTAGGAACTAAGAATTGCCATTTACTTTCCGTTTACTAGATTCCTGCACTCAGAGCATAGTCACATTAGCCCGTAGCACGCACGATCTCCCTATATAAGTTTGAATCGTAAACTCAAGTCGAAGCTGACGATTGACTTAAGGCGGTATTTTATACAATCGTTTTTGAGGAACTCATTCAGGTGCCAACTAATCCGACGATCAGTAAATTGATTCATAGCCGTTCTGTTGAAACACCTGTATCCCGCACTGTGTCCAATAAAGGATTCGCAGTGGTGTTTTAAAGACGGGTGAGGTTCAGACAATCGATCCTATCACATTCGAATAGGATCACGGCTATTGATACCTGTTGGATGTTGATCCACATTGGCATCAATAAAAGAGCCACGTCTGCACTGGCGTCCATTGGCATGCTTTCTTAAGAGCAGTTGAGAGAGATCGGTGAATCTCTCTCTTTGGTCTAGCTTATTCCAAGGAGATCGTCCTTTCCGAATAAGAAATTTATTATGGCTGTCTAGTTCTTAAAAACCTAATCAATTTTATAAAGGAGAATCCAGTAAAGACTTTTTTTATATTTCCATTACCCTTACTAGCCTTCTCAAAGTGGCAGTGGTGGCGTCAACTTCATCCCTCTGAAACCACCTAATATGAATCAATCATCTAATATGCATATCATGCTTCAATACCACTAACCATTTTCTTTCCATAGGTGAAGATCTGTACAAACTTGAGGAAAGATGGGACCATTTTGAACAAGGCTTTTTTGAAACTAACAGTACTCTTTCAGGCAAAAGAGAGCAGAGGAAGCAAAATTATTGCTCCCTTTAAATCTGATCCTGCTATAGACGATATATTAAAAATGCTTTCTGAAATTAAATGCAACTCTGCTATTCACAAAGCCGTCCCATGGCCGAGTGGTTAACGCGCTCGGCTACTAATCTAAGGGACCTGGGTTCGAGCCCCGGGTAAGACATGGATGTATGTGTCGTTTTTCTGCTGAGGGCCTGTCATCCTCTCAGACCTTCTGCTATGGCATATAAACTGACAGGCTCCTGTCAGACCTCTGTGGCAAGCAGCTGCTTGATGGGGTATTTTTTTTTATTCACAAATGTTAGTTTTGAACTAGACTTTGAATAACGAATTCTCAGAATTAGTGCTGTATTATATAATGGGCAATCCCATGGCCGAGTGGTTAGCACTCAGATCACGATCTACTTTTAGCCGAAACACTCCCAAGTTCTTTTACCGAGTGGTTAGCACTCGCACACTGATCTAAGTGGGCTCGGTTCGACTATGGCATATTTATATATTTATTTTATTTATTATATAGTGAATCATATTGTTACGACAGACGAAAGTGAAACAATAAAACCAGAAGTGTCATTAAACTCTAGTGTTATGCTTCAGAGAAAGAATTACGTCACTACTCTATTGGAAAAGACGACTTAATTGTTGAAAATTCTTCGGTAGTAATAGAAAGTGAATGTATGCTTTCCTTTCAGTGAGTTAGTATTATGTTAATAAGAGAGAAAGTTATTTATATTCCGTTTATGCTGAAGTGATGATGCATAGAACCGGCCAGGCCTAGCACCTAATGTTTCCCCCTTCTCGTGGCGCAGGCCGTTAGTACCTTTCAAAAGAGATACTCTCTTGTGGAAGTGAACGGACGGGGAGGGCTGCCAGATTAATGTGACCTACTGATCTGGACATTATGGCTACTTACTTACTAACACATCAACAATTGAATCTTCTTGCTACCAGGAATCCACCCAGTAGCAAACTCATTCAGAAGCATTTTATAATCAGTGAACAAAATATTTATTTATTTTTTTTTTTTTATTTTTTTTTTATTTTTTTTTTATTTATTTATTTTTTTTTATTTATTTTTTTTATAATATATTAAACATATGGATTTGTTTAATATATGTTATTAATAATTTATAGAATTTTGCTTTTTTTTGAATTCTCAGGCTCCAAAATGCTTTTAAAGTTGAAATTTGAAATATTAAATTTTCTCAAAGCATTAAAGTATTTTTTCTCTTTCTTGATCATATTTTTTACACTTGAACAATATATGTTCAAGATTCTCATATTCCATACATTCATTACATGCCGGGGAATCATTTTTTTTTTCATTCTATATAATCTTGCTTTTGTGTTTGCTGAGTTGGTTTTAATTTTCAGAATTAAATTTATTTCTTTTTTATTCAGACCAAAATTGTTGAATTTATTTATAGCATGTGAAATATCATATCTAAATGTGTTAATTGCATTTGTATCATGCCATTTTTGTGTATCATTTATGATATTTACTTTATTTAGTTTTTTAAATAAATATATAAAAAAAGGTGTGTTGTAGTTAGGAATTATATTTATTGCTGTTTTTGCTTTTTTATCTACTATTTCATTATATTTTATTCCTACATGACTAGGTATCCATTGTATATGTATAATATTTTTGTTGCTTATATGATTTTTTGTGATGATGAGAATGTCATTTATAAAAATTTTGAAATTACTTTTTGAAGGATCATTATACATTGTTTCTATCGACGCTTTACTGTCAGTGAAAACTACAATATTTTTATTTTTAAATTTTAAAGCCCAATTTAATGCTAAAATGATTGCAGATATTTCTGCAGTTAAAATAGGATGAATATTTATGGCTACTTTATTATGGCTACTTTTCGTTTTTTTTTCTACCCTGCTGAGGAGTGTTCAACCCCACAGGGTCCTTGGTTGGTTGGCCATGTAAACCTACCGGACTGAATTGGACTAAGGCTCTGAGCTAGATTATGGATCCTCAATTAGCTGCACCGGTGGGCTTCTGTGGAGGTAAAATCTTCCGCTGTGTTTTCTGTTTGTTTGTGGATTGACAACCCCAAACGAATAGATTCACATGATATGTTTTATCAGCTGGTGGATAATCCTAAGCAGAGGTCATTGCAGGTACCTGAACTCTTGCTTCTTCCAGCATCGTCAAATTCTACATTGGAGGAAGTCCTCCAGTGGCTTCAGCCTTTAGTAGTCGGGGAACGGGTCTTTGCCCCATGTCTGCGATTAGGGGTTCTTGTGTGAGGACATCAAGTGATTAAACTCTGCACAGAGTTTATTCACTTGATGTCCTCACACAAGAATTCCACCGTTATAATTTAGATATTCTCGGCTTGCAAGAGACCAGATGGACAGATAAAGGTCAGATTCTTAAAAATAATCTTAAATTTCTCTTTTCAGGGAGGGAAAAAAATAAGCATCACCAAGGCGTAGATCTGCTTCTCAGCAGACACGCCAGTGATGATCTTCTAGGATATGAGTGCATTAATGAAAGGTTTCTTACAGCAAAATTTCAGACAAGCATTAGACTTTAATGTTATCTGCTGTTATGCCCTCATTGAGGATGCCGATGAGGATGAGAAGGATAGGTTTTACGGACAACTTCAGGATATTTGGAATTCTGTCAAGAAAGGAGATATTACCCTTGTTTTAGGTGACTTCAATGCCAAATATGGTACTCACTCTGATCTTTGGGGATGAGTGTTATGCCCTTTTGTTATTGGTAGCTGCAATGGCAATGGGCAACGTTTCCTACAGGTAAGTAAACTGAATGGTTCGAGAATAACAAACACTTATTACAAACACCGCGACATACATAAGTACGAATGGGTTTCATCAAATAGGCTGCATGAGATGACTGATAACAGTAAATGGGCTAATTCAGTTAGGAATACCGAGTCATGTAGGGGAGCTGAGATTGGATCTAATTTGAAACTTTGTTAAAAGTCTGTTGCAACTTAAATTTCAAAAGTGTTGTGCTAAGGTTAAAAGAAGTTAGCTTTAACATTGAGCCTGTGAAAGACCCAGTTAGAGCTAAAGTTTACCATGATGATTATGATCATTATGACAATCATGGTTTGCTTAATGTTCAAGTTAAGGAAGAATAGGACCATTTTAAACAAGTTTTTCTTGAAACTAACAGTACTCTTTTAGGAAAAAAGGAGCAGAGGAGGCAAAATTATTTGAGTGATAAGGCACTTGAGCTCATTTCAGAAAGAAAGAACTGCAGGTTCTTAATCAATACCCTACTAGTTCTAATGGAAAGGATTACAGAGAGCTTAATAAACGTGTAGAGGATCAGTTAGCTGCTGATAAGAATTTTTGGCTTGATGACTTGACTGACAAAGCCGAGGAAGCAGTTAGACAGCACAACAGTAGAGAGCTGTACCACATAGTAAATGTTTTGTATGGTAAAAAATGGACAGGTATACAGGAATTGAAGGATAAACAAGGTTATAGGTGAGTATTCTGTCATGGTAGGTGATCAGAGCATTTCAGTGAAGTTCTAAACAATTCTACTCCAATTGTTTGTAATGATGATAGATGCATTACTAGCTTTAATGTTGACCCTATAACACAGTCTGAAGTTATTTTGACTATTTCTAAACTTAAACTACATAAATCCTCAGGAGTAGATGAAATTACTACGGAAATGCTTACAGTTGGGAATGTTTTGGTTACCACATGGATGACTGAAATTTTGAATATCTTTTATGATAGAAGTATGGTTCCTAAGGATTTACCAAAGCTATTATTATCCCTATTTTTTAAAAAAGGTGATCCCAGATTTTGTGATAATTATATAGGGCCATACTTTATGTTCCAGGTAAAGTTCTTTGCATGATTGTGCTTAATAGAATTAAAAATATGGTTGACAGTCAATTGCGTGATGAGCAATGTGGATTCAGAAGTGGTAGGGGATGTGTGGATCAGATATTTTCACTTAGGCAGATTCTTGAGAAATGTTCAGAGTTTCAGAAACCTTTGGTTGCTAGCTTTGTTGATTTCAAAAAGGCTTTCGACTCTGTTGATCGTCATAATTTGTGGTTGATTGTGAGATCATATACCAGACAAGATTATTAACATAATGAAAGCTCTCTCTAATAACACTGAGTCGTGTGTGAGAGTTGGTAAGTCTTGTAGCAATTGGTTTAGCATTACTTCTGGTGTTCGAAAGGGTGCATTTTGACTCCTTTACTCTTTAATTTGGTTATTCATATTATTTATTCTCTTTAATTTGGTTATTCATTATATGTCATGCGAAATTCACTTCAAAGGAAAAATTTTGGCCTTAAATGGTATGGAGATACGAAAATTTCTGATATCAACATCATTTGCCATTAGGGTTAAATCATCAGCATAATCTAAATCAGAAATTTTCGTATCTCCATACAATTCTCTACAACCGGTCTCAACCAGTCTCATCCACAGCTCGAATGAAAGAGTTCATCTCATCAACAACATTTGCCAAAAGGCTTAATCATCAGCTTAATCTAAGAGATGAACTCTTTCATTCGAGCTGTGGATGATACTGGTTGTAGAGTAGGTTTGGTTATTACATTTACAGTTTTTGTTGAATCTTAGAAAGAAAACTAAAGTGATGATAATTGGTCAGACAGACTGTGATTCAGTTAATCTGAATGGTTGCAGTGTTGAGCAGATTAATGTAACAGATAAAAAAGTCGGATGGGACGTTATCTTGGGAGCTATGTAACAGATAATGGTGATGTGCAGCATGAGATTAATATACGAATAGGGATTGCTGCCGGGACTATTAAGAATCTAGGGAGAGTGCGGAGAAATAAGCGTATACACCTAAACATTAAAATTAGACCGTATAATAGTTTGGTTCTTTCTAGGGTTAGTTATGGTAGTGAAACGTGGACACTTTGTAAACAAGATAACAGGAAACTAGATGCTTTTGATTCTAGATGCTTACGCAGTATCTTGGTCATTAGGTGGTTCAACTTTGTAAGTAATGATGAGGTTAGGCAAAGGAGTCGGCAACTTCCTTTGAGCATTAGAGAGAGCAGTTGGAGAGAGACTCCGTTGGTTTGGCCATGTTGCCCGTATGGATAATTATAGATTAGCGAATAAGGTTATCAACAATGTGTCTAAAGGTCTCAGAAGGAGGGGGAGACCTAGGATGCGGCGGGCAGACAATGTCAAACAGGACCTTGTTAAAATTGGTGTGCAGTGGCCAGATGCAGCAGATATAGCTCAGGAAAGATATGCTTGGAGAACTCAATTGCACGGCCTGGTTCGACCTCCGTAGCCTATGGCTACTTCAGGATGATGATGATGATGATGATTCAAGAGACATGACAATCAAATCGAAAAAGCAATATGTTAGTCGAGCTAGTGGAGCTGGTTTTAATTTCTTCGTAGGAAGAGTTCATCCTTTGATGAATCTTGGTGAAAAGAAGCCAACAGGAAAAGCAAATAGGGTTTAGTGACAACATAGTGTATAAAAGGAATTAGTAAGGTGAACCTTGGTAACTAATAGGTATTTCAACAAAGAAACTTGCGTTGCTTGTCAAATGCTTAAACGATATTCCAGTTGTGCTTTGAGTAGATATTGAAACAATTTTAGTATATATGTATTTATTATTCTTCAAATATTAGCTTCATACTGGTGAAGGCAACGATTTCCGTTAGATGAATTTGTTTTACATATATGGTCTTATATCATTCTAATAAATTAATCCATTCAGAATTTTTGTTTCTAAGCATTCTTTTGAACTCACGCTCAGTTTTCCTACTGAAATGCATAACAATATTTTATTTAATTTTATTAAAACCCGAAGGACGGAGATAAGGTGTAAGCTTTCTGATTGTGGTTGCTTCTCGTACAACATACAAACTGCTTTACAAGGATATGTGGCTCGTAATCTGTAGTTCCCAGGTTCGAGTACCAGCTGGGTCAGCGTTGAGATTTATCTCCGCAAAATTCCCCGCCCTGCCCACGGTCAGTAGGGAACACCGATGGGCTTGGAAAGGCCGCCATCCTTCGGATGGGACGTTAAGCCGTGGCTCCATGTGCGGGAGAGCCATACCCTGTGCACGTCAAAGAACACGCTGGATGGCTTTGACGGGAGGCTACCATCTGTCTCCCAACAGCTGTTCCAGTGGGTCCCCTCCCCCAACCTTCTCTGAGCCTTCGGGGTCCATGTGACCTGGCCATTTAGCCCATGGTGTGCAAAAAAGTGCCGCTCAGAGGTAAAACAACCCAACAAGGATATGCCCATCGGCTTAATAGTCAGATTGTCTATGCACTACCCCTGTAAGGCTTCTGCATTGCAGTGATCTGTGTCTTTGCATTAACCGAGCATTTATAGAAGAGTGTTGTTTCCGGTTATGTGCACAACTTCCTATATATGTCTAATCGTAAATTCAGAGAATAGTTGACGACTGATTTATTCGTTGTTTTATGCATTGCCCTACCAAAGACTAGAACATTTCTGTTTTATGTTGATGAAAAATCAAATTAGACTCTCAGATCTTGTTGGGCTCTCCTTACATCAATGGGGCAGATGGTAAATTAAAATTCTAAATCTAATATATCTAAATCTTTCATTTCAATTATACCCGTTCAATATTTAAAGCGTTATGGATGCTGCAATATTTAACAGTAAAAGTTAAGAACCATAAGAATTTATTTTAAAAGCCAGCCAAAAGCGAGAAATTGCATTTTATGTGAAACCTTATAGCAAATAATTTTATATTGAAAAGTTCTGGGAATTCTTTCAATTTTTATCAATTTTGACGAATTACTTTTAGGAGTAACCTGCTGTTAAATATTCCAGCTTCAATAACTCTTTAAATAATGAATTAAAGTGTTATATTTGAATAGGTTTCATTGAGATCTTTAATTTACAATCTGTGCCATTGATCCAAAAAGTTTACGCTTCAAAATATTGAATTTGAAATTTTGCTTTTCATTGACTTATCTATGGGAAATTCACTAAGATTTGGGTAGGAGTGTAATCGCATCTGAGGAACTCTGTCACATGGCCATCAATCCGTTTGATCAACATGTTGATTAATAACAGTTCACCTGAAGCTTGGGTTGGGTTGTTTTACCTCTGAGCGGCACTTTTTTGCACACCATGGGCCAAATGGTCTGGTCACATGGACCCCGAAGGCTCAGAGAAGGTTGGGGGAGGGGACCCACTGGAACAGCTGTTGGGAGACAGATGGTAGCCTCCCGTCAAGGCCATCCAGCGTATTCTTTAACGTGCACAGGGTATGTCTCTCCCGCACACGGGGCCACGGCTTAACGTCCCATACGACGGACGGCGGCCTTTCCAAGCCCATCGATGTCCCCTACTGACCGTGGGCAGGGCGGGGAATTTTTGCGGAAATAAATCTCAACGCTGACCCAGCTGGGACTCGAACCTGGGAACTACAGATTACGAGCCTGGCGCACTACCGACTGAGTCACCTCCGCCCCATTCACTTGAAGCACCTGCTTCTTAGCAGTGCTCTGCACTGTATCTGATAAGATTTCCGCACTGAGTCTAATAAGATTGTTTACTGGGTCTAATAAGGGTCCCGCAATGGTGTTTTAAAGACGGAAAAAGTCCAAACAATCGATCCTATTACATTCTAATAGGATCAAAGTATTGGATGTGGATTCCTGCACTGTATTTGACTCTGCCTAAGTCCCACAGTGTTTTGCACTCAAAAAGAATTGCTGTTAAAACGATAAAACGTGCTTTTTCCTCTACATATAACAGTTTTATCTACAATACTTCATAATTACATCACGCAGCTGTTATCAGTGAAATATTCGTATTTTTATTATTACATGTTTCCATTATAATGTCATCTGAGATTTCGTTGTTCCATCCAGAGATAATAGCATTTTGGATATATTTCCTTTAAGTAAATCTTTTTTGTTACTTTAGTTTGAAGCAATCAAATATTTACCATTACTTTTCTTATTGTAGAATTTCTAAAAACGATGCGACTTCTGCAGAAACACTTTATTTTAGGATATGCTCTTATTGAATCTGGGGTTGACTCATATGGTTCCGCAACAGGCTTGAAATCTGTTGTTCCTACGTTTCAAATTTCAACTATGCCAGCATTCAGATTTATCTTCATTATCTCTTTCCCTGCCCTCGATTGGGAAGGGGGAACCGATGGCTTCAAAAGACTACACTATAGCACGTGATCTTAAGCGAAAGAGTCCATATGTAAGATCTGTCCACGTTAACATTTTGATTATCCTGTCCACGTTAATACTTTGATTATCCTGTCCACGTTAATACTTTGATTATACTGTCCACGTTAATACTTTGATTATACTGTCCACGTTAATACTTTGATTATACTGTCCACGTTAATACTTTGATTATACTGTCCACGTTAATACTTTGATTACACTGTCCACGTTAATACTTTGATTATCCTGTCCACGTTAACATTTTGATTATCCTGTCTGCGTTAATACTTTGATTATCCTGTCCACGTTAATACTTTGATTATACTGTCCACGTTAATACTTTGATTATCCTGTCCACGTTAATACTTTGATTATACTGTCCACGTTAATACTTTGATTATACTGTCCACGTTAATACTTTGATTATCCTGTCCACATTAATACTTTGATTATACTGTCCACGTTAATTTCTTTGATTATCTTGTCCACGTTAATGCTTTGATTATCCTGTCCACGTTAATTTCTTTGATTATCCTGTCCACGATAATTTCTTTGATTATCCTGTCCACGTTAATTTCTTTGATTATCCTGTCCACGATAATTTCTTTGATTATCCTGTCCACGTTAATACTTTGATTATTTTGTCCAAGTTATTTTTTTAATTATACCATTCACGTTAATCCTTTGATTATCCTGTCTACTTAATCCTTTGATTATCCTGTCTACGTTAATCCTTTGATTATCCTGTTTACGTTAATCCTTTGATTATCCTGTCTATTTTAATCCTTTGATTATCCCTGTCCACATGAAAATTTTGTTCTCTGGCCACTTAAAAAAATAATTAATTAAATAAAAAGGCTTGATAACCTGTCCATGCCTTGATATCCTGTTCATACTGAAGCCTTGATATTTTCCCATGTTCAAGTCTTGATATCCTGTCCATGTTGAAGCCTTGATATTTGTCCATATTGAAGCCTTGATATTTTTCCATGATGAAGCCTTATCCTGTTCATGTTGTAACCTTGATATTTGTCCATGTTGAAGCCTTGATAATCTGTCCATGTTGCAGCCTTGATATTCTGCCCATATTGAAGCCATGATATTTGTCCATGTTGTAGCCTTGATAACCTGTTCATTTTGTTCTCTGTCCACTTAAAAAAATAATTAATTAAAAAAAAAGGCTTGATAACCTGTCCATGCCTTGATATCCTGTCCATACTGAAGCCTTGATATTTTCCCATGTTCAAGTCTTGATATCCTGTCCATGTTGAAGCCTTGATATTTGCCCATATTGAAGCCTTGATATTTTTCCAAGATGAAGCCTTATCCTGTCCATGTCGAAGCCTTGATATCCTGTTCATGTTGTAGCCTTGATATTTGTCCATGTTGAAGCCTTGATAATCTGTCCATGTTGCAGCCTTGATATTCTGCCCATATTGTAGCCATGATATTTGTCCATGTTGTAGCCTTGATAACCTGTTCATTTTGAAGCCTTGGCATCCTGTCCAGGTTGTAACCTTGATAACATGTCCATCTTGAAGCCTTGATATTTGTCCCTGTTGAAGCCTTGATACCCTGTCCATGTTGTAGCCTTGAAAACCTGTCCATGTTGAAGCCTTGATAATCTATCCATGCTGAAGCATTCTTAATATTTGTCCTTGTCGGAGCCTTGATACACTGTCCATGTTGTGGCCTTGATAACCTGTCCATGTTGAAGTTTTTATACTCTGTCCATGCTGAAGCTTTGATATTTGTCCATGTTGTAGCCTTGATACTTGTCCATGTTGAAGCCTCGATTTCCTGTCCCTGTTGAAGCCTTGATGTTTGTCCATCTTGAAGCCTTTATATGCTGTACACGTTGTAGCCTTGATAACCTGTCCTTGTTGAAGCCTTGAATCCTTTCCCCGTTGAAGCTTTTTATTTGTCCATGTTTAAGCCTTGATACCCTTTCCATGTTGAAGCCTCGACATTTTGTCCATGTTGAAACCTTTATATCCTATCCATGTTGATGCCTTGATATTCTGCCCATGTTGATATCCTGCACATATCATATGATCCTGCACATATTTATATGCACATATCATATGATCCTGCACATATTTATAAGCACATATCATATGATCCTGCACATATTTATATGCACATATCATATGATCCTGCACATATTTATATGCACATATCATATGATCCTGCACATATTTATATCCTGTATGCCATTGAAGCCTTTGATAGCTTTCCACATTGAAGTCTTGATACCTTGTCCATGTTATAGTCTTGATATTTGTCCATGTTGAAGACTTGACACCCTGTCCATGTTGAAGCCTTGATATTCTTTACCTGTTGAAACCTTTATATTTATCCATGTTCAAGCCTTGATAAACTATCTATGTTGTAGCCTTGATAACCGGTCCATGTTCAAGCCTTGACATCTTGTTCATGTTGAAGTCTTGATATCCTGTTCATGTTGAAGCCTTGATATTTGTACATATTGAAAACTTGATGCCCTGTCCATGTTGTAGCTTTGATATTCTGACTATGTTGATATCCTGCGCATATTGAAGCCTTGATACCTTATACACATTGAAGTCTTGATACCCTCTCCTTATTGAAGCTTTGATATTTCTCCATGTTGAAGCCTTGATATCCTGTCAATGTTGAAATCTTGATATCCAGTCCATGTTGAAGCCTTGATACCCTGTCCATGTTGAAAGTCCATATTGAAGCCTTGATATTCTGTCCATGTTGATGTCCTTTGTAGCATTGTAGCATAATTAGGATTTTTCAAAGTACCAGGATCTAAGATCCCATAACCTTTTCCATCGGAAAGTATCCAATAAATGATATGAGTCAAAACACAAGAAAGTAATCACCAAAAAAGTTAGCCCCGAAGGGCAGGAAAAACAGTAATAAATATGATAATTCAGGAAGTCAGACCTAAAAGGTTTCCAGTTCGAAAACCAAATCTACTCGTAGGATCGTGATCAAATTTCAAAATATTTGAAATAAATTCATGAGGATTTGTGTCCACAGTTTCGAAGAATTTCTTAGAAATCTGCTTTATATAAGTGTAAATATGCTGCACACCTAAATCTCCATGTATTTGTCTGTCGCTTACAAATCATGGAGCATTTACAGCTTGTCTAAGAATCTTATTTTGATAAGTCTGAATCTTCTTAATATTTATCTTAGTTGTGTTAGCAAAAATGGGGCTGCATAAGAGTTATGATTGGTCTAAGAACAGTATGATAGAGTAGAAGTTTATGATCAATGGAGAGGATAGAATTCCTACCCATCAAAGGACCAAGCCGACATCTAACCATGTTTGCCCTTTGCAAAACATAGTCAATGTGTTTGTTTTTGCCAGTTGAGTGGAATATCGAATATTTTAAGTATCTGAGGATTAGCAATTCTCTCTGTGGTAAAAAGAAGTGAAGCACTTTTCTCGGGATTGATTCATATCTTCCATTTGCTGTACCATTGCTCTATCTTATCCAGGCCTTGCTGCAATCTATTAATAGCAATAGATGCATTCAGCGAAGGTCAGAGAAGAGCAATGTCATCTGCGCACATCGCTATAGTGATCCTGTCAAACAGAGGATAATCAGAAAGATAAAAAGTAAAGAGCACTGGTCCAAGAAGGAATCCTTGTGGTACTCGATACTGGTCCAAGAAGGGAATTTGTGGTAGCTTCGATGGGATGAATAGAGGATAGGCTCCTTTTAACCCGTACTTGGAATGTACATTTGTTCAGATAGGATTGTATAAATAGGATAATTCCTGATGGGGCCTCAGCCCTGACAAGTTAGTACAACACACCATCTTTCCAAACCCTGTCAAAGGCTTTGGCCACATCAAGGAAAACTGAGGCAACCGTTTCCTTCTTGTTCAATGATTCAGCAATTTTCTCAGCAACTCGGAGAATCTGATGCTCTGTGGACATTTTCTTTCTAAAACCAAATTGTGAATCTGGTAAAATGTTGTTCTGACTAAGAAATTCACAGAATCTATTGATAGGTCGCGGACCTATTGATATTAGTAATTT
Organism: Ryuthela nishihirai; assembly: GCA_038380435.1. Lineage (NCBI taxonomy): Eukaryota > Metazoa > Arthropoda > Arachnida > Araneae > Heptathelidae > Ryuthela > Ryuthela nishihirai. The sequence goes on along the minus strand of JAWZYU010000004.1, from coordinate 87,765,889 downwards.
CATTCTTTTTTACTTTTGGGATATGGCAACAAGATTCGGTCCCACTTGCAAAATAACTGCAAAGTTGTTTGCCCGGGGATGGCATCTGATTGACACTTAGTGTTGGAGAATTCCCGGGGATGGCATCTGATTGACACTTAGTGTTGGAGAATTCCCGGGGATGACATCTGATTGGCATTTAGTGTTGGAGAATTCCGGGGTTGCCAGAATTATTGCCGCACTTCAGCCGAAGAAGGGATTCGGTGCGGGGTGATCATGTTAACAGGACCCGGGTTCGGTCTTCTCGCTTCGATGTAATTGTTTATTGTTTCCGAGTGCACAACTGTAGTCCAGCAGAACTCCGTTTTCGTTGTGGATAAATTTTCAATCAAGGTATAATCATTTTAATTCATATTAATCTGATTGTTGTCACTTTTTTATATTTTGACTGTCACTTTTAATTGAGTTTACTTAAGTAGACTGAAAATGTGATAACTTGATTGTAATGTGAATTCACCCATCTTTATAAGCTGGTGGTGTAATTATGTTGATTTTGAAACTTTAAATAAATTTAAATATTTTTTTTGTTATTGTTTAAACCAAATTTGCATTTGTCTATCATTGGATCCTCTACTCATCACAGCTACAGTTAGAGAGTACATGACTATGTATTGCGAGCTTGTGGTTGTTCCTGGTTCGAATCCACATCTTCTTCTGAGTCACTCTTTCAGAAGTATCTGTTAGAAGGCAATTTTTTGGTTTGATGTTAGATCGACAAAGTATAGATATGTAGTTATAGATGTGTGATAATTAAGTACGGATAATTATTTTGATAAACGCTCCACGGGGGTTGGATGCCCGATCTCGCCCAAGGTTAGTGTATCAATTTAAGTGAAAGTTTAGCTAACTAAAGTTTACTTCTTGGAGCTGAGCAAAAACACGTCCACTCTCTTCAAGGTCTGAGCTCCAAGTCCCCCGCTTCTTCGCTTTTCGTTGATATAATAATTATTTAACCTCACAAAGCTTTTATATCCTGCGTGCCATTGAAGCCTTGATACCTTGTCCAAATTGTAGCCTTGATATTTATCCATGTTGTAGCCTTGATGACCTGTCCATGTTGAAGGCTTGACATAGTGTGCATGTTAAAGTCTTGATATCCTATCCATGTTAAAGCCTTGATATTTGTCCATGTTAAAGCCTTGATATTTGTCCATGTTGAAGCTTTGATACCGTGTCCATGTTGAAGCTTTGATACCGTGTCCATGTTGAAGTCTTGATATCCTGTCAATGTTGAAGCCTTGAAACCCTGTGTGCCATTGAAGCCTTGATACCTTGTCCAAGTTGAAGCGCCTGCAGGAATGCAAGTGATGCTCATTTTGGATATGATTACATTATTGAAAGTGATATGATAGCTAATTTAAAACAGAGATTAAAGACATGAGTCTGTTGCTAAGCGACCACCGTGAACTCTGACGAAGAAGAGCGGTTTCATAGAAGGTATTCAATGCCAGGATTGGGTTGTTCTACTTTTGAGCGGCACTTTTTCGCACACAATGGGCTAAATGGCTAGGTCAAAAAGACCCCTAGGTCCACTAGAACAGCTGTTAGGAGACAGATGATAGTCTCCAGCATGTTCGTTAACGTCCACAGTCTCTCTTGCACACGGAGCAACGGCTTTACGCCCCATTCGATGGACGACGGTCATTTCAAGCCCATCGGTATCCCGTTTCTGACCGAGGGCATGATGGGCAGCTTTGCAAAGATAAATGTCAATGCTGGTCTAGGTGGGACTCGAACCTGGGAACTACAGAATAAGAGCCTGGCCCGCTACCGATTGAGGCAACCCCGCCCCCAACGTTAGGATATTTTGAATTCTGTTCAAGAGATATCACTCTGTTATATAAGGAGTGTGACTGATTATGATTAACAAGACAGAGGCTAACTCTGTTAGGACCACCAAATCGTATAGTAGAGCTATAATTGGGTTTAATCATTACCTTATTAAAAGTGTCTTGCAACTGAAGCTTAAGAAATAATATGTGAAGAATAAAACAATAACTTTTAGCACTAAAGACTTTCATGTGGCGTATTTAAGGAGGGGAGGGGTTGGAGCGTTCAACTCCCCTCCCCGAATTGTATACGTTGATCATCATTATTTCAAGCAGCGATGTTTTAAGGAGGTCCAACCAGATTGTGCAATTTACTTCTCCAATCACATCTGTTCTGAGCTACATCTGCTGCATCTGGCCACTGCACACCAATTCTAACAAGGTCCTGTTTGACATTGTCTGCCCACCGCATCCTAGGTCTCCCCTTCTTTCTGAGGCCTTTAAGCACATTGTTCATAACCCTATTCGCTAATCTATAATTATCCATATGCGCAACATGGCCAAACCAACGGAGTCTTTTTCTGCACAATACACTGCTTAAAGGAGGTGACCGACTCCTTTGCCTAACTTCATCACTACTTACAAAGATGAACTACCTAATGACCAAGATACTGCGTAAGCATCTAGAATCAAAAGCATGAAGTTTCCTGTTCTCTCGTTTACAAAATCATTTTGAAGTTTTATTCTTTGGAAACATTTTTCAATTATTTAAGCATTGATGCAAAATGCACCAGTGGTTTTTATTTATTGATGTTGCCGTTTTTAAATATTTACGTATTACTTTTACCTATGTTCCCGTGGCCGAGTGGTTAGCAAGCTTGGCTACTGATCTACGGGACCTGGGATCGAGGCCCGGATTAGGCATGTATGTATGTGTTGTTTTTCTGCTGAGGTCCTGCCATCCTCTCAGATCTTCTACTTTGGCATATAAACTGACAGGCTCCTGTCAGACCTCTGTGGCAAGCAGCTGCTTGAGGGGGTATTTTTTTTTAATCTTTTGAAAAATTCAAGTTCCCCTCCAAACATATTTTCAAAATATTTTACTGCATATGGAAAAATTAAGAAGGAACTGGTTGTTTTACGGACTATCTTGAAATTTACGAGTTCCATGTCTACAGAACATCGATTTGGAGTGACATTGTCAATTTACCTCCAGTGATACTTTTCCGTAAATGGCTTATTTTCAAAATTAGGTAGTTTTGAATGTTTTTCCACTCACATAAACATATGAAGTGTCTCAATACATATTAGGAGGTAGTGTACATAGATTCTTTACCTTTTAACTCTGAAGTCAGTTGATTAAAATATAACAAAAGACATTCATCTAGTATTATGTCTATCATTTGGTTCAAAATATGCTTAATACTGTCATATACATTTAAACTAACTACACGTTAATAGTAGAATAATTCTCTTAGCAAAATAGTGTTATGTCATTTTGCGTGATAACCCGATTACGAAGTTTTTATTTTCTTTGTACATTTTGTTTTGCAAAATTTTGAAAAGACTTACACGAAGGCAACGCACAAAATGTATCCTTATCTTCTGGCATGTGTCTTTGCTTTCATTCACACCGATCCATTAATCTAACTGCCTACGACAAAAGCCTCACTAAAGAGAGAATAACTCCAAGGCATTCCGTTACTCGGATCAGTGGCATTGAAGGGACATAGTAGGAGATTGTACTGAGCTGAGGAAAGCTGCCAACGTAAGACTCAGTTTCGACGCCTTAGTCAAGGCGAGCCACGAGCCACGCCTGGCGAAAGGGTTGCACAGCCCAGAATATCACCCAGTCTACCTCCGGCCATGGTCGAGTCACGTGGCCAGACAGCTGGCGCCAACTCCGGTCCCAAGGCACGTGCTGGTGACTGGAGTCGCAATCACGAAAGCCGCCATCCATCTTTCGGCGGCGGAGACGACATCCGTGACGTCCATCCAGTATCCGCAGCTTCCTAGTTTTTATCATTTTTGTCGGAACATCCCCAACGACTATGGACGTCGGAGACGGTGGGAGGAAGTTGTCGGAGACGATGGGAGGAAGGTGTCGGAGACGATAAGGAGAAGATGTCGGAGAAGGTGGGAGGAAGATGTCGAAGACGAAAAAAGTAGATGTCGGAGACGATGGGAAGTATATTTCGGAGGCGATAGAAGGCAGATGTCGAAGACGATGGTAGGTAGATGTCGTATACAGTAGGAGGCAGATGTCGCAGACGATGGGAGGTAGAAGTCAAGACGATGGGAGGTAGATGTTGGAGACGATGGGAGGTAGATGTCGGAGGTGGTGAGTGGAAGATATCACTGACGCTCTTCACGGAACCTTTGACCACGCCTGGCAAAAAGCAAATTTTTTCAATTCTCCCTAGCGGGGGGAGGGGAGGCAATATTTCGCGCCTCAAAAAATATTTTTTGACGCTCTGTGAAAGTCCTTTTTATTATTTGAAGTTCAAAATGTTTTCTGATATAACCTAAGTAAAAAAAAATTAAGAAATTGTTAAACATCACCCTTTAGGACAAATATATATATATACAGGAACCGGCTCGGATCCTGTATATATATTATTATACTCGCAGAAAAAAATAAAGCGATACAATCCAGTGCCAGAAAACGACTGGATGGATATCCACTGCAGTGTAACATTTTTTCCCTTCGCTTTAGAACCTTTTAAAAAAAACATGAAAGTAACTTGAGAGATGACTTATGGATCACCTGAAATTAAGTTTTCAGCTGTTTTCCTCTTCTTGTAAATGTACTTACAGAAAATAACAACAACTCTTGATTTCCTGAAGTTTCCTCCAAGTTTAATAATTTTTAGCCTCCAAAACTATTACTAGCATTCTCGAAGGGGGGGGGGGGGGAAGAGAGAGTATGAGCTTTGACTCCACCCTCCTCTATGTAATTGGACATGATCGTTTGAACTTGTATATCTCGCAAAAAAAAAAAACCTACAAGAAAACTCATCTAATTGCATTTTAAAATAACACCTCCTATATTAAATGCTTTTAAGATAACTGGTATTGACTATGGGACAAAGAATCTAGATTGCTAAGTGGTATACAATATTTGAAAAAATAGTGCAAGTTGCACGAGACTTGGCTTTTTGCGATTTTGATAAAAGGCATCGTTTACGCCAAGAACAGCAAAACTCTGAGGATTTGAAAACAGCAATCCAAGCAGAATTTCAACCGAATTATGTTCTCGAGCTTGCAACAACTTGCTCAAAAGTCTTCAAAATTTCTATTGACCAAGAAGACAGACATATGGATCACCTGAAGTTAATTTTTCCGCTGTTTTCCTCTTCTTGTAAATGTACTTCCAGAAAATAAAAATAACTCTTGATTTCATGATTTTTTTTTCTTTTGTTTCTATTCAAACGCGTTCAGTTACAGGTCTGAGAGGAGCATGCAATAAAAAAAAACTCTGAGCCATCTAAGTAGATTCAAAACTACCTATAATCCATTTTGCCTAAATTTGAAAAAAAAAAAAGTTGAGAAAGACCATTTGCTGGTTGAGTTGGGGTGTTTTACCTCTGAGCAGCACTTTTTTTGCACACATTGGGCTGAATGAACAAGTCAAAAGGACTACTAAGGCTCAGAGAAAGTTTGAGTGAGGGGACCCACTGGACAGCTGTTAGAAGACAGATGGTAGCCTCTCATGAAGGCCATCCAGCGTGTTCTTTTACGCGCACAGTGTATGGGCTCTCCAACACACGGGCCTCAGCGTAATGAGGACGACGGCGTAATGAATCCGACGAACGGAGGCCTTTCCAAGCCCATCGGCTTGGAAAACATCGGTGTCCCCTATTGAACGGCGGCTGTTTTCTCCGAAGCCGAAAATTAATACAAAGGAAAATCGATCTTTCTGAGCATCATTCTTCTTTAGAGACACTGGCTTTTCAATTAAATTGCCATGACTTAACTTTTGTGGTAATATCTATGTATCAGGTAATATTATCAACTAAACGTTCACAAATATTTTTAATGGTGTCCTGCTCCTAAAATTCCAACTGGTGATTTTTAATGGACATAATTATCTTTAAAAATAAAAAGTGTTAAATGTCTACAGACGGACAGGTAGACAGACAGAGAATCAACAAAGTAAAAACAGTTACTCTTTCTTTGAAATCGAGCAAAACAGGACGTTAGAATGTTGAAAAAAAGCGAAATAAATTCTAAAATCAATATATGCCAAAACAGCTAATAACATCTTCACATAGATGTTGCAGGATTGACTCAATCTGTAACGAGACAGGCTCACAATTTGTTGTAACTAAGGCTCGAATACCAACTGCGTTGAAATTTTCTTTCCCAAGCTTCACTCCCTTCGGTGAGAAAGAAAACATCCGATGAGCTTGGAAAGATCGCAGGCCGTCGTATGAGAGATTAAGTCCTGTCCCATGTACAGAGCTCCACCTTGTGAATGTTAAAGAGCACATTGAATTGCTTCACTGGAAGGCTTCCATCCAGCTCCTACTGCTGCCCAGTAAATATCATTACTTATCTATTTATGTCTGAGCTTTGGTGTCCTTATGACAAAATGTCCATTAAGCCCATTGAATGGAAACCACCCAGAAGTAAAATACACCAATCTGACTGAATATAGTGGTTACTGTGTGTCCAGAGATTGTTGCTACCATTTTCCTTTGAAGAAGAACGTTTATTTAATATATGAACCTGAGGCCTAATTTCATACAGAGAATTCGCTTTTTAAAAACGAGAATGATTGGTGGGACAGTCTTGAAATTATCGCGGGGCTTTGGGTTGAGTTGTTTTACCTCTGAGCGGCACTTTTTTTGCACACCACGGGCTAAATGGCCAGGTCACATGGACCCCGAAGGCTCAGAGAAGGTTGGGGAAGGGGACCCACTGGAAGAGTTGTTGGGAGACAGTTGGTAACCTCCCGTCAAGGCTATCCAGCGTGTTCTTTAACGTGCACAGTGTATGACTCTCCCACACACGGGACACGTCTTAGCGTCCCATCCGACTGACGGTGGCCTTTCCAAGCCCATCGGTGTCCGCTACTGACCGTGGGCAGGGCGGAGAATTTTGCGGAGACAAATCTCAACGCTGACCCAGCTGGGACTCGAACCTGGGAACTACAGATTACGAGCCTGGCGCGCTACCGACTGAGCCACCCCCGCCCCTTATCGCGGGGTAAACTGGTGGAAGTAAAATACCAAAAAGGAAAAGATTCAGCAGAATCAGGCACCTATAAAAAATAAATAAATCTCCGTGAAGCAGCTGCTTGCCACAGAGATCTCACAGGAGCCTTGTTAGTTTATACGCCATAGAGAAAGTCTGCGAAGGCGAATCCTCAGCAGAAAGGCAAACATACATCCATAGTCCTTCGATCAGTAATCGAACACGTTAACCACTAAGTTACGGGACGGTCTAGCATAGTCTATAAAATAACACATAGTCATATAAAACTGCGACAAAGAGTCCACAGAAGCAAGAAAAGCAATCGAAATACAATAAGAAGTATCAAAAAGCGGCGTGAATCGTAGGCTTAAAGTTTGAATCCCGTGTTTTATCTCGTTTTCTTTGAAAACACCAGGGAACACCGCGTGCAGTTGGCAAAATCTGCTGACGATCCGCCATCCTCACAGATCTCTTCTAATATGGCGTATTAAACTGACAGGCTCTTTGCTTGAAGACAGCTGACAGCTGCTTGAAGAGGTATTTATTATTTTTGTGTTTTGTTTACATTGATAAATTAAAAATTCTTTGTGTGTTGGATAGATATTGATGAAATATTACGATATGCACTTTCCGAATCTTTCTAAAGCTATAATTACGACCTCTAGCGTTGGAAAAACTTTAAAATCCCAAAATTTCAAACGAATATTTCAAATTATTTATTTATGCTGGAAATTTGAAATTTTGGTGGTGGAATCTGAAAGTCACGAAATTTCCACTGTCAACAATGAGTTGGCGCATTAGACCCAAGGGGTGGGAAAAAACAATTTTTTTTTTTTGGGGGGGGGGGGTTAGCAGATAATTGTTTGTATTTAAAGAAAAGTGAAAAATTCTTTTTTAGAGTTAGATAGGAATTGATAAAATATTATGATTTGCACTTGCGGAATCTTTCGAACATTATAATTGCGTCCTCTAACGGTGAAATATTTTAAAAATTCAAAAATTTCAAACGAATATTGCAACGATGCATTAATGACAGAAATTTTAAATTTTGGTGGTGGAATGGGAAAGTCATAAAGTTTCCACTGGAAACAACGAAAGTGATTAGAAAACTCTATTTTAGTTGGATTGGTCAAATGAAATATTATAATTCGCATTTTTCAAGTACTTAAGTAGTTTTAATAAGTCTTTGCATATCGCTAAATATGGAAACAGCAGAACTGTTAATACGTTTTACAAATAATATGCACACCGAAGAGCCAAAACATTATGACCAGCGAGTCTTTATACCAATCGAAGCAACTGCAGGTGAACGACGACACGTGTGAATGTCATGAAACGGTATAAATAACACCTGATACTGGGCTCTGTTAATCAGTGTTATTCTTGTTCTTCAGATGGGAAAGGCAGCGGACTCAAGTGAGTTTGACAAAGGTCAAATTTTAATGACCAGACGACTGGGTCAGAGCATTTCCGAGATGGCAAGGCTTGTAGGGTGCTCACAGTCAGCCATGGTTAGTACCTTCAAAAAGTAGTCCGAAGAGGGAAAAACCACGAACCACCGGCAAGGTATGGGTCGACCATTGCTCATTGATGTTAGAGGTGAGCGAAATCTGTCCCGTATGGTACGAGACAACAGAAGGGATACTGTGGTACAACTCGCCCGCAATTTCAATGCTGGTGACGGAAGTAATGTGTCATAACACAGAGTACATGGAACCCTGCTGAAAATGGGGCTGCGTAGGCGCAGGCCGCTCTGAGTGCCCCTGCTGACCTCGGTTCACCATTGAAAGCGTCTACAATGGGCAAATTGTAACAATGTAACAAATGGCAATCGTCCCACCAAAACTGGACCTTGAATGATTGGAAGAAGGTCGTCTGGTTCGATGAATCTCGTTTCCTGTTGCACCATGTGGACGGCCGGGCACATGTGCGTCGTTTACCTGAGAAAGTGTTGATATCAGGATGCCCCGTGGGACGAAAACTAGCCGGTGGAGGAAGTGTAATGCTTTGGGCAATGATCTGCTGGGAAACCTTGGGTCATTCACGTGCAGGAAACTATGACGTTTACCACCTACCTAAACATCATTGCAGACCAGGAACATCCTTTCATGGCAACGGTATACCACCCCTCTAGTAGTGCCTTGTTTCAGCAGGATAATGAGCAATGCCACACTGCCCGGATTGTTCGAGAATGAATCGCGGATCTATATTACTTCACTCCTATTCTAATAGGAGTGGAGTAATATAGTTCTAGAATTTTGTTTTAGTATTTAAGGAAGTGATATTGCTCGGTAGAGTGTTTCAAGTAGAGGTTGCTTGAAAAGTGAAAGAGATTTCATAACTTTGAAAATATTGGGAATAGGAAACATTTTATTATCAGAGCGAAGGATGTGGCGATGTGGTTAATCGCACATAGGGTGTGAGAATCTAATGAAGGGGGATGAGACGTGTTACAATTAGTGTCGTGAATTTGGGTAATAGATCGTAACTTTCTTCTGGATTCAAGAGTGGGAATTTGATAATTGGAACGAATATCAGTAAGTGTTAGAGATTCTTCTTTGTTAAAGTAGATTATACTGATAATTATGAGAGCTTTATTTTGAACTTTTTCTTAGTTCTAAGAATTATTTTTGTTAATAAAAAGAGTGGAAGCACATTGTTCGAGTTTCGATGAGATCTAAATGTTGCATAACATTGGGACATTGGGGCATAGGAGGACACATCGTTTCGAATGTACCTCAATAGATAAGTTCTCTTAGAAGCTGGAACGACGGTTTTATTAATCTGAATTCCAAAGTCAAGATAATTATCTATGGTCATACCTAAATACCTCATGGAAATGGAAACTGCAATATGGGTGTTATTCATTTTCATGTCTGTATCAAACAGGGGGATAATTTGAAGTTGAAAGAAAAACAGTATTGGTTTTCTTGATATTGACAGTGAATCCATTTTCAGTGAACCAAAAACGCACATCATGAATATTATTTTCTATTTCTTGTTTTAGAGAAGTGAAAGAACTTGAGGTCAAAGAAAAAATCCAATCGTTTGCATGCATCAAAACATGCAGTTGGTAGAGAATTCTGGGAGATTATTTACAAATTGATTACGAGGAAACTGGGCTAAGAATGGTTCCTTGGGGTATTCCCGATTAGGGGAATTTATTGCTGTGTAGAGATCTCATTAGTGATCAATTTAGTTCGGAAAACACGATGGCTGAGATAGTTTTTAAAACGAGTATAAATTGAGGGCGAGAGATTAAAGTTACAGCCGAGTTTTTGAAAGATAACTTTATGTTCAATTAAATCAAATGCTTTTGAGAAGTGAAGTGAAACCAATTTCACTTCTCCATTGATTAACAAGAAGTGTTATGAGAGTTCCAGTTGATCAATTTTTTCCTAAATGTGAATTGTCTGCAAGAAGGGAAATTAAATTTTTGAACAAAAATCGACAATTAAGTCTCGAGGACTTCTCCTAGAATTTTACTTAAAGCACAGGTAACTGAAATAGGTCTAATAATCAAGACGGTTCCAAGGATTCGAAATTTTAGGTATTGGTGATATGACGGCTTCTTTCCACGCAGCTGGGAATTAATTAGAAATAAGTGAGCAATTAATTAGATCACAAAAAAATAAATACCCCCTCAAGCAGCTGCTTGCCACAGAGGTCTGACAGGAGCCTGTCAGTTTATATGCCACAGTAGGAGATCTGAGAGGATGGCAGGACCTCAGCAGAAAACAATACGAACATCCATGCCTTAATCCGGGGCTCGAACCCAGGTCCCTTAGATCAGTAGCCAAGCGCGCTAACCACTCGGCCACGAGACGGCTAGATCACAAAGGGGTGCAATAAAAATTGGAGAAAGGATTTTTAGAATAAAGGTAGGGAGTTCGTCTGGTTCGACACTGCGAATGTTTTTAAGAGAATTTATAAGGTAAAAATTTTCGATTTCGGTGACTTTTTTGAGCTTAAAGGTTTCCAGATTATTAAATCGTTTGTTGTTTTCCACCTTTATCTACAAATGTTGATGATCTACGGGCAAGAATTAACGGCTCAGTTGCAGAAGTAACGGCAGATATACTGCGTCGCACGTGGGAAGATATTTATTTCAGGTGGCATATATTTCATGATTCATCAGGTAAGTCACATCTAACTGTCAATGAGATATTCGACAAATCTTTATGAATTGCGCTACATTTCCATATATTTGATTTGTGTCTACCATTTATTAATAAAGATATACATTCTCTCAAAGTTTTAAACTACTTTTGAAACAACTTCTATTTCGGGGGGGGGGGGGGGGCTCAGTCGGTAGCGCGCCAGGCTCGTAATCTGTAGTTCCCAGGTTCGAGTCCCAGCTGGGTCAGCGTTGAGATTTATCTCCGCAAAATTCCCCGCCCTGCCCACGGTCAGTAGGGGACACCGATGGGCTTGGAAAGGACGCCGTCCGTCGGATGGGACGTTAAGCCGTGGCCCCATGTATAGGAGAGTCATACCTTGTGCACGTTAAAGAACACGCTGGATGGCCTTGACGGGAGGCTACGATCTGTCTCCCAACAGCTGTTCCAGTGGGTCCCCTCCCCAACCTTCTCTGAGCCTTCGGGGTCCATGTGACCTGGCCATTTAGCCCATAGTGTGCAAAAAAGTGCTGCTCAGAGGTAAAACAACCTAACCCAACCCTCTATTTCGAGAAGAAGAGCTGGAATTCGACTTGGGTTGTTTTACATCTGAGAGGCACTTTTTTGCAAATCATGTGTTAAATAACCAGGTCACATGGACCCCAAAGCTCAGAGAAGGTTGGGGGAAGGGACCCACTGGAACAGCTGTTGGGAGCCTCCCGTCAAGGCATCCAGAGTGTTCTTTAACGTGCGCAGGGTATGGCTCCCCCACACACGGGGCCACGGCTTAACGTCCCATCCGACGGACGGCGGCCTTTCCAAGCCCATCGGTGTCCCCTACTGACCGTGGGCAGGGCGGGGAATTTTGCAGAGATAAATCTCAACGCTGACCCAGCTGGGACTCGAACCTGGGAACTGCAGATTACGAGCCTGTCGCGCTACCGACTGAGCCACCCCCGCCCCTGGAATTCGATGACAACACTTTTGAACAGCACAAAATTAGAGTAAATATTGTCTTCAACCAGGTGGAATACAAACCTGCAATGTGATAAAAGCGATCGAGTATCTGACCGAACGCAATTTTTTCGCTAACTCTCCTCAATCTCTCTCCCAAGCAGCTATCCGCTGGTTCTCCTTTTCCCAACCTTCTCTGAGCCCTAGGGGTTTTTGTGACCTTGTCGTTTAACCCAATGTGTGTAAAAAGTGCCGCTCATAAGTAAAACAGCTCAACAACATAGTAAAAATTTGTCATTTGATTTTTACCATAATATACAGAAAACGTTTTCTTATACACTGTTCGAACTGGTCTGTACGTTAAAAAAAACAACCGGACCGGTTGGCACCCTGTTAAGCACTGATCAAACACATATTAGCAAATGCAAAAAGAATGAAAGTTGTTGTCTTTAGAGATAACACAATCAAAGCGCTTGTTCAAGAAACAACTCAACAAACGTATTGAATGAGAAATCTCGAACATCATTCTCTCTTCCAAGCATTTTGTTCGCCATCAAAAGAGTACGCAAATTGCATCTAATTACAGCTGCACAATAACTTGCTCGAGACAAGTACTTATTGACCCGAGGATTGCGACATCATTATCCACGTGTGACCTCCAGCACGAAAATGTGGAGGTAGGGGGGGGGGGGTCATCTTTAAAGTGCTGACCAAGGTCACCCGAGTGCGAAGACATGAAGGTTGAAAAGATCGGCAAAAGAACAACAAGAGGAAAATGACGGTCCTGTATATCTCCTGCATCTGAGAAAAAGCATCCCCGCCCCATCAGAAACGTCACTGAGGACCTGTCGCCAAGATTATTCTTTCTCTTCCTCGAATATGACGCGATGGCGTGACGTCAGAGTGATTTCGTTTTACGTCATCGGCAAGAAGGATTCGTTTCTTAATGACTGTTAATGAAGATTCATCTTTGTGCAAGGAACAAGAAAAGAGGAAGAGGAGATATCCGGCGTCAGACGCCGATCACGACCACAGTCAAGGTCAGGACAATAAGTCGCCACACTTTTCATTTCGCATGGAAAATCCGTCGTCGTCGCGATAGACAGTTTCCTGTTGCGAGGCGTTACTTAGTATTGGTAATTCCTTTTCTTTTTAGTCTGGGAACAAGAAGAATCCATCATCGCTCAGTGCGCTACCTTGGACAGCATGATCAGGAAATAGCATTCCATAATAGACAGGCCAGTGAGAGATCTCAAACTCTACCGAGGCCATCAAAGTCACTCCTCAACATATAGCGGTCCGCTCTATATTTCAGGTAATCATATAAGAGACAAATGAGTTACTTCTGAATATATGATGGTCTACATTTCATTTTGAGCACAATCGTATAGTGGCCAAATCAGTTACTTTTAAATTTTAAACATTCTTTTAGAGCAGGGGTGTGCTTAATTTTGTTCCAAGAGTCTCAATCGCAAAATGTTATAGGGGTCTACGTAATTTAAGACTAATATTGTTATAGGGGTCTACGTAATTTAAGACTATAATAATTATTGACTAAATATTTCCATATAGCCCTGGATCCCGGAAAAAATTAAGGAGGGAAGGGGGGGGGCAAGAGACTGGATTTCTATTGCAATGTAATATTTTCCCCCTCGTTTAAGAAACTTTTAAAAATATTACCCTTACTGGCATTCTCAAGGGGGGCATATACCCCTTGAGAATGAAATACCTCTGCGCCCCCCCCCCCCTCCCCACTCTAGATATGGCGCCGTTTCCATAAAATACAAAATATTTTTAAAATCGTACAAAAATGTTTAGAGTTTCAGAAACCTTTGGTTACTAGCTTTGTTAATTTCAAAAAGGCTTTCGACTCTGTTGATCGTCATAATTTGTGGTTGATTGTGCGATCATATGGTATAACCAGACAAGTTAGTTAACGTAATGAAGGCTCTCTATAATAACACTGAGTCGTGTGTGAGAGTTGGTAAGGCTTGTAGCAATTGGTTTAGCATTACTTCTGGTGTTCGACAAGGGTGCATTTTGTCTCCTTTTCTCTTTGGCTTGGTTATTGATTATGTTATGTGGAATTCACTTCAAGGGAAAGATTTTGGCCTTAAATGGGCTGGAGATATGAAAATTTCTGATTTAGATTATGCTGATGATTTAACCCCTTGGCAAATGATGTTGATGAGATGAATTCTTTCATTAGAGCTGTTGATGAGACTGGTAGTATAGTAGGTTTGGTTATTAACAGAGAGAAAACTAAAGTGATGAAAATTGGTCAGGCAGGCTGTGATTCAGATAATCTGAATGGTTGCAGTCTTGAGCAGGTGTCACAGTTTAATTACCTTGGGAGCTATGTAACTGATACTGGTGATGTGCGACATGAGATTAACAGACGAATAGGGATTGCTGACGGGACTTTTAAGAATCTATGGAGATTGTGGAGAATAGGCAAGATAACAGGAAACTTGATGCTTTTGATTCCAGATGCTTACGCAATATCTTGGGCATTAGGTGGTTGAACTTTGTAACTAATGATGAGGTTAGGCAAAGGAGTTTGCAACCTCCTTTAAGCAGCATATTGTGCAGAGAGAGACTCCGTTGGTTTGGCCATGTTGCCGTATGGATAATTATAGATTAGCGAATAGGGTTATGAACAGTGTGCCTAAAGGCCTCAGAAAGAGGGGGAGACCTAGGATGCGGTGGGCAGACAATGTCAAACAAGACCTTGTTAGAATTGGTGTGCAAGGGCCAGATGCAGGATGTAGCTCAGAACACATGTACACTAGCGGAAATTGAAAAAAGAACACCATTAACAATTGAAGCGTAATCTATGAGATTTATTTAATAGAAACAACTTGTTGAGAAAGGACAGTGATCACACGTGTGAAGTGATTCAATGTTTATTTTGCCTTTTAATGAGTGTTACATTTTTCAGAAGGTGTTGAATTACATTTTAACATTACTTACAATAATTTTAAATTTAATTAATTATTTTATATTTTATATTTAATATTTTAATTATAATTTTTTAATTTACATTTTAATAAGGTGTTGAACCTCTTCGAACTGCAATACAAGCTTCTAATCTGGCATGCAATCGGTCATACAAATGCTGGATGCTGGGGAGTACCATTCCATGCGCTTTCAACTTGGACACGTAATTCAGCAATAGTCGTTGCCTGTCGCGATCCGCAGAAGAGACTTAAAAATGGAATCTTCTCAAGGAAAATGTCCGAGTGACTTCGTTTCGAACTCGTCATGAGCAGTTTGCGCCTTATTTTAGAAAGTAATATGACCTTGTGTTCTGCTCCGATGTAGAATGCCTGATGAATGCCCTCGGAATCAAACATGACCCTTAAGTTGGGTTGGGGTTTTACCTCTGAGCGGCACTTTTTTGCACAACATGGGCTAAATGGCCAGGTCACATGGACCCCGAAGGCTCAGAGAAGGTTGGGGGAGGGGACCCACTGGAACAGCTGTTGGGAGACAGATGGTAGCCTCCCGTCAAGGCCATCCAGCGTGTTCTTTAACGTGCACAGGGTATGACTCTTCCATACACGAGGCCACAGCTTAACGTCCCATCCTACGGACGGCAGCTTTTATAAGCCCATCAGTGTCCCCTACTGACCATGGGCAGGGCGGGAAATTTTGCAGAGATAAATCTCAACGCTGACCTCAAGAATGGCGACTATTCATAGATTTCTCGAAATTGAGTCTTAAGGCGGTGTTGCTGCCTAATGGAAATCGACTTCCATCCATTCCGGTTGAACACGCTGTCTACATGAAAGAAACCTACGACAACATAAAACAGCCGTTGAACTGTTTTCAATACAATAAGTACGGCTGGTATCTCTGTTGTGACTTGAAAGTAGTGGCTCTGTTGATGGGTCTGCAGGACAGCCGGGCAAAGATTTTGCACTATGTGAAGAGAAACTGGCCTCAGAAGAAATCTCTGAAGGTCGGAGAGAAGAATGTGAAACAACCAGCACTAGCAGAAACGCACTAAATCTTGCTACCGTCTCTACACATCAAACTCAGTGTGATGAAAAACTTCGTAAAAGCCATGGACCGGACTCCATCAGCTTTCAAATACTTGGCTGACAAATTCCCCCGACTCAGCGAAGCGGAAATTAAAGAGGGAATTTTTGTGGGTCGTCAGATCCGCGAGGTGTTCAGAAACCAGATGTTCGACAACCTGCTTCAAGGTGACGAGAAAAGGCTTGAGACGCATTTCGTCTGGTATCAACTAAATTCCTTGGGAATGTCAGGACAGACAACTACAACAAACTGATTAAGGACATGTTGTCTCTGTATCACAAACTTGGCTGCAATATGTCCTTAAAGATCCACTTTCTCCATTCCCACTTAGATTTCTTCCCCGACAACTGCGGCATAGTTAGTGATGAGCACGGTGAACGTTTTCACCAGGACATTGCAACGATGGAGAAAGGATACCAGGGAAACTGGTCCTGGGGGTCTTGGATGGCTACTTTTGGACGCTCACCAGAGATGATCCTGAGCAGCTGTACAAGCGACGGGCAAAGCGACGTTGTAAATAGAATCGGTGTTTCACCGATACATGTCATATGTACGTATTACTCTACGACATAAGAAACTATTGCGGATTTCTCAGAAATCGCAGCCAAGTTAGCATTTTCATTGTCATATTCGTGTTCAGCACCTTGATATCTTTAAGAAATGGCTACTTTTATCTCAGAGGCATGATTTTTATGAAATTTTGTTGCTCAGTGTACCCTGTACAAACACCAGACACGTACGAGAGTGATAGCTAATCGCTCCCCCACACCAAGATGCCCGGTGTGGGCCCTGTGTGTTGCTGGTGAAAGCACGATGGAAAAAGCCACTAACCTTGTCACCTTCGGATACGTAAACGACCATCAGACGCTCCTAAGTAGAATCGGCTTTCATCACTGAAGATCACAGACTGCCATTCTTCCCTCCAATGAACTCGTTCTTGACACCACTGCAAACGTGCTCGACAGGGACGAGGTGACAGTGGTAACCGTGCCAGCGGCACAAGTGCCCGTAGTTCTGCTTCCAAAAGACGATTGCGTATCGTTCTTGTAGACACCCTTGGTACGACAGTTGTTGTTGGGTTGTTTTACCTCTGAGCGGCACTGTTTTGCATACCATGGGCTAAATGGCCAGGTCACAAGGACCCCGAAGGCTCAGAGAAGGTTGGGGGAGGGGATCCACTGGAACAGCTGTTGGGAGACAGATGGTAGCCTCCCGTCAAGGCCATCCAGCGTGTTCTTTAACGTGCACAGGGTATGGCTCTCCCGCACACGGGGCCACGGCTTAACGTCCCATCCGACGGGCGGCGGCCTTTCCAAGCCCATCGGTGTCCCCTACTGACCGTGGACAGGGCGGGGAATTTTGCGAAGATAAATCTCAACGCTGACCCAGCTGGGACTCGAACCTGGGAACTACAGATTACGAGGAGTTAATAGGAATTCAGTAATGGATTTCGTCAATGCATTCTTTATTTTCATTTTCTTACTATCCACAGCCGCAAATAGGAAGATACTTATATAATATATATAATATAAAGAATAACTATAATATAGAAGAATACTTTCAAAATTTTTCAATTTATATATTTTATTAAACAATACTCATTTAGAGAAGTGTAATATTTTTTCCATATTTACCGTATTTTTATATACCGTATTTCTTGCGGTATTCTTGCGGTATGCTATTCTAAGACGATGGCGTCTTAGAATTAAATTAGATTGTAATTAATTAATTAATTAATTAATTTTAGATTGTAAATTTTATTATTTACAATCAAAAATTCTAATATATTTAATTAATTAAAGTATATTAGAATGTAAATTTAGATTGTAATTAATTAAATCAGATTGTAAGACGCACCTTAATTTCAGTACCACCAAGAGAAAAAAAAAAGCTTTGATTCTAAGAAAAAAAAATAAAACGCTAATATATATCTAACGAACATTATAATTACAATACATATTTCAAAATGAATATGAAACGAAGAAATATCCCCTAATTTTTGTGAGCAGTATATTATAATAGAATTCAATTTACTAACAACAATAGTGCCTATTTATCAGTAGGTATGTTATTCATCACTTCCTTTTGAATCAATATCAGAGTCTGATTCTTCCGAGCCGTCATATCTGCATCAATATAGAGTCTACTTCACATTCAGAGTCTGATTCTTCCGACCCGTCATATCTGCATCAATATCAGAGTCTACTTCACATTCAGAGTCTGATTCTTCTGAGCCGTCATATCTGCATCAATATCAGAGTCTACTTCACATTCAGAGTCTGATTCTTCTGACCCGTCATATCTGCATCAATATCAGAGTCTACTTCACATTCAGAGTCTGATTCTTCTGACCCGTCATATCTGCATCAATATCAGAGTCTACTTCACATTCAGAGTCTGATTCTTCTGAGCCGTCATATCTGCATCAATATCAGAGTCTACTTCACATTCAGAGTCTGATTCTTCTGAGCCGTCATATCTGCATCAATATCAGAGTCTACTTCACATTCAGAGTCTGATTCTTCTGAGCCGTCATATCTGCATCAATATCAGAGTCTACTTCACATTCAGAGTCTGATTCTTCTGAGCCGTCATATCTGCATCAATATCAGAGTCTACTTCACATTCAGAGTCTGATTCTTCTGAGCCGTCATATCTGCATCAATATCAGAGTCTACTTCACATTCAGAGTCTGATTCTTCTGACCCGTCATATCTGCATCAATATCAGAGTCTACTTCACATTCAGAGTCTGATTCTTCTGACCCGTCATATCTGCATCAATATCAGAGTCTACTTCACATTCAGAGTCTGATTCTTCTGAGCCGTCTTTATCTTCATTTTTCCATAATATATCGTCTTCTGAGCCATCGAGAACGTTGGTGATGCAACATTTTTTAAATGAGTGCTGCATTATTTTTTTGGGATTAGCTTCCAAGCTCTTGATACCCATTCCGCCAATTTTGATGCCGGCGCTTTCTTAATTTTTCCGGAAGGTGTCAGCGGAAGGTTGTCAGTCAACAGTCAGGTTCCAAGCTCACTATATAAATCACTCACAGAGCTCCACTATAATGAAATAACGGTGGCTTCACATTTGGAAAGAGCGGGAAAATACCCACGCCACTTTATTCTTCAATGGAATTGGGGAATGCGATAACGATCGAACTTGGAGGAGGGTTTCCGCGTAAAGACAAAACGTGTGGTGCCGTGTGCAAAGCGAGGGAAAATTTGAAAAAAAAATGCGATTCTGAGACGCCATCGATTCTAAGACGCACCCATTTTTAAAGACGTTTATATGGGGGAAAGAAGTGCGTCTTAGAATCAAAGAAATACGGTATATACAGGGTGGTAGAAAAGTAATTTTTAATGTTATTATTTTAATATAACTTTTTTAATTAAACGCCCTTTTTTAATGTTATTATTTTAATATTTGCGTATATATATATTTTTAAATTATGCAATTTCCTATATATTTTAGTTTTTAACGATTTTTCTAAATTTCTATTTGAAATTTAAAATTCTATTTTATTTTAGATTTCATAAATGAACATGGATTACCGTTTAACGAAAGAACAAATAGAAATTAAAAAAGGGCGTTTCCTTTGCACCACCCTGTATAAAAGAAATAAATTAGCAATGAAATGAAATTCAATTTTTTTATTTATTTACACCTGTTTCTGGGATTATTTAAAGTCATACGATTTATTATTCAAGATAAAAATATCTACGTATACAATGAAAAATTAAGAGTGACTATAATCAATATATTTCGCCTTTACCCTAAAGTTCAAAACATTTTCAATACATAAAAAAATTCTTTAAAAGCAAATTTCTTGTTAAATTAAAATTTATCAAAATCTGCTTTTTTCGATTTCGAAGAATCTAAGCAAAAACAAATTAGGTTGATCCTAAACATTGTTTTAACTTTAAACCCTTTTGAATAAAATTTTCCTGCGGATAAGCTTCGCGGGGATCTTCTTAACCCTTTCACGACTAAGGGAAACATTTTTCTCATTTTAAAATTGGTGATTGTCGTATTTAATCATAACCTTATCTGCATTTTTTATACAGAATGTCAAAATAGAACGTATGCCGAACGCAATTACGTAAACGGGAACGTTTAGAAAACAAAAACAGAACTGTCAGGACGCATAATATATGTACTATGTGCAATGTCCATCTTTGTCTCACTACCAAAAGAAATTGCTTCGCAGAATATCATAATTAGCACATCATTTTGTATAGTAATTTTATTTCATAATTTTGTATTATTTTAGTTAACATTTTGTTCTAATAAACCAATAAATAAAAGACATTGCATAATAAGCCTAACTATAATTTGTGTTACCTTTATAGTCCTGCCGTGGCCGAGTGGTTAGCACGCTTGGCTATTGATCTAAGGGACCGGGTTCGAGCCCCGGGCAAGGCATGGATGTGTGTGTCGTTTTTCTGCTGAGGTCCTGCCATCCTCACAGACCTTCTACTATGGCATATAAACTGACAGGCTCCTGTCAGCCCTCTGTGGCAAAGCAGCTGCTTGAGGGGATATTTATTTATTTATTATTTATTTATAGTCCATTGGGAAAAATATTTCCCATAAAATTCCAAAACACATTGTTATGTATTTTTATTTATTTTACGTCTAAACAAACTAAAATAAACAGTTACATACTAATATTTACTCTTAGAAACTTTATGGTCCTGAAAGGGTTAATGTTGTAATTGAGTGTTTATTTTCTGTATTAACTGTATGTACTATTTATAAGGAGTATGTGGCATTTGTTCTTACAGTGAAGCTCTCAGAGCTTGCTCTGATAAACTCTGTATATGCAAATGCAAATGAAATAAAAATCGAATTGTTTAAAAAATGCAAAATATTTCTTCCCTAAAATTTTACTTGTTTTTATTAGTATACTTCACATCTCCATTGATATTACTGGTGTGCAAAAGTTAAGTTACATTTTTATGTCGATAGGAAACTAACTTCGAAATTCTGTAACTTCTAAAATAAGTTTTCTATGTTAAAATGTGACTGAAGATAAATGAAAGATCTCAATAAAATCTATATAAAGATCGATCTATATAAAGTTTGTATTTAAAGAGTTATGGAAGTTGGAATGTTTAGAGTCAGTAATTCACTGCTGTGAAACTCATATAATATTGAAGAATATAAAAATAAATACCCCCTCAAGCAGCTGCTTGCCACAGAGGTCTGATAGTAGCCTGTCAGTTTATATGCCACAGTAGAAGGTCTGAGAAGATGGCAGGACCTCAGAAGAAAAACGACACATACATCCATGCCTTATCCGGGGCTCGATCCCAGGTCCCGTAGATCATCCGGGGCTCGAAACCCAGGTCCCCAATCTGGTCAAACCCAGATCAGTAGCCAAGCGTGCTAACCATTCGGCCACGGGACGGCTATTGAAGAATACTGAAGGCATTATGACACAAACATCTAAAACATACACTTATTTATTAAACGTCTCGAAACAATGCTTATTATTTTGGTTTCGATGAACTTTTGAGGTGAATCTTATGACTACTTTTGCTATTGTTATAATCCAAACTTCCACAACTAGCGAATATTGCTAAATTTTTAGATTTGGATGATTTGATTAATTTATCTTCGCACATTTTACCATAAAAGACTTGTTTTAGAAATTACGTAGTTTCGAAGTTAGTTTATTATATATTGGCATAAAATGAGGTTGCAACTAACTTTCGCACACCAATGTATTAGGAATGGTGTACTACAAATTATTTTTTGAACTGACACATTTCTTAGTTGTACTGCAAATATTTATTTTGTCGCTATAAATTTCGGGACTTGCCTCCACAGTTTTTTCACATTATAAAAGGTGAAATACTAAGAATGAACATCTCTTGAGGAAGCCATTTGTGATAAAAATCTGTGAGTATAAATCTTCATAACGAGAGAAGACATGAGAAAAGCGAGTGGGCGTCAGAAAATAAATACAAATATCCATGCTTTATGATAGATTTGAGAACATTACATATCGCTCTATTGAAGCGAAAGAAGTGAAAATGTAATAACACGGTCAACAAATAGCTTCGTCCACTTATAATGCTCTACAGCAGGACTGAGATTTTTATTTGATATTTTCCGGAGTAAAAATTTCGAGTACAAAAAACATCGAGTACCTCGGCGGCAACAACAACATTCGGTAGATCCACTTCGTCTTCTCTTCTGAGGAGGAGAATATGAGTTTATAGAGAAATATCCGAAAAAGAACTAACAAAGAAGCTGCGAAGATGCCGAGATTGTCAAAAGGTAGGGATGAAACGAAACTGGATGAAAAAACAGATTGGAGAGATAGTTGCGAGAGAAAAAAGAAAACGTGGCAGTGAAGAACTGTTCTTCCGCGCGCACCCACCCACTTGGCAGAGAAGTCGATCGAGGTCAACCACTCCACGTGAATGACGTCCTTAGAATGCAGACACCAACAGAAGATGGAGAGATGGCAGAGGGATGAGGTGGCAGAGGATGAGGGAGGAGGATGCTCAGGATGCAGCACGAGACGAACCGGAAATACAAGCGAGCGGAGAAAAAGTAGACAGGGAAAGAGCAGAGAGATACGAGGAGGGGAGAAAAGGAAGCACGTGCTGGACGTCCTTGTGGGATCTGGAATGCCTTCGTCTCTCATTTCGGAGCATCAGAGCATTCGGTGGTTGGTTGTCGCGGGAACGTGATGCTAAGACGCAGGGCTTCGTAGTGACTTCGGCCCCAAGCGTTGCCTTAATAGGGAACGTGACTGATATAGGCTCATTTGGTATGAGCAAAGTATGCCTAATGAAGAGGAGGTGATGCGGGAGATCGCAAGGGGGTAAGGGAAAATTTAGAGACTGAAGTGTTTGGCCTTGGTGATGTTGGCATTGTTGACAAACAGGGAGTTTGTCAACATAAGGGGAAGTCGTATCATGATTAGCGCCAATAAAATGAATTAATATTTTTGTAGGAAACGATTATATCTCAAGTTATAAGCTTCAGACATTAGAATATTGCTAATTTGATTTTTATATCTGTTTAGTTTAGATTGATGTGCCAGATTATGTGTCTATTTTAACATTATTCCCTCACAAAAGAATACCTTGAAAAACTCGTAGTACATTTTATCAGTCATCTCAATTAAATTTTTTTTCAATATTTTCAATATTTCGAAATTAATTTTTGCCGAAGACAAATGAGACTGTTCCCTGAAACCAACATCTTGTTCTGAAAAAAAAAAACACAAGATAACAGAGGAGTGATAAGACAGATCATATGAAGGGTGATGAAACGGATCATAAGAGAAGAGTGATGAGACAGATCATAACAGAAGGGTGATGAAACGGATCATAAAAGAAGACTGATGAAACGGATCATAACAGAAGGGTGATGAAAAGGATCATAACAGAAGAGTGATGAAACGGATCATAACAGAAGAGTGATGAAACGGATCATAACAGAAGGGTGATGAAACGGATCATAACAGAAGGGTGATGATACGGATCACAACAGAAGGGTGATGAAACGGATCAAAACAGAAGAGTGATGAAACGGATCACAACAGAAAGGTGATGAAACGGATCATAACAGAAGGGTGATGAAACGGATCATAACAGAAGAGTGATGAAACGGATCATAACAGAAGGGTGATGATACGGATCACAACAGAAGGGTGATGAAACGGATCAAAACAGAAGAGTGATGAAACGGATCACAACAGAAAGGTGATGAAACGGATCATAACAGAAGGGTGATGAAACGGATCATAACAGAAGAGTGATGAAACGGATCATAACAGAAGAGTGATGAAACGGATCATAACAGAAGAGTGATGAAACGGATCATAACAGAAGGGTGATGAAACGGATCATAACAGAAGAGGGATGAAACGGATCATAACAGAAGAGGGATGAAACGGATCATAACAGAAGGGTGATGAATCGGATCATAACAGAAGGGTGATGATACGGATCATAACAGAAGGGTGATGAAACGGATCATAGCAGAAGAGTGATGAAACGGATCATAACAGAAGAGTGATGAAACGGATCATAACAGAAGAGTGATCAAACAGTGCAGCTTACTTCTGAAAGGAAAAAGTGCAGGTCTAATTATCTTGAGAGTATAATGTGCGACCTCAGATAAACAAGATATTATTCATTGCTGCTGGGTTTTTTTTTTTTAATCTTGGAGAATAAGGAAAATAAATCATATGGATATAAAGACTAAAATTAAACCATATAATAGTTTGGTCTTTTCTAAAGTTTACTATGGTAGTGACACTTGGACTCTTTGCATGCAAGAGGACAATAAATTTGATACTTTTGGTTCTAGATGTTTACCCACTATCTTGGAAATTAGATGATATGACTTTGTAAGCAATAGTGAGGTTGGATGAAGGAGTCAGCAACCGCATTTCAGCAGCTTCTGGTATAGGAAGAGTCTGCATTGTTTTGGAATGAATAGAGGTTTTAGGTTTAGGTTAGGAATGAATAGAGGTGAATAGAAGTTTGAATTGTGAGTCGTGAGAAATGAGGAGAATTAAGAGGTAAATGGATGGGGGAACAGGACTTTGTTGAGAAATGGCCTGCAGTGAACAATGCAAACAGGGCTTTGCTTAGAAATGGCCTACAGTGGACAAAGGCAACAGGAATATATCAGGATAGATATCTTTATGCAAGTAAAATAAACAATCTGTTTGGACCTCCGTAATTCATGGACTGATTGTGGGCGATGTATGTAGGTATGTATGAAAAGAATTTTTTTTTCCAAGGAAAAACCGTTATGGATTTCTCATTTAAAAATTACTGAAAAAACAAATCGAGTTAAACACCAGAACAACACCGTAAATATGCTAGTATTAGTAGTAAAGTATTACAGGAGATGTCCTGCAGACATGGAATTCATGAAATAGTTAGCTCAAAAAATAATTTGGTTTTGCCATGAGTGGGATTCGAACCCACGTCTCCCAGTAACGTTTGAGTTGTGATAATCACTACATCATCACTGGCCAACCGTTTCAACAGCAAATGTGACTGCTAGTATTAAATGTTCTTAGCTTGTTTTCAAAAACCTAATTTTAATAACTGATACGATAATAACTGACTTAATAACTGTTTGATAAGAGACAAGCCGAAAATTGTTTCGACTTGTCTCTTATCAGCCTATACAGATTCAACTTTTATCTCTTAAAATAGGAGTTCTCAACGCGGTAAAATTTTTTGGGGTACGCCGTGAGAGCTAAAATGTCGCTAGATATATGTTATATATATATATATGTTTTATTTCATTCCCATTGTTATACTATAACTATAGTTTTATCTGTTTATACAAGGGGTACGCCAGTTACATACACATTTCCAGGGGGTACGTGAAGCATAAAAGTTTGAGAACCACTGTCTTAAAAGAATCTTTCCGAGTTAGATACGAATAAAATATTACTGATTACATCTAAAATATTTCATTAATGTAGATTACCACCGTTAGAGGGTGTTGAAGTTGGAAAAAAATGAACCCCTCATTCTGTTTGAAAATGAGCATTTCATATTTTCTCAGATGCCATTTTGCTCCATTCCCTCAGCAAGAAAGGTAAGCTTAGAAATGATGCTGTCCTTCTAATAGAACGTAAAGCCGTAGTGCTGTGCACATTAAAGAACATTCTGGATGGCCTTGACGAGAGGCCTCCATCTCTTTCCTAACACTATCCAGTGGATCCCCTTCCCCCAACCTTCTCTGTGCCTTAGGAGTCCTTGTGACTTGGCCATTAAGGTAGGCTTAGAAATGATGCTGTCCTTCTAATAGAACGTAAAGCCGTAGTCCTGTGCACATTAAAGAACATTCTGGATGGCCTTGACGAGAGGCCTCCATCTCTTTCCTAACACTATCCAGTGGTTCCCCTTCCCCCAACCTTCTCTTTGCCTTAGGAGTCCTTGTGACTTGGCCATTAAGGTAGGCTTAGAAATGATGCTGTCCTTCTAATAGAACGTAAAGCCGTAGCCCTGTGCACATTAAAGAACATTCTGGATGGCCTTGACGAGAGGCCTCCATCTCTTTCCTAACACTATCCAGTGGATCCCCTTCCCCCAACCTTCTCTGTGCCTTAGGAGTCCTTGTGACTTGGCCATTAAGGTAGGCTTAGAAATGATGCTGTCCTTCTAATAGAACGTAAAGCCGTAGTCCTGTGCACATTAAAGAACATTCTGGATGGCCTTGACGAGAGGCCTCCATCTCTTTCCTAACACTATCCAGTGGTTCCCCTTCCCCCAACCTTCTCTTTGCCTTAGGAGTCCTTGTGACTTGGCCATTAAGGTAGGCTTAGAAATGATGCTGTCCTTCTAATAGAACGTAAAGCCGTAGCCCTGTGCACATTAAAGAACATTCTGGATGGCCTTGACGAGAGGCCTCCATCTCTTTCCTAACACTATCCAGTGGATCCCCTTCCCCCAACCTTCTCTGTGCCTTAGGAGTCCTTGTGACTTGGCCATTAAGGTAGGCTTAGAAATGATGCTGTCCTTCTAATAGAACGTAAAGCCGTAGCCCTGTGCACATTAAAGAACATTCTGGATGGCCTTAACGAGAGGCCTCCATCTCTTTCCTAACACTATCCAGTGGATCCCCTTCCCCCAACCTTCTCTGTGCCTTAGGAGTCCTTGTGACTTGGCCGTTAAGGTAGGCTTAGAAATGATGCTGTCCTTCTAATAGAACGTAAAGCCGTAGCCCTGTGCACATTAAAGAACATTCTGGATGGCCTTGACGAGAGGCCTCCATCTCTTTCCTAACACTATCCAGTGGATCCCCTTCCCCCAACCTTCTCTGAGCCTTAGGAATCCTTGTGACTTGGCTATTAAGGTAGGCTTAGAAATGATGCCGTCCTTCTAATAGAACGTAAAGCCGTAGCACTGTGCACATTAAAGAACATTCTGGATGGCCTTGACGAGAGGCCTCCATCTCTTTCCTAACACTATCCAGTGGTTCCCCTTCCCCCAATCTTCTCTTTGCCTTAGGAGTCCTTGTGACTTGGCCATTAAGGTAGGCTTAGAAATGATGCCGTCCTTCTAATAGAACGTAAAGCCGTAGCCCTGTGCACATTAAAGAACATTCTGGATGGCCTTGACGAGAGGCCTCCATCTCTTTCCTAACATTATCCAGTGGATCCCCTTCCCCCAACCTTCTCTGAGCCTTAGGAGTCCTTGTGACTTGGCCATTAAGGTAGGCTTAGAAATGATGCTGTCCTTCTAATAGAACGTAAAGCCGTAGTCCTGTGCACATTAAAGAACATTCTGGATGGCCTTGACGAGAGGCCTCCATCTCTTTCCTAACACTATCCAGTGGATCCCCTTCCCCCAACCTTCTCTGTGCCTTAGGAGTCCTTGTGACTTGGCCGTTAAGGTAGGCTTAGAAATGATGCTGTCCTTCTAATAGAACGTAAAGCCGTAGCCCTGTGCACATTAAAGAACATTCTGGATGGCCTTGACGAGAGGCCTCCATCTCTTTCCTAACACTATCCAGTGGATCCCCTTCCCCCAACCTTCTCTGAGCCTTAGGAGTCCTTGTGACTTGGCTATTTATCCCATTGTATGCAAAAAAAGTGCTGCTCAGATGTAAAACAACGCAACTCTGTCAGTTCGCTGATTAATTATAAAAGGGCATTAAAATTATGACATTTACATTAATAAACATTAATATATATATATATAATTATTACATTAATAAATTAACTTGAAGGACCTAATAGCAGAGTTTCCATAGATAAAATGTTCCTTATCATATTCCTTTAGTGCTGGAAGTTATTTATATTATATACATATATTAATATATTATTTATAACTTGATAGTAAATAGGACTGGTAATAGAAGTTTGATGATAAACAGGGGGGAAACTAAAGTGAGGAGTTGAATTGTTTAATCTCTGAGCAGCACTTTTTTGCACACACAATAACTCCAAGAAAAAGTTTCAGGAAGGAGACCCATCAAATAGCTATTAGGAGACAGATGGTAGCCTCCCACCAAGACCACACAGTGTGTTCTTTAACGTGTACACAGTATAGCTCTTATGCACACTGAGCCAAGGCTTAACATCTCATTTGTTGGACCGTATCCTTTACAAGTCTATCGGTGTTCCCTTTCTCATCGAGAGCAGGATGAGAGATAAAGAAAATAAATATCAGCCCTGGTACGGTTGGGACTCTAACCTGGGAGCTACTGATTACACGCCTGACACGCTTCCTGCTGAGCCAACCCCTGCTGTAAAAGAGAAAAGGCAAATGCACGTCTCATCCGACGGACTGCAGATTATGCGAAACGAGATTCCAAAATTTCATCACGCTGATGCTATCATCAGTAATAGCAATGATATAAATAGATTTAAAAAATAAATAAAATAATAAATACCCTCTCAAGCAGCTGCTTGCCACAGAGGTCTGACAGGAGCCTGTCAGTTTATATGCCAGAGTAGAAGGTCTGAGAGGATGGCAGGACCTCAGCAGAAAAACAACACGAACATTCATGCCTTACCCGGGGCTCGAACCCAGGTCCCGTAGATCAGTAGCCAAGCGCGCTAAACAACACTAAATAACAAACTAAATTCATCTACTCACCACCACACAAAACTTGTAAGCGTTTCTCGCAGGTAAGCCATTACAAGCATTCATGGCGTCTAATGCTTCGTTTAATGGACGGAATCACACAATCTTGGCAAGGATCTGCTCTTGGTCATGAAAAAATGAACTTGATCGTAATCTTGATATTTTTCGCCACCAGACAATCAAAAGAAAACTTTTTGGTAAATTGCTAAGGAAACAGGATTTCACTGAGTTTTTCCGCATTAGCGAATCAAGGAGTGGCAACAGAGAAGCAAGTGCTGATGGGAACGGAGTGTAGGGGGAGGGGAGAGAAAGAGAGGAGGGGACTGTTCTCACATGGGTGGGTGAGAAACGAGAATATGGGGGATGGAACTTGACTTCCGTAAACCACTGGAAGGCGCATGCGCACTTGGTAGAAGCATCATCTAACCCCCCAAATACCTGCAGAGAACGAGGAGAAGGGAGATGTTAAAAATAGAGGAGACTGAAGTGATGGCGCCAGTGTTTTTTCCCTCCTACTATGTCTTTCAGATTGGAAGCACCTAATACTTATATAAGAATTTCTTCTTGCTTCATCATGAATTTTATTCATGGAGAACAATATTGGGCCCTCATCGAAATTGCTCGAAATGTTTGTAGGGAATTCAGAGGTTGTAGTCCGTCTTTCCTTGGCAACGGCAGGCATGACAGATATTTCCTTTAATCCTATTAGTTGAAAGTGGGAAAGCACCAGTCTCTTCTTAGAAGTTTTCTCAACAATGTAGCCAAATTATCTGAGATTTTTCAGAACTTGCGCATTGTCAGGTTTGTCAGAGTCGTGATAGCGATGGTGTACCCAACTTCTGATGATTTCTCTGTTGCGCACATTTTACGCTTTATAGGAAACTTAAATGAAATTATTTCGATTACAAATGAATATTCTCTCGCTTGCCATAAGACTGAAAGTAAATCAGGTCTTTTCTGCGTTTTACACTCAAGTGTTTGGAGTGAGAAACTTGAAGCAATATACTTTTCCACGCTTTACTTACACTCAGTGCTCACTGAATTATGACCACCTCGTTCCATGTTACGTACGTGGAAGCTAACTTCGAAGCTCTATAACTTCTAAACTAAGCGTTTTATGAGAAAATGCAACGGAAGATAAATTAAAGATCTCAATCACATCTATCTAAATCTCGATTTCCAATAATGTTCGCTTTGTATTTAAAGTATTTTTGACTTTGAATATTTAACAGCAACAATACAAGTCTTAGGAAAATTGGAAAATATCGAAAAATTATTTACATTAACTTTTCAAATATACATCTATTGTAATATTATATAGTGTGAAATAATATTTCTTATTCAAATCATAAGTAATTTCTGAGTTGAATTCTAACGTTACGCATTGCTGTTAAATATTAAAGCTTCCATAACTCTTTAGATATTAAGGGAAGGTTGTTGAAAATCGAGTTTTGAGAGATTTGATAGAGATCTTTAATTTATCTTCAGTCCCATTCTGTCACAATACTCATTTTTGGACGTTATAGAGTTCGAAGATAGCTTACACTGACATAACGTGGAGATAGGTGGTCAGAATTCAGTGAGCACTGGGTATATCACATATGATGACGTGATGATAGAATAAAATCACTGCAAGCATGTCTCCACTATCATGAAAATTGTGTAGCTATTGCATAGCTGTAGAAAAAAATCTAGTCATGAGCAATATGGCAAAGAATGAGTTCGGAACATGCAGATTTTTTTCCTTCTATCAGTGATGGCAGGTTTAATAAAATGACAAATATCACCAATGTGGAAACAAGAAAGATATCAGTTATAAAGTTATGATCGGTTTCACATGCAGTCTACAGATAGGGAAAAATTCATAAAGGCAAAACCCTCTGAGGTTTTCATTTTAAGAAAAAAGAAAGCTGGATATATTAAAAAACAAGAGCATTATGCAAGCATGCTTATAAAAAGATTATTTAAAAAATATTAGAAAGTGACAAAATCTTTGCGAATCAAATAAATAAAATCCGGAAAGTTTATATGGTTACACAAGCTGAGAAAAAGTTAGCCATTGATGGTGTAGTGGTTAGCATAACTGGCATGTTACGTGGGTTCATATCCCACTCATGGCAAAACCAATTTTTTTCAGCTTATTATTTCATGAGTTCCATGTCTACAGGACATATCTTGTGATTATTTACTAGTGATTTACATAGCCTAAGTTTGATGAGTCCACAACAACATAGGATCTTAAAAGTTCGGCAACTCTTCTCAAATCTCACATTGCAAAAAGAAAAATGTTAGACAACTTCCAAATAATGAAACTGAGAAACATTTTCAAGCGCTCATTTAAAAAGCTTTTTCAAGCGCTCATTTAAAAAGCTTTTTCAAGCGCCATGCTAAAAGAAGAACCTCGTTTATAACTACTTGCAAAAGTATGGAAATACTGTTATACATAAATTAGTTTTTGTGTTTCAGGGAACAGTGGTGTAAGTCTTAGGGACCCTCAGAGAAGTAGAGCTCCTCCACCAAAAAAAAAAGTAGTTTTTAAATGAAAATAAATTTTTTAACATTAATTTTAAAATAATTTTATTTTGCAGCTTACAAAAATAATTTAGTTTGTAAAATATGCAAATAATTTTACTTGTGGATAATGTTAGCATATATACCTCTATTATACCATTAACTTTTATATTATTCATAATTCTTAATACAATTTTGAAATGTTTCTTGCAATTGTTTAACAAAGAATTGCAAAAATTACTTCTTAAGATTATGTAAAACAGAAAACGTAAAAGTAAACATGCATGGGATAAGTTCCATTATTGGGTCCCTTCAAATATAAAGTACTATTTTGAACCCCAACCAAATGCAAAGTGCCATTGCACTCGGTCAAATGCAAAGTTCCATTTTGGAGGTTCCACAAATATCATTTTAATTTTAGCGCCCTAAATGTCAAGTCCTATCTTTGAGTACTCTCATCTTTGCAGTTTTGAACTTAAAACAATCTCTAGCATTATGAATTGCTACACCATTTTAAATGAGTTAAAAATATTAATTCTAGCACTCAAAACTGAATAATATCAAAGGAAATTTAATGCTGAATTCAAATTTTTTATAGATTCTCAATATCATGAGTAGGTTGGGTTGTTTTACCTCTGAGCAGCACTTTTTTGCACACCACAAGCTAAATGGCCAGGTCACAAGGACCCCGAAGGCTCAAAGAAGGTTGGGGAAGGGGACCCACTGGAACAGCTGTTGGGAGACAGATGGTAGCCTCCCGTCAAGACCATCCAGCGTGTTCTTTAACTTTGGGTTGTTTTACCTCTGAGCGGCACTTTTTTGCACACCATGGGCTAAATGGCCAGGTCACATGGAACCCGAAGGCTCAGAGAAGGTTGGGGGAGGGGACCCACTGGAACAGCTGTTGGGAGACAGATGGTAGCCTCCCGTCAAGGCCATCCAGCGTGTTCTTTAAGGTGCACAGGGTATGGCTCTCCCGCACACGGGGCCACGGCTTAACGTCCCATCCGACGGACGGCGGCCTTTCCAAGCCCATCGGTGTCCCCTACTGACCGTGGGCAGGGCGGGGAATTTTGCGGAGATAAATCTCAACGCTGACACAGCTGGGACTCGAACCTGGGAACTACAGATTACGAGTCTGGCGCGCTACCGACTGAGCCACCCCCGCCCCAATATCATGAGTAGATCTTGAGTTACAAGTAAAAAGAAAAGTGATTATGCCCAGGTGAGGACCGGCAAGGAGAGCTAGGCGTAGAGTCCCTGGTCCTCAGTGTCTCGGTCCCCCAAGTCCTCATAAGCACAAAAGTTATTTTTTTCCCCTTTTTTCACTAATAATAATTCGGGTTTTTTTCAAGTTCCACGGAACTGGGGGAAAAAAACTGTTCGGAGCAGTTGATACCAAACTATAAATCGGTAGTGAAATCTTGCAACAAAAGAGAAATTAAAATTTAATCGCAGCCAACGCCCCACTTCGCTGCTATAGCTGAGTTCCTGAAAAAAAGTGCCTGTCATCCTCTAGCTATGCCTCTTTTGTATTCTTATACATCAAATCTAAATAATAAAAGATGTCTGTCTGTCTATGGCAGCCATAAGTCATCGGAAAATCAACGTACACGCTCCAAATTTTTAGAGAAAGATTCAGGTTGTGGTCCGGATTGCAGTGCCAAATTTCAAGTCGAAAATCCAAAAGGGGGCTTGCTAGAAGCAAAAATATTTACCATGCTAATCCTACGGGAAACAAGAATCTCTGTCAAATTTATTGTTGCCATTTACTGCTCCCTAACTCTGAAAGTAAACAGCTAAAATAGCATTTAAATTTACTGCCGTTGCCAGATTCCCCACATTTCCAAAGCCATTATTCAGGCGTTCCATTGCAGCTAGGGACTTGATTTCCTAACCGAACATGGGGTCGGGCAGGGGGAACCCCCCTACGAAATATGGGATCTTTCGGTGAAATACGTCGGGAATTACAGAATGCCAAAATCTGACGAAATAAATATCTCGATCGTTTGTCACGGGCTCTGAGAGCGCTCGACGAGTCAGCAATGACCTTGCAACACCGGAAATTCTTCGTGTTCAAACTGTGATAAAACGTCAGGGGGCTGATACTCACAAAACTAACCTTTAGTAGGAAACAACAGAATATGCAGATTAAAAGTGAGACTGGAGCTGTCACTATTTGTGTAGAAACGAAGCTACGGGACAAGTGAGAACCTGATTTTTAAACCAATCACCGGATCACACGAGGGACGCTGTGCAGGAAATTTGGACCGTGCGAACAAATATGACGGGAGCAATAGGGCGGCAAAATCTGTGGTAACGGAAATAAAATCTCAATAGCCTACGCAGAAACTAAGCCCGGGCTATGAGGAGTGCTCGCTGATGTCAACAGCGATACGGGAAAATTTCTTCCTGTTCAAAATCTGTGCTAAACTGTCGGGGGGAGGGGGTCTTACAAAATTTACATTTAATGCAGTGAAAATAAGAATATGCAGGTTGAAAGTGGCACCGGGCAGCTCCGGGTACGTTCTGCTAGTATTGAATAAAAGAATAAGTTTCAAACTAATCATGCGATTTTCCACCAGTTTAGTTTCGAATTCTTCACAGAATTTCCTTTTATCGTTCTGCAAGGCACGTCTTGTTTTTAAAAACTCTCTTTACATTGCAGTAGGAAGTAAAAGTTTGGACACTTCTGAAAAAAGTTTTTTTTTCCTCTTGGAAGTATTTAAGAGTTAATAGTATTAGCTAAAATGAATATTTTTATGGATCATTTGGTGGTAAAATTCATATCCCATCAAATAAATTATAAAATTATGCGGGGTAAGAAGTATTTTTATAAATTCTGCCAAGTACGAAAAAATTACTTTTTAAAAGAAATGTTTTTGTTCGTACGAACGTTTATCAGCTATCATAACGTGCGAAATTATTAAAAATAAGCCGTACCTTATCAAATGTAAAAGAATATATATATACGATTGAAAGGAAATTTTGTTAGGTATTCAAACCTGAAAACAACTACAGTTGTTTTCAGAGTTGGGTTGTTTTACCTCTGAGCGGCACTTTTTTGCACACCATGGGCTAAATGGCCAGGTCACATGGACCCCGAAGGCTCAGAGAAGGTTGGGGGAGGGGACCCACTGGAACAGCTGTTGGGAGACAGATGGTAGCCTCCCGTCAAGGCCATCCAGCGTGTTCTTTAACGTGCACAGCTCTCCCGCACACGGGGCCACGGCTTAACGTCCCATCCGACGGACGGCGGCCTTTCCAAGCCCATCGGTGTCCCCTACTGACCGTGGGCAGGGCGGGGAATTTTGCGGAGATAAATCTCAACGCTGACCCAGCTGGGACTCGAACCTCGGAACTACAGATTATGAGCCTGGCGCGCTACCGACTGAGCCACCCCCGCCCCAGTTGTTTTCAGAACTGCATACCTAACAAATCGAACCTGAAAACAAGTACAGATGTTCCTAGGAAAAGTTTCTTCAACTTGTAGGTTCGAATTTCCAACAAAAGTTCTGCAGCTCGTAGTTGCACTCAATTTCGGAAAGCCTTTTTATTATGTCACCTGAAGAAGGGCCAAATTAAAAAGACGGGGGGGGAGGGGGGAAAGTCGTGACATTCCCTCTACCTTAAAAAAAGTAATGAACGTATTTTTTAGAAATATTTCTAAGAGGCCTCTAAAACTGAGGATAAAATGTTATACTCCAATGGGATTATAGTCTCCCCCCATAACTGTTTTTCTAGATTCGGGAGTGTTCCTTTGTATTTATCCACTTCTAACTAACAGCCCATAAATAAATTGAGACCACAACAGTTGGATTCATTCTCCGATAAAACTCATCGCTGCAGTAGGTATAATAATGCTATTTTGAAAGTCAATTGAAAAATGCGAAAGTATTGGACTTAAATTCAAAGATTGAACAGTAAATTAAAACTTTTTTTTGTTCCTGTTATTAAAATAGGCTGATCCTGATGTTTTCTTTTTCTTGGGGCGGAGGTGGCTCAGTCGGTAGCGGGCCAGGCTCGTAATCTGTAGTTCCCAGGTTCGAGTCCCAGCTGGGTCAGCGTTGAGATTTATCTCCGCAAAATTCCCCGCCCTGGCCACGGTCAGTAGGGGACACCGATGGGCTCGGAAAGGCCGCCGACCGTCGGATGGGACGTTAAGCCGTGGCCCCGTGTGCGGGAGAGCCATAGCCTGTGCACGTTAAAGAACACGCTGGATGGCCTTGACGGGAGGCTACCATCTGTCTCCCAACAGCTGTTCCAGTGGGTCCCCTCCCCCCATCTTCTCTGAGCCTTCGGCGTCCTTGTGGCCTGGCCATTTAGCCCATGGTGTGCAAAAAAAAGTGCAGCTCAGAGGTAAAACAACCCAACCTTTCTTTTTCTTTATCTTTTGTTGATTGTGAAAATAACTTTAAAATGTACCTATAACGTACATGCTTTGCGCAAAATACAAACAAAACTTTTGCACCCTACTTTACAATACGGTCAATATGTTTAAAGCAATGTAATTTTTAAAAAAATTAAACACACTCAAATTTGATTTCTCCGATTACCTAAATGCTATAAGTAAGATTTTGGGTTTCACATATCAGGAGTCTGCATTAATTGGTTAGCAAGTTTGATCCCAATCTATTTAGTACCAGAATTGTATGGGCCTCGATATAATAATGACTTAAGTTGTTGTTGTTTTACCTCTGAGCGGCACTTTTTTGCACACCATGGGCTAAATGGCCAGGTCACATGGACCCCGAAGGCTCAGAGAAGGTTGGGGGAGGGGACCCACTGGAACAGCTGTTGGAAGACAGATGGTAGCCTCCCGTCAAGGCCATCCAGCGTGTTCTTTAACGTGCACAGGGTATGGCTCTCCCGCACACGGGGCCACGGCTTAACGTCCCATCCGACGGACGGCGGCCTTTCCAAGCCCATCGGTGTCCCCTACTGACCGTGGGCAGGGCGCGGAATTTTGCGGAGATAAATCTCAACGCTGACCCAGCTGGGACTCGAACCTGGGAACTACAGATTACGAGCCTGGAGCGCTACCGACTGAGCCACCCCCGCCCCACTTGTATAATGAGTGGCATTATACAACACAACTGATTGGTCATTAATTTTGCATTTTCATTTCGTATACATTTATTTTAGGTGATCTTATG
This sequence comes from Ryuthela nishihirai, assembly GCA_038380435.1. NCBI lineage: Eukaryota > Metazoa > Arthropoda > Arachnida > Araneae > Heptathelidae > Ryuthela > Ryuthela nishihirai. Next base: position 87,729,509 of record JAWZYU010000004.1, on the reverse strand, counting down.
AGACAGGTTCGATAACGGAAGTAATGAGTTTGTACCTTACATTTCTTCCCTTACGTCCTTTATGTAAAATTTGATTACAAATTATAAATGCGAAATTCTCAGTTCGAATTCTTTGGTTATCTATTACTAAAGTGCTTCTGTGTAGCGGACTTTATCTATATTTCAAACAATCAAAAGATAAGAAGTCTATCTCCCTTTACAACAAACACTGAATACGCGTACAAGAGGGCCGCGGAGGTGGCTCAGTCGGTAGCGCGCCAGGCTCGTAATCTGTAGTTCCCAGGTTCGAGTCCCAGCTGGGTCATCGTTGAGATTTATTTCCGCAAAATTCCCCGCCCTGCCCACGGTCAGTAGGGGATACCGATGGGCTTGGAAAGGCCGCCGTCCGTCGGATGGGACGTTAAGCCGTGGCCCCGTGTGCGGGAGAGCCATACCCTGTGCACGTTAAAGAACACGCTGGATGGCCTTGACGGGAGGCTCCCATCTGTCTCCCAACAGCTGTTCCAGTGGGTCCCCTCCCCCAACCTTCTCTGAGCCTTCGGGGTCCATGTGACCTGGCCATTTAGCCCATGGTGTGCAAAAAAGTGCCGCTCAGAGGCAAAACAACCCACAACCCGCGTACAAGAGGCAGGACGAACAGCATGTAAACATTGCAAGCAGTCGCTTGGGAAGGTAAAATTTTAATTTCGGCATGCTGGTTGGTAATTGTATGGGTTTGCATAATTTTAACTCTAAATAAAAATGGAATGAATGCAAAGTTCTAAGTTGTTACACACCTATGCAAGCAGAGTAATTTTGAACTTTACTTATGAATTACTGGCATTTTATTCGAATGTGGAGACAAAAAATATTGTTGCGAATTTTAAAATGGATAGGCACTGAGCGTGAGTACTATTAACTATATTTTCAAACCAATTACAATACAATGCAAATTGTTACAAAAATATGGATGAAGTATCTTATAAACAAGTTAACTATATCATACATAAGTCATTAACCTTTTTGTACAGAGCATACAATATCAGCTCTGTCTGTTCTACTAAAATATTACCTCTTCACTTTGTTTACCATGTCACTTGAATACCTTCAGACGTAAACAAACTCTCGTCCTGTGCTAGTTCACTAAACTTTTGTTACTAACAACAGAAAACAAACACCCGCGCACACACTAATAAATATACTAATTATTTTCACTTAACGCACACTGACTCATACTATCTGAACGTCCTTTCAGATCTCACAACTTTAACACACTGCACTGCTATCTTTTTTTATTCTTCTAAATCGTTCTAAGTTCCAATTCGTTGGTTAAATTTAATCTTACGTAGAAGCACACACGAGGGTTCAAGTCACGTTAAGTAATGAAGTCACTGTTGCTCGTTCATCTGTCGTAGTAATATACTTAGAGCCATGAAATTGACAAGAATTTTTGGGATGGCGAAAATGGTATTATCGTTCAGGTCAGCAAAAAATGAAATCAGTTGTAACGGCTAAAAGAAGTTGAATTCACTTGAAGTGACGAAACAAATCTTCTGGGACAGTAAAAGTAAAGATACTTGAAGTGACAAAAAATAGAAAGTTCACTCAAGGGCGGCAAAAACAGCAAATTTACTCAACGGCGGCAAAAACAGCAAATTTACTCAACGGCGGCAAAAACAGCAAATTTACTCAACGGCGGCAAAAAAGTCAGTTTTATTAAGGGCGACAAAAAATTTATTCACTTAAAGGCGGTAAAAAAAAAGGAAATTCACTTAAAGGCTGCAAAAAAAAGTACATTTTCTTCTGGGTGATAATACAAGTAAGATCGCTTCTGAAAAGAAGCACACCTAACATTTATCTTGAATAAGATCAACCAAATGCAGTACTTATAGAGAATAGAAAAGTAGAATCCATGCGATTACTGGGGGCGGGGTGGCTCAGTCAGTAGCGCGCCAGGCTTGTAATCTGTAGTTCCCAGGTTCGAGTCCCAGCTGGGTCAGCGTTGAGATTTATCTCCGCAAAATTTCCCCGCCCTGCCCACGGTCATTAGGGGACACCGATGGGCTTGAAAAGGCCGCCGTCCGTCGGATGGGACGTTAAGACGTGGCCCCGTGTGCGAGAGAGCCATACCCTGTGCACGTTAAAGAACATGCTGGATGGCCTTGACGGGAGGCTACCATCTGTCTCCCAACAGCTGTTCCAGTGGGTCCCCTCAACCAACCTTCTCTGAGCCTTCGGGGTCCTTGTGGCCTGGCCATTTAGCCCATGGTGTGCAAAAAAGTGCCGCTCAGAGGTAAAACAATCCATGCGATTACTGTTCACTTTTAGTGCTGTTGCCGTCACTGTGCTTGGGAGGGTTTTACGACAATAACATAAAGTTTGCCTTATGCGGCAAAATATCTTGAATTGCTGCTTCACGCATATTACCTTCCACATAATATTCCATGGGATGTTAATGGAAAGCCGCATTCGAAGCCTCGATTTCCAACATTCGCTTACAATTTAAAGAGTTATACAAACTGCAATATGTAAAAGCACAGTGCTGCAATTACACTAGTCCTAAACTCTTTTTTTTTGTTAACTTAACAAAAAGAATTGAATATTCGTTACACAAACTTCTGAAATTTATTCTAATGCAATAAAAGATTTGTTGCAATTATTAATTATGTTATAATTAACATTCGAGATAAATATTTATGATTAGCGATGCTTCTGTTCAATGTTTCAGCCTCCATAACTCTATAACTAGAAAGGGGGTGGCTCAGTCGGTAGCGTGCCAGGCTCGTAATCTGTAGTTCCCAGGTTCGAGTCTCAGCTGGGTCAGCGTTGAGATTTATCTCCGCAAAATTCCCTGCCCACGGTCAGTAGGGGACACCGATGGGCTTGGAAAGGCCGCCGTCCGTCGGATGGGACGTTAAGCCGTAGCCCCGTGTGCGGGAGAGCCATACCCTGTGCACGTTAAAGAACACACTGGATGACCTTGACGGGAGGCTACCATCTGTCTCCCAACAGCAGTCCCAGTGGGTTCCCTCCCCAAACTTTTCTTGAGCCTTCGGGGTCCATGTGACCTGGCCATTTAGCCCATGGTGTGCAAAAAAGTGCCGCTCACAGGAAAAAAAAACCCAACAACTATTATTTTGTTTTATTGTTGTTAATAATGGCAGATAAAATTCAAAGTAAGAGTACTCTTGCTTCCAATGAAAAGAAGACCAGTAAACCTATTGCGTTAGATACTAAGATTAAAATTATAAAATTTAGTGACTGAATGAGAGTATTTATTTTAATTGCAAATGCTTTATTTGCATCAGTTACGCACATATACGACTGCTTAAAAATGTCATTAAACCATTACACGCATCTACAAGGGTTGTTTTACCTCTGAGCGGCACTTTTTTGCACACAATGGGCTAAATGACCAGGTCACATGGACCCCGAAGGCTCAGAGAAGGTTGGGGAAGGGGGACCCACTGAAACAGCTGTTGGGAGACAGATGGTAGCCTCCCGTCAAGGCCATCCAGCGTGTTATTTAACGTGCACAGGGTATGGCTCTCCCGCACACGGGGCCACGGCTTAACGTCCCATCCGACGGACGGCGGCCTTTCCAAGCCCATCAGTATCCCCTACTGACCGTGGGCAGGGCGGGGTATTTTGCGGAGGTAAATCTCAACGCTGACCCAGCTGGGACTCGAACCTGGGAACTACAGATTAGGAGCCTGGCGCGCTACCGACTGAGCCACCCCCGCCCCATCTACAAGGGAAAACAAGGCAATGATTCGCTTTACGACGGTGGTCTGGAACCTAAAGCGTCGTATGACTTGGATACGCCTATATTTCTTGAAAAGCTACTACCGAAATTTCTACCATAAACCGATCACTTTCATCATGCGTTAAAAGTTTTTTGCAGTTTCCACATTTACTGATCTCTAATGGTAAATTTTAAAACTACTTAAATGTTTGAAAAATGCGAATTATAATATTCCATTAGTGCCATTCAAACCAAAAATAGTTTTCCAATTAGCACTATAGGGGACACCGATGGGCTTGAAAAGACCGCCGTCCATCGGATGGGACGTTAAGCCGTGGTCCCGTGTGCGGGAGAGCCATACCCTGTGCACGTTAAAGAACACGCTGGATGGCCTTGACGGGAGGCTGTCTCCCAACAGCTGTTCCAGTGGGTCTCCTCCCCCAACCTTCTCTGAGCCTTCGGGGTCCATGTGACCTGGCCATTTAGCCCATGGTGTGCAAAAAAATGCCGCTCAGAGGTAAAACAACCCAACCCAATTAGCACTATAAAAAGAGTTATGTTTTCTACCTCCCCCTCTGGGGTAATTTTTTAAGTCATCAATTTAACTTCAATATCTTTTTTCCCTGAGAACGTATTTTCAAAGATAAGAAGGTTTGGCTTTGGCTAACCATTCACATAAAGTAGAAGAGTCCCAACACATATTCGAAGATAGGGTTATCAGGTGTGATATGTTTTCTCATAATAACCGCGCATCGGGAAACGAATCCAGGTAATAAGGATAAATTTTGTTAACCATGACGTTTTGCCTTATTTTGAAACTTATCAAAAAAAAAACAGATCTAATAGCGAAATTGTGCATTTATTTTTTTGACTTTCATGCAACAGACAAGTTTCATTCATCATTTCTTCCTGTCCTGATTTTGTTGGTGACTTGCAATTTCGGACGCAGACTTCTTGGCGACATTGTTCGAGTCTCTGACCTTCTTCCGACAGCCACGTGACCACCCCCAGGGTTTGTGGGAACATTTATAGGTCAGTGGTGATGTCAGTAGCGATCACTTTTTGAATTTTTCTTTCCTTAGTTGTTGTAGCAGTTTGGGAAGGAACGCCCTTCTCTCCCCCCCCCCCCACAGTCTTGTCCCATTCTCCCTCCCCTCTCCCATTCCCCATCTTGTCTCCTTCTCTGCATCGACTGCGCGTGAACCAAATTGCAACAGAAACAATGAGCAGATCTTTTCTCTGGTGAATGGATACAAAAACTGTTGGTAATTTATTCTCCATCGGGGGCAATTAGGAGAACAAGATTAACTGGTTCATGAGAGAAAAAAACATCGATGTAAACATCCCTTGTATATGTAAACACAACCATCGCAGATTTCGGTTAGAGTGTCTCAATCATTTTTGTCTCGTTCGGTGAGACAAGGGACCGTTTTCGTCGGGAATCCAGGAACTTCAGTTTCTTTGTCCCATTGTGTTACAAGAGAGGGGAAGCCTGAATGGGACAGAGCTAGTGTACACAAGATGATTTCCTGGTCAAGGTCATGTAGAGTTACGTTGACAAACGAAGAGGTTTCCACACTACATAACAGTTAAAAAACTCATCAAAAGCACATCCGTCTTTTTAATGCACTACGGGTCATTTTTCTCACAAGAGATGGGTTGGTTTAGAATGATTTACTACTCAGCGACATACAATGGACTAAATGATCAGATACCATAATAACAATAAAGTCGTTACCAGAGCCATGCGGGGCGGGGGTGGCTCAGTCGGTAGCGCTCCAGGCTCGTAATCTGTAGTTCCCAGGTTCGAGTCCCAGCTGGGTCAGCGTTGAGATTTATCTCCGCAAAATTCCCCGCCCTGCCCACGGTCAGTAGGGGACACCGATGGGCTTGGAAAGGCCGCCGTCCGTCGGATGGGACGTTAAGCCGTAGCCCCGTGTGCGGGAGAGCCATACCCTGTGCACGTTAAAGAACACGCTGGATGCCTTGACGGGAGGCTACCATCTGTCTCCCAACAACTTTTCCAGTGGGTCCCCTCCCCCAACATTCTCTGATCCTTCGAGATCCTTGTGACCTGGCCATTTAGCCCATTATGTGCAAAAAAAAGTGCCGCTCAGAAGTAAAACAACCAAACCCAACCGAGTTAGCAAAGCATCACCTTTGTCATCAAATTTTAACATGATGATCTGTGCGTTGGTTGCTCAAAATATTAACAGAATATAGAGACTTCTAGTAATCAGTGTTTACACATTTATCGATCCCAAGTTCGAGACGCACCTGAACCAGTGTTGAGATTTACCTCTGCAAATAGGGGGACACCGATGGGCTTGGAAGGCAGCCGTCCGTCGGATGGGACGTAAAGTCATACACTGTGCATTTGTTATAGAACACGCTGGATGGCCTTGACGGGAGGCTACCATCTGTCTCCCAACAGCTGTTCCAGTGGGTCCCCTTACCCAATCTTCTCTGAGCCTTCGGGGTCCATGTGACCTGCCATTTAGCCCATGGTGTGCAAAAAAGTGCCGCTCAGAGGTAAAACCCAACCAGACCAGACCAGACCAACCAGAGCCTTGCAGAGGGAATGGACCACAGGGGCTTTAGCTTTTCCCCTTTTCCCTCCACTAGTTAGAAGTGTCCTTTTTACAGTACACCAAAACAGACTACAAAAGGAGGAGTCCCCTTTTTTTTGGCTCTAAGCGCATGTCCCTTAAGGCTCCCCAGACGATAAGTTTTGGTCTTCCGGTTTACCTGAACAATCCAATTTTGATCCGGATTACCTTACGTGTGCGTGGAAGCCGAATGGACAAAACAACATCCTGACGAACAGTCGGAATGGCAGATGATCGACTCACCTGAAGTGTCATCTGACGTTTGTGGCGCTACTTACATCGTTCAAAAAAAATATCCGAACACTAACTACGGTTGATTACAGAATTCAGAAAAAATATCTGGCAACGTTTTTTTTTTTAGAAATTAGTGATCTGGCAACCTTCGTGTCACGTGATTGCAGAATTCAGGAAAAATTTCTGGAGCGTGTACAGCAACTGTACACGCTCCAGTTACCGTTCCCAGCAAACTGGAGCGTGTGCAGTTACTGCACACGCTCCAGTTTGCTGTGAACGGTAACTGCACACGCTCAATATTTCCGTGAGTGAGCCCACACGATCTAGTATCAAAATAGTATACCTACAGTCGCTCAAAAATACCGACAGTCGCTCAAAAAAGTATCCGAACATTATGGTTGATTACAGAATTCAGGAAAAATATCTGGCAGCGGTTTTTTTAGAAATTAGTGATCTGGCAACCTTCGAGACACGTGACCTTCTTGTCACGTGTCACTAGTTTCTAAAAAATCGTTGCCAGATATTTTTTCTGAATTCTGTAATCAACCATAGTTAGTGTTCGGATATTTTTTTGAGCGACTGTACATGCTCTCTTCACGGCACTGTCTCATTATATAGTAGAGAGCCCTATCAATTGATTAGGGAATTTCAACATCATGTCAATGGGAATTTTGTTCGTTATTAATTTCAATCTTATATCAATATAATAATTTAGACCTTATACGCGTTTTTATCGAAAATTATTTGTAAACGTAAGATTTCAATCAAATCTATTAAAAGAACAATTTTCAACAATATTCGTTCAAATTTTAAAGTAATATGGCAACTGTAATTCTTTGGTAAATTATAAGTGGCTCTACTGTAGTTAAATCCATAACTCTAGAAATATTGAACCAATATTCTTGGAAACAGAGATTTAGATAGATTTAACTGAGATATTTAATTCATCTTCAGCCATATGTTTCCATACCAAGCGTATTTTAAAAGTTAGAGAGCTTCGAAAATAGTTTTACCTTTGACATAACATGGAAATTCCGCAATAATTTTTTTTTTTTTTTGGGGGGGGGGGGGGTTCAGTCGGTAGCGCGCCAGACTCGTAATATCTGCAGTTCCCAGATTCGAGTCCGGTTCGAGTCCCAGGTTCGGTCAGCGTTGAGATTTATCTCCTCAAAATTCCCCGCCCTGCCCACGGTCAGTAGGGAACACCGATGGGCTTGGAAACGACGCCGTCCGTCGGATGGGACGTTAAACCCTGGCTCCGTTTTTGTTGCGGGAGAGCCATACCCTGTGCACGTTAAAGAACACGCTGGATGGCCTTGACGGAAGGCTACCATCTGTCTCCCAACAACTGTTCCAGTGGATCCCTTCCCCAACCTTCTCTGAGCCTTCGGGATCCTTGTGACTTGGCCATTTAGCCCATGGTGTGCAAAAAAGTGCCACTCAAGTGCAACCCAACCCGTAATAAATTCGTTTGGCTCTACATAGGCAGAAGCTGGAAAAAAATGCGTTTCTTGGGTAAAAAGAAAATACAAAAATCTTTTCCCTCTTTATAATGTCAACTTCGTAAAGTATCACTATACTGTGCATTTGTAAGAAAAAGTATCCATTTATTTTCCAATTTCTATAAATCAGCGTATGCATTGGTGTTCTTGATAAATCTTACCTAATGCAACAGTTTGGTTTGAAATGGATGTTGCATATTTTACTGTGTTTTGTCATCATCCAAAACGTTTTTGCTTTCTGCACAAGTTTCGCATTTACTAACCATCGCACTAATAAAGGGGGTTTAAAAAGAAATCTATAAACACAGTCATTAATACCGTTTAGGATTATTTGTGAAATATAAATGGAAACTTTAAACAAACTAAAAGTAATATGTCTGTTTATTATTGATTAACACTAATCATGAACTGTAAATTAATATGACTTGAAAAGAGGAGATTAAATAAACTTACTTAAAGAAATTAAGAGTGCTTGTTAAAAAGATTTTTGTATCCTACTGAACTGAACATGCTTGAACTATGTTTTGCAATCACTATACAAAATGGGTTTAACTACGTCAAAAATACGTTAAAAGCGTCCTTTCTGCCCAATTTGCTCTGTTCTGTTGTTGTCCATGGTACGGTTGCTAGATCTGCTACTACAGTAGTATATACAGAACTTTGTGGTTGTACAGTCGCTCAAAAAAGTATCCGAACACTATGGTTGATTACAGAATTCAGAAAAAATATCTGGCAACGATTTTTTTAGAAATTAGTGATCTGGCAACCTTCGTGTCACGTGATACTTTTTTGAACGACTGTACCTATTTATTTTAATCACATGCAATTTGCAGAACAGGATAATCATAAAAGTAAATAGGAAAAAGCACTGGTCCAAGAAGGGAGCCTTGTGGTACTCCAGCTTCGATGGGATGTATCGTAGAAAGGTCTTTTTAATCTGTACTTGAAATGTGCGATTATTAAGATATGACTGTATAAATTGGATAATTCCTTATGGAACTTAGCCCTGACAAGTTTGTACAATAAACCATCTGCCCAAACCTTGTCAAAGGCTTTAGCCACATCAAGGAAGACTGAGGCAACCGTTTCCTTCTTATTCAAGGATTCAGCAATCTTCTCAACTACACGGAAGATCTGATGCTCAGTGGACATTTTCTTTCTAAAGCCGAATTAGTTCTGATTAGGAAAGTCAGAGAGTATATTGAGAATCACCCGCTCAAGCAAGAGAGCAAACTGATTGGGCGGTAGCGTGGATTTTTCTTGGCTTTAGGATCATTCTGACATGAGCATTCTTCCAGATATTCGGGAAGTTACCGCACCTGATGAGTAGATTGAAGACTGAACACAATTGAATAAACTTTTCCTTTCGGCAGTTTTTTTCAGCATTTTGTTAGTTATAAGGTCATTGGGGCTTTATTTCGCTTAAGGTTTTTGATTGCATCTTTAATTTCCTTGAGTGTGGTAAAAAGAATATTAACAATAGGAAGTTGTAAGAATCTGAAGAGTGCATCCTCCACCTCTTCATGTGTGTCTTCATCAGAAAGATCACGATTTTCCTGAAATTGATCCTCCAGCTAGATGGCAAAAGTCTCCGCATTCTCTTCATCTCTGAAGACCAATCCCTGGAAACCATGAACAGGTGGAAGATTACCTTTAGGATTTTTAAAAGATTTTGTTAACTTCCATATGGAATTATCATGCACAGAAAGATTGCTGATTTTGTGATAGCCAACATCATACTTCTCCCCTCTATATACCTCACATCGCGGGTGACGTCGTCCCTGTGATATGCGTACGGCGCACTGCGTGTACTCCAGTCGCCGTTGGTGTTTCTATTATTTTGATAAACCCCTGTATGTTAAGCCATGGCCCCATCTGTAGGAGAGCCATATCCTGTGTACGTAAAGAACACGCTGGATGGCCTCGACAGGAGGGTTGGGTTGGGTTGTTTTACCTCTGAGCGGCACTTTTTTGCACACCATGGGCTAAATGGCCAGGTCACATGGACCCCGAAGGCTCAGAGAAGGTTGGGGGAGGGGACCCACTGGAACAGCTGTTGGGAGACAGATGGTAGCCTCCCGTCAGGGCCATCCAGCGTGTTCTTTAACGTGCACAGGGTATGGATCTCCCGCACACGGGGCCACGGCTTAACGTCCCATCCGACGGACGGCGGCCTTTCCAAGCCCATCGGTGTCCCCTACTGACCGTGGGCAGGGCGGGGAATTTTGCGGAGATAAATCTCAACGCTGACCCAGCTGGGACTCGAACCTGGGAACTACAGATTACGAGCCTGGCGCAAAATATGTGCTTTTCAGAGGACCTTTGAATAGACAAGCCCTAAAATATTGGAGCAAACTTTGATATAGGGCCAAAGTTTTGCTCCAGAATTTACTGTAGTCCATTCACACGTCATTTATAGACACACACACCCAAAATGAAACCGATTCCAAAGAGTACAGAATCTGTGGGCTGTTTAAACCATACTAATCAAGTGACCACTTGGCCCCATTTGACTGATGACCAGCCACACCCTTCACTGGTAAGAATAAAGAAGATAGATATCTGATCTTGTGGAAATTCGCTAGTAGGTAAAATGTTGATAATATTGCAACAGTTTTCCTCAACATACAATATAACTAATTGATGGTTGATGTTTTTCATTTAGGTTCTGTGATGCAAGAGTGGTTTCTTGACGTCATTAACTGTTATTTTTGCATCTCGCTACTACTTTCGTTGTTTATGAAGAGTAATATTGATAATTTCTTAATTAAATGTGCTTAATATGTAATTATAGATAGATTTAGTGCGTTGTGTTACGATAAACGATGAACTTGTTTTGGAATTTTGTTGTTCCCATTTCAGTAGTTTTATTTTGCCAATAGAGAAGCTATGTTAATTACCTAAATGACGTCAGAATCTGTAGTTTAAAATACAAGGAAGGCCAAATATGATGTGAACTTTGTTTAGTTGCCTTGAAGTAATCGCTGAATCTTTAATAACAATAATTAAGTTTAAGGTGAGGTTGTTACAAGTAAATAAGTGACGGAAGTTTACGTGAATGATGAAAACAACAGCGGAAGCTTAAAGTGACAAACAACAAGAAAGGGAAAAACACTAAGAGGATTAACCGAAAAATATTAGGTTGGTTGTTTTACCTCTGTAGCCGTCCCGTGGCCGAGTGGTTAGCACGCTTGGCTACTGATCTAAGGGACCTGGGTTCGAGCCCCGGGTAAGGCATGGCTGTTTGTGTCGTTTTTCTGCTGAGGTCCTGCCATCCTCTCAGACCCTCTACTATGGCATATAAACTGACAGGCTCCTGTCAAACCTCTGTGGCAAGCAGCTGCTTGAGGGGGTATTTATTTTGTTTTACCTCTGAGCGGCACTTTTTTGCACACCATGGGCTAAATGGCCAGGTCACATTGACCCCGAAGGCTCAGAGAAGGTTGGGAGAGGGGGGCCCACTGGAACAGCTGTAGGGAGACAGATGGTAGCCTTCCGTCAAGGCCATCCAGCGTGTTCTTTAACGTGCACAGGGTATGGTTGTCCCGCACACGGGACCACGGCTTAACGTCCCATCCGACGGACGGCGGCTTTTCCAAGCCCATCGGTGTCCCCTACTGACCGTGGGCAGGGCGGGGAATTTTGCGGAGATAAATCTCAACGCTGACCCAGCTGGGACTCGAACCTGGAAACTAGAGATTACGAGCCTGGCGCGCTACCGACTGAGCCACCCCAGCCCTAAAGAGGATTAACCGAAAAATATTAGGTAAGAAAAGGAATTTGGGAGAATTTGGTAGTGCAATTGTTCTTTAGGAAGAAAATGTAGAAGATAAAAGGAACTTAGGAACAATTGCAGATTGCCAAGCACCCGAGAAAGACGAAGGTAACTCTGGAATTGCAACTACAATGAAACCTGGTTAATTTAAAATCCTTAAATCCGAAATTTCCGTATAATTCGAATTTTTATTTTTGATATAAAACCCAACAACCAAATTAAATTTCGCTATTGGGTTAATACAAAAGTACAATACAAACTACCAGGATAACTCATCATCAAAATGGTACCTGGATAATTTTCGAAATTTTTTAATATGTAATTCGAAAAAAAATTCTCTGTTCTTACAATATCAATCAATATATTTATGCCTGAATGATTCAAGAAGATAAAACAAAATGTGAAAAAATAATGTTCGTAAAAAAAAATGATACGTTTGCTAACGCATAATTCAACACACCTCTTCATTTTATCCACAATCTTTTTTCTCATCTCTAATTATTGTCTCCGCAAAATTCCCCGCCCTGCCCACGGTCAGTAGGGGACGGCTTGGAAAGGCCGCCGTCCGTCGGATGTGACGTTAAGCCGTGGTCCCGTGTGCGGGAGAGCCATACCCTGTGTACGTTAAAGAACATGCTGGATGACCTTGACGGGAGGCTACCATCTGTCTCCCAACAGCTGTTCCAGTGGGTCCCCTCCCCCAACATTCTCTGAGCCTTCGGGGTCCATGTGACCTGGCCATTTAGCCCATGGTGTGCAAAACAGTGCCGCTCAGAGGTAAAACAACCCAACCCAACCCGTACTCTAATTATTATTTCCCTCTTACCTATTCCCCGCCCTGCCCACGGTCAATAGGGAACATCGATGGGCTTGAAAAGGCCGCCGTCCGTCGGATGGGACGTTAAGACGTGGCCCCGTGTGTGGGAGAGCCATACCCTGTGCACGTTAAAGAACAAGCTGGATGGCCTTGACGGGAGACTACCATCTGTCTCCCAACAGCTGTTGCAGTGGGTCCCCTCCCCCCAACCTTCTCTGAGCCTTCGGGGTCCTTGTGACCTGGCCATTTAGCCCATGGTGTGCAAAAAGTGCCGCTCAGAGGTAAAACAATCCAATCCAATCCCTCTTACCTGACCTTTCAGAGAACAAAATCAAGTCCTTGAAAGAATTTCTTTCATGTTCTTCTGGGCATTTTGTACAGATCACCCATCTTGTCAAGGGCACAAGATATTCCAGTGAAAATATGAAAATTTTGGTTAGGGAATCCACGGAAAATGACTCAAATTAATAACTATTGTAACGAGTTTTTTTTTAACTAATAGCATTTCGTGATTGTTGCGACTATAAACTAAAATTCAGTAAACTCTTTTTAAATACTAAGAAGAAGAAATATGTTTATATTAGACCAAGGGAAAATTAGATTGATTTTTTTTTTAATGATAAGGTGATTTTCCGCTCTGAATTTTATGCTGGAGAAAATCACAAATGTGGTAAAATTGAGGGGATTGAATGCTATAAATATTTAGGCATTTACATAGATATAAAGATGTCCTGGAGCACATAAATATCTGATGTTAAAAAAATTACTGCGTTATAGAGAGGGGAGGTCCGGACCCCCCCCCCCCCTCCCGAAAATCTTGTCTTAACTAAATCTCAAACTTGTCTAAAAGAGTTGTCTTTGTACAAGTTTATTTTAGACTCATATTTTATGTCCGACTCTAAATATAGATTAATATTTCGCAATTTTTAAAAAAGAAAGGACGGAAATAACCTAGAAGGAATATCCGGTTGATCATACAGCATACAAACACTAACAGAAGGACATGCCCGCTGTTCTTAGTAATCAGGCACGCTACTAACTGTGAGCTATAAAGCAACTATAAAATCAGGTGCAACTATTAAATCTCATTCCATATAATATCATTTTAACTTCTCCTGTTCAGTGGAATATTTTAGTAATTGGTAAATCCTACTTAAGTCTTATTGTCAGAACTCCACCCCGAATTCAATTCTTGGAACCTCCCCGAAACTGAATTCTGGATCCCCAAAATAAAAATTTCGCCCCCCCCTCCCACAAAACTAATCACGAATTATCTCAACCAGCACATACTTAAGCAGAGTCAATTCCACATGTAACCCCCTGTATGGAGCACTAAGTCGTTTTACCATCAATATGTTGAGCGGCATCAGAACTTGGCTCCGGGACTCCAATTTAGAACTCAGCTCTTGTGTCTCCATTCAGAACTCCATGGATCCCAATTATTTAATTCGGCCTTGACTTTAACAGCTGGGACTTCCGTATCTGTGATTGCAAAAGTCCACATGTCTCGAGGATCTCATTCTGTTCCAGTTCGGTCTTCACGAAGTTCGCTGAACTTTTTCTCGTTGTCTTCTGCTGCAGTAGGGACCCTTTTCACCTTTAACCCCCCTCTTCATTCATTCTCTCATTGGCATGAGTATGCACACACAATTTAGTTCTTGGCATTGGTTTAAAGACTAACGAAAAGAACTACATTTTGTTTTAATATTCGACGACGATCTATATGGCATTGATCTAATAACGACGATCTATATGAATTGTCTACCCAACAGAAAACACAGAGAAGAAGTTAGCGAAGTGCATAAAATCGAAACTGGAACAGAATGAGATTCTCTCGACCAAAAAAAAGACAACTACATTACAGAATTTAAGACAGCCCATAAGTAAACATCACTTTCAGGACAGGAATTGCCAAAAAAATACATTCTTCCGAAACTTTACAACTTTCCGTCGCGTCAGCGATAATTTTTTCAGAGGTTTTTAATGATTGTTGAAGTGTATTTCGAAAGTAATCTGTGTATTTACTATGGATGGATTGAAATCTCCCATTTCTCAAAAATTGGTCTCTAATTAAGATTTGGGTTGGGTTACCTCTGAGCGGCACTTTTTTGCATATCATGGGCTAAATGGCCAGGTCACATGGACCCCGAAGGCTCAGAGAAGGTTGGGGGAGGGGACCCACTGGAACAACTGTTGGGAGACAGATGGTAGCCTCCCGTCAAGGTCATCCACTGAGCTACCCACTGAGCCACCCCCGCCCCCGGATGCTAGGTGTTTTGATGCCATATAGATTCTGAAATCCTCTGAAATAATCATTATAAGCAAAATTTCATGAAAAATGTGATTGCAGGTAAAAATCTTAATATTATAAATCAATATCTCCATTTTTAACAATATTCGTTCAGTATTTAATGAGTTATGGAAGTTTGAATATTTAGCGATAATGCCAGCCACAAAAATTGAGTTCAGAAGTTAATTAAATCTTAATAATAAGTATTGTATCAAAGTGTTTAATAAAATAAGTTTGCATTTTAGAACTTTGTGTAAAGAATTCTTTCACTATTCTTTAGTTTTATATAAATTTCCTAAGACTGGCATTGCTGTATTCAAACTTCCATAACTCATTAAATAGTGAATGAATATTGTTGAAAATCGAGATATTGATTTATTTGATTGAGATCTTTATCTGAAATCACATTTTTCAAAACAAAAAAACTTATTTTAGAAGTTATAGACCTTTGACGTTAGTTTCCCATTGATTTAACATAGGGATTTTCCATAATTTATGGGTTGGGTTGTTTTACCTCTGAGCGGCACTTTTTTGCACACCATGGGCTAAATGGCCAGGTCACATGGACCCCGAAGGCTCAGAGAAGGTTGGGAGAGGGGACCCACTGGAACAGCTGTTGGGAGACAGATGGTAGCCTCCCGTCAAGGCCATCCAGCGTGTTCTTTAACGTGCACAGGGTATGGCTCTCCCGCACACGGGGCCACGGCTTAACGTCCCATCCGACGGACGGCGGCCTTTCCAAGCCCATCGGTGTCCCCTACTGACCGTGGGCAGGGCGGGGATTTTGCGGAGATAAATCTCAACGCTGACCCAGCTGGGACTCGAACCTGGGAAGTACAGATTACGAGCCTGGCGCGCAACCAACTGAGCCACTCCCGCCACCCCCATAATTTATGGAAACAAGTGTGTATGTATATATGTTTCTATTCTTTTTGTTTTCGTTTCAATTTTTTAATTTATCCGGGGCCTAGTGTTCTTGATTCCTGTTACTAGATTCGGCTCTGCTATAATCTGCAGATGCATATAAATCTGCAGATGCCTGGGCTATAGTTCAAATATTTTACTAATTCCTCAAAATATTGTTGCATCTTTTCTTTCATTTTGCTCTTGATGTGCTATCGAGAGTCCAACGAAACCATGCAGAAGTAATAATCATTTTCAAAAGGAAGTTGAAATAATTTACCATTCCAAATAAGGCGGATCTGACTCGTAATCTGCAGCTGGCAGCTCGTCTGGCTCGTAATCTGCACCTGTGCCAACGTTGAGAATTTTCTTCGCTAACCCTTATTCTTCCCTTGGCAAGAGAGAGAACACGTTGACTTTGAGAAGTCCACCGTCCGTCGGATGAGACGTTAAGCTGTGGCTCCATGTGCAGGAGAGAGAGAGCCATACCCTATGCACGTTAGTAGTTTATTCACAACCGGCAAGTCCCCCGGAAGTGCTTTCCCCCCCTATGACGTCACCAACCGGAAATTGACCTGTGTTGGTCCACGTTGCCTTCTGAACTCTGGGGCCCTATGTTGCAATCAACAGGAAATTGAACCTGGTGTCGCAACTGTCGTGGCGCTCCTTATTAATAATTAATAATTAACAATTCATAATTAAAAATTCCTCCCCCTTTTAACCCCTGGCGCTATCTAGTGAGGAGGACTATTTTCCCAAAAAATTATCTATGAGGAACACTATTTTCCCAAAAAATCCTTATTTTAACTCTAATTTTAAGCCCTCCTTCTCGAACAGTCTCGATTTTTCTTTATTTCAGACCCCCCAATGGTCGACTTATATTTTAAACCCTCCACTTGCAGACCCCCAATTTGACGTATATTTTAAGCCCTAACTATATTTCAAGCCCCCTCCTTCCCTCGGACCGGCTGATGCAAGCCTCAGAATAATTGCAATTGATACAAGTCTCAATTGTAAAAACACCTCCAAAAAGACCCCCCAATGGTTGACTTATATTTTAAACCCTCCACTTGCAAACCCCCTGGTTGACCTATATTTTAAGCTCCCCTTCTCGAATAGTCTCGATTTTTCTTTATTTCAGACTCGTCTTTTATTTTAAAACCTCGATTTTGCAAACCCCCCTGGTTGAGCTATATTTTAAGCTCCCCTTCTCGAATAGTCTCGATTTTTCTTTATTTCAGACCCCCCAATGGTTGGCTTATATTTTAAACCCTCCACTTGCAAACCCCCTGGTTGACCTATATTTTAAGTCCTACCTATATTTTAAGCTCCCCTTCTCGAATAGTCTCGATTTTTCTTTATTTCGGACTCGCCTTTTATTTTAAAACCTCGATTTTGCAAACCCCCTGGTTGAGCTATATTTTAAGCTCCCCTTCTAGAATAGTCTCGATTTTTCTTTATTTCAGACTCACCTTTCATTTTAAGCCCTCTTCATAGATCCCACCCCCCTGGTTGACCTATATTTTAAGCCCTACCTATATTTTAAGCTCCCCTTCTCGAATAGTCTCGATTTTTCTTTATTTCAGACTCGCCTTTTACTTTAAAACCTCGATTTTGCAAACCCCCTGGTTGAGCTATATTTTAAGCTCCCCTTCTCGAATAGTCTCGATTATTCTTTATTTCAGACTCACCTTTCATTTTAAGCCCTCTTCATAGACCCCACCCCCCTGGTTGACCTATATTTTAAGCTCCCCTTCTCGAATAGTCTCGATTTTTCTTTATTTCAGACCCCCCAATGGTTGACTTATATTTTAAACCCTCCACTTGCAAACCCCCTGGTTGACCTATGTTTTAAGCCCTACCTATATTTTAAGCTCCCCTTCTCGAATAGTCTCGATTTTTCTTTATTTCAGACTCGCCTTTTATTTTAAAACCTCGATTTTTCAAACCCCTGGTTGAGCTATATTTTAAGCTCCCCTTCTCGAATACTCTCGATTTTTCTTTATTTCAGACTCACCTATATTTTAAGCCCGGGATTTTGCAGACCCTCCTGGTTGACCTATATTTTAAACCCTACCTATATTTTAAGTCCCCTCCTTCCCTCGGATTGCAAGTCTCAGAATAATTCCGCAGAAAAGGATGACACAAGTCTCAATTGTAAAAATCAACTCTCAAAGTTGTATTCTTATTAATTAAAACCCTTTCTATTAAAAGTTACCTCTATTAAAAATCTTTTGCTATTCATTTTGTCAGGACTGCTAAACGATTCCCTTTTATTAAATTTCAATTCTTTGGGATTCATTTTTTTCCAACCCCGTTAATCGATCCCCTAGTAAATAAAAACTATCACTCACCTTTATTAAAATCTTCCAGCGCTCGTAATAAATCAGTTTACTCTAGATGGGTTTAATCGGAAAAAAAAATCATTCCATCGCTAGCGTACCTCCACGTTAATTTCGGGAAAAAGTCTCATCGGATCCAAGGTCCACGTATTTTACTAGAAGAATGACACAGTAACTGTTCCACAGAAAAATTAATAAAATTTGGTTTAAATTATTCGTAGGACTTGTATATAAGATCTAGCTTTAGACGTTCACCAGCCTAAAAGTTTTCAAAGTCCGTTATCAGTGCATCGGAAATCGTACGTTACCTGTTGACATCCTTCAGATCGTTTATCCGTGGGTAGCAACAACACTTTCGCCACATCACACGATATGGTGCAATCCTTTATCAGCTGGAAGGTCAAAAGGTCAAATGTCCAGCGGTTCACTGTGTCTGCATTTTAACCTTTTTTTTAAATCAAAGGTTTAATGTCCAGCGGTTCACTGTGTCTGCATTTTAACCTAATTTTTTGTCTGATAAGGTTTAAAAATAGATGTTTCCTAGAATCCACATTGCCTTCTCAGATTGAACTTTGACCCCTATGTCGCAACCGACCATATTTTAAGTCCTCTTCATAGACCCCATGGTTGACCTATATTTTAAGTCCCCTTCTCGAATTTTCTTGTTTTTCCCCTGTTTAACTCATATTTTAAGCCCTCCCCTCTTCATAGACCCACCTATTGATCCACCTATATTTTAAGCCCTCCCCTCTTCATAGACCCACCTATTGATCCACCTATATTTTAAGCCCTCCCCTCTTTAAACCAAATCAGTTTTTGCGCATTTAATCGGTGTCATCCAACGTCCATACTATTTTTAGTACGTCTCCTGTATTAAAAAAAAAATATTGGCTTTCGTCGCCGTATTTGAACGCGCTACCTCAGTGCCGATAGCTGAAGCGTCATCGCCAGGGCGCGGATTTTTGCGGAGGTAAATCTCAACTCTGGCCCTGCTATCCGCTCGACAATATTTGCTACTGGTAAAACGATTTTCTTCATTAAAAATAAAAACTAATTAAATAATGGGGTATCACTGGGAAAATACTGGGAAGAACCCAAACTGATTTCGTGCTAAAACATCTCCAATTTTCAGCTTACTTGAAAAACTATTGTTAGAAATGAACCAGTGACTTGAATCACTCAACTTCCATAAAAATACACAATTATGGTACAGTGTCGGGAAGAAATATGTTTCAACGAAATTCAATTGCATGTATTATGATCAGAAAAATAATTTAGTGGACAAAGTTTAAAATAGTTATTAAATGGTACCTTACAGTGCAAGTGCGCTTCAGGCGAAAAGCCTCCCCTTCGAACACTGCACCCCGTTTTTCCGAAGTAACTGTGTCACAAGTCTTCCTACATCATCCCTAAACAGAGAATCGGATTCAGTGTGCAAGAAGATCAACACCTCATTTGAAGGAGCACATAGTGGATACTGTACTCCATATTGAAATGAACATTGGCCTCTTGCGGGACCTAGTTATATCCCTACTCCAAGAGAATTACTAATGAAAACGTGCTATTGTTAATGTATGTAATTCCGACAAAAAATGTTTTGTCTGTTTTAGCCACTTTGTATCCTGCAATAGGAAACACTGAACACCTTAACACACATTTCAGTGGATAGGTGAATATTTTCACAATTCTTTGGAAGTGGAAGGCACAATAACTGTAAAACATACTGTGACGAGAGAGAAAGTATAAAAATGTAGTAGGATGGTTGTAAAAAATCGCTTCAAAACAGAAAATTACAACACAAATACTGAAAGATAGAAAAAAACGACTATTCGACGGTTATTCCAAGCTGCTATCTCACGCTCTTTTCAGATTTCCTGGTTCTATAGTTCCCTGGTACGTAGCGCATAAGTGTGGGTGTAGTTGGCTATTTTTCGTTGCAAACACAAGTTGTTTTCACTATTAGTTATTTTTCATGCATGAGAATACACATTTCTATACTACATTGCGTACACACGGATGGACGAATATCACAAAATACTTTGCATATAGAAAACATCAGTAAAGAACCACAGAAGTTTGGAAATTCAAAATCTGAAAACTCAGTGTTTATAAGAAAACAACAATATTTTCAGTATTTCCATGAAAAGTTCGGTCCCAGAATCGATCCGCTAGACCTAACTTTGCATTCTCTGACTTCAACCACCGATAAAACGTAATGTAAGCTCTCTCGTCGGTTATCCCAAGCCGCTATCTCTTTTCAGAGTTTCTGGTCCCCTCGGTACGTTTGAATAAGTGCATAAGTGTGGGTGAAGATGGCTATTTTTCGCTGCAAACACAAGTTTTTCGACAAAGATAGGGTGTTTCACTACAATCTAACACGGGATTTCATGTGTGTTTGGTTATTTTTCCTGCATGAGAATATTTCTAATCCTTCTCATAGACAGCAGGTTAGTTACTTCGGATCTAACACAGCCAAGGTTTGAGATCCATAGTAAGACATGAACGTCTGTGTTGCTTTCCTACCAAGATCCCGACATCCTCTCACCCCCTTCTACTAGGTCGTACGAAAAAAGCCTGTAACTGTTACGACAATTAGCTGCGTGAAGGCGTATTTATTTTTAAAGCAAAGACACACTAATTTCGGACTCGTTAGCTAGAGAATGATATATTAACTTGCTAAAGTTTGATTTTAACGATCAGATAGTGTATTCACCACCACTTTTTTAGTTCATACTAATATCTTCTAACTTTCAAAGGAAATATTGTCTCATTATAAGCGATTTCATACAAAGAGATACGCACTCTATGCTTCACATTTAAATCTATAGAGATAACGATCACTGCTCATGGAACACATCTGTGAAAAACACGCTATGATAGGGTTTGAGGAAGATTTTTAGCCCATGGGGTGCTGCACTGCAGGAAAGCACATTATCTTTGATATCAGAACCTACATGAAAGTTATACTGTTTGGGTTTGAGAAAGATTCTTTAGTTCACGGGGCACCGCATGAATAAGTGCATAAGTGTGGGTGAAGACGGCTATTTTTCGCTGCAAACACAAGTTTTTCGACAAAGATAGGGTGTTTCACTACAATCTAACACGGGATTTCATGTGTGTTTAGTTATTTTTCCTGCATGAGAATATTTCTAATCTATCTCATAGACAGCAGGTTAGTTACTTCTGATCTAACAAAGCCAAGGTCTGAGATCCATAGTAAGACATGAACGTTTGTGTTGTTTTCCTACCAAGGTTCCGACATCCTCTCACGTGAAATATTACTGTACTAGGAGATTTCATACAAAGAGATACGCACTCTATGCTTCACATTTAAATCTATAGAGATAACGATCACTGCTCATGGAACACATCTGTGAAAAACACGCTATGATAGGGTTTGAGGAAGATTTTTAGCCCATGGGGTGCTGCACTGCAGGAAAGCACATTATCTTTGATATCAGAACCTACATGAAAGTTATACTGTTTGGGTTTGAGAAAGATTCTTTAGTTCACGGGGCACCGCATGAATAAGTGCATAAGTGTGGGTGAAGACGGCTATTTTTCGCTGCAAACACAAGTTTTTCGACAAAGATAGGGTGTTTCACTACAATCTAACACGGGATTTCATGTGTGTTTAGTTATTTTTCCTGCATGAGAATATTTCTAATCTATCTCATAGACAGCAGGTTAGTTACTTCTGGTCTAACAAAGCCAAAAGAGGCCTCTTTTTTGAAACAACTGGATTTTTTCAGTAGTATTACATTTTATCACCCTTCGTCCCCTTGCGCGAAAAAACAGCACTGTGCAAAGGGGGATTCCCCGGGTGGCAATAAACTACTCATAGGTGACAGGCTCATGTCCTAAGGCAATGATTTACTAACAGTCCTAAGGCAATGATTTACTAACAGATTTACTAATTTTTTAACAGTTCGATGTCGTAGCAGCCATCCATTAATATCACCAAAATCACATCTGAAATGTGCAAATATAGTTTTTCCCTGCTTTTCGTTTTCTCTAAAAATGATTTTCCATAAGACCAAAAAACATGCAGTGCAATTGAATTCACTAGCGTTCAAAGAGCAATTTGAATAGTGTTATTTATTTTTGGAGAAAGTAATTTAAGATTAGGTTATCACGATGAGGATGTGAATGATTAACCTCGTAGTGGGCATGAAACGGACACCTTGAGGTACCACAGTTTTCTCCTGAGACATGACAAAAGCCTTAAAGACTCGACAGAGGCCTCTTTTTGGACTAATAACCGTAGTCTTTCGATCAGAGTTCGCTATTCATTTATTGAAATCGTACGACTGTCATCATTCTCATACATATTCCGACTGCAAGTATGAAGAGACGAATTTTTCCCCCGTCCTCTCAGGTCGTGACCCTCGAGTGATAAGCTATTTTTGCTTTTTCACAAAACACTAAAATGCGTATCTTAAGACGTGACAGAGGCCAAAGGTACGTCGGTCGGTGCATAGCACTCCTGTTGCGCTGTAGCACTCCTGTTGCGTTTCTAAGCATAACAGAGGTCACGAGGTGAACTAGCCTATGGGCATATTTATGTTCCTTACTATGGGCACATTTATGTTCTCCGGTATCTTAGTACCACCAAGAGCCCACTCCGAATGTCAATATTCACTCCACATCTTATCCTAAACAGTGCAATCAGATCATTCCACTGGGATCTGGTGAAAAAGCACGAGGCCCTTCTATTTAAACGCTCTTCAACAATACAAGATTTGCTATTGCGTCATTCATTTTGTAAAATATTAATATTTTGAGGAATTTTTCACCGCTGCGTCATTGTCATGACGTAACAGTAAGTTGTCTGATTGTCAGCCATTTTGTTCTGTTGCCGTGGCCCCGTGTGCGGGAGAGCACACGGGGCCATGTCAACCCTATCATAGCGTGTTTTTTCACAGATGTGTTCCATGGGTAGTGATCGTTATCTCTATAGATTTAAATGTGAAGCATAGAGTGCGTATCTCTTTGTATGAAATCTCCTAGTACAGTAATATTTCACGTGAGAGGATGTCGGGACCTTGGTAGGAAAACAACACAAACGTTCATGTCTTACTATGGATCTCAGACCTTGGCTTTGTTAGATCAGAAGTAACTAACCTGCTGTCTATGAGATAGATTAGAAATATTCTCATGCAGGAAAAATAACTAAACGCACATGAAATCCCGTGTTAGATTGTAGTGAAACACCCTATCTTTGTCGAAAAACTTGTGTTTGCAGCGAAAAATAGCCGTCTTCACCCACACTTATGCACTTATTCATGCGGTGCCCCGTGAACTAAAGAATCTTTCTCAAACCCAAACAGTATAACTTTCATGTAGGTTCTGATATCAAAGATAATGTGCTTTCCTGCAGTGCAGCACCCCATGGGCTAAAAATCTTCCTCAAACCCTATCATAGCGTGTTTTTCACAGATGTGTTCCATGAGCAGTGATCGTTATCTCTATAGATTTAAATGTGAAGCATAGAGTGCGTATCTCTTTGTATGAAATCGCTTATAATGAGACAATATTTCCTTTGAAAGTTAGAAGATATTAGTATGAACTAAAAAAGTGGTGGTGAATACACTATCTGATCGTTAAAATCAAACTTTAGCAAGTTAATATATCATTCTCTAGCTAACGAGTCCGAAATTAGTGTGTCTTTGCTTTAAAAATAAATACGCCTTCACGCAGCTAATTGTCGTAACAGTTACAGGCTTTTTTCATACGACCTAGTAGAAGGGGGTGAGAGGATGTCGGGATCTTGGTAGGAAAACAACACAGACGTTCATGTCTTACTATGGATCTCAAACCTTGGCTGTGTTAGATCCGAAGTAACTAACCTGCTGTCTATGAGAAGGATTAGAAATATTCTCATGCAGGAAAAATAACCAAACACACATGAAATCCCGTGTTAGATTGTAGTGAAACACCCTATCTTTGTCGAAAAACTTGTGTTTGCAGCGAAAAATAGCCATCTTCACCCACACTTATGCACTTATTCAAACGTACCGAGGGGACCAGAAACTCTGAAAAGAGATAGCGGCTTGGGATAACCGACGAGAGAGCTTACATTACGTTTTATCGGTGGTTGAAGTCAGAGAATGCAAAGTTAGGTCTAGCGGATCGATTCTGGGACCGAACTTTTCATGGAAATACTGAAAATATTGTTGTTTTCTTATAAACACTGAGTTTTCAGATTTTAAATTTCCAAACTTCTGTGGTTCTTTACTGATGTTTTCTATATGCAAAGTATTTTGTGATATTCGTCCATCCGTGTGTACGCAATGTAGTATAGAAATGTGTATTCTCATGCAGGAAAAATAACTAATAGTGAAAACAACTTGTGTTTGCAACGAAAAATAGCCAACTACACCCACACTTATGCGCTACGTACCAGGGAACTATAGAACCAGGAAATCTGAAAAGAGCGTGAGATAGCAGCGTGGAATAACCGTCGAATAGTCGTTTTTTTCTATCTTTCAGTATTTGCGTTGTAATTTTCTGTTTTGAAGCGATTTTTTACAACCATCCCACTACATTTTTATACTTTCTCTCTCGTCACAGTATGTTTTACAGTTATTGTGCCTTCCACTTCCAAAGAATTGTGAAAATATTCACCTATCCACTGAAATGTGTGTTAAGGTGTTCAGTGTTTCCTATTGCAGGATACAAAGTGGCTAAAACAGACAAAACATTTTTTGTCGGAATTACATACATTAACAATAGCACGTTTTCATTAGTAATTCTCTTGGAGGAGTAGGGATATAACTAGGTCCCGCAAGAGGCCAATGTTCATTTCATTATGGAGTACAGTATCCACTATGTGCTCCTTCAAATGAGGTCTTGATCTTCTTGCACACTGAATCCGATTCTCTGTTTAGGGATGATGTAGGAAGACTTGTGACACAGTTACTTCGGAAAAACGGGGTGCAGTGTTCGAAGGGGAGGCTTTTCGCCTGAAGCGCACTTGCACTGTAAGGTACCATTTAATAACTATTTTAAACTTTGTCCACTAAATTATTTTTCTGATCGTAATACATGCAATTGAATTTCGTTGAAACATATTTCTTCCCGACACTGTACCATAATTGTGTATTCTTATGGAAGTTGAGTGATTCAAGTCACTGGTTCATTTCTAACAATAGTTTTTCAAGTAAGCTGAAATCTGGAGATGTTTTAGCACGAAATCAGTTTGGGTTCTTCCCAGTATTTTCCCAGTGATACCCCATTATTTAATTAGTTTTTATTTTTAATGAAGAAAATCGTTTTACCAGTAGCAAATATTGTCGAGCGGATAGCAGGGCCAGAGTTGAGATTTATCTCCGCAAAAATCCGCGCCCTGGCGATGACGCTTCAGCTATCGGCACTGAGGTAGCGCGTTCAAATACGGCGACGAAAGCCAATATTTTTTTTTTAATACAGGAGACGTACTAAAAATAGTATGGACGTTGGATGACACCGATTAAATGCGCAAAAACTGATTTGGTTTAAAGAGGGGAGGGCTTAAAATATAGGTGGATCAATAGGTGGGTCTATGAAGAGGGGAGGGCTTAAAATATGAGTTAAATAGGAGAAAAACAAGAAAATTCGAGAAGGGGACTTAAAATATAGGTCAACCATGGGATCTATGAAGAGGACTTAAAATATGGTCGGTTGCGACATAGGGGTCAAAGTCCAATCTGAGAAGGCAATGTGGATTCTAGGAAACATCTATTTTTAAACCTTATCAGTGTCAAATGCAGACACAGTGAAGCGCTGGACATTTGACCTTTTGACCTTCCAGCTGATAAAGTATTGCACCATATCGTGTGATGTGGCGAAAGTGTTGTTGCTACCCACGGATAAACGATCTGAAGGATGTCAACAGGTAACGTACGATTTCCGATGCACTGATAACGGACTTTGAAAACTTTTAGGCTGGTGAACGTCTAAAGCTAGATCTTATATACAAGTCCTACGAATAATTTAAATCAAATTTTATTAATTTTTCTGTGGAACAGTTACTGTGTCATTCTTCTAGCAAAATACGTGGACCTTGGATCCGATGAGACTTTTTCCCGAAATTAACGTGGAGGTACGCTAGCGATGGAATGATTTTTTTTTCCGATTAAACCCATCTAGAGTAAACTGATTTATTACGAGCGCTGGAAGATTTTAATAAAGGTGAGTGATAGTTTTTATTTACTAGGGGATCGATTAACGGGGTTGGAAAAAATGAATCCCAAAGAATTGAAATTTAATAAAAGGGAATCGTTTAGCAGTCCTGGCAAAATGAACACCAAAAGATTTTTAATAGAGGTAACTTTTAATAGAAAGGGTTTTAATTAATAAGAATACAACTTTGAGAGTTGATTTTTACAATTGAGACTTGTGTCATCCTTTTCTGCGGAATTATTCTGAGACTTGTAATCCGAGGGAAGGAGGGGACTTAAAATATAGGTAGGGTTTAAAATATAGGTCAACCAGGAGGGTCTGCAAAATCCCGGGCTTAAAATATAGGTGAGTCTGAAATAAAGAAAAATCGAGAGTATTCGAGAAGGGGAGCTTAAAATATAGCTCAACCAGGGGTTTGAAAAATCGAGGTTTTAAAATAAAAGGCGAGTCTGAAATAAAGAAAAATCGAGAGTATTCGAGAAGAGGAGCTTAAAATATAGCTCAACCAGGGGGTTTGCAAAATCGAGGTTTTAAAATAAAAGGCGAGTCTGAAATAAAGAAAAATCGAGACTATTCGAGAAGGGGAGCTTAAAATATAGGTAGGGCTTAAAACATAGGTCAACCAGGGGGTTTGCAAGTGGAGGGTTTAAAATATAAGTCAACCATTGGGGGGTCTGAAATAAAGAAAAATCGAGACTATTCGAGAAGGGGAGCTTAAAATATAGGTCAACCAGGGGGGTGGGGTCTATGAAGAGGGCTTAAAATGAAAGGTGAGTCTGAAATAAAGAATAATCGAGACTATTCGAGAAGGGGAGCTTAAAATATAGCTCAACCAGGGGGTTTGCAAAATCGAGGTTTTAAAATAAAAGGCGAGTCTGAAATAAAGAAAAATCGAGACTATTCGAGAAGGGGAGCTTAAAATATAGGTAGGGCTTAAAATATAGGTCAACCAGGGGGTTTGCAAGTGGAGGGTTTAAAATATAAATCAACCATTGGGGGGTCTGAAATAAAGAAAAATCGAGACTATTCGAGAAGGGGAGCTTAAAATATAGGTCAACCAGGGGGGTTTGCAAAATCGAGGTTTTAAAATAAAAGGTTAGTCTGAAATAAAGAAAAATCGAGACTATTCGAGAAGGAGGGCTTAAAATATAGCTCAACCATGGGGGTTTGCAAAATCGAGGTTTTAAAATAAAAGGTAAGTCTGAAATAAAGAAAAATCGAGACTATTCGAGAAGGGGGGTTAAAATATAGGTAGGGCTTAAAATATAGGTCAACCAGGGGAGTGGGATCTATGAAGAGGGCTTAAAATGAAAGGTGAGTCTGAAATAAAGAAAAATCGATACTATTCTAGAAGGGGAGTTTAAAATATAGCTCAACCAGGGGGTTTGCAAAATCGAGGTTTTAAAATAAAAGGCGAGTCTGAAATAAAGAAAAATCGAGACTATTCGAGAAGGGGAGCTTAAAATATAGGTAGGGTTTAAAATATAGGTCAACCAGGGGGTTTGCAAGTGGAGGGTTTAAAATATAAGCGAACCATTGGGGGGTCTGAAATAAAGAAAAATCGAGACTATTCGAGAAGGGTAGCTTAAAATATAGGTAGGGCTTAAAATATAGGTCAACCAGGGGGTTTGCAAGTGGAGGGTTTAAAATATAAGTCAACCATTGGGGGCTTTTTGGAGGTGTTTTTACAATTGAGACTTGTATCATCCTTTTCTGTGCAATTATTCTGAGGCTTGCATCAGCCGGTCCGAGGGAAGGAGGGGGCTTGAAATATAGTTAGGGCTTAAAATATAGGTCAAACAGGGGGTCTGCAAGTGGAGGGTTTAAAATATAAGTCGACCATTGGGGGGGGGGGTCTGAAATAAAGAAAAATCGAGACTGTTCGAGAAGGAGGGCTTAAAATTAGAGTTAAAATAAGGATTTTTTGGGAAAATAGTGTTCCTCATAGGCACTAGATAGCGCCAGGGGTTAAAAGGGGGAGGAAGTTTTAATTATGAATTATTAATTATTAATTATTAATAAGGAGCGCCACGACAGTTGCGACACCAGGTTCAATTTCCTGTTGATTGCAACATAGGGCCCCAGAGTTCAGAAGGCAACGTGGACCAACACAGGTCAATTTCCGGTAGGTGACGTCATAGGGGGGGGAAAGCACTTCCGGGGAACTTGCCGGTTGTGAATAAACTACTCACGTTATAGAGCATGCTAAATGGCCTTCGAGTCCCAGTCGGAGCAGAGATTTATCTCTGCATAACTCCCTGCCCTGCCCGCGGTCAGTAGAGGGCGCCAATGGGCTTGGAAAGGCCATTCTAGGGCTTAGCTATGAGGGGAAGGCTCCGCCCCCAAAGTTAATCAGAGTTGGCAAAATTCGATGCAACTTTGTAAAATCCAAGTGAATTCTGAAAATTGGGATTTTTTTGGTAAATTTAAGAGGCGTTAGGAAAATTTAGAGAACTTGGCAAAATCTAAGATAGTTGTCAAAATCTAGGGCAGTTGGCAAAATTCAAAGCCACTTGGTAAAATACAGGTGAGTTGTGAAAATTAAGATTGGCTTTATGAAATTGACGAAAGTTGTCAAAATCGGGATGACGGCAAAATCTAGAGGAGTTGGCAAAATTCCAATCCACTTGGTAAAATACATACGAGTTGTGAAAAATTGGGATTGGTTTGTGAAATTAAGGAGAGTTGGCAAAATCGGGAACAACTTGGGAAAATCTTGGAGAGTTGGAAAAATTCGAAGTGACTTGGAAAAATTCAGGTGAGATGTCAAAATTGGGATTTTTTCTGTAAAGTTATGACGAATTGGCAAAATCTAGGGCAGTTGGCAAAATTCGAAGCAACTTGGTAAAATACAGCCGAGTTGTGAAAATTGGGATTAGTTTTGTGAAATTAAGGATAGTTGGCAAAATCTAGGAGAGCTGGCAAAATTCAAAGCCACTACGTAAAATACAGACAAATTGCGGAAATTGGGATTGTTTTTGTTCAATTAAAGAGAGTTAGTAAAATTCGAAGTGACTCGGCAAATTCAGGGAAAATGTAAAAATTGGGATTTTTTCTGTAAAATTATAGCGAGTTGGCAAAATTCGAAGCCACTTGGTGAAATGCCGGTGAGTTGTGAAAAATGGGACTGCTGTTGTGAAAATAAGCCCCCCCCCTCACCGGAGCGCTATTCTGGGTACCTAACCGACAGATACATAAGTTATGTAAAGATCTTATTTTCTAAGCTGGCAGAATTTTATATACGAGTTGGAAAATTTTCGCCATCTCTCCCCCAACCACAATCCTTCACTACGCCCTTGAAGCCCCTGTCCGTTGTATGGGACATTAAGCCGCAGCTCCGTGTGCGAGAGAGCTATACCGTGTGCACATGAAAGATCATGCTGGATGATCTAGATAGGAGGCTATACCATCTGTATTCCAACAGCTGTTTCGGTGAGTCCTATTCCCCACCTTTCTCTGAGCCCTTGGGTCCTTAGTGCAAAATCCATTTAGTGCAAATGCTGTCCATTTAGTGCAAAATTATTTGAACCTCTCAGAGGTAAAAACAACCCCTTACTTTCCTTTCACCAGTGGCGAAGCCTCCGTGGAAGCAAGGGTTGGGTTGGGTTGTTTTACCTCTGAGCCTCCCGTCAAGGCCATCCAGTGTGTTCTTTAACGTGCACAGGGTATGTCTCTCCCGCACACGGGGCCACGGCTTAACGTCCCATCCGACGGACGGCGGCCTTTCCAAGCCCATCGGTGTCCGCTACTGACCGTAGGCAGGGCGGGGAATTTTGCGGAGATAAATCTCAAAGCTGACTCAACTGGGACTCGAACCTGGGAACTACAGATTACCAGCTTGCGCGCTACCGACTGAGACACCCCCGCCCCGTGGAAGCAAGGGAAGCATTGCTTCCCTCAAATTCTAATCAACATTTTAGAAAAAAAAGATAAATACAAAAATTTGGTGACATAAAGTAAAAGTATTTTCATTAGTTGAATAAGACTTTTCGAACACAAATTTTACATTTACATAATATTTATCGAATTTTCCTCCTATATTACACCGTATATCAATAGAAGCAAGTTTGTCGAGATAGAAGTTATTGAAAAATCTCGTGTCATTGCTACTGTATTGGTCATCTTATCTCACAGCGGGAGTCCCCACATTGTCCATATTCAATCAGCAGATATTTTTCTTACCGCCCCCCCTACCTTTTGGTATGTCCCTGACTCAGAGATAAGAATATCTAAATATGGCATAGCAATGATGGAGACATGTGTTTCTAGAATTCAGCACTGGAAGGAGAAATTGTACTCTATTTTTGACAACAATATCTTTATTAAAGCTCACTCACAAAGACAATTAGAAAATAATAATAACTTTATTTATGCTTAGTATGGTTATTTTATTTATTTTTTTTATTTATGGTTATATACATAGATTACTCCGCTAAGCCTTATGGCTTGTCAGCAGAATTTCTTTCAAGCACATAGCAGGTTAATTAAAAATATCTATAATGGAAAATAGACACATAATTAAAAATAGAAAATAAAACAACAAAAACAAAAAAACAGAAAATAAAACACAAACATGAAAAATTAAACATATTTAAAAAAATAAAGCTATAAAACTACGGATTATAACACGTATTGCACAAAAATATCACCTATTGTACAAGTCATCATTTCACATCAATATTGCAGTTGCTTAAAACAATACCAGATATAGGATATGATTTTTTAAACATTACTCTTCAAATATTTACATCTAATAACCATTTCGGAACTTTAGTTTTAATTTCTGAATAAGTGCTCAGGTATAACAGATCTCTCGGTAAAGAATTAAAAACTTTAGGTGTTTGATAAGATATCCGGGCTTTATCATAATTATTGTGAAAAATTGGTCCAACAAAATATTTTTTACACTTTCTCCTTGTACTAATTACATGCAAAATTTTCTCCTTGTGTTCATTTTTAAAGTAATTTCTAATGATAGTTATATAAATATATAACAAATCAACAGGCAAAATGTTCAGATAACGAAAACTATTGCCAAGTTGGTCTTCATTAATTACATGTTTATTGAATTTAACAATATTGTTTAGAATACTCTTTTTACATTCGCTTAATTTTATTTGAAACAAATTTATGTGTGCATCTATATATACTGATATCATAATTAATGATTGATTCACAGAGAGCTTTATATATCATTGTTTTGACATCCAAAGGAATAAGAGTATTCAAACAAGAATAAAATTTAGGAATTATACATAATTCTTTCATATGCAATCCGTGGCTCATAGCCAAGATTACCTGAAATATTTGGAAACATGGGAGTTTTTGAAACTTCCATTAACCGTTTTATTAATACCATTTAACAAATCATTCCTTAAGCAGCTGCTTGCCACAGAGATTTCACATGAACCTGTCAGTATATATGCCATAGAATGTTGAGCAGAGACCTCAGCAGAAAGATAACACAAGAAAGAAAACACTCATACCCAGTGGCGACTCGCGTATAGGCACTGTGCAACTGCAGCATCCCCAATTTCAACTTGATATTATCGATAACATTTAATATAATGAGTCCTTTTTTCTTTAATTCTTTCTTTATACTTGTACAATATATAATCCTTAAGCTTAATGTCAGTAGCCATCCCCCAGTTTATGAAAAGGATACAAAAATCTTTGTATGGAACTGTGCGCTTCACAGTACTAGCGGCGAGGTGTTTGACTGTTGTGCGCATGCGCATATAGGAAGCTACACGCGAGGCTGCAAGAGAGAGAGAGATCACTGTCGTTCCCGCAGTGCCGACCCTGGCGTGCTGGTTGAAGGTAGTTTTTTTTTTACTTCGCGTGTGTTGTGCTTAAAAACCTGTACCATATTCTTGAATGTGATAAAGTGTAGAATTAGATTATTATCCTGCTTCCAGCTATTCCATTTGATTCATTTTTTTTTTTTTTCGGTTCTTTTATTTTTTCGTTTTTTTTTTCCTTTTACACAATTTTAAAACAAAGGCTAAAAATTTTCTGGAGCAGCACCCCCACTAATTTTAGCTACGAGCCGCCACTGCTC
Source organism: Ryuthela nishihirai (assembly GCA_038380435.1). NCBI lineage: Eukaryota > Metazoa > Arthropoda > Arachnida > Araneae > Heptathelidae > Ryuthela > Ryuthela nishihirai. The sequence goes on along the minus strand of JAWZYU010000004.1, from coordinate 87,697,089 downwards.
ATACCTTTTATCCGAGTTTGAACCCAAGTCCCTAAGATCAGTATCCATGAAGACTAATCACTCGACCACCAAGCCACCGCTGAGCAAATTGTTTTTCAAAAAAAAAATTTCTCAATAAGGGGATATTGCGCTCTTCATTTCGTTGCTAGACAATAAATAATGCTATTATTTCAATAACATTTAAAATATAGAACTAATTTCACTCAACGATTCGGAAACATCAGATATCGGTACGGCGTTCCGGTTCAATAATTCGGAAACATCGATTACGGAACGGCGTCTCGATTTAGCGCAGCATTGCTCTTAGTAATTACTTCCCCTAAGAAAAAAGTCACGCTTCACTAGTACAGTCGCTCAAAAAAGTATCCGAACACTGTGGTTGATTACGGAATTCAGGAAAAATATCTGGCAACGATTGCGAGCATGATGCACTACCGACTTCGTGTCACGTGACACGAAGGTTGCCAGATCACTAATTTCCAAAAAAAACGTTGCCAGATATTTTTTCTGAATTCTGTAATCAACCATAGCGTTCGGATACTTTTTTGAGCGACTGTAGGTGGTCATATTATTTTGATACTAGATCGTGTGGGCTCACTCACGGAAATATTGAGGGTGTGCAGTTACCGTTCACAGCAAACTGGAGCGTGTGCAGTAACTGCACACGCTCCAGTTTGCTGCGAACGGTAACTGGAGCGTGTACAGTTGCTGTACACGCTCCAGAAATTTTCCTGAATTCTGTAATCACGTGACACGAAGGTTGCTAGATCACTAATTTCAAAAAAAATCGTTGCCAGATATTTTTTCTGAATTCTGTAATCAACCATAGCGTTCGGATACATTTTTGAGCGACTGTACTTTCCACCATCATCCTCTGATTCATAAAAAACATTGTTCTTTATTCTCAACATATATGGTCTATAAATAGATACAAGGGAACGCCTCGAGGTGGTGATAATGAAAATAGATAATAAGAGTGAAATAAAAACCCAGAAAATTTTTATTTCCTCTTATTAATTCGTGTATATATTCATCGACATTTTAAAAACAGAGTACACTCATAAAGCAGTAAAATGTTAATAATATTTGGGCTTATAATTTCAAAAATAAAATTAAAATGTGAAATAACGCTATAAGACACGGTTTTAGAGAATCAGTGCAATAAGAAATTGTTTTGAGGGGAAGGAAAATTATAACTAGTCGTGCTGAATCTAACCGAATTTATCGTGAACTATTGAAGAAAATTATTCGTCATATTTTACAATTGGACAACAGGAGTTCTCTGATTGACTTGTTCAAGTTGTAATTCTCTGTTCAAGTATCTCTTCTAATATAACATTCTACAGGAATATTTTTTTGGCGAAATAGTGATTGCAGAGAGTTTTGATTAACAAAGGTAAGGTGAATCATTGTATAATCACCCTCCTACTAGGTAAATACTTGGATTCAATTCAGGGAAGGGAGGGGCTCAGTCGGTAGTGCGTCAGGCTCGTAACCTGCAGTTCCCAGGTTCGAGTCCCCACTTGGGCCAGCGTTGAAATTTATGCCTGCAAAACTTTCTGTCATGTCTTCGGTAAGTAGGAGACAGCAATGAGCTTGGAAAGGCCGCCGTCCGTCAGGCTTGTAACCTACAGTTCCCAAGTTCGAGTCCCCACTTGGGCCAGCGTTGAAATTTATGCCTGCAAAACTTTCTGTCATGTCTTCGGTAAGTAGGAGACAGCAATGAGCTTGGAAAGGCCGCCGTCCGTCAGGCTTGTAACCTACAGTTCCCAAGTTCGAGTCCCCACTTGGGCCAGCGTTGAAATTTATGCCTGCAAAACTTTCTGTCATGTCTTCGGTAAGTAGGAGACAGCAATGAGCTTGGAAAGGCCGCCGTCCGTCAGGCTTGTAACCTACAGTTCCCAAGTTCGAGTCCCCACTTGGGCCAGCGTTGAAATTTATCCCTGCAAAACTTTCTGTCATGTCTTCGGTAAGTAGGAGACAGCAATGAGCTTGGAAAGGCCGCCGTCCGTCAGGCTCATAACCTGTAGTTCCCAGGTTCGAGTCCCCACTTGGGCCAGCGTTGAAATTTATCCCTGAAAACTCCCTGCCATGTCTTCGGTAAGTAGGAGACAGCAATGAGCTTGGAAAGGCCGCCGTCCGTCGGATGGAACGTAAAGCTACGGTTCCGTGTACAGGAGAGGCCCATTCCATGTACACATTAAAGAACACGCTGGATTACCTTGGTGGGAGGCTACCATCTGTATCCTAATAGCTGTCCAGTGAGTCATCTCCCTTCTCTGAGCCCTCGGGGTTCTTGTGACTTGGACAATTGTGGGCATAAAAGTGCTGCTCAATGGTAAAATAATCCATTCCTCTGTGACTATCACAGCTTCTATTTTGGAATCCAACTTCCTGTCTGAAATCGTAGCCTTCATAAACTTAGCGAAAGAAGTCATTCACACCACAAACAAAAAAAGAAACCTGGCCGACAATTTTAGGAAGTAAAAAAAGTAACCAACCCAGTTTCAATCCCACAGCAAAATCTTTAAAGCCAATGACCAAACGCACACGTAGCATCATAGCCCTCAATTAGATCCAACTTTCCCCAAAGTGTCTCCAAACAGTTTTCGCTCTGGAAACTCTGTCCACTGTTGCCACTGTCGACAGACAAAAGTTTTGTTTGTAAACACACGCTTCCATATTCTATGTTTGCCCTTCCTAGACAAAGTAGAGCGACGAGTCAAATGTAGAGTAACGTCCCGGTAACCCACAGTTCCTGCTCAACTGGTTCTCCTGTGGTCTCAGCAGACAAGCAGATAAAGAGGCAGCGAGGATAAAGAAGAACATCAGGAGAGAAAACGGAACGTTACTTCACATTAATCGTTTCTCGAAAGAAACAAAAAGTGGGTTAGTCTACCATACGACTCTCCTTACGAGGAACGGAAACGTCAGCAGGTGCTCGAGACGTGATCGATTGGAGGCAAATCGAGTTTTTTTTTGTCGGTAGTACGCGTTTTTTACCTTTCTACATAGATTTCGACTCGTCCTAATAGAATCGGTACGTAGGTGGTCATATTATTTTGATACTAGATCGTGTGGGCTCACTCACGGAAATATTGAGCGTGTACAGTTGCTGTACACGCTCCAGATATTTTTCATGAATTCTGTGATCACGTGACACGAATGTTGCCAGATCACTAATTTCTAAAAAAATCGTTCCCAGATATTTTTTCTGAATCCTGTAATCAACCATAGTGTTCGGATACTTTTTTGAGCGACTGTAGGTGGTCATATTATTTTGATACTAGATCGTGTGGGCTCAGTCACGGAAATATTGATCGTGTGCAGTTACCGTTCACAGCAAACTGGAGCGTGTGCAGTAACTGCACACGCTCCAGTTTGCTGTGAACGGTAACTGGAGCGTGTACAGTTGCTGTACACGCTCCAGATATTTTTCCTGAATTCTGTAATCACGTGACACGAAGGTTGCCAGATCACTAATTTCTAAAAAAATCGTTGCCAGATATTTTTTCTGAATTCTGTAATCAAACATAGTGTTCGGATACTTTTTTGAGCGACTGTACTATGAATTGGCAAAATCGATTAGTTATGAAACTAAAAATGTTTGGTAAAAGAAAAATTTGGAGGAAATGATTCAGATTCAGTATATTGATGATTTATTTTAGCAGTCGCAAGTTATTTAGCCGCGGGTTCGATGGGCCATGATTTATGGCAATTGTTTCTTTATGTCTATTTGCCTTTATTTAGTATTAAGTATTTTGTTTACTTAACGCTATTCAGTGAAATCGTGCTTTGTATTTATTTTCCCTTATTAAGTACAATTACTCATTTTATTTTTTTTTATTCAGTGAAATCATATTTATTGTTAAGTTATTAATTTTTCTTTATTTAAAACACTCTTCCTTTAAGTTTACTTCCCTTTATTTTACATTATGTTTAGTTACTTTTCTGATCCACTTTTTTTGTTTGCTTTCCTCGATTACCAGCGGTTTCTGGTTGTTGTTTTTCTGACTCTGAAACGACCGGAATTCGGGTTCAAATGCTGGTTGGTAGCATAAATGTCGTGTTGGGTTGGGTTGTTTTACCTCTGAGCGGCACTTTTTTGCACACCATGGGCTAAATCGCCAGGTCACATGGACCCCGAAGGATCAGAGAAGGTTGGGGGAGGGGACCCACTGGAACAGCTGTTGGGAGACAGATGGTAGCCTCCCGTCAAGGCCATCCAGCGTGTTCTTTAACGTGCACAGGGTATGTCTCTCCCGCACACGGGGCCACGGCTTAACGTCCCATCCGACGGACGGCGGCCTTTCCAAGCCCATCGGTGTCCCCTACTGACCGTGGGCAGGGCGGGGAATTTTGCGGAGATAAATCTCAACGTTGACCCAGCTGGGACTCGAACCTGGGAACTACAGATTACGAGCCTGGCGCGCTACCGACTGAGCCACCCCCGCCCCTAGATGTCGTGTGCAAGGCAGAGGTCAGTGCATTGGCCCTCTGCAATGGTGCCAATGCAGGAGGGGGTCGAAGCGTGCTTAATCAAATAATAAACATTGTGAAATTTGTCTTTTATTTACTAGATTTTACAATATATATTCAAATTGTCTGTTTGGTGAAGTCTCTTTTTATTTGACTTTATTCAGTAAAATCATATTCAAAAATGTTTTAAATAAGTTAAGGACATAGTGATCAAGAGAATTATGTTCTTATATTTTAATATATTTTACTCGCACTTCAAACTTGTAAAATATATTCAAATATAAGATCATATCATAATTCTCTCAATCACTATGTCCTTAACTTATGTAAACATTTTTTGTGTTTAAATGATTACATATTTTCTTTAATTATCTATGACTGAATTGTTTTATTAACACATTTTACGTTAATATTTATTTTGTCAATAATGAATATGATTTTGTTAAAATGAACTAAATTTAAACTTACGTAGGTGGGTTTTTTTGCCGCTCGTTAATTTCGATTTGGATAGGAGGCTTCAAAAGAGCTAGGAATGGTACTGGTCATGTGCTACATATCAATAAATTTGTAGAAGGTGGTAAAAAGCATTTAAGTTTCTCCATCTTTAACGTAAGTAGTAGCTAAAGAAATAAGAAATGATGGAATAAATGACTAAGTCACAAGAACCCGAAATAGGGGTGTCTGCAAGTTTTTGAACGAAGTGCTGAGAGAGAACCAAAATAAGCAAAATGTAGTTAGATAACAGGAAATGCTCATGAATTATTAGCTAAAAGAATTGAGGTTTGTTAAGAGTGGGACACGAATCCACGACCTCTTGATAACATGTCAGGTGCTCTGACGTCAGAGCTTTCACTGTTAACTCGCTTTCCAGCTAACTTGAGATTTCAAAACTGGGGCTCTTAAGTTGGTGCACAGCATATTGACAAATCTATGAATTTTGGTTTGCATAGTGAATAATAAGAAAAAAATATATATTCCCTCGAGCAGGTTGAATTAGCTTCGATAAATTTAAGATTTGAGTATCTTGAGTGCTAATATAATGGATCGTTGTAATAGATGCAACGAGGAAATAATTGCAGCTGAAGATAAGATCAAATGTACAGGGTGATGCCAAAAACTGTTCCACTTCTATTGTGCCAGTTTGGGTGAAGACAGATTTAAGAAAATGTCAAAAGATCGGAAAGACAAGTGGATCAGCTGCAAATGCAAAGAAAAAACCAGAGATGATTTAAATAATATAAGGGGAGGAGAGATTTATAAAGAGGGAATAAAAAATGCTGAGGAGTCCGATGACATGAGTTTTCAAACGCTGAAAGTGGATGAGAACTTAAACTTCGGACAAGTCAAGTCAATTTTGACCCAAATAGATCACAAATTAGTGACTCTGTTACAAATGAAGACAACATTAGATAGTGTTGAAAAGTCGCTAGAATTCCTGTCTGACAAATATGATCAGCTTCTGGATAAAATAGTTGAATCGGAAAAAAGAAATGAAACGTTAGAGCAAGAGGTTGAAAAGAACCACAAGGTTATCGAAACATCACAAGATAAAATTAAGGAACTGGTTATAGCAAATAATAACCTAGAACAGTATAGTAGGAATAAAAATGTAGAGATTTGTGGAATTAAGCAAGAAAAAGGGGAAAGAGAGGAGGATCTTCTGGTAATAATGGAGAAGCTGGCAAAAGAGTTGAAAATTGATTCGTTTTCAAGAGAAATCATTGATGTATTACATAGAATACGACCCAAAAAACATGAACAGATTCCAAACATTTTGGTGCAATTCAAGAACAGAAAAGATAAGGCCAAATGGATTGAAAAGAGAAAGATTCGTTTGGGATGCGGAACAGTATTTGCAGGAAAAGAGGATTCACCTATCTACATAAATGAAAATTTGATGCAAATGAATCGGGATTTACTTTGGAGAGCAAAGAAAATGGCTCAGGATAAAAGTTATAAATTTGTTTGGTTTAAGAACAATAAACTTTTTATTAGAAAGAATGAAATTGAGCAAGTGATTATTATTAACAGTGTTCAGAGCCTAGAGGATTTGGAAAAAGAAGGTTAAAATAATTGTCTGTCCTAAATTTAAATAGTTTTCTTTTGCTACTTTTAATGTTTATGCCAGATATTGTTGAGAATGATGAGGTTGGGTTGGGTTGTTTTACCTCTGAGCGGCACTTTTTGCACACCATGGGCTAAATGGCAAGGCCACAAGGACCCCGAAGGCTCAGAGAAGGTTGAGGGAGGGGACCCACTGGAACAGCTGTTGGGAGACAGATGGTAGCCTCCCGTCAAGGCCATCCAGCGTGTTCTTTAACGTGCACAGGGTATGTCTCTCCCGCACACGGGGCCACGGCTTAACGTCCCATCCGACGGACGGCGGCCTTTCCAAGCCCATCGGTGTCCCCTACTGACCGTGGGCAGGGCGGGGAATTTTGCGGAGATAAATCTCAACGCTGACCCAGCTGGGACTCGAACCTGGGAACTACAGATTACGACCCTGGCGCGCTACCGACTGAGCCACCCCCGCCCCAATGATGAGGTAGATAAGGAATTGTATTGTGATGACCTAACTGATGTGAAAGTTTGGTTTCAAGGGTCGGGTGATAAAATGTTAAAATTGATGTATTTAAATATTAGATCACGGAAAAAATATTGGGATAATTTACTAGTTCATATTGAACTTCTTGAATTCCAATTGGATTTGATTATTTTGGTTGAAACTATGGTAACTGAACAGGAATCAGCTATATTTAATATTGAAGGTTATAACAAGCTTATTTTAACGGCAAAAGAAAATAAACAACGTGGGATCATTATTTTTTATCTAAACAAAATTAATTTAGTACAACTGGATGAAACTATTGGAGAATCAACAGAAGCAATAATTACTAAATTATTAATTAATAATATTGAAATTAATATCATCGCAATATATAGATCTCCCAGTAAATATATTAACTGGTTCCTAAAAGAAATTTCTGAGTATTTATTAAAAAGGGCAGGAATTAAAAATTTAATTATTGTTGGTGATATTAATATTGATGTAGCAAATACTAACAAATATGGTTGTGATATGTATTTAAATACTTTGATTGAATTTGGTTTAGAACAAATCGTTAAGTGTTTTACTAGAGAGGACGAAACATTAACTAAAATTACAAGGACGTGAATTGATCATGTTTTGGTTAAAACAAGCAGTTTTGATGTTAAAAGTAAAACATATAGAAATAAATTTGCAGATCATTATGGTATCTTAATTAAGATTTTCAAAAAGAATATTAGCTCTAATGATGTTACATTTTTGAAAGAGGATTCAAACCTAGGTTTTAAAAAATTTTATAATGATACTCTTATTATTCAAAAATTGCAAATGACACAATGGAATGATATAGTTGATGAAGACATGAGTACAGAATTAGTATATCAGAAAATATTAAGTAAAATTGATGAAATTCGGGAAAATTCTTGTTGTAGTAAACAAATTAATAATTGTAAAACTAAGAGAATAAGGAAAGAATGGATTACAGATGACATTATTTTAGCAATTAAAAATAGAGATAAATTATGGAAAAGATATAAAGATAATGCAAATAATAAACAAAATTATGACATATAAAATGGAAAGAAATAGGGTAAACATCATTATAAGGAACCAAAAACGCATATTTTATTCAAATAAATTAGCAATTAATAAAGGTAATAATACTAGAATGTGGAAATTAGTTAATGGTATTGATGATAAAAAAAGGATGTCAATCGACGAAAATGTTGAAAGACACTCGATTAGAGATAACACTCCAAAAGAAATTCTAAATAGTTTTGTTAAGTTTTTGTAACAATTATTAGTGAGATGCAAACAGAATTTGCGACGATGAATACCAGGTCAGATAAGGTTTACGAATTATGTTACATAAATAAGAATTCTATGGATTTTCCACTAGCTAGTAACTTCGATGTTGCCAATACTATAGATCACTTAAAATATAGCACATCTCCTGGATTTGACAATATTAAACCAAAATACATAAAGGAAAGTAAATGCAATTTTGTTCATGTAATAACAATTCTTATAAATAAAATTTTTGAAAATTCGCAAATCCCAATAGCTATGAAAATTGGAATTATTCCTCCGGTATATTAAAGTGGATCAAAAAAGAATTTTAATAATTATAGACCAATCACTCTATTAACAATTTTTGATAAGATAATGGAAAAATACGTTGGAGATCGCTTGCAAAATTTTTTGAATAAAATTAATTTTCTGTTAAGTCAGCAATTTGGGTTCCGTAAAGGTATGGAAACACAAAGTCTTTTGGAAGATCTTATTAATATTATAAATATTAATTAAAATATAGGAAAGAAATGCGTTGCGGTATTTATGGACTTAAATAAAGCATTTGATTCAGTTGACATTGATATCTTGCTACAGAAATTATATTTACTTTGTATAAGAAGGAATATTTTTGAATGGTTTAAAAGCTACTTATTACTTAGAGAAATAGTTATGAAAATAAATGATAATTTTAGCGATAAATTTCAGATCAATTTTGGAGTTCCACAAGGATCTATTCTCGGCCCTATGCTATTTCAAATATACATAAATGATTTGGCTAATATTAATTTCGATAGTAAATTATATATGTATGCTGATGATACAGTGCTAATCAACTTCCACCTTGATTTAGAATACGCTATTTGCAATCTACAAAGTGATTTCAATAAAGCAGTTAAATGGTTTTCTCTTAACAAACTGAGTGTAAAGAGAAAAAAACTAAATTTATGTGTATTGGTTCTTAACAACCTACACTTAATAGAAAGAATGAAGAATTTCTAAGCATCGAATAAGTTGTACTAGGCTGGATGGTTTATCACCTGGTACATGCAATTGTCCTGAAATAGAAGAAGAAATGAAATAATTTACCTAGGCTTGAAAATGAATTCGAAAATGAAATGGAATAAACATATTAATTGGATGTGTTCAAGACTACGATTTGTAGCATTTAAAATTAGGAAACTTAACATGTTTGTTGATACACAGATAACTATTTTAGTATATAAAGCACTTTTTGAATCTATAATTAGGTATGGGATAACAGTTTATGGGACAGCCTATAAGACAGAATTAAATAAAATTAAAAGAATACAAATTAGTCTGCTAAAAGGATTGTGTAATACAGAAGTTAAAAATTCCCTTACAACGAAAGATGATATATTCAGTTTGTTCAAAATTTTACCTATTGAAAGTTTATATGTGCTTGTTTCTGTTATCAATAACTTCTTTGATGATACCTATAAACAAAATATTTGCCACAATAAGTTTACTAGAAAAAAGGCTATGGGTTTTTTGAAACAACCAAAATTTTATAATAATTGCGGACGAAATTCCAAAGAATATCAAATTCCCTACCTATTTAACTTACTTCCTAAAGAAATAGTTAACTTAAAAAAAATTGTGATGTTAAAGATAAATTATTTCAGTGGTTGATGAAAAAGTGATGTTTTTATTTGTAAACTTTCATCATTTTGTCGGTTTTCTTACTCATTTATTACTTTTTTTTCTCTCCTTCATTTTTTGTACTACTGAGGCAATATAGATCATATCTGTAAAAACATATATGTACATTCCCGCTGATAAGCTTCGGCTTAGTGGGATTTTTTATGTAACATAATTATAGATAATACTTATTGAAAATAAATTTGAAATTTGAAATTTGTGACTATAAGCACTCCCAATGCCGTCGCTCGTGCCCATCTATAATCAGGAATGGACAGTCTAACCTCCATGTGATGTTCAAATAATAATATAGTAAACACGCTGTCAGCATTATTTCAGCATCACATGGTAGCTTGGCTGTCGGTTCTAGATCATAGAAGGCGACACGATAGACTGCACTGGGAAAGTTTATGATGGCAATTACCTGGAAAATGAGCTCGCAGAGAGAGCTCGGTGCTCAGAGCATCCGGAATGCTCTTAAGAGGTCATAGGTTCGTATTCCACTCGTCGCAAAACTCAATTTTTCCCAGAATGCATTTCATATTTAATACATGAGGTATCTATTTACTCTCTGGAAATCCGTGATTTATTTTAAGTAACATAGTTTCAAGCATTCCATTAAATTTCAGTAAGATCGTTATAGAAAGAAAATATTATTTTTGCACACTCTGTGAACAACAATCTTAAATCAAACATATGGAGCATGTTTGGAAAAGGTTCTTAACTATTAAGAAGCCATTTCAATTCAGAATAATATTGTTACGACAGATGAACGTGCTACAATGAGGGCGGGGTGGCTCAGTCGGTAACGCGCCAGGGTCGTAATCTGTAGTTCCAAGGTTCGAGTCCCAGCTGGGTTAGCGTTGAGATTTATCTACGTAAAATTCCCCGCCCTGCCCACGGTCAGTAGGGGACACCGATGGGCTTGGAAAGGCCACCGTCCGTCGGATGGGACGTTAAGCCGTGGTTCCGTGTGCGAGAGAGCCATACCCTGTGCACGTTAAAGAACACGCTGGATGGCCTTGATGGGAGGCTACCATCTGTCTCCCAACAGCTGTTCCAGTGGGTCCCCTCCCCCAACTTTCTCCGAGCCTTCGGGGTCCATGTGACCTGGCCATTTAGCCCATGGTGTACAAAAAAGTGTCGCTCAGAGGTAAAACAACCCAACGTGCCACAATGAACCCAGATGTGTCATTTTATTTGCCTTTTATATATTTATTGCCATTTTATATACGCTCGCGTATAATTCAGCGTGATAATTGCTTCATCAACTGATAGGACTTTGAATGATAAGAAATTGAGGAGAAGAACGGAATTTCTTGTTTAGTTTTAAAAAAAAGACGTGTTGATGCTGTTAGGTTAATGTTATGTGATTCTGAGTGAAAGGCTTGTCTATATTTTGTTCAAGATGAAGCCTAGTTCCACTAGTGAAAGGAAGCCAACAGGAAAAGTTTGTTTTAGTCCTCTTTAAGGAGAGATCATCGTCTAATGCCTCGCATAAATAAGGTGTAAAGAATTGTTAAGGTAACTATGGTATCACAAAGGAATTTCAACAGATTTTTGCCCGCCCTGTCCGCGGTCAGTAGCGGACACCGATGGGCTTGGAAAGACTACCGTCCGTCGGATGGGACGTTAAGCCGTGGTCCTGTGTGCGGGAGAGCCTTACCCTGTGCACGTTAAAGAACACCCTGGATGGCCTTGACGGGAGGCTACCATCTGTCTCCCAACAGCTGTTCCAGTGGGTCCCCTCCCCCAACCTTCTCTGAGCCTTCGGGGTCCATGTGACCTGGCCATTTAGCCCATGGTGTGCAAAAAAGTGCGCTCAGAGGAAAAACAACCCAACTCAACAGATTTACGTTGTTCGTTAAATGTCAAGAAATAAAAGGTTCTATTTTGTACTTGGAGTAAATATCGAAAACATTGTAGGTGTAAACGTTAGAAAATTAGTTAAGTATAATAAATCATTCTTTTTATGGTCTGACTTCATATACTGATGAAGATAAAAACTTGTGTTGTTCAGAAAGATTGATTTATTTGTACGGCTTTATACCTTTGCAATAAACTACTTCCCTTATATTTATGTTTGGTAAGCACACTTTTGAACTCACGCTCAGTTTTCTTCTATTAAATTTATAGCGATATTAAATATCTTTTCGCACTAGATATAAAACTACGAAATTTGGCAATCGTAAATTTTGGACAAAGTCGCGATTGTTCAAATTTCTAAAGTTTGAAACAGCTTGAATACAGATTTCAGAAAAATGTGTCCCAGAATGGATTTGCTTGTTTTACCTCTGAGAGATATTTTTCCCACTTTTTTTGCACACAATGGGCTAAATGATCAGGTCAAAAGAACCCCGAGGGCTCAGAGAAAGTTGGGGGAAAGGGACTCCCTGGACTGTTAGGAGACAGATCGTAGCTTCCTGTCAAGACCATCCAGCTTGTTCTTTAAAGTGTACAGGTGGCGCTGCTTAACATCTCTTCCAAAGGACGGCGGCCTTTCCAAGTCCAGTGTTGTGTACCTCGCGGTTGCAAGCACTTTCCTAGTTGTGGAGGAATATAAAACTGGGTTGGGTTGGGTTGTTTTACCTCTGAGCGGCGCTTTTTTGCACACCCTGGGCTAAATGGCCAGGTCACATGAACCCCGAAGGCTCAGAGAAGGTTGGGGAGGGGACCCACTAGAACAGCTGTTGGGAGACAGATGGTAGCCTCCCGTCAAGGCCATCCAGCGTGTTCTTTAACGTACACAGGTATGTCTCTCCCGCACACGGGGCCACGGATTAACGTCCTATCCGACGGACGGCGGCCTTTCCAAGCTCATCGGTGTCCGTTACTGACCGTGGGCAGGGCGGAGAGTTTTGCGGAGATAAATTTCAACGCTGACCCAGCTGGGACTCGAACCTGGGAACTACAGATTACGAGCCTGGCGCGCTACCGACTGAGCCACCCCTCCCCAATATAGAACTGAAATGTGTGTTTGTGTTGCGTTGTGTTTCCAACATTACCCCATTAAATATCATTCCCTTAATAAGATAATGAACGCCGCTCTAACTCGAAAACGTCTCCTTAGGGGAAGATGTTTTCTGCCAGATTTCAATGACGAACACCACTGAGGTTTGTGAAAAGCAGTAATAAAAATATTTAATGAGAAGTGTCCCGTGGCCGAGTGGTTAGCGCGCTTGGCTACTGATCTACGGGACCTAGGTTCGAGCTCCGGGTAAGGCATGGATGTTCGTGTTGTTTTCTGCTGAGGTCCTGCCATCCTCTCAGATCTTCTACTGTGGCATATAAACTGACAGGCTCCTGTCAGACCTCTGTGGCAAGCAGCTGCTTGAGGGGGTATTTATTTATTTATTATTTTAATAACAAGCAGAGAACAACTAATCTTTGAACCCAAATCATTGACTTAGAACTTAAAATTACAATACAACATCATCAATTATGGAACCCCTTATACAGTTAAATGTACATTTTAACGATAATAATAAATAAATAAATACCCCCTCAAGCAGCTGCTTGCCACAGAGGTCTGACAGGAGCCTGTCAGTTTATATGCCACAGTAGGAGATCTGAGAGGATGGCAGGACCTCAGCAGAAAAATGACACACACATAGCAACTTTTAAATCAAAGAAGGATAATTAAAGGTACCGTGTTTGTATCCTCCTCAGTTCGTCCGGGCATCGAGTATGAGGTCTCGTCTCTCCAGCGTCAGGGTAAGGGTCATCTCCTTATGGCGTCCTTCTGCTGAAGAAGGGAAAGAGAGGTAGTCGAACTGGATCTGATATGGCGACGGATCCTCAGTTGACAGTCACATAGGAAGCTGGGTAGCTGATCGCGGAAGGGAGGCTGCTGCATCATTCGTTTACTGTTACAAGGGAGTGTTTACCCCTCATGGTGAGACGATCAGAATGCATCAATTCTGTCTCTCTGCTTCTGACAGAATGACGAATGATTCAAATTCCTGCAGTCCAAGCAGTGAATCCCATTCAAATTCACCTCATTCATGATAGTTCATCCGATTACTAAATCCTTTGAAGTACATGTACTTACTTCCCTACACTTCTGGGGCGGGGGTGGCTCAGTCGGTAGCGCGCCAGGCTCGTAATCTGTAGTTCCCAGGTTCGAGTCCCAGCTGGGTCAGCATTAAGATTTATCTCCGCAAAATTCCCCACCCTGCCCACGGTCAGTAGGGGACACCGATGGGCTTGGAAAGGCCGCCGTCCGTCGGATGGGACGTTAAGCCGTGGCCCCGTGTGCGGGAAAGCCATACCTTGTGCACGTTAAAGAACACAGCGGATGGCCTTGACGGGAGGCTACCATCTGTCTCCCAACAGCTGTTCCAGTGGGTCCCCTCCCCCCAACCTTCTCTGAGCCTTCGGGGTCCATGTGACCTGGCCATTTAGCCCATGGTGTGCAAAAAAGTGCCGCTCAGAGGTAAAACAACCAACCGAACCGAACCCTACACTTCTATTTACTCATTTCCGATGATTCCTGTATTCTGATACTCAATCTGCCCGGGGCAGACCAGAGTTTCCGTCTAAATCTCGGATTTAATTGCCCTGTCCAAAATCTCGAATTTAATTCAAGTCCTCCTCTACCTTGCTAGCTATTTCTCACGTTTCTTCCCCCCACCCTTGTTTTCCACGAATAGGTGCTTTGTGCAGCAATCATCTCTAGCATCTGCAGACGTTTACATCGATATCTGGGAGAAGGGGATTTCACGTTGGTGAGTTTAAAAAGTGGACAATGTTGTTCAGTTCTAAGTCTGCTGCTGGCCATGGATACGATTTCGTGGCGGTGTTTTCCGTGTGAAGTCGCATTTTTGTTGTCTGTATTTATTTGTACCACCTTTCAGGTCAGAGACCATTTTTCGGTGTCTGACCTTAGGAAGAAACGTGGAAAAAACGTTAGACCTTAGGAAGAAAGGTGGTGGTTTTCCCACGTTTCTTCCCTACAAGGGCCTCCAAGGGAAGAAACGTGGGAAATAGCTTAGCAAGATAGAGGAGGACTTTAATTAGATCCGAGATTAGGACAGGGCTTGGGTTGTTTTACCTCTGAGCGGCACTTTTTTGCACACCATGGGCTAAATGAGACAGATGGTAGCCTCCCGTCAAGGCCATCCAGCGTCTTCTTTAACCTTCCAAAGGGTATGGGCTCTCCACACGCGGGGCCACGGCTTAACGTCCCATCCGACGGACGGCGGCCTTTCCAAGATCATCGGTGTCCCCTACTGACCGTGGGCAGGGCGGGGAATTTTGCGGAGATAAATCTCAACGCTGACCCAGCTGGGACTCGAACCTGGGAACTACAGATTACGAGCCTGGCGCGCTACCGACTGAGCCACCCCCGCCCCAATGATGAGGTAGATAAGGAATTGTATTGTGATGACCTAACTGATGTGAAAGTTTGGTTTCAAGGGTCGGGTGATAAAATGTTAAAATTGAGGTATTTAAATATTAGATCACTGAAAAAATATTGGGATAATTTACTAGTTCATATTGAACTTCTTGAATTCCAGTTGGATTTGATTATTTTGGTTGAAACTATGGTAACTGAACAGGAATTAGCTATATTTAATATTGAAGGGTATAACAAGCTTATTTAACGGCAAAAGAAAATAAACAACGTGGGATCATTATTTTTTATCTAAACAAAATTAATTTAGTACAACTGGATGAAATTATTGGAGAATCAACAGAAGCAATAATTACTAAATTATTAATTAATAATATTGAAATTAATATCATCGCAATATATAGATCTCCCAGTAAATATATTAACTGGTTCCTAAAAGAAATTTCTGAGTATTTATTAAAAAGGGCTGGAATTAAAAATTTAATTATTGTTGGTGATATTAATATTGATGTGGCAATTACTAACAAATATGGTTGTGATATGTATTTAAATACATTGATTGAATTTGGTTTAGAACAAATCGTTAAGGGTTTTACTAGAGAGGATGAAACATTAACTAAAATTACAAGGACGTTAATTGATCATGTTTTGGTTAAAACAAGTAGTTTTGATGTTAAAAGTAAAACATATAGAAATAAATTTGCAGATCATTATGGTATCTTAATTAAGATTTTCAAAAAGAATATTAGCTCTAATGATGTTACATTTTTGAAAGAGGATTCAAACCTAGGTTTTAAAAAATTTTATAATGATACTCTTATTATTCAAAAATTGCAAATGACACAATGGAATGATATAGTTGATGAAGACATGAGTACAGAATTAGTATATCAGAAAATATTAAGTAAAATTGATGAAATTCGGGAAAATTCTTGTTGTAGTAAACAAATTAATAATTGTAAAACTAAGAGAATAAGGAAAGAATGGATTACAGATGACATTATTTTAGCAATTAAAAATAGAGATAAATTATGGAAAAGATATAAAGATAATGCAAATAATAAACAAAATTATGACATATAAAATGGAAAGAAATAGGGTAAACATCATTATAAGGAACCAAAAACGCATATTTTATTCAAATAAATTAGCAATTAATAAAGGTAATAATACTAGAATGTGGAAATTAGTTAATGATATTATTGATGACAAAAAAAGGATGTCAATGGACGAAAACGTTGAAAGACACTTGATTAGAGATAACACTCCAAAAGAAATTCTAAATAGTTTTGTTAAGTTTTTTGTAACAATTATTAGTGAGATGCAAACAGAATTTGCAACGATGAATACCAGGTCAGATAAGGTTTACGAATTATGTTACATAAATAATAATTCTATGGATTTTCCACTAGCTAGTAACTTCGATGTTGCCAATATTATAGATCACTTAAAATATAACACATCTCCTGGATTTGACAATATTAAACCAAAATACATAAAGGAAAGTAAATGCAATTTTGTTCATGTAATAACAATTCTTATAAATAAAATTTTTGAAAATTCGCAAATCCCAATAGCTATGAAAATTGGAATTATTCGTCCGGTATATAAAAGTGGATCAAAAAAGAATTTTAATAATTATAGACCAATCACTCTATTAACAATTTTTGATAAGATAATGGAAATAATAATAACGTTGGCGATCGCTTGCAAAATGTTTTGAATAAAATTAATTTTCTTTTAAGTCAGCAATTTGGGTTCCGTAAAGGTATGGGAACACAAAGTCTTTTGGAAGATCTTATTAATATTATAAATATTAATTTAAATATAGGAAAGAAATGCGTTGCGGCATTTATGGACTTAAATAAAGCATTTGATTCAGTTGACATTGATATCTTGCTACAGAAATTATATTTACTTGGTATAAGAAGGAATATTTTTGAATGGTTTAAAAGCTACTTATTACTTAGAGAAATAGTTATGAAAATAAATGATAATTTTAGCGATAAATTTCAGATCAGTTTTTGAGTTCCACAAGGATCTATTCTCGGCCCTATGCTATTTCAAATATACATAAATGATTTGGCTAATATTAATTTCGATAGTAAATTATATATGTATGCTGATGATACAGTGCTAATCAACTTCCACCTTGATTTAGAATACGCTATTTGCAATCTACAAAGTGATTTCAATAAAGCAGTTAAATGGTTTGCTCTTAACAAACTGAGTGTAAAGAGAAAAAAACTAAATTTATGTGTATTGGTTCTTAACAACCTACACTTAATAGAAAGAATGAAGAATTTCTAAGCATCGAATAAGTTGTACTAGGCTGGATGGTTTATCACCTGGTACATGCAATTGTCCTGAAATAGAAGAAGTAAATCAAATAATTTACCTAGGCTTGAAAATGAATTCGAAAATGAAATGGAATAAACATATTAATTGGATGTGTTCAAGACTACGATTTGTAGCATTTAAAATTAGGAAACTTAACATGTTTGTTGATACACAGATAACTATTTTAGTATATAAAGCACTTTTTGAATCTATAATTAGGTATCGGATAACAGTTTATGGGACAGCCTATAAGACAGAATTAAATAAAATTAAAAGAATACAATTTAGTCTGCTAAAAGGATTGTGTAATACAGAAGTTAAAAATTCCCTTACAACGAAAGATGATATATTCAGTTTGTTCAAAATTTTACCTATTGAAAGTTTATATGTGTTTGTTTCTGTTATCAATAACTTCTTTGATGATACCTATAAGCAAAATATTTGCCACAATAAGTTTACTAGAAAAAAGGCTATGGGTTTTTTGAAACAACCAAAATTTTATAATAATTACAGACGAAATTCCAAAGAATATCAAATTCTCTACCTATTTAACTTGCTTCCTAGAGAAATAGTTAACTTAAAAAAAAATTGTGATGTTAAAGATAAATTATTTCAGTGGTTGATAAAAAAGTGATGTTTTTATTTGGAAACTTTCATCATTTTTGTCGGTTTTCTTTCTCATTTATTCCTTTTTTTCTCTCCTTCATTTTATGTACTACTGAGGCAATCTAGATCATATCTGTAAAAATATATATGTACATTCCCGCTGATAAGCTTCGGCTTAGTGGGATTTTTTATGTAACATAATTATAGATAATACTTATTGAAAATAAATTTGAAATTTGAAATTTGTGACTATAAGCACTCCCAATGCCGTCGCTCGTGCCCATCTATAATCAGTAATGGACAGTCTAACCTCCATGTGATGTTCAAATAATAATATAGTAAACACGCTGTCAGCATTATTTCAGCATCACATGGTAGCTTGTCTGTCGGTTCTAGATCATAGATGGCGACACGATAGACTGCACTGGGAAAGTTTATGATGGCAATTACCTGGAAAATGAGCTCGCAGAGAGAGCTCGGTGCTCAGAGCATCCGGAATGCTCTTAGGAGGTCATAGGTTCGTATTCCACTCGTCGCAAAACTCAATTTTTCCCAGAATGCATTTCATATTTAATACATGAGGTATCTATTTACTCTCTGGAAATCCGTGATTTATTTTAAGTAACATAGTTTCAAGCATTCCATTAAATTTCAGTAAGATCGTTATAGAAAGAAAATATTATTTTTGCACACTCTGTGAACAACAATCATAAATCAAACATATGGGGCATGTTTGGAAAAGGTTCTTAAATATTAAGAAACCATTTCAAATCAGAATAATATTGTTACGACAGATGAACGTGCTACAATGAGGGCGGGGTGGCTCAGTCGGTAACGCGCCAGGCTCGTAATCCAAGGTTCGAGTCCCAGTTGGGTTAGCGTTGAGATTTATCTACGTAAAATTCCCCGCCCTGCCCACGGTCAGTAGGGGACACCGATGGGCTTGGAAAGGCCACCGTCCGTCGGATGGGAGGTTAAGCCGTGGTTCCGTGTGCGAGAGAGCCATACCCTGTGCACTTTAAAGAACACGCTGGATGGCCTTGATGGGAGGCTACCATCTGTCTCCCAACAGCTGTTCCAGTGGGTCCCCTCCCCCAACTTTCTCCGAGCCTTCGGGGTCCATGTGATCTGGCCATTTAGCCCATGGTGTACAAAAAAGTGTCGCTCAGAGGTAAAACAACCCAACGTGCCACAATGAATTCAGATGTGTCATTTTATTTGCCTTTTATATATTTATTGCCATTTTATATACGCTCGTGTATAATTCAGCGTGATAATTGCGTCATCAACTGATAGGACTTTGAATGATAAGAAATTGAGGAGAAGAACGGAATTTCTTGTTTAGTTTTAAAAAAAAGACGTGTTGATGCTGTTAGGTTAATGTTATGTGATTCTGAGTGAAAGGCTTGTCTATATTTTGTTCAAGATGAAGCCTAGTTCCACTAGTGAAAGGAAGCCAACAGGAAAAGTTTGTTTTAGTCCTCTTTAAGGAGAGATCATCGTCTAATGCCTCGCATAAATAAGGTGTAAAGAATTGTTAAGGTAACTATGGTATCACAAAGGAATTTCAACAGATTTTTACCTGCCCTGTCCGCGGTCAGTAGCGGACACCGATGGGCTTGGAAAGACTACCGTCCGTCGGATGGGACGTTAAGCCGTGGTCCTGTGTGCGGGAGAGCCTTACCCTGTGCACGTTAAAGAACACCCTGGATGGCCTTGACGGGAGGCTACCATCTGTCTCCCAACAGCTGTTCCAGTGGGTCCCCTCCCCCAACCTTCTCTGAGCCTTCGGGGTCCATGTGACCTGGCCATTTAGCCCATGGTGTGCAAAAAAAGTGCGCTCAGAGGAAAAACAACCCAACTCAACAGATTTACGTTGTTCGTTAAATGTCAAGAAATAAAAGGTTCTATTTTGTACTTGGAGTAAATATCGAAAACATTGTAGGTGTAAACGTTAGAAAATTAGTTAAGTATAATAAATCATTCTTTTTATGGTCTGACTTCATATACTGATGAAGATAAAAACTTGTGTTGTTCAGAAAGATTGATTTATTTGTACGGCTTTATACCTTTGCAATAAACTACTTCCCTTATATTTATGTTTGGTAAGCACACTTTGGAACTCACGCTCAGTTTTCTTCTATTAAATTTATAGCGATATTAAATATCTTTTCGCACTAGATATAAAACTACGAAATTTGGCAATCGTAAATTTTGGACAAAGTCGCGATTGTTCAAATTTCTAAAGTTTGAAACAGCTTGAATACAGATTTCAGAAAAATGTGTCCCAGAATGGATTTGCTTGTTTTACCTCTGAGAGATATTTTTCCCACTTTTTTTGCACACAATGGGCTAAATGATCAGGTCAAAAGAACCCCGAGGGCTCAGAGAAAGTTGGGGGAAAGGGACTCCCTGGACTGTTAGGAGACAGATCGTAGCTTCCTGTCAAGACCATCCAGCTTGTTCTTTAAAGTGTACAGGTGGCGCTGCTTAACATCTCTTCCAAAGGACGGCGGCCTTTCCAAGTCCAGTGTTGTGTACCTCGCGGTTGCAAGCACTTTCCTAGTTGTGGAGGAATATAAAACTGGGTTGGGTTGGGTTGTTTTACCTCTGAGCGACGCTTTTTTGCACACCCTGGGCTAAATGGCCAGGTCACATGAACCCCGAAGGCTCAGAGAAGGTTGGGGAGGGGACCCACTGGAACAGCTGTTGGGAGACAGATGGTAGCCTCCCGTCAAGGCCATCCAGCGTGTTCTTTAACGTACACAGGTATGTCTCTCCCGCACACGGGTCCACGGATTAACGTCCCATCCGACGGACGGCGGCCTTTCCAAGCCCATCGGTGTCCGTTACTGACCGTGGGCAGGGCGGAGAGTTTTGCGGAGATAAATTTCAACGCTGACCCAGCTGGGACTCGAACCTGGGAACTACAGATTACGAGCCTGGCGCGCTACCGACTGAGCCACCCCTCCCCAATATAGAACTGAAATGTGTGTTTGTGTTGCGTTGTGTTTCCAACATTACCCCATTAAATATCATTTCCTTAATAAGATAATGAACGCCGCTCTAACTCGAAAACGTCTCCTTAGGGGAAGATGTTTTCTGCCAGATTTCAATGACGAACACCACTGAGGTTTGTGAAAAGCAGTAATAAAAATATTTAATGAGAAGTGTCCCGTGGCCGAGTGGTTAGCGCGCTTGGCTACTGATCTACGGGACCTAGGTTCGAGCCCCGGGTAAGGCATGGATGTTCGTGTTGTTTTCTGCTGAGGTCCTGCCATCCTCTCAGATCTACTGTGGCATATAAACTGACAGGCTCCTGTCAGACCTCTGTGGCAAGCAGCTGCTTGAGGGGGTATTTATTTATTTATTATTTTAATAACAAGCAGAGAACAACTAATCTTTGAACCCAAATCATTGACTTAGAACTTAAAATTACAATACAACATCATCAATTATGGAACCCCTTATACAGTTAAATGTACATTTTAACGATAATAATAAATAAATAAATACCCCCTCAAGCAGCTGCTTGCCACAGAGGTCTGACAGGAGCCTGTCAGTTTATATGCCACAGTAGGAGATCTGAGAGGATGGCAGGACCTCAGCAGAAAAATGACACACACATAGCAACTTTTAAATCAAAGAAGGATAATTAAAGGTACCGTGTTTGTATCCTCCTCAGTTCGTCCGGGCATCGAGTATGAGGTCTCGTCTCTCCAGCGTCAGGGTAAGGGTCATCTCCTTATGGCGTCCTTCTGCTGAAGAAGGGAAAGAGAGGTAGTCGAACTGGATCTGATATGGCGACGGATCCTCAGTTGACAGTCACATAGGAAGCTGGGTAGCTGATCGCGGAAGGGAGGCTGCTGCATCATTCGTTTACTGTTACAAGGGAGTGTTTACCCCTCATGGTGAGACGATCAGAATGCATCAATTCTGTCTCTCTGCTTCTGACAGAATGACGAATGATTCAAATTCCTGCAGTCCAAGCAGTGAATCCCATTCAAATTCACCTCATTCATGATAGTTCATCCGATTACTAAATCCTTTGAAGTACATGTACTTACTTCCCTACACTTCTGGGGCGGGGGTGGCTCAGTCGGTAGCGCGCCAGGCTCGTAATCTGTAGTTACCAGGTTCGAGTCCCAGCTGGGTCAGCGTTAAGATTTATCTCCGCAAAATTCCCCACCCTGCCCACGGTCAGTAGGGGACACCGATGGGCTTGGAAAGGCCGCCGTCCGTCGGATGGGACGTTAAGCCGTGGCCCCGTGTGCGGGAAAGCCATACCTTGTGCACGTTAAAGAACACAGTGGATGGCCTTGACGGGAGGCTACCATCTGTCTCCCAACAGCTGTTTCAGTGGGTCCCCTCCCCCCAACCTTCTCTGAGCCTTCGGGGTCCATGTGACCTGGCCATTTAGCCCATGGTGTGCAAAAAAGTGCCGCTCAGAGGTAAAACAACCAACCGAACCGAACCCTACACTTCTATTTACTCATTTCCGATGATTCCTGTATTCTGATACTCAATCTGCCCGGGGCAGACCAGAGTTTCCGTCTAAATCTCGGATTTAATTGCCCTGTCCAAAATCTCGGATTTAATTCAAGTCCTCCTCTACCTTGCTAGCTATTTCTCACGTTTCTTCCCCCCCACCCTTGTTTTCCACGAATAGGTGCTTTGTGCAGCAATCATCTCTAGCATCTGCAGACGTTTACATCGATATCTGGGAGAAGGGGATTTCACGTTGGTGAGTTTAAAAAGTGGACAATGTTGTTCAGTTCTAAGTCTGCTGCTGGCCATGGATACGATTTCGTGGCGGTGTTTTCCGTGTGAAGTCGCATTTTTGTTGTCTGTATTTATTTGTACCACCTTTCAGGTCAGAGACCATTTTTCGGTGTCTGACCTTAGGAAGAAACGTGGAAAAAACGTTAGACCTTAGGAAGAAAGGTGGTGGTTTTCCCACGTTTCTTCCCTACAAGGGCCTCCAAGGGAAGAAACGTGGGAAATAGCTTAGCAAGATAGAGGAGCACTTTAATTAGATCCGAGATTAGGACAGGGCTTGGGTTGGGTTGTTTTACCTCTGAGCGGCACTTTTTTGCACACCATGGGCTAAATGAGACAGATGGTAGCCTCCCGTCAAGGCCATCCAGCGTCTTCTTTAACCTTCCAAAGGATATGGGCTCTCCACACACGGGGCCACGGCTTAACGTCCCATCCGACGGACGGCGGCCTTTCCAAGACCATCGGTGTCCCCTACTGACAGTGGGCAGGGCGGGGAATTTTGCGGAGATAAATCTCAACGCTGACCCAGCTGGGACTCGAACCTGGGAACTACAGATTACGAGCCTGGCGCGCTACCGACTGAGCCACCCCCGCCCCAATGATGAGGTAGATAAGGAATTGTATTGTGATGACCTAACTGATGTGAAAGTTTGGTTTCAAGGGTCGGGTGATAAAATGTTAAAATTGAGGTATTTAAATATTAGATCATGGAAAAAATATTGGGATAATTTACTAGTTCATATTGAACATCTTGAATTCCAGTTGGATTTGATTATTTTGGTTGAAACTATGGTAACTGAACAGGAATCAGCTATATTTAATATTGAAGGGTATAACAAGCTTATTTAACGGCAAAAGAAAATAAACAACGTGGGATCATTATTTTTTATCTAAACAAAATTAATTTAGTACAACTGGATGAAATTATTGGAGAATCAACAGAAGCAATAATTACTAAATTATTAATTAATAATATTGAAATTAATATCATCGCAATATATAGATCTCCCAGTAAATATATTAACTGGTTCCTAAAAGAAATTTCTGAGTATTTATTAAAAAGGGCTGGAATTAAAAATTTAATTATTGTTGGTGATATTAATATTGATGTGGCAATTACTAACAAATATGGTTGTGATATGTATTTAAATACATTGATTGAATTTGGTTTAGAACAAATCGTTAAGGGTTTTACTAGAGAGGATGAAACATTAACTAAAATTACAAGGACGTTAATTGATCATGATTTGGTTAAAACAAGTAGTTTTGATGTTAAAAGTAAAACATATAGAAATAAATTTGCAGATCATTATGATATCTTAATTAAGATTTTCAAACAGAATATTAGCTCTAATGAAGTTACATTTTTGAAAGAGGATTCAAACCTAGGTTTTAAAAATTTTTATAATGATACTCTTATTATTCAAAAATTGCAAATGACACAATGGAATGATATAGTTGATGAAGACATGAGTACAGAATTAGTATATCAGAAAATATTAAGTAAAATTGCTAAAAATCGGGAAAATTCTTGTTGTAGTAAACAAATTAATAATTGTAAAATTAAGAGAATAAGGAAAGAATGGATTACAGATGACATTATTTTAGCAATTAAAAATAGAGATAAATTATGGAAAAGATATAAAGATAATGTAAATAATAAACAAAATTATGACTTATATAAAATGGAAAGAAATAGGGTAAACATCATTATAAGGAACCAAAAACGCATATTTTATTCAAATAAATTAGCAATTAATAAAGGTAATAATACTAGAATGTGGAAATTAATTAATGGTATTGATGATAAAAAAAGGATGTCAATCGACGAAAATGTTGAAAGACACTCGATTAGAGATAACACTCCAAAAGAAATTCTAAATAGTTTTGTTAAGTTTTTGTAACAATTATTAGTGAGATGCAAACAGAATTTGCGACGATGAATACCAGGTCAGATAAGGTTTACGAATTATGTTACATAAATAATAATTCTATGGATTTTCCACTAGCTAGTAACTTCGATGTTGCCAATATTATAGATCACTTAAAATATAACACATCTCCTGGATTTGACAATATTAAACCAAAATACATAAAGGAAAGTAAATGCAATTTTGTTCATGTAATAACAATTCTTATAAATAAAATTTTTGAAAATTCGCAAATCCCAATAGCTATGAAAATTGGAATTATTCGTCCGGTATATAAAAGTGGATCAAAAAAGAATTTTAATAATTATAGACCAATCACTCTATTAACAATTTTTGATAAGATAATGGAAATATACGTTGGCGATCGCTTGCAAAATGTTTTGAATAAAATTAATTTTCTTTTAAGTCAGCAATTTGGGTTCCGTAAAGGTATGGGAACACAAAGTCTTTTGGAAGAGCTTATTAATATTATAAATATTAATTTAAATATAGGAAAGAAATGCGTTGCGGCATTTATGGACTTAAATAAAGCATTTGATTCAGTTGACATTGATATCTTGCTACAGAAATTATATTTACTTGGTATAAGAAGGAATATTTTTGAATGGTTTAAAAGCTACTTATTACTTAGAGAAATAGTTATGAAAATAAATGATAATTTTAGCGATAAATTTCAGATCAGTTTTGGAGTTCCACAAGGATCTATTCTCGGCCCTATGCTATTTCAAATATACATAAATGATTTGGCTAATATTAATTTCGATAGTAAATTATATATGTATGCTGATGATACAGTGCTAATCAACTTCCACCTTGATTTAGAATACGCTATTTGCAATCTACAAAGTGATTTCAATAAAGCAGTTAAATGGTTTGCTCTTAACAAACTGAGTGTAAAGAGAAAAAAACTAAATTTATGTGTATTGGTTCTTAACAACCTACATTTAATAGAAAGAATGAAGAATTTCTAAGCATCGAATAAGTTGTACCTAAAAAGAATTAAATATTGGTATAATTATTATATTATATTATATATTATAATTAAATATTGGTATAATTATTATATTATTATATTGGTATAAGAAGGAATATTTTTGAATGGTTTAAAAGCTACTTATTACTTAGAGAAATAGTTATGAAAATAAATGATAATTTTAGCGATAAATTTCAGATCAGTTTTGGAGTTCCACAAGGATCTATTCTCGGCCCTATGCTATTTCAAATATACATAAATGATTTGGCTAATATTAATTTCGATAGTAAATTATATATGTATGCTGATGATACAGTGCTAATCAACTTCCACCTTGATTTAGAATACGCTATTTGCAATCTACAAAGTGATTTCAATAAAGCAGTTAAATGGTTTGCTCTTAACAAACTGAGTGTAAAGAGAAAAAAACTAAATTTATGTGTATTGGTTCTTAACAACCTACATTTAATAGAAAGAATGAAGAATTTCTAAGCATCGAATAAGTTGTACCTAAAAAGAATTAAATATTGGTATAATTATTATATTATATTATATATTATAATTAAATATTGGTATAATTATTATATTATTATATTGGTATAAGAAGGAATATTTTTGAATGGTTTAAAAGCTACTTATTACTTAGAGAAATAGTTATGAAAATAAATGATAATTTTAGCGATAAATTTCAGATCAGTTTTGGAGTTCCACAAGGATCTATTCTCGGCCCTATGCTATTTCAAATATACATAAATGATTTGGCTAATATTAATTTCGATAGTAAATTATATATGTATGCTGATGATACAGTGCTAATCAACTTCCACCTTGATTTAGAATACGCTATTTGCAATCTACAAAGTGATTTCAATAAAGCAGTTAAATGGTTTGCTCTTAACAAACTGAGTGTAAAGAGAAAAAAACTAAATTTATGTGTATTGGTTCTTAACAACCTACATTTAATAGAAAGAATGAAGAATTTCTAAGCATCGAATAAGTTGTACCAGGCTGGATGGTTTATCACCTGGTACATGCAATTGTCCTGAAATAGAAGAAGTAAATGAAATAATTTACCTAGGCTTGAAAATGAATTCGAAAATGAAATGGAATAAACATATTAATTGGGTGTGTTCAAGACTACGATTTGTAGCATTTAAAATTAGGAAACTTAACATGTTTGTTGATACACAGATAACTATTTTAGTATATAAAGCACTTTTTGAATCTATAATTAGGTATCGGATAACAGTTTATGGGACAGCCTATAAGACAGAATTAAATAAAATTAAAAGAATAAAATTTAGTCTGCTAAAAGGATTGTGTAATACAGAAGTTAAAAATTCCCTTACAACGAAAGATGATATATTCAGTTTGTTCAAAATTTTACCTATTGAAAGTTTATATGTGTTTGTTTCTGTTATCAATAACTTCTTTGATGATACCTATAAACAAAATATTTGCCACAATAAGTTTACTAGAAAAAAGGCTATGGGTTTTTTGAAACAACCAAAATTTTATAATAATTACGTACGAAATTCCAAAGAATATCAAATTCCCTACCTATTTAACTTGCTTCCTAGAGAAAGAGTTAACTTAAAAAAAATTTGTGATGTTAAAGATAAATTATTTCAGTGGTTGATGAAAAAGTGATGTTTTTATTTGTAAACTTTCATCATTTTGTCGGTTTTCTTTCTCATTTATTCCTTTTTTTCTCTCCTTCATTTTTTGTACTACTGAGGCAATCTAGATCATATCTGTAAAAATATATATGTACATTCCCGCTGATAAGCTTCGGCTTAGTGGGATTTTTTATGTAACATAATTATAGATAATACTTATTGAAAATAAATTTGAAATTTGAAATTTGTTACTATAAGCACTCCCAATGCCGTCGCTCGTGCCCATCTATAATCAGGAATGGACAGTCTAACCTCCATGTGATGTTCAAATAATAATATAGTAAACACGCTGTCAGCATTATTTCAGCATCACATGGTAGCTTGGCTGTCGGTTCTAGATCATAGAAGGCGACACGATAGACTGCACTGGGAAAGTTTATGATGGCAATTACCTGGAAAATGAGCTCGCAGAGAGAGCTCGGTGCTCAGAGCATCGGAATGCTCTTAGGAGGTCATAGGTTCGTATTCCACTCGTCGCAAAACTCAATTTTTCCCAGAATGCATTTCATATTTAATACATGAGGTATCTATTTACTCTCTGGAAATCCGTGATTTATTTTAAGTAACATGGTTTCAAGCATTCCATTAAATTTCAGTAAGATCGTTATAGAAAGAAAATATTATTTTTGCACACTCTGTGAACAACAATCATAAATCAAACATATGGGGCATGTCTGGAAAAGGTTCTTAACTATTAAGAAGCCATTTCAAATCAGAATAATATTGTTACGACAGATGAACGTGCTACAATGAGGGCGGGGTGGCTCAGTCGGTAACGCGACAGGCTCGTAATCTGTAGTTCCAAGGTTCGAGTCCCAGCTGGGTTAGCGTTGAGATTTTTCTACGTAAAATTCCCCGCCCTGCCCACGGTCAGTAGGGGACACCGATGGGCTTGGAAAGGCCACCGTCCGTCGGATGGGACGTTAAGCCGTGGTTCCGTGTGCGAGAGAGCCATACCCTGTGCACGTTAAAGAACACGCTGGATGGCCTTGATGGGAGGCTACCATCTGTCTCCCAACAGCTGTTCCAGTGGGTCCCCTCCCCCAACTTTCTCCGAGCCTTCGGGGTCCATGTGATCTGGCCATTTAGCCCATGGTGTACAAAAAAGTGCGCTCAGAGGTAAAACAACCCAACGTGCCACAATGAACCCAGATGTGTCATTTTATTTGCCTTTTATATATTTATTGCCATTTTATATACGCTCGCGTATAATTCAGCGTGATAATTGCGTCATTAACTGATAGGACTTTGAATGATAAGAAATTGAGGAGAAGAACGGAATTTCTTGTTTAGTTTAAAAAAAAAGACGTGTTGATGCTGTTAGGTTAATGTTATGTGATTCTGAGTGAAAGGCTTGTCTATATTTTGTTCAAGATGAAGCCTAGTTCCACTAGTGAAAGGAAGCCAACAGGAAAAGTTTGTTTTAGTCCTCTTTAAGGAGAGATCATCGTCTAATGCCTCGCATAAATAAGGTGTAAAGAATTGTTAAGGTAACTATGGTATCACAAAGGAATTTCAACAGATTTTTACCTGCCCTGTCCGCGGTCAGTAGCGGACACCGATGGGCTTGGAAAGACTACCATCTGTCGGATGGGACGTTAAGCCGTGGTCCTGTGTGCGGGAGAGCCTTACCCTGTGCACGTTAAAGAACACCCTGGATGGCCTTGACGGGAGGCTACCATCTGTCTCCCAACAGCTGTTCCAGTGGGTCCCCTCCCCCAACTTTCTCTGAGCCTTCGGGGTCCATGTGACCTGGCCATTTAGCCCATGGTGTGCAGAAAAAGTGCGCTCAGATGTAAAACAACCCAACCCAACAGATTTACGTTGTTCGTTAAATGTCAAGAAATAAAAGGTTCTATTTTGTACTTGGAGTAAATATCGAAAACGTTGTAGGTATAAACGTTAGAAAATTAGTTAAGTATAATAAATCATTCTTTTTATAGTCTGACTTCATATACTGATGAAGATAAAAACTTGTGTTGTTCAGAAAGATTGATTTATTTTACGGCTTTATACCTTTGCAATAAACTACTTCCCTGATATTTATGTTTGGTAAGCACACTTTTGAACTCACGCTCAGTTTTCATCTATTAAATTTATAACAATATTAAATATCTTTTCGCATTAGATATAAAACTACGACAAAACAATCGTAAATTTTGGACAAAGTCGCGATTGTTCAAATTTCTAAAGTTTGAAACAGCTTGAATACAGATTTCAGAAAAATGTGTCCCAGAATGGATTTGCTTGTTTTACTTCTGAGAGATACTTTTCCCACTTTTTTGCACACAATGGGCTAAATGATCAGGTCAAAAGAACCCCGAGGGCTCAGAGAAAGTTGAGGGAAAGGGACTCCCTGGACTGTTAGGAGACAGATCGTAGCTTCCTGTCAAGACCATCCAGCTTGTTCTTTAAAGTGTACAGGTGGCGCTGCTTAACATCTCTTCCAACGGACGGCGGCCTTTCCAAGTCCAGTGTTGTGTACCTCGCGGTTGCAAGCACTTTCTAGTTGTGGAGGAATATAAAACTGGGTTGGGTTGGGTTGTTTTACCTCTGAGCGGCGCTTTTTTGCACACCATGGGCTAAATGGCCAGGTCACATGGACCCCGAAGGCTCAGAGAAGGTTGGGGGAGGGGACCCACTGGAACAGCTGTTGGGAGACAGATGGTAGCCTCCCGTCAAGGCCATCCAGCGTGTTCTTTAACGTACACAGGTATGTCTCTCCCGCACACGGGGCCACGGATTAACGTCCCATCTGACGGACGGCGGCCTTTCCAAGCCCATCGGTGTCCCTTACTGACCGTGGGCAGGGCGGAGAGTTTTGCGGAGATAAATTTCAACGCTGACCCACCTGGGACTCGAACCTGGGAACTACAGATTACGAGCCTGGCGCGCTACCGACTGAGCGACCCCTGCCCAATATAGAACTGAAATGTGTGTTTGTGTTGCGTTGTGTTTCCAACATTGCCCCATTAAAGATCATTCCCTTAATAAGATAATGAACGCCGCTCTAACTCGAGAACGTCTCCTTAGGGGAAGATGTTTTCTGCTAGATTTCAATGACGAACACCACTGAGGTTTGTGAAAAGCAGTAATAAAAACATTTAATGAGAAGTGTCCCGTGGCCGAGTGGTTAGTGCGCTGGGCTACTGATCTACGGGACCTAGGTTCGAGCCCCGGGTAAGGCATGGATGTTCGTGTTGTTTTCTGCTGAGGTCCTGCCATCCTCTCAGATCTTCTACTGTGGCATATAAACTGACAGGCTCCTGTCAGACCTCTGTGGCAAGCAGCTGCTTGAGGGGGTATTTATTTATTTATTATTTTAATAACAAGCAGAGAACAACTAATCTTTGAACCCAAATCATTGACTTAGAACTTAAAATTACAATACAACATCATCAATTATGGAACCCCTTTTACAGTTAAATGTACATTTTAACGATAGCAACTTTTAAATCAAAGAAGGATAATTAAAGGTACCGTGTTTGTATCCTCCTCAGTTCGTCCGGGCATCGAGTATGAGGTCTCGTCTCTCCAGCGTCAGGGTAAGGGTCATCTCCTTATGGCGTCCTTCTGCTGAAGAAGGGAAAGAGAGGTAGTCGAACTGGATCTGATATGGCGACGGATCCTCAGTTGAGAGTCACATAGGAAGCTGGGTAACTGGTCGCGGAAGGGAGGCTGCTGCATCATTCGTTTACTGTTACAAGGGAATGTTTGCCCCGCCTGGTGAGACGATCAGAATGCATCAATTCTGTCTCTCTGCTTCTGACAGAATGACGAATGATTCAAATTCCTGCAGTCCAAGCAGTGAATCCCATTCAAATTCACCTCATTCATGATAGTTCATCCGATTACTAAATCCTTTGAAGTATATGTACTTACTTCCCTACACTTCTGGGGCGGGGGTGGCTCAGTCGGTAGCGCGCCAGGCTCGTAATCTGTAGTTCCCAGGTTCGAGTCCCAGCTGGGTCAGCGTTAAGATTTATCTCCGCAAAATTCCCCGCCCTGCCCACGGTCAGTAGGGGACACAGCTGTTGGGAGACAGATGGTAGCCTCCCGTCAAGGCCATCCAGCGTGTTCTTTAACATGCACAGGGTATGGCTCTTCCGCACACATGGCCACGGCTTAACGTCCCATCCGACGGACGGCGGCCTTTCCAAGCCCATCGGTGTCCCCTACTGACCGTGGGCAGGGCGGGGAATTTTGCGGAGATAAATCTCAACGCTGACCCAGCTGGGACTCGAACCTGGGAACTACAGATTACGAGCCTGGCGCGCTACCGACTGAGCCACCCCCGCCCCGAAGAGTGCGGAGTAAACATGGTTAGGAGAGCCGCTGCAAAAACAAAAGTTACAAAAATTATATGGAAACTTGATATTCAACTATTTAAAGTTATAGTCCAGAAATATTTTCTACGGTTTTGAAACAATAATAAAGAATCGTGAAGCTTCGTTTTGCATATTATAATTTTTCTTCTTGCTGTCTGTATGTCAGAACTCATTGTCTCAAAGCTTAATTATCTGGATAATAAAATTTACACGATATAACTTTTGGGTAGGCGCAGACACCTAAAGACTAAAATTAGACTGTATAATAGTTTTGTTCTTTCTGGAGTTAGTTATGGTAGTGAAACTAGGACGCTTTGTAAACAAGATTACAGGAAACTTGATGCTTTTGATTCTAGATGGTTTGCAGGAATCTTGGGCATTAGGTGATAAACTTTGTACGTAATGATGAGGTTAGGCAAAGGAGTCGGCAACCTCCTTTGAGCAGCATATTGTGCAGAGAGAGACTCCGTTGGTTTGGCTATTTTTCCCGTATGGATAATTATAGATTTTCGAATAGGATTATGAACAGTGTGCCTAAAGGCCTCAGAAAGAGAGGGAGACTTAGGATGCGGTTGGCAGATAATGTCAAACAGGACCTTATTAGAATAGGTCTGCTAGTCAGACGCAGCAGATGTAACTCAGGACAAATGTGTTTCAAGAACTTAATTCATAATCTGGTTGGACCTCCATAGCCGATGACTGCTTTAGGTTGATGAGGATGATGACGATAAGTCTTTTATAGGTATTTACTATAATACTAAGATAATCGTTTAAATTGAAATGCGCTCATTTGTATTTTATGCAGCAAAGTGTAATAATTTTCGGTTTACACACAGTTTCTGTGGGTTCTAAAAATGTAAATGATTAAAAATTTCAGAAAATTATTAATATGAAATTTAATTATAAAAATTCAGTAATTGAAAGCTGGTGGGTTTTTATACCCCCCCCCCCCCCTCACTACGAGACATTTGGTGCGGGGGGGATAGAGATTTTCCGGTACGCCACTGCTAAAAGACTTGAAAAATCTTGAATGACGATCTCATGCGTTGCAAAGCGAGCCTAATATGATCTGAATATTAGTTCTTTAATTCATTTAAAATCATTGCAATACATGATTTCTCAATATTGTTAATAATAAAACACCACAGTAATATTTCCAAGGCAGTCATAAAGATATCTGAAGATTATTATATCTGTTGAACAGAATAGATAAAAAAGTTTCCTCTTTTCGTAATGTCAAAGAAAGGGACGGATTTTGGCTCAATCTGTAGCGCGTTTCAGTCCGTAATCTGCTGTACCCAGGTTCAGTCCCAAATGGGCTAGAGTTGAGAATTTTTCCGGTAATCCCCATTCTTCCCTCGGTACACTGAAGGTGCTTTGAAAGGCCGCCGTCCATCAGATTGGATGTTTAACCTTGATCCCTTGTGCTGGAGAGCCATGTGCTTTGCACGTTAATGAACACGTTGGATGGCCTTGTCCAGAGACTTCCATCTGTCTCCTAACAGCTCGCCAGTGGCTCCCCTTCTCCCAACCTTCTCTGAGCCTTTGGGGTCCTTGTGACCCAATTATTTATCCCATTGTGCGCAAAAAACGTGCCTCTCACAGATAAAAAAAAAATCCAATGATGTAAACTGAATTCTATGAAATCTTGTCATCTTTATTTTACTTGATATTTTCATTATTATTCTTACAATTACCTTAAAAAGGAAATTTATGAAGCGAAACATTTTTAAAATAAAAAACAATTTGAAATCCAGAGATGCGACAGGAACCCGCCGGCAAAATGCACTCAGCAATAAATCTATGGCGAAAGCGGATCCTCAGCAGAAAGAGAACACAAACATCCGTGTTCTCCAGGATCCGAACCCTGATCCCTTTTCTCGGCGGTCAAGCACCTTGACCGAAAATTAAAAGAAAGAAACTTCTTCATTCAGAGAGCAATTATCTGCATTTAAATGTTTCCAAATTGCTAGACACAGAGAGAGATTCTTTCCAGTGCACGAAGGCAATGAAACGTAAATGTCTCTTCATTTCTTTTTTCGTTACAGTGTAGAGGTAAACCCTTCATTGTGGCACGTGAAGGCGTGACGTTGTGTAATTTCGCCGAGCCCAGCTCGTGAAACGTGGGGGTCTCCGATGACGACGACTGACCCCAAAAACCGCAACTGAGACGCATACCAAGGAGGTTTCGGGAGTTGGGGGGGGGGAGAGAAGGTAAGGGAGAAGGAGAATATTTTTAACCTACATCAGACTTCATGCGAGGTCACGCCCGAAAGGTCACGGGAGTCAACAAACGTCTGATGGGGAGGGAGAGAGGAGGGGGGATATCAAGACAGACGTTTCGTGACCTGACGGAGGCGTGAGATGCAGGCATACCGTCAATGAAGAGGTAAAAGGCCATCGTCTTGCGTGGACACGCTGAGCTGCAAGAGAGCCCAGACATGATAAGAGCAAGATCAGGAAGTTGGAAAAGCTGAGAGGCACGCGTGGAGACGCATTCAGGAGAAAGAGTTTATGTAGATGCGCGAAATGGAGTCTGCGATGTTGCGAAGAAGTTTCAGGTGTTAGTGGCTTCATTGTCCAGTTTATGATAATTGGTGGCGTGGGAAGAAGTAACTGGGGTTCTCGGAGTGGGGGAATAAGGAGATTCAACGAGATTAAAAAATTGCAAATTGCTGAACATTGTAGAGAACTCTCAGACAGTTAGAGGAAGTGGCGTAAGAGGAAAAACGAAAGAAGAATGGAAGGAAGAGTTAGTTAATAAGGAAGATTAGATGACTTTGGTGTGACGTGAGTTGGGTTGTTTTACCTCTGAGCGGCACTTTTTTGCACACAATGGGCTAAATGGCCAGGTCACATGGACCCCGAAGGCTCAGAGAAGGTTAGGGGAGGGGACCCACTGGAACAGCTGTTGGGAGACAGATGGTAGCCTCCCGTCAAGGCCATCCAGCGTGTTCTTTAACGTGCACAGGGTATGGCTCTCCCGCACACGGGGCCACTGCTTAAAGTCCCATCGGACGGACGACGGCCTTTCCTATCGGTGTCTGTTGCTGACCGTGGTCAGGGCGGGGAATTGTTGCGGAGATAAATCTCAACGCTGACCCAGCTGGGACTCGAACCTGGGAACTACAGATTACGAGCCTGACGCGCTACCGACTGAGCCACCCCCGCCCCCATTGGTGTGACGATGAGGAGAGCGGAAAACTAATAAAATTACTTCAATGATATTTGTTCCAGAATAATTAGAAGAATGATTAGAAGAATATCGTGTCGCTTCTGTCGAATATGCGATGTTCGTTTTCAAAGAGAATTAAGTTTTTTTAGTTTCCTACTTTAGCACCCTCTAGCAGTGAGAACTCGAACTGATTGATAATTGGGAAAATGCAAATAGATTTATTTTATTGGTACTGTAACGTAAAACAGAATTCATTTATATCTCGTAATAGAAAAAAGTTACATTTTTCCCATCCTCTTAAAGGGGTGGGAGATAAATCACTGCAGGCCGGAATCTATAAAAAATCGAGGGAGGGGGAGGAGAGGAATACAATCGAGTCTGGAAAATCTAAAGCAGGCGGGGGGGGGGGACAAGAGATTATTTCCAATGCCTTCTCCGCTTCACTGGTCTTCAAAACTTTCTTGAAAAATGCGTGAAATGTAATTCAGCAACTTTTTGCCTCTATTACCCCTCCTGGCACTCTGAAAAGGGGGAGGGGCATGCTCTACCCTAGATCTGGCTCTGATTACTGCCAATGCAATCAGAGCAACAACTAGACCACGGTTTCCCAAACCCTGGTCTAGTTGTTTGTATTCACTCGTGTTCTCTCGCTGCAGAGTCTCAATGGCTCAATATCGACTCCTTGGTCGACACGAGCTCCTAGGGGTCGTTGAGACTGTGTAGCGAGTGAATAAAGAGCTAGAGTTGGGTTGTTTTTACCTCTGAGCGGCACTTTTTTGCACACCATTGGCTAAATGGCCAGGTCACATGGACCCCGAAGGCTCAGAGAAGGTTGGGGGATGGGACCCACTGGAACAGCCGTTGGAAGACAGATGGTAGCCTCCCGTCAAGGCCACCCAGCGTGTTCTTTAACGTGCACAGGTTATGGCTCTCCCGCACACGGGACCACGGCTTAACGTCCCATCCGACGGACGACGGCCTTTCCAAGCCCATCGGTGTCCCCTACTGACCGTGGGCAGGGTGGGGAATTTTTGCGGAGATAAATCTCAACGCTGACCCAGCTGGGACTCGAACCTGGGAACTACAGATTACGAGCCTGGCGCGCTACCGACTGAGCCACCCCTTCGCAAAGTATAAATTAGCATGAATGCATATGTATTCTTTCTTATAGATCTTCCACATTTATGTGACATTAAGCATTTGATTCATTTAGGACATGGGGGTGGACGAACTTATAGAACGCGAAACAATTTTGCATGGCACGTAAGCCTACTCTACAAAAAGAAAAATCCTGATCTCCAAATTCGTGAAGAATTAGATCTTAACAAATTTGTAAAACTATTATTAAATGTCAGAGCTGCAAATCTACAACAGCTTTTAATAAGATTTTTGTAATTCAGAAATTTGAAGAAATGGCGAAATATACAGGGTGAATCTGAAAAAGTGGGCAAAACTTTACGTGGTGGTAGAACGCAGCTATACGAGCAATATTCGTCATAGAATGTATGGTCGGAACGCAAGCGGTGAGAAGTTAAAAGGTAGTTTTCCACTGTCACATTTAAAGAATGAACACAAGAAGGAGAGGAGATACTTCAGAAAACATTTTATTAACAGGAATGTAATTGAGGTACATGCTCAAAGAAATTGCTCAAAAGAGCTGCCGCCAGCTGTAATGCAGGCTTCACACCTGCGGGATAGGGACCGACGCACATTTGCGAAGACACCAGGCATTTCCCGAATATCGCCGGCAACAACAGCGATATTCTGGAAAAAATGGCGGATGTGCACACAAAGTGCACATCCGCCATTTCGTGGTTAGTATAACCAGCCATCCTCTCGGCAATCCACGGTAGAAATGCCGTTGGGTGCGAGGACCGACCCTTTTATACCATTTCCAACGCCACCTAGCGGCTCGCCGTTTGCGTTCCGCCCATACTTTCTATGACGAATATTGCTCGTATAGCTGTGTTCTACCACCCCATAAAGTTTTGCCCACTTTTTCAGATTCACCCTGTATAATCATTTCGATAATATAACGGAAATTTTGAAAATTAAAAATGCTTGACCGATGGTAGTTCTACAAATTTGATCCAAAGCAATTCAGAAACTGATAAACCAATACTTTGTCTAGGGTTTAATATACCTGACTAGTATGGGGTGGCTCAGTCGGTAGCGCGCCAGGCTCGTAATCTGTAGTTCCCAGGTTCGAGTCCCAGCTGGGTCAGCGTTGAGATTTATCTCCGCAACAATTCCCCGCCCTGCCCACGGTCAGCAACAGACACCGATAGGCTTGGAAAGGTCGCCGTCCGTCGGATGGGACGTTAAGCGTGGCCCCATGTGCGGGAGAGCCATAACCTGTGCACGTTAAAGAACACGCTGGGTGGCCTTGACGGGAGGCTACCATCTGTCTTCCAACGGCTGTTCCAGTGGGTCCCATCCCCCAACCTTCTCTAAGCCTTCGGGGTCCATGTGACCTGGCCATTTAGCCCATGGTGTGCAAAAAAGTGCCGCTCAGAGATAAAACAACCCAACCTGACTAGTAAACAGCAGGTATGAGAAATAAGCACAACAGATTACATAACGTCTATGTTGTCTCTCACCTTTGCGTAAGGGAGGACCATCTTCTCTTTTATATATATAAACAACTTAGAATAAGATTGTACAATAATAACATTACATAAAGGCAGACACAATGTGGAAATTTCTTATGTATGTGACACAGATATATTAAGAAAGAAATTTAGAGAATTTAAAACCGGAACGCCGTTCCACTTCAATGAATATATTCATTGGTTCATTATATATTGATGTTTCTTGACTATTTCAATAATATTCGTAGGAAATTATTTTGGAGTTCGATGAGAAATTCATAATGGTGGCGATGGATTTCCGCATCCATTGCCACCTTTATGAATTTCTCATCGAAATCATCGAAATCATCGTCTCATCGAAATCGTTGTAGAAATCCTGATCTTAGATCATGACACTTTAGCGTCAGACTTTCAAAATGTTTAGCATAAATAGATCTGTAATCATTTGAATTTTGATATTTTACACTTTTAGTGGGCGTTAATGAAGTTTTTTTTTTCGTCTTTACACACTCTAATAGCTAGAATTCGCGTTAATTGAAAATTGGGAAAATGCAAATAATTACACTATTTTATTCGTAACAGAAAAGAATTTTCCATTTATGTCTTAAAGCAAAAATTCTCGCTCTCTCCCCCTTCCCGTCCAGTGGGTCCCCTCCCCCCAAACCTTCTGTGAGCCTTTGGGGTCAATGTGACCTGGTCATTTAGCCCATGGTGTGCAAAAACGTGCCGCTCAGAGGTAAAACAACCCACATTTCCCCCCCCCCCCGTGGGGTAAGCGGCAAAACATTAATAGCATTGTAAACCTCTTGCCCATCACACTATACCACGGGGGCTCAGTCGCTATCGTGCCGAGCTGGTAACTGTAGTTCCCAGATTCAAATTCAACCTGAGCCAGCATTGAGATTTATCTCCGCAAATCTTTCCGCTTATTCAGTAGGGGACAGTGATGGGTTTTGGAAAGGCCACCGTCCGCCGGATGGGACGTTAAGCCATGGTCCCGTGTGTGGGAGAGCCTTATTATATCCTGATAACTTAAATAACACGCTGGATGGCCATGACAGGAGGCTAACATCTGTATCCCAACAGCTATTTCAGTAGATCCCCAATTCTCTCATAACCCTCGGGGTCCTTGTGACCTTGCCATTCGGCGCAA
Organism: Ryuthela nishihirai; assembly: GCA_038380435.1. NCBI lineage: Eukaryota > Metazoa > Arthropoda > Arachnida > Araneae > Heptathelidae > Ryuthela > Ryuthela nishihirai. The sequence goes on along the minus strand of JAWZYU010000004.1, from coordinate 87,658,199 downwards.
AGTGAAAAAAAATACAGCTCAGAAGTAAAAACAACCCACTACACCACAAAAAAATTCTCATTTTTTGTGTAAAGAGATCATTTGCAATATTCGATTAAAGTTTTAACTATTTTCCACCTTTAGATGTTGCAATTAAATTAATTGTTAGATTCGGAATATGAGGATCGTCCTGTTTCGTCATTGTCTATCCAATTCCAAAGCGAATTTTTAATTTATCTCTAAAAACAAAACATGGTAAACATAGAAATAGATAGCTGCCTTTTGCTCTTTATAATTTTTTTTTTTTTGAAAACGTGATAAAAAACGAAACGTTCTCCATTATTATGTTAAGTTTGATGAGAAGAGAAAATGAAGTAAATCAAAAGGAACGAAATGAGGAAAGTGAAAATAAAGGACTAAAATAAACGAGCAAATGTTTCGGTCATTGGCTCGTGTTCGACTGCTGCTAAAACCGAAACTAAAGGCGTGATATGCATTTGTTTCCTTTTCCGGAAGTGGATGCCGCCAATCTCAATATTCCGTAAGCTGGATTATCCAATATCATGATCAGAGATTGATTTAACCATCTGCAGAAGAGGTCATTGCCTAGGGGCGGCTGATGTGTTGAACCATCTTGTGGAAAAGGTATTTTAAAAACATTGAAGTCGCTCGCATCCATCGATCTCGGTTCCCCAATCTTTTTGATAAGTACAGTAGCTCAAAAAGTATCCGAACACTACGGTTGATTACAGAATTCGGAAAAAATATCTGGCAACGATTTTTTTAGAAATTAGTGATCTGGCAACCTTCGTGTCACATGACACGAAGGTTCCGTGGGTCCCCTCCCTCAACCTTCTCTGAGCCTTCGGGGTCCATGTGACCTAACCATTTAGCCAATGGTGTGCAAAAAAGTATCGCTGAGAGGTAAAACAACCCATAATGCAGGAAATCCATGCCCTGTGCACGTTAAAGAACATGCTGGATGCATTTCCATGCGCACAATGGACTAAGAGGCCAGGTCACAAAGACCCAAGCGCTCAAAGAATTTTGGGTAAGAAGCTCCACTGGACAGCTGTTAAGAGACAAATGGCAGCCTCTCGTCAAGGCCATCCAGTCTTTTCTTTAACGTGCACAGACCACGGTTTAACGATCCATCCCACGGATGGCAGCCCTTCTAAGCCCATCGATATCCTCTTTCTCATTGAGCGAAGTGTAGGGGCTAGCGAAGATAAATCTCAATGTTGGCCCAATTGGGGCTGGAACCTGGGGACTAGATGATGAGCCTAACACGCTGTCGACTGAGCAGAACTTTTCCCTATTTTGTTGTTGGAGAGAAGGGCGCTCTCTTCCCTATCTTAAAGGGCATTAAGCGAAAGGTTAGATCTGAGATTGTTGAATATTGCTATGAATTTACTAGACAGGAGGTTTCTTTCTTCCATTCTTCATCTAGAGTCAAAAGTTCAGGTTCGAGTCTTAAATGTTCCAGCTTTGAGGCTCTTTCTTTCCTGATTCATTGAGGAAATGCCAAGGTCACTGATGATATTGGAAGAGCCATCGTCGTCCGTCACATGAGACGTCAGGCCGTGATTCCGACTGCAGAATGACCTTATCCTGCGCTCCTAAAAGATCACCCCGGTTGGCCTTGACGACAGGTTTCTTTTTCCCTCATCAGATGTCCAATCATCGTCCTTTCCAACATTGTTATGAGCCTTGGGGGGTCTTTGTGACTTGAACATTATACAGGAACAGTGGTCTTCAGGGCTAAAATAACCCAAAAGAAATTTTCGAACGACAAATCAGGTGTTCGTGAATCAAACCTCGACTTTCAAGCAGGACACATTCTCTGTTGGCCACCAGGAGCTTTTTCTCTCACTTCGAGGAAATGAACTTAGGAACTAGTTTCCTATGCACAAAGAAAACTCGAAATCCCAAGAGAAACGAAATTTCGAATCTTTCTCAATATTATCTCCATTTCCGGAAGAGGAAATGATTTTCCAAGTAAGGCTAAAGGGAAGAAAGTAGATGACTAAGTGGTCAGGAGAAAACGTGAACAGCGCGTTTATTCCTGCAAGATATAGGCCAGCTGCTCTGGCTATTTCGACGAAAACATTAACCTCACAACTCCAATTACTTCTCCATTTTATTTGTAAGAAATCCTATTTCTTTTACCAACCACTCCCACTACTCTCTCAACTACTCTCTCAAAATTTAACGTTTCGCCAATATCAAGTTTTCGAGTAATTGTAACAAACGCGGAACGCTTTTCCTGTTGGACAGATAGCTATCTCTCTGTATTCTTTCAGATCATGCGTTCTTGAAGGTTTATCCCTATAATTTCGGATAAAAACATGATTATAACAGACCTTTCTTATCCGACATGCCTTTAACTGACACTCGAGAGTTATCAAATAAGCATTTCAGCATATTCTTTATGAAACTTAAATGGTTGTCATTACTTAAGTCAGCCCGCTGCCTGGAAAATATAAAAAAAAGGGTTTTTTTTTGCATATATTAGATTAATAAAAATTAATTATAAGAGATACATATTTTAAATTTTTAAATTTGCATAGTAATTTTCTTACGTTCTTCAGAAAATTTTAGATACATATATACACCGCCCTTCGGAAACATTAGAGAATTTTCGTGCTATGCCGATGGGAATCTAATTTCGACTCTCTATAACTTCAAAAATATGCACTTAATGAAAAATGTAACTGACTATAAAATAAAGATCAGAATTAACTGGTATGGGAGTTAGGTTGAGTTGTTTTACCTCTGAGCGGCACTTTTTTGCACACCATGGGCTAAATGGCCAGGTCACATGGACCCCGAAGGGTCAGAGAAGGTGGGGGGAGGGGACCCACTGGAACAGCTGTTGGGAGACAGATGGTAGCCTCCCGTCAAGACATATCAGCGTGTTCTTTAACGTGCACAGGGTATGGCTCTCCCGCACACGGAGCCACGGCTTAACGTCCCATCCGACGGACGGCGGCCTTTCCAAGCCCATCGGTGTCCCCTACTGACCGTGAGCAGGGCGGGGAATTTTGCGGAGATAAATCTCGACGCTGACCCAGCTGGGACCCGAACCTGGGAACTACAGATTACGAGCCTGGCGCGCTACCGACTGAGCCACCCCCGCCTATGGGAGTTAGGGAGTTAGCTACTATTCCAGCAAAGCGAACTTTGCGTATTAACTCTAACTGAAGCAGTGGTCAGCAGTGACTTCGATCTTAGTGGGGCATGTCATTGTGTGAGAAGGCCTGTAAAAGCTTGGGTTGCTTTACCTCTGATTGACACATTTTTGCACCCAATGGGTTAAATGGCCAAGTCACAAGGACCCCGAAGGCTCAGAGAATGTTAAAGGAGGGAACCCACTGGAACAGTGTTGAGAGACAGATGGTAGCCTCCCGTCAAGGCCATCCAGTGTGTTCTTTAACGTGCATAGGGTATGACTCTTACGCACACCGGAACACGGCTTAACGTCCCATCCAATGGATGGCGGCCTTTCCAAGCCCATCGGTATCTCCTACTGACCGTGGGCAGGGCGGGCAGGGCGGGCAGTTTTGCGGAGATAAATCTCAACGCTTGCCTAGCTGGTACTCGAACCTGGGAACTGCAGATTATGAGCGTGGCGTGCTACCGGTAAAAGCTTGGAGTACCTTCTAGGATTCTTCTCTGTCCAATGTGTCGGAAAATGAATCAAAGGTATTTAAATCTCGATTTTCAACAACATTCGTTCAATAATGAAGAAGTTGTGGAAAACAGAATATTTAATTTATTATCTTGTCTGTGCTGTTCAACGGTTCACGGGGCCACGGCTTAACGTCCCATCCGACGGACGGTTGCCTTTCCAACCCATCGGTGTCCCCTACTGACGGTGGGCAGGGCGGGGAATTTTGCGGAGATAAATCTCAACGCTGACCCAGCTGGGACTCGAACCTGGGAACTACAGATTACGAGCCTGGCGCGCTACCGACTGAGCCACCCCCGCCCCATTGACATAGAAATTCTCTTATATTCGGTATTATACATATTATTACCGACATTAAAACACAAAAATTCAGTTTTCTTACTATTAAAAACCTTCATATTATTAATTCCAGTCTTGCATTGCTCTCATCCGACAATCCTCCCTACCGTTGATGATAACAGAGATTATTTATGAAGAAAGATTCAGTGTGCTTAAGGTGTTGCATACCTTAAGCACACTGAATCTTTCTTCATATATAATCAAAAGTTCAGTTTCGAGTTCTAACTATTCGGGGAGAGGATGGCTCAGTCGGTAGCGCGCCAGGTTCGTAATCTGCAGTTCTCAGGTTCGAGTCCTAGCTGGGTCAGCGTTGAGATTTATATCTGCAAAACTACCCGCCTTGCCCACGATCAGTAGCAGACACCGATGAGCTTGGAAAGGCCGCCATCCGTCGGATGGGACATAAAGCCGTGGCTCCGTGTGCGGGAGAGCCATACCCTGTGCACGTTAAAGAACACGCTGGATGGCCTTGACGGGAGATTTCCATCTGTCTCCTAATAGCTGTCCAGTGTTTCCCCATCTCCAACTTTCACTAATTAGGATCCTTGTGACCTGGCCATTTAACCCACTGTGTACAAAAAAAAAATGCCGCTCAGAGATAAAATAACCCAACTCTGTTCCAGCTTTCGGATTCGTTCCTTTCTGATTCTTTGAGGTTGGGTTGTTTTACCTCTGAGCGGCACTTTTTTTGCACACCATGGGCTAAATGGCCACGTCACATGGACTCCGAAGGCTCAGAGAAGGTTGGAGATCCACTGGAATAGCTGTTGGAAGAGAGATGGTAGCTTCCGGTCAAGGCCATCCAGCGTGTTCTTTAACGTGCACAGGGAATGGCTCTCCCGACATGAGTCCACGTCTTAAAGCTCCATCCGACGACGGCGGCCTTTCCAAGCCCATCGGTGTCCCCTAATGATCGTGGGCAGGGAATATTGCGGAGATAAATCTCAACTCTGACCCATCTGGGACTCGAACCTGGGAACTACAGATTACGAGACTGGCGGCTACCGACTGAGGCCCCCCCCCCCAACTCATTGAGGAAGCGTAATTGAGTACAAAATATCTCATTCACATCCCCAATCTCCGACATTTTTAAATATATCATAGGCAAAAAATATTTTAAAGGACAAAGTATTAACCAAACAAGAACACAATCAGAGTGTTAGTTCTTTATCATCCAAATCTTTCAGCTTATTCCTTAAAAGTGAACAGAGTCTCTGTTTGACACTTAGGCACGGACCATACGACTGGGAGCATCAGTTTCCAATCCCATCTGCATCTTCCATCTCCCCGAGAATAAGGTCTGAATAGAAAGGGAAATTTCCGACTTTAGCGGGGCGGGGGTGGCTCAGTCGGTAGCGCGCCAGGCTCGTAATCTGTAGTTCCCAGGTCCCAGTCCCAGCTTGGTCGGCGTTGAGATTCATCTCCACAAAATTCCCCGCTCTTCCCACGGTCAGTAGGGGACACCGATGGGCTTGGAAAGGCCGCCATCTGTCGGATGGAACGTTAAGCCGTGGCCCCTTGTGAGGGAGAGCCATACCCTGTGCACGTTAAAGAACACGCTGGATGGCCTTGACGGGAGGCTACCATCTGTCTCCCAACAGCTATTCCAGTTGGTCCCCTTCACCAACCTTCTCTGAGCCTTCAAGGTCCATGTGACCTGGCCATTTAGCCCATGGTGTGCAAAAAAGTGGCGCTCAGAGGTAAAACAACCCAAAATCCGACTTTAGCAAAGCCAGAACTCAGTACAACGAACCTTAAGTTCTGCTGCTGACTCAAAGAATTGGCTGACTCATTATCGTCGTCGATGCCAGAGGTGTTCGCCTTTTTTTTTTCCTCTGGCGTGTCCTTTTTCAATAATGGAGCCAACATGCGAACCAGGACATTGAAGCATTATTCTCCTTAGATGATATAAGAAAAACTTGAAAAAAGCAGTAGCACTTTATTTTTAAATACAATCATCACGAACTGACGTTGAGGACGTTTAACGTCACCCTGACGTTGAAGGTATGTGACGTCAGGCTGAAGATGAAGACGTTTGACGTCACCTGATGCTGCAGATCTCTGACGTTACGCTGATGTTGGTCTTTCGCAACGTTGCATATACAAGGTTGGGTTGTTTTACCTCTGAGCGGCACTTTTTTTGCACACCATGGGCTAAATGGCCAGGTCACATGGACCCCGAAGTCTCAGAGAAGGTTGGGGGAGGGGACCCACTGGGACAGCTGTTGGGAGACAGATGGTAGCCTCCCGTCAAGGCCATCCAGCGTGTTCTTTAACGAGCACCGGGTATGGCTCTGCCGCACATGGGGCCACGGCTTAACGTCCCATCCGACGGACGGCGGCCTTTCCAAGCCCATCGGTGTCCCCTACTGACCTTGGGCAGGGCGGGGAATTTTGCGGAGATAAATCTCAACGCTGACCCAGCTGGGACTCGAACCTGAGAACTACAGATTATGAACCTGGCGCACTACCGACTGAGCCACCCCCGCCCCTGTTGCATATACAAGCAAAGTCGTTTTCGTCTACAGCTTGCTGATAAAAGCGAGAAACCTTTTTACGGTTTCCCTAAAAATTACGGTTTTCCTATAAAACCGTTTTAATTTCAATACCCTTTACCACCAACAGGAAAAAAATTAATACCAAATTTTTATTCATTCAGAACATTGAAGAAACCTGCTTCATTGGTTATAGCTTAACTAAGCGTCTAAACCGACCAACAGTTTGAAAACGGCTGCAAACGTTTCACACCAGAAATAGTCAACGTTTAAACAATGACCATTGAAAAAATAGCCTCTTTTAAACCCATTGCGTCATTATCAAATAGTTAAATAATAACAACAAAATTAAAAAAAAAACACTAATAAATTTATTTTGATGATTTGTATTTGCTTCTATTACGGGTTGTTGTGTTCTTTGTCTCTGAGAGGCACCTTTTTTACATATAATGGTCTAAACGTTCAAGTCACAAGGACCCCGAAGCCTCAGAGAAATTTAGGGGATCACGTGACGGTCGATGACTGGATGATGGGAAATTGGCGCAGTTCCCATGGTGATAGATGTGCGCATCTGGGGAAGGAACATTATAAATGAGAAAATGTGGAGAAAGGCTTAGTACTGACTGGATGATAACCAAAAATATCCATTGGGATAAAAAAAAATATCCCACAGTTTTGGAGACTGATGGTAGCTCCCGTGGTAGAATCGTGTTCTTTAACGTGCACAGAGTACGTCTCTCTTGCGAGGGATCACGGTTTAACGTCCCTCCAACGGATGACGACCTTTCAACTGTACCTTTTTTCACTGAAGGCAAGGGGCCAGTGAGGGTTAGCGAAGATAAATCTCAGCGCTGACACAATTGAGGCTCGAACCTCTAAACTGCAGATTACGAGCTTGGAGCGCTATCGACTGAGCCACTCAACTCCTTCTATAATAAAAAAACTCTATCTGGAGAAATAATCTTTCTGAAGCTAAGTAGATGTTAAAACATTACGTAGACAGAGAGCAAGAAACGAAAAAATTGCAATCGCATTTATTTTTTACACAGCGACAAAGTTCTAAGCCTTTCTCCATATTTTCTCATTCATAATATTCCTTCCCCAGCATCCGCATCTATCACCAATGGGAACTGCGCCAATTCCCCATCATCCAGTCATCGACCGTCACGTGATAACGCAATTTTTACTGCGTCGTTGGCGGTCCCCGTGCTCCACGTGCCGTGTATCTGGCGCCTCTTTATCGCCGCGAAATCGACGACCGATATGATAAGGGATCTGTTGCGTCAGAGTGGAAACAGACGAGACGTCGTTTTCATTCAGTACTCCTCGACAGCACGAGAGAGAATTGGTGAGTCTCGAGACAGGAAAGGCAGCGCTGTTTACATTTGACTCTTTGAATCTCCAGTGGGAAAATCACTCTTTTCTTCAACCATGCGTAAGATCAACCAAAAGAAGCACTAGTAGGCGATAAAAAAATTAAATGTAAGGATTTTGTTTCCACTTAGATTTCTTTTTATATTGTTTCACTTTCGAATATTCGTCATCGATTTGAACACAGGTCATAGCAAAACCTGTAATACTAGAGGCAATACAAAATTCAATGTTTCGTGTCGAGTAGATTTTCTTCCCCATCGTCTTTCAGTTTTATCTTCACCTTTGTCAATATGTTTCTTTATCCACTGTCAATCTTTTTCCACATCCCCTGTCAATCACTTTCCACAACCTCTATCAATCTTTTTACACATCCTCTGTAAATATTTTCCATATCCTCGGTCAATCTTTTTCCACATCCTCTGTCAATCTTTTCCACGTTCGCTGTCAATCGTTTCCCACATCCTTTGTCAATCTTTTGCCACACTCTTTGTGAATCTTTTTCTACGTCCTCTGTCAAACTTTTACCACATCCTTTGTGAATCTTTTTCTACGTCCTCTGTCAATCATTTTCCACATTCCTGTAAATCATTTTCCATCATAGGTCAATATCTTTTTCCATCCTTTGTCAATCTTTTTTTTTCAATCCTTTATCAATATATTTTTTTACATCCTCTCTCAGTCTCTTTTTCCATCCCTGTCAATCCTCTTTTCTATCATCTATCAATCCCATTTCCATCCCCTGTTAGTCCATTTATCCACACTTTGTCAATCTTTTTTTCTATTCTCTGCAAATCTTTTTTTCATCATCTGTCAATCTCTTTTTCCCACATCCTCCGTCAATCTTTCGCCACATCCATTGTCAATCTTTTTCCGCATCCTCTGTCAATCATTTTGCACATCCTCTGTTAATCCTATTTTCCATTTTGGGTCAATCTCTTTCTCCATCCTATGTGAATCTCCTTTTCCATCCTCTGTCAATTTTTTTTTCATCCCCTGTCAATCCCATGTTCCATCCCCAGTCAGTCCCTTTATTCACACTTTGCTAATCTCTTTTCCCATTCTCTGTCAATCTCTTTTTTACATCCCTTGTGAATCACTTTATCCACATTCTGTCAATCGCTCTTTTATATCCTCTGTCAATCCCATTTTACATCCCCTATCAATCCTTTTATCCACATTCTGTCAATCTCTCATTTCTATCCTCTGTCAATCTCTTTTTTCATTCCCTATCAATTTCATTTTCCGCCCCTCTCAATACCATTTTCCATCCGTTGTCAATCTCTTTATCCACATTCTGTCAATCTCTTTTTCCATCCTCTGTGGTCAATTCCTTTTTCCAATCCTCCGTAATCTCATTTCCTATCCTCTGCCAATATTTCTCTACATCTTCTGCCGTATATTCGTTCTCTTAAAATCTAATACATTCTAATTAACGCATTACTAAAATTAACGCCATCTTTTCAAGTGGACCTTTTCAAGAATCAGAATCTAAATAGAAACTGACCTGCTTGAAACACATTACTCCACTGTAGGACTGGCAATACACAACTAGCGAAGTAAGGATTCAGGTATCTGCGATAGCCTTTGATTAGGATTATCCACAGCTGATACAAGGCATCCCGTGCTTCTGTTCACTTAAGACTGGCAACTCACAAGCAAACAGAAAATACAGCGGCAGATTCTTTCTCAACAGAAGCCCACCAGTGCACAAGTCCAGGATCCATAATCATGCTGAAAGCCATAAACCGGTCCAGTCTAGTTGGTATAAATGGATAGCACCAGGACTCTTTGAAGCTGACCACGCCTCAGCAGGGTATAAAAAAAAGAATAAAGTGGTCGTAGATGACCAGTAGTCTACACTGATTTGGAAGCTCTTCCGTTCCTTTCCAAAAGAGAATATCTCTTTTGTAAAGTACTAACGGCTGCACCCCGAGAAGGCGGGGTCGGACATTAGGTGCTAGGCCTGGCGGTTCTATGCGTCATCACTGGGGATTGTTAGACAGCTCTCTCTCCGGTTTATATCTAACTAAAATGCAAAATTAACTCAAGTTTTGTTGGGAACAAGATTTATAAATTGTTTATCGAAGAATTATTTAATTCAAATTATTATTTCACCTTATGTAATCTCTAAACGATACGGGAAGAGTTGTTTCATTATACGTCTGTGACACTTTCCGATGTACATGGCCTAAATACCGAAATCACAAAGACCCCAAAATCACGGCGTGAACGGAGAAAAGGAACAAGGGAGAACTTCAAAGAGCGTTTTTACCCTAAAGGAAGATTAAATGATCCTTCAGAGCATCCAATGTTTGTACAGAACGTTCCTTTCTTTCACAAGAGACCAAGATTTAACCTTTCAGACTGCGGGAGGCAGCTTCTTCATAATTTCGTCGGTGTGTTTTCTGCTGAGGTCCTGCCAACCTCTCAAATCTTCTACTCTGGCATATTAAACTGACAGGCTCCTGTAAGACCTCTGTGGCAAGCAGCTGCTTGAGGGGGTATTTATTTTTTATTTATTTATTTCCTTTCTTAAGGGGAGACGAACGGCAGCTTCTTCATAATTTCGTCGGTGTTTCCTTTCTTAAGGGGAGACGAACGGCAGCTTCTTCACAATTTCGCCGGTTTTTCCTTTCTTTAAGAGGAGACGAACGGCAGGCAACTCTTCATAATTTCGTCGGCGTTTCCTTTCTTAAGCGGAGACGAACGGCAGCTTCTTCATAATTTCGTCGGTGTTTCCTTTCTTAAGGGGAGACGAACGGCAGCTTCTTCACAATTTCTCGGTGTTTCCTTTCTTAAGGGGAGACGAACGGCAGCTTCTTCATAATTTCGTCGGTGTTTCCTTTCTTAAGGGGAGACGAACGGCAGCTTCTTCACAATTTCTCGGTGTTTCCTTTCTTAAGGGGAGACGAACGGCAGCTTCTTCATAATTTCGTCGGTGTTTCCTTTCTTAAGGGGAGACGAACGGCAGCTTCTTCACAATTTCGCCGGTTTTTCCTTTCTTTAAGAGGAGACGAACGGCAGGCAACTCTTCATAATTTCGTCGGCGTTTCCTTTCTTAAGCGGAGACGAACGGCAGCTTCTTCATAATTTCGTCGGTGTTTCCTTTCTTAAGGGGAGACGAACGGCAGCTTCTTCACAATTTCTCGGTGTTTCCTTTCTTAAGGGGAGACGAACGGCAGCTTCTTCATAATTTCGTCGGTGTTTCCTTTCTTAAGGGGAGACGAACGGCAGCTTCTTCACAATTTCGTCGGTGTTTCCTTTCTTAAAGGAGGACGAACGACGGTTTGTTCACAGAAATTACTAGAGTTTTTTATTGTAGGGTATTATTTATCTCTGAGCCCTTTCATCCCATTGCGTACACAACGGGTTAAACGGCTACATCACAAGAACCCTAATCACTAATTCCTGATAGGAAAAGAAAGGCCCAGGGAAAAATAATTACACAGTTCAATCTCAGACAGTTAGTTCAGAGCATGGAACAGTTTGTAAAGCCTCTATAAAGTCCTGAGAAGAGAAATTCAAAATTATTCAGAAGTATCTGACCTTTTCTAGCAGTGTTTCCCTTGATATTGCAAAATTGATGTGCAAGACTAAACACATTCGCACATACATATCTCGAATACAAAAATGTTTATCTCTAAGCTTTTCAGTGAAACAGACAGCCATAAAAAAGTGTTGCAATGTGAGATGAGACCTCTAAACCCATAACCTTGAGTCAAGATTTAACTTGTCCCTCTTTAATGCTTGTCATGTTTACGTCACCAATTGCACCAAACTGTTGAAATTTATAGATTCTGTTTATTGATAAGGAAACATCTCATTTTGGTTTCAGTGTTTAAATCGGCTCGGTTAATGACCCACAGTCTTCTTTGCTGTGATTAAAAAAATAAGGTGAGCAATTTAAAATTAATAGAAATTTCTATTGTAGGGGATTATTTAACTCTGAGCCCATTTCATCCCATTACACACACAACGGGTTGAGTGGCTACATCATAAGAACCTAATGACTGAGAGCGGGAAAAGAGGGATCCAGTGAGTAGTTATTGAGAGACGGATGGAAGCCTCCTGTCAAGGCCTTCAAGGATTTTCTTCTACGTGCACAAGTGTGACCTTCTTGTACACAGAGCCAAACAGAGGAGACCTACAGTCGCTCAAAAAAGTATCCGAACACTATGGTTGATTACAGAATTCAGAAAAAATATCTGGCAACGATTTTTTTAGAAGTTGGTGATCTGGCAACCTTCGTGTCACGTGATTACAGAATTCAGGAAAAATATCTGGAGCGTATACAGCAACTGTACACGCTCCAGCAAACTGGAGCGTGTGCAGTAACTGCACACGCTCCAGTTTGCTGTGAACGGTAACTGCACACGCTCAATATTTCCGTGACTGAGCCCACACGATCTAATATCAAAATAATATGACCACCTACAGTCGCTCAAAAAAGTATCCGAACACCTGGTTGATTACAGAATTCAGAAAAAATATCTGGCAACGATTTTTTTAGAAGTTAGTGAGTGATCTGTCAACCTTTGTGCCACGTGACACGAAGGTTGCCAGATTAGAGAGGAATTGAATTGAGATCTCCTCCCATTGAGAAGGAAGAAGTAAGCACATCTTTCTTCTCAATGGGAGGAAAGAGAGGGAGTTTATCACAGAAACTGTCCCTGGATGCCCAATGGGGACTCGAACCTGGTGCGCTACGAACTGAACCCCCATGTTGTAAGAGACAAAAAATAAAATACCTTGTATCAAGGCAATCTGGGAGGAGAGCAAGGGAGCTCCCCCTTGATAATTGCTAGTAACAGGAACGGTATCGAAAAATAATGTTTAAAATCATCATCATATTACATAACAATTGTAATGCCTGGCGAACGAATGGCGGTTATGTGTGACGTCATGGGGGTGGAAAGTGTCAGTTTCCCCTGCGCTTCCGTGGATACTTGAGCGATCAGTCCCAAATTTGGTGGGGTGATCCCACTTTGCTCTGGCAGTGTTGGGGCAAGAGAGAGGGTTCCTAACTGCTGTGGGTCGGGAGTAAACCCGCTGAATATCTGTTGGCGCCGCCTACCTTGAGAATGGAATATTGCTTTATCGATGACAGTTGTGAGTGGAGTAGTACGCTAATGGTGAAAAACTGTGAATCAAATTATCGAAGGGAACAATTAGCAATGGGCATACGTTTTTGCGCCAAACTTTAGGTGGGATTTAACAAGTATATAATATTACCCGTTATTGCCAAAAAAATTAATAGCCCCTAAAACGGAGAGAAATTTTTATACTAGAATGCATTCTAGCTTGATCTTAGCCCTCCCCCAACCCCCATTAATTTTTTTACCTAACAATATAATAATAAATTCTTCCTCAAGTAGTTACTTCCCACACAACCACAATCTCCAGAAAATATCCATAAGATATCCAAGATGAACAGTGGATATCCATTTGTCGTCTTAGATATCTCCTGGATGTATTCTAGATATTGTGGTTGTCTGGGTTGCCACATAAGTTTGTCAGTTTAATACTCCATAGCGAAAATTTGTGAGGAAGGTTAGACAACAGAGAAAAAGAAACATCCATACCTTATACGGGGCTCGAACCCAAATCCCTTTGATCAGTAGCTAAGCGCTAACCACTGGGCCACTGTTACAGTTATTAGTGGACAATTGCTGCACCATCGATGGTGCCTACAAAGCTGCATTCCGAAAGATTTTCGATATCAGTTCCATCGCATTCATTTCATCGCTATCCACTTCTCGCTGAAGGCCAAACTATCACCTCATTCCAGTCTATTCCGATTGACGGAAATCTTTACTTAGCTCTCTCCTCATCCTCTTCTGGATCCACGGCAACTGGCTCACCGCGGCCCAGCTGTGATGTGTTGACTGAGGTTTGATCCGACCCCGTTCCGCTCTGTCTACTCCAGCGTCAAACCGGGGCGAACCTGGAACGCTTAACCCTGACCAGCGATAAAGCTGACGCGGTCTCCTAACCTGGATTTCTCGATCAGCGTGGGACACCGGAGCAGAAGACACTTGTCTTCTGTCACGTGCCGAGCTCCGATTTGCACGAAGTGTTACGAAGAGCTGCCAAAGCCTTTCGCGCTCTTTGAGCAGCTGATGCAAGCGCGAGAGGAGTTAATGGGGTGATGCCAAGTGTTAATTCATCGACACGAATATCTTAAGATGCGAAGATGCGACTGAGTTTTTCAGCATGAGTAAACTAGAATACTGCCGTTGCCTCCGGGGCGGGGGTGGCTCAGTCGGTAGCGCGCCAGGCTCGTAATCTGTAGTTCGCAGGTTCGAGTCCCAGCTGGGTCAGCGTTGAGATTTATCTCCGCAAAATTCCCCGCCCTGCCCACGGTCAGTAGGGGACACCGATGGGCTTGGAAAGGCCGCCGTCCGTCGGATGGGACGTTAAGCCGTGGCACCGTATGCGGGAGAGCCATACCCTCTGCACGTTAAAGAACACGCTGGATGGCCTTGACGGGAGGCTACCATCTGTCTCCCAACAGCTGTTCCAGTGGGTCCCCTCCCCCAACCTTCTCTGAGCCTTCGGGGTCCATGTGACCTGGCCATTTAGCCCATGGTGTGCAAAAAAGTGCCGCTCAGAGGTAAAACAACCCAACAATCCAAAGCCGTTGCCTCCTTAACGATTAATCTGATTCAATTGAAGGAAACGAAAGATTTTGATTTAAGAGTTCTAGAGAATTAGCAGTTTGAGAATTGGTATTCTTACTGAAACAAACAATGGTGTGAAAAATCTATCCATCAATCTCTCGAATTTAATCGCGAGATATTTTGGTTATGCGCCAGATGTTTTACTCTGTAGTTGATTGGCGTTTCTTACATGGATGCGATTAACTGCTTCAGTTCAATGTCTAGAAGACACCTTCTCAGCAATTTAGATCAAATGCTAACAAGGTGGGGTATTTATAGTTTAACCGCTGAAGCATCTGGAGCGTGACGAGCGTTCAAATCCGGCTGATGCCCAGAGGAGGAATTCAATGCCGATTGCTAATATTAGGAAATTTCTTCCCATCTTCTAATTCTTTGGAATGGAACAGTTATTACAATATGAATTTAATATAGAGAGGATTGTGAATGACTGACTGATAATTCTAACTATGGGGTAAAAATGGTAGAGCTATGAAAATTTGCACTTAGGGTAATCGGGGTCATAGATCTTGGGGAAAAAATCCATAATTTGACCTCAGACATGCCTTTTAAGGTCAAATAGAGCTCAGGTATAGATCAAACTTTGATCTACAAATGCTAGAAAAGTGAAAATTGGTGTCTGGGGTGATTTGGGATGTACATTTCATAAATGTTACAAAAAAATCGGATCCGAGGTGGCAGCGGGGAAAAGGTGGGTCGGGTGAAAAGGTCCTGACGTCAAAAATCAAATTTCGATCTATCGATACTAGAGAGCTAAATATGGTGCTTGGGAGTATTTAGGGTCTTAGATCTCAGAAATGTTACGCACGTCTCATCTGAGCTACAGTCATTGCCTTTGGCCACAGCAGGCCAATGCTAAAAAAGTTACCGTTTGACTTAAAAAGCCAACTGCCTCATTCTAGATCTTTAACTTTTCCACAGGCAGATTTTTTGTGCAGTGATCATAATCACTGCACAAAACTCTCTTCCCTAATTGGTAAATTGCTCTGTTAACCCAACCAATGTCATTTCCCTCTGCAAGATGTTACTTAAATGTGATTCAAAGCTGCTTAATTTAACTTCGTCGTTATTGACACTCCTTGTAGTTGTTGTTGGGTTGTTTTGCCTCTCAACAACACTTTTTCCTCGCACAATGAGCTAAATGACCAGGTCACTAAGACCCCCAAGGACTCAGCGAAAGGGATCCAGGTAGAACGGGGATAAGCGGAGATAAATCTCAACTCTAGCACAGTTAGTACTAGAAACTGAAACTGTCGCCCCCCCCCCACCCCTACACTCAGATTGGCCAACTTCTAATTCTGTTGTGCTTGAGAAGTAAGCATTGAAGCTGTCGAGAGTTCTAGAGAAGCTGACGATTTAAAGAGCTCACTAAATATGTAAACGCCGAAACTGATAATTAATACACGTAAGCTGATAAATTGTAGTCACAAAAGAAAGTAGTATAATTATTTAATTAAATAAAATAGGTAAATTAAATTAAATTAATTACCGAATCACTTAATAGCAGAATTTTAATTACTATTAAAATTGTAAGAGTTCAATCAAAAACCAAACAAAAATAGTTGCAGAATACCTTCCACAAGTGGCGAAAGTAAGCCGATATGTGCCGGTACGGCGTACCGGTAAGACATTTTTCAGTAGTTTCTTTTTACACCTTTAATGCTCTTTCTACTGAGCATTTGATATAAAGAAAAATCGGATCCTTACATTTAAGAATAATTCCTCGATTTTTTTTCATTACATTACTGCAATTTAACCCTTTATTTTTTTTATATTTATCAAAAATTCCTAAAATTTTAAAGAACTTTGCAAATAATGTATTTGTTAAGCTGTTTGAAAACCGCACACTTCAGGTTCCGCTTCTATCGACAATCCCTGGCACTCTCACCAGGGGGGAAGGGGGGAGTAAGTAGAGCTCTCTATACGAGAGGCAGAATTAGAAAAATGGATTTGTGGTTTTCAACTCTTTTTTTTATCTCTCATTCGATCAGTTGTGAGATGCGAATACATTTATGCATTCTGCTTTCGTCTTCTAAGGGGCAGGGGTGGCTCAATCGGTAGCGCGCCAGGCTCGTAATCTGTAGTTCCCAGGTTCGAGTCCCAGCTGGGTCAGCGTTGAGATTTATCTCCGCAAAATTCCCCGCCCTGCCCACGGTCAGTAGGGACACCGATGGGCTTGGAAAGGCCGCCGTCCGTCGGATGGGACGTTAAGCCGTGGCCCCGTGTGTGGCAGAGCCATACCCTATGCACATTAAAGAACACGCTGGATGGCCTTGACGGGAGGCTACCATCTGTCTCCCAACAGCTGTTCCAGTGGGTCCCCTCCCCCAACCTTCTCTGAGCCTTCGGGGTCCATGTGACCTGGCCATTTAACCCATGGTGTGCAAAAAAAGTGCCGCTCAGAGGTAAAACAACCCAACTCTTGATGAATTTTAAAAAGTTACTCTGAATCTCCGATATCTGTTTTTCTAAAAAAAATGCTTACATTTGGCATCTGTGTTTAGAATATGCAAAGTTGAGAGATTAAAATTAAAATATAAGTTTATTTTTTCTTCCGAAAAATTTGCTTTCAATTTTTTTCTCGTTTTAAAAAAAACAAGCTAATAGATTTACTTTGTCGTCTATTTGTCTGTCCCTCTGTAGACACCGAACGTTTTTGTTTATAGAGATAAATTGAAAATTCTTAATACGAACTGCACTTTTCTATATTACGAACTGCACTTTTCGAATCTCCCTTAAGCTATAATTGTCCCCACTTAACGGTGGACAGATTTGAAAATTCGAAAATTTCAAACGAATATTGCAAACAATGCATTTATGCCAGAAATTTGAAATTTTAATGGTGGAATCTGAAAGTATGAAGTTTTTATTGGCAATAATGAGTTGACCCCTTATCCCCAGGGTGGGTGGGAAAACGCAGCTTTTGTGTTTTAAGAGGTAAATTTTAGGTTTCAGAGATAAATTAAAAATTATTTTGGTTTTGATAAGTATTGATGAACTATTACGATTTGCACTTTCCGAATATCTCAAGAGTTATAACTGCGCCCTCTAACGTTGGAAAAAATTGAAAATTCCTAATATTTTGAAGAACTTTGCAAATGATGTATTTATGCCAGAAATTTTAAATTTTGGTGGTGGAGCGTAAAGGTTATGAATTTCCGTTGGTAGCAATGGGTTTACACTTACACCCAGGTGGGTGCGACACGAAATTTTTTCCTTTTAAGAAGTAACTGGAAAACAATTTTTTAGTTGAACTGGTACTAATTAAATATTATTATTTGCGTTTTTCAAATAATTAATTTTAATTTATATCGTTTGAGCTCACTAAATATGTAAACGCCAAAACTTTTAACGAATGTTGAAAGTGATCTGTTTATTGTAGAAATTTGAAATTTCTCTGATATAGTGTCAATTTGAGTTGGGTTGTTTTACCTCTGAGCGGCACTTTTTTGCACACCATGGGCTAAATGGCCAGGTCACATGGACCCCGAAGGCTCAGAGAAGGTTGGGGGAGGGGACCCACTGGAACAGCTGTTGGAAGACAGATGGTAGCCTCCCGTCAAGGCCATCCAGCGTGTTCTTTAACGTGTACAGGGTATGGCTCTCCCGTACACGGGGCCACGGCTTAACGTCCCATCCGACGGACGGCGGCCTTTCCAAGCCCATCGGTGTGCCCTACTGACCGTGGGCAGGGCGGGGAATTTTGCGGAGATAAATCTCAGCGCTGTTCCAGCTGGGACTCGAACCTGGGAACTACAGATTACGAGCCTGGCGCGCTACCGATTGAGCCACCCCCGCCCCGATATAGTATCAAGAGATATGCAATTGACAGCAATAATCTGCCCACTTTTCTCAGAAGGGTGTGAAAAAAGAAACTTTCTAAATTTAAAAACTAAAAGACAAATACTTTTCTTATGTTCAATAGGTGCTACTAAAGGGCTACTATTTGGATTTCCCAAATCATCCATTAGTTCAAATTAAACCTTTTTAAAGTGCAAAAGTAGGTAAGCGAAAAACTTCATTCTCTTTGAAAACGAGATGCATTAATATAATAATAAAAATTTGTTCCATACAGGGGGTTACAGTAGAGACAAGGTACAGGTAATTTTGGATATTCATTTAAACATTCACGTGGCTTGATGCCACAGTACATTTGAGAAATATTGAGGATAGTGCAAAAATACACTGGCGGAAATCGAAAAAAGAATACCATTAACAATTGAAGCGTAATCTATGAGATTTATTTAGTAGAAACAACTTATTAAAAAATGACAGTGATTACACGTGTGAAGTGATTCAATGTTTATTTTATCTTTTAATGAGTATTATATTTTACAAAAGGAAATGTATAACAGGAATTGTATAATTATTTGATGCATATAAACAAAATGACAAGTTGCACAGACGAAGACAAACATATAATATGAGATGTGATAAAAAAAACATAGTAAGCTTAGTGGGTAGGAAAAGAAGGTTTAAGACAAAAGAGAGTAATATTAAAAGAATGAACAGGGGAAAATAAAAGATTGCGGATAATCCAGACAAAGGGCAAAGATGGGGAGTGGGAATAGGGGTGAGGAGAAGTTGTTGGTGAAACGTTTCATATATTCTAATAGCAGTGGAGTAATATAGTTTTCTAATTTTGCTGGGGGCGGGGTGGCTCAGTCGGTAGCGCGCCAGGCTTGTAATCTGTAGTTTCCAGGTTCGAGTCCCAGCTGGGTCAGCGTTGAGATTTATCTCCGCAAAATTCCCCGCCCTGCCCACGGTCAGTAGGGGACACCGATGGGCTTGGAAAGGCCGCCGTCCGTCGGATGGGACGTTAAGCCGTGGCCCCGTGTGCGGAAGAGCCTTACCCTGTGCACGTTAAAGAACACGCTGGATGGCCTTGACGGGAGGCTACCATCTGTCTCCCAACAGCTATTCCAGTGGGTCCCCTCCCCCAACCTTCTCTGAGCCTTTGGGGTCCTTGTGGCCTGGCCATTTAGCCCATGGTGTGCAAAAAAGCGCCGCTCAGAGGTAAAACAACCCAACCCAACTAATTTTGCTTTAGAATTTAAAACGTGATATCACTCGGTAGAGAGTTCCAAGTTGTGGTTGCTTGAAAGTCAAAAGAAATTTCACCGTACTTAGCTTCGAAAATCTTGTGAGTAGAAAACATGTTATTATCAGAGCGAAGGATGTGGCGACGTCGCAATCGAATACAGGGTGTAAGAATGGAATGAAGGGGAATGAGACTTGTTATAAATAGTGTCGTGAATAAGGGTAATAAACCGCAGCTTTCTTCTAGATTCAATAGTTGGAATTTGGTAGTTGGAACGAATACATTGGGTAACAAATTTTCATAAAAGTCATGCCTCTGAGAAAAAGGAACCATTTCTTAAAGATTTCAAGGTTCTGAACACGAATATGACAATCAAAATGCAAAATTGGCTACGTTTTATGAGAAATCCGTAATAGTTTCTTATTTAATAGAGTAATACGTACATATGACAGGTATCGGTAAAACTCCGCTTCTACTTCCGACGTCGCTTTGCCCGTCGCTTGTACAGCTGCTCAGGATCATCTCTGGTGAGCGGGGGGGGGGGGGGGCTCAGTCGGTAACGCGCCTGGCTCGTAATCTGCAGTTCCCAGGTTCGAGACCCAGCTGTTGAGACTTATCTCCGCAAAACTCCCCACCTTGCCCACGGTCAATAGAAGACACCGATGGGCTTGGAAAGACCACCGTCCGTCGGATGGAACGTTAAGCCGTGGGCGATGTGCAGGAGAACCATACCTGTGCACGTTAAAGAACACGCTGGATGGCCTTGACGGGAGGCTACCATCTGTTTCCCAACAGCTGTTCCAGTGGGTCCCCTCCCCCAATCTTCTATGAACCTTCGGGGTCCTTGTGACCTGGCCATTTAGCCCATGGTGTGCAAAAAAGCGCTGCTCAGAGGTAAAGCAACCCAACCCAGGATCATCTCTGGCGAGTGTCCAACAGTAGTCAGCCAACACTGAAGTGGACCAGTTTCCCTGATATCTTTTCTCCATCGTTGCAATGTCCTGGTGAAAACGTTCACCGTGCTCATCACTAACCAAGCTGCAGCTGTCGGGGAAGAATTCTAAGTGGAAATGGAAAAAGTGAAACTTAAAGATATATTGCAGCCAAGTTTGTGATACAGAGACAACATGTCCTTAACCAGTTTCTTGTAGTTATCTGCCCTGACATTCCCGAGGAATTTAGTGGACACCAGACGAAAAGCGTCCCAAGCCTTTTTCTCGTCACTATGAAGCCGGTTGTCGAAATTCTATTCTCCGAACAGTTCACGGATCTGAGGACCCACAAAAATTCCCTCTTTAAATTTTCGCTTCGCTGAGTCGAGGGTATTTTGTCAGCCAAGAACTTGAAAGCTGAAGCAGTCCAGTCCGTGGCTTTCACGAAGCTTTCCATCACACCGAGTTTGATGTGTAGCAACGGTAACAGGGATGGTAGCAGGATTTTGTGCGTTTCTGCCAGTGCTGGGTGTTCTCCATTCTTCTCTCCGACCTTCAGAGGTTTCCTCTGAGACCAGTTTCTCTTCACGTAGTGCAAAGTCTTTGCTTGGCTATTCCATTCACATAAGAAACAGCAGTACTTCGTATATCCCAGCTGCAGACCAATCAACAAAGCCACTACCTTCAAGTCACAACAGAGATGCCAACCATACTTGCTGTAATTGAAGGCAGTTCAACAGCAGCATAGGTTTCTTTCATGTAGACAGAGTGTCCGACCGGAATGGATGGAATTCGATTTCCATTTGCAGCAACATCGCCTTGAGACTCAATTTCCAGGAGTCTATGAATAGTTATCATTCTTGAGGATCATGTTTGATTCCAAGGGGCCATCTACATCGTAGCAGAACACAAGATCATCTTCCTTCTGAAATAAGGAGCAAATTGCTCGTGACTAATTCGAGACGAAGTCACTCGGACATTTTCCTTGAGAAGATTTACGTTCCTTTTACTTCATTTTCTTTGAGAAGACCTAAGTCTAAGCAAGACTTAAGCAATGGATTTCCATTGCTTAAGTCTTGCTCCAAGTAACTCTACTTTGGCCCTGGACAGCTCCAGATCGCTAACATGATCGTTCATTTCTTCTTCTGTGAGAATGTATGGCGCAGATGACGCACCTTGGCAGACATGTGGATCATCATTAGACACCGAAGGCTGCAAAGAATCTGATACAGGTTTGCCTCCCTCCTCATCGTCTGAATCGACAGAAAATTCTATTGGAGGTTCCAGGAACAGGAAGACCTTCGCCATGCGGAACTGGTCGCAGAGCAGATTGCATATTCGGGTATGCTATTGTACACTTCTTTTGTACACTCCTTGTGATGCCCAGAGACAGGTGGAACCACGCAGAAATAGCAGTCATTTATGTGATTGCTTGGCCCTCTCCAAACCTTAGGAACAGCAAACGGCATCGCCACTTTTTCGCCTTTCAACCACTTTGGAAGATTTCTTGCCCAGGTATTGCAGCATATGTGTGGGGTTCAGGCCTTGTCCTGGTCCCCGATCTTGCATCCAAAATAAAACTCATACGCCACTTTCACTATTCGAGTGATGGTCCTTTTATTGCTTGGAAACATCACTTCCTCACAAATGTAACAAAACATATCTGCACTATTGACATAGTTACGAGGCATCACTACTGCTGGATTAAAACTGCAAGGATCACTTGTGTTGTACTTATGACTCAGGGGTAATTGATCTCTATGTTGCGATCTTGTGCAACCACGGCAATTCCCGGTTCCGCCTGACAGCACTACCTGGTTTAAGAAAAGCCATGACTATCTAGAGCCGGGGGCAAGGAATACGCCCTATAGGCGCACCTCAACCCCGGCCTCACATGGCAGCAGTCCTATAGAAGGAAAGCTAACCACCGGAAGAAACCTAACTTTAATCTATTCCCCGGTTTGCAAATGTGCAAGGATATAAAGATCCAAGCTCGATCGGCACCCGGGGTGGAGACTCTTAGTAAGACCCAGACTTTTTGGACAGCTCGTGCCTACTAGGCAGGAGGAACCTTTCGACCGAGCCGTCGAACTGACCACCCAAGGTCCCTGAAAGGTGAGGTCTCCGACGCCGTCACCACCCGACCGGCAATCAAGCCGGCCAGCAGCGTCTTCAACCTCGGTTGGCCTTGGCCATGTCCAACCGGCGCCCAACCCGGTCGGCACAGCCTTCAGCCGGGTTGCTGGGCCCTAGGCCCCCCCACCACGACAAGGTGGTCCCCTATCGGGGGGGGGACTCAGGGGTAAATGGGAGTCGCTCAAAAGACTTGCTCACCCTACGAGACGTCGCTTACAACTAAAGATTGCATCATCTTTTGTCAGCGATCGTAAAGCCAAGATGTCATGACTCAACTACATTGCATCAGACAATGATGCGATACCACCGGGGGTTGTGTGTATGGCGGGCTGATGCAATACAACGCAATATGTTGCAATCTGGAGCTTAAAATATAGCATTGCGAAATGGTTATCTATTGATAGGTCTCAGTTGGGTTGGGTTGTTTTACCTCTGAGCGGCACTTTTTTGCACACCATGGGCTAAATGGCCAGGTCACATGGACCCCGAAGGCTCAGAGAAGGTTGGGGACCCACTGGAAGAGCTGTTGGGAGACAGATGGTAGCCTCCCGTCAAGGCCATCCAAAGTGTTCTTTAACATGCACAGGGTATGGCTCTCCCGCACACGGGGCCACGGCTTAATGTCCCATCCGACGGACGGCGGCCTTTCCAAGCCCATCGGTGTCCCCTACTGACCGTGGGCAGGGTGGGGAATTTTGTGGAGATAGGTCTCAGACCTATTGATTTTAATAATATTAATTTTTTTATTTTTCTATCCTGATGCAACCACTTAGTGTCTGACGGAGACGTCTTCGGAGGTTAATGGGTGCAAGATCTTATTTGCTAATATCATTCAGAATCCGTTTCATCTGTTTACATTGATGATCATCGAGAAAGAACTTAGCTCGTATGAAATGACAAGGAAGTATCATGTGGAACCATTTTGTCTTGCCCAAAAGCATACATTGATCTTTGGAAGGAATGCTGAGTGCTGGTCACAAGACTCCGTTCCACTTGTGAAATATGGAAGTGGAGTTGTGCCCGGGGCTTGCTTCTGATTGGCCATAGGTTTGGAGAATTCCCGGGGCTTGCTTCTGATTGGCCATAGGGTTGGAGAATTCCCGGGGTTACCAGAAAGATATTGTCAGCTCTACCCGGAGAAGCAGTTCGGTGTGGGTTGATCAGACTAACAGACCAAGGTTCGGTCTATTTATCTATCTTTCTTTTGCTCTCTTCGCTAAGTTCGATTTTAGTGGAAATCTCTGGACTTCTATTTAGGCCATGTCTCACGAAGGGAGATTTTTAATTAGACATCTCTTAATTATTGAGATAGTAAACTTTTACTTAAATAAGTCAGGAGAAATTTAAAGAAATTTGCGTTCCTTGGGGAAAAACCACGATCAGTGAAATCTGGAGTGGGTGCTTCATGAAAATTTATTCCGAGTGCACATTACAATAGCCTAGCAGAATATAGTTCTCGTTGCGGAGAAACTTCAAACCTGGTATAGTTATTTTAATTTAACTTATTCTGCTTGTTGTCACTTTCACTTTTGATTTTTACTTTCACTTTTAACTTTGAATGTTGTTTGAAATTAAATTTACTTAAGTGAAGGGAGTACTTAATCAATTAATTGTAATGTAAAAATAATCCACCTTTATAAGCCAGTGGTGGAACTTTGTTAATTCTGAAATTTAAATAAATTTAAATTTTTTTGTTATTGTTCAAACAAAAATTGTATCTTGGTCAATCATTTGAAATCTTACTTGTCGCAACTAGAATTAGAGAATACGGAACTGCGTGTTGCTAGCTTGTAGATTGTTCCTGGTTCGAATCTAAATCTTCTTTCTGCCACTCTTTCAAAAATATTTCTTAGAAGGCATTATTTTCGAAGTCAGATCATCAAGTTATTAATATGCAGTTCTAGATAAGATAATTATTTTAGTAAACGCGGATCATTTTAAGTTCATACTGCATGTCTCGAAGAGGAAAAAGTTGCGGGTGACACTATGTACTCAATGCGGACAGAGTCGTTTATACATGACCATCTCTGTCTCTCTTAAACAAGAATCAATCGACAAATTTTATTGTCATTTTCGTGTTCAGCAACTCGAAATTAATAAAAATTGGCTATTTTCATTTCAAAGTCATTTTGTGTGTTGCCCAGTGATATCAGCAAGAGTTAGAGATTCTTGTTTGTTAAAATAGATTTGCTGATGATTTTGAGAGCTTCATTTTGAACTTTTTCTAAGTTATAAGAGTTTTTTTTTTTATTAATATCAAAAAGAGTGGAAACACAGTATTAGAGTTTCGGTCGGATATAAATTTTGTAGAACATTTGGACATAGGAGGATATATAGTTTCGAATGTACCTCAATATATAAGTTCTTTTAGATGCTGAAGCGACGGTTTTATTAATGTGGGTTCCAAAGTCAAGATAATTATCTATGGTCATACCTAAGTACTTCATGGAAGTGGAAACTGTAATATGGGTGTTATCAATTTTAATGTTTGTTTTATGCGGGGAAGAATTTGAAGTTGAAAGAAAAACAATATTGGTTTTCTTGATATTGACAGTGAATCCATTTTTGGTATACCAATGAAGCACATCATGAATATTATTTTCTATTTCCTGTTTTAGAGAAGGGAGAGAACTTGAGGAAAAAGAAAGAATAATCTCTGGCTGCTGGTACAGTGCAAGTCAAACAATCTCTACTGGAACTGCTCTTTCACGGAACACCCATAGGTTAATTGCTGTAACACAACTCCTTAAGTGGTTCAGATAATACTTTCTGATAGCTTCTACCATTGGCAAAGTGCGTGTCGAATTCCATCACTGATGTAACTTACAAGATGCGACATTGTTCGCTTGTAGTTGGCGTGAAAGCACTTATGTAGTTTTTTGATGGACGTAGGGAGTAGTGCAAGCAAAAAAGTGCACGTGTATGGGGGGGTACCTTTACAAACCAGAAGGCATGCTTTCATTACCTTCTACGTATCACTTTTCACGGCTCAAAAAAGGCTTTGTGCGTATATCACTCTGAAGATTGGAATAGTTTCCTTCAAGTTTTAAAACGTCGCTGTCATCCTACACCGATTTTCATACAGAGAGCATCTAGTCGTGGTGGGTTGGGTTGTTTTAGCTCTGAGCGGCACTTTTTTGCACACCATGGGCTAAATGGCCAGGTCACAAGGACCCCAAAGGCTCAGAGATGGTTGGGGGAGGGGACCCACTGGAACAGCTGTTGGGAAACAGCTCCATGGTAGTCTCCCGTCAAGGCCATCCAGCGTGTTCTTTAACGTGCACAGGGTATGGCTCTCCCGCACACGGGGCCACGGCTTAACGTCCCATCTGACGGACGGCGGCCTTTCCAAGCCCATCGGTGTCCCCTACTGACCGTGGGCAGGGCGGGGAATTTTGCGGAGATAAATCTCAACGCTGACCCAGCTGGGACTCGAACCTGGGAACTACAGATTACGAGCCTGGCGCGCTACCAACTGAGCCACCCCTGCCCCTGGTCGTGGTGTGCCCCATTTCATACTTCAACTTGTGATGGCCACTGCTACAACGAATAAAATGCTTTCGACCATCAGCTTGTGCCAGGATGGAAAAAAAGGACAAATAAAGTTCACGAAACGAAAAACCGAAAACTTGCTGCCCCAAGCTACTTATATAAATTTATATGAGCATTATATTATAGTTTTATAGTTTAGAACTTTCCCGTATTCTATAATTTTGTGGCAGAGTGGTTAAACGCGTTTGGCTAGTGATCTAAGGGACCTGGGTTCGAGCTCCAGGTAAGGCATGGACGTTTCTGGTGCTTTTCTGCTGAGGTCTCGCCATCCTCTCAGACTTTCCACTATGGTGTATCAACTGACAGGCTCCTGTCAGATCTCTGTGGAAAGCAGCTGCCTTGAGGGGATATTTTTTTTACTTATTCAATTTTAAAACATTGATATATGAAAGCATCCCTTCTAAAAGCTCCGTTCGAGGGGAAACGATCCTACCTAAAAGTTTTTTTGGAGAGGGAGGTATTGTCTATGTTGGATATTGTTGGATAGGTATTGATGAAATACGATTCCCATTTTCCGAATCTTATAGTAGCTTTAATAGAGCTCTCTTCTGGTGAAAATGTTTGGAAAAAGCTGCATACACTTAGAGCCGTCTGGGTTTTCTAAACAAATTAATTACCCCTCAAGCAGCTGCTTGCCACAGAGGTCTCTACAAATATACATAAAGAAGTTTCATCTACAGTATTATATGAAAAGATCATATGAATAATCAATGAAACTAAAAAAATTCAAGAGGAAAATCATCCTGAGAACTATTCAGCTGTGAAAAGGAAAAGAAATCGGAGGCTGAAGTATGAAGAGACGGTGTAATTAGTCTCAGGTTGTTGGGTCGTTCTCCTCCTATTGTGACTACTTTTAGAAATCATCTTCGGACTTTTTAGCACAAACAAAAAACCTGATGTCCTCCCTCCTGTGTGTCAGTCCCACCCCCACTAACCCCTAGGAAACGGGCGATATTCAGTGGCATATGTTGAGCGAGTATCAGCTTAGAACTGCCTTTCGCTTCCCCATTTATGTGTTATAGTGAGGATCGGAAAGGAAGGTGAGACTTCAGCCGCCTTCCTCAGGTTTCGATTTGAATTCATAATGCTACAGTAAACATTGTAGTTATTTTTAGCTCCTTTAAAAAAAATCGAACTGTTGTTTTCGCTTTTTTGTCTGTCTGAATCTGTCTGAAGCCGTCCCGTGACTTAGTGGTTAGCGCGCTTGGCTTGGTGATCTGAACGTTATCAACTGTGTGTCATCAACACTGACTCGCTTAGCTCGCTACAGCTTTCATCTCTGTGAGGCATCATCCTCAACATGTTCTCTCCAAGATCCACCAGCACCTTCATCGTCTGACAGCCACCACCACCACCATTCTCTTTCGTTGGGTGCCTGGTGTTGTCGGGATCAATCAGACAGGGAGAGGCTGACTTGGCAGACGCTGCTACCAAGTCGGCCTCGGCTGTGTCTCATTCTCCATTGCCAGTTCCATACATGGATTTCCGGCATCGTTCTATCATCGAGCTCCGGGCATGGTGGCAGAGATCTTGATCTGAACGGGTTGATAGCAAGTTTTTCGAGATTAAGCCCATTCTCAAACCGTGACAGTCATGTTTTCACAGGAATCATAAGGAGGAAGTTGCAGTTGCTCTGCTCCGCTTAGGTCATTCGTTTATCGTACATTCTTTTCTTCTAAAGGAGGACGACGAACCTAAGTGCGAGTTTTGTGACACCATTTTAACTATTAAACATATTTTAATCCATTGTGCCGCTTTTAACCTAGACAAACGTTTATTTTTTTAATTTTCATGATTTGTACGTCCCGGCCCCTTACACTCGGATATCTTTTATCGGATAAATCGCTTTTAACTCCTGTCTTCGTTTTTTTACTTGTTATTTTACACGTATTTAATGATTTTGTCCATTTTGACCTTTGCCATGTTTTTATACCATGGGTGCTATATACACACTCTTGTCAACAATTGCAAAACTTGTGACTCTTGTTTGTTTTACCCTTTTGTTTCTTGTTCTCTCTTTTACATTACTGTTGTTTTCATCCTCTTTGCGTGTTGCTTTTAACTTTTGGTTGAGGGTTCTATGACTTTTATCTGTTTTTCTTTTACTGTACATATCATATGTTTTGCGCAATATGGCATTAGTTGCAGTTACGCCATAAAATCCCAAACAACCGAACCAAGCTTTATTTCTACTAGAAGATAGTAACACTGAATTATAACAAACTGAATTATAACAACCTCCTACTGAGAGTCCTGTAGTTTTCAGCACATCCGAGTTGAATGCAGATGGTTTCCCAAGACTTTTTGGAAGAAATATCCATCTAATTCTTTATTTAATCCAATCCACTATTTTCAATTTTCACTGTAACAGTAGGCACTTTATCAGGTTTTGATATAAGAGTTTTAGGTTTAGGTGTGAAATATTCTCTGAACTTCAAGATCCATACTTGATCAGTTGCCATCTTCATCCTTAGATAAATCACAGAATCTGTTTTTGGTTGGTAGTTCTATCTTCATTTAGTGAGAGGAGCCGTTTAGTAGCCTTTCTGCCACTTACAGACAAACCAGTGGTGGGATTCAGCCGGTTCGTACCGGTTTGGTAGAACCGTTTCCTAAAAGTTTTGTAGTGTCGACGAACCGGTTGTTAAAATGGTACATGTAATCGTATTTACTTGGTTATTTTATAAAATTTTCATTATAAGTTTGTTGTTTTCATTTCTGTAGTTGACGCTGAGGTTGCGGTTGGCGCTATCATTACTGGGCTTTGGCTCGCTGTAACTGTAACATGTTTACTGTTTTACACTTGCGTGGTTGGCCATTGGCACCCTTCTGTTCTTCTGTATCATTAGTTTGCTATAGACTTGTGCGGCAATAGATCACGTTGTTTGTATTCTATACTGAATTTTCTTGTTCAGTGAGATTTGTATGAAAATTTAATTAAAGGAATAGTGATTGTGCTCTGAGTTACTGAGCTGTATTACACCTTTTTCATTTTTATTTGTAAATTTTACCGGTAAGTAATAATTTGAATTTTTTTGTATACGTTCTTTATACAATAAAATAAAACACTATTATTTTTATTATTTTTATTACTTTTTTCAGTAACCCTGAAATTTGAAGCGATGAAAAGGCAACGTTGTTTGATAGATTTCTTCACCAAAAAACCAAAATCGGGTTGGATTGGGTTGTTTTACCTCTGAGCGGCACTTTTTTGCACACCATGGGCTAAATGGCCAGGTCACATGGACCCCGAAGGCTCAGAGAAGGTTTGGGGAGGGGACCCACTGGAACAGCTGTTGGGAAACAGATGGTAGCCTCCCATCAAGGCCATCCAGCGTGTTCTTTAACGTGCACAGGGTATGGTCTCTCCCGCACACGGGGCCACGGCTTAACGTCCCATCCGACGGACGGCGGCCTTTGCAAGCCCATCGGTGTCCCCTACTGACCGTGGGCAGGGCGGAGAGTTTTGCAGAGATAAATCTCAACGCTGACCCAGCTGGGACTCGAACCTGGGAACTAGAGATTACGAGCCTGGCGCGCTACCGACTGAGCCACTCCCGCCCCACCAAAATCGGAATCTGTTGTTTCCGACATGGCTTCGGATGATAGAAATCAGTCAGAATCACAACCTCCCCAACTTCAGAAAGTAACATGTCATTAATTGAAGCAAAAAACAATAACATCTCTAACACTGAAAATAATGTTCGTGAATGCTGGTCTGTGAAACAATACAAAAACTTTAAAGAAAAAAATGACGGATTGGTGATTTGAAACAAAAAGTTGGATTGCAAAAATTGTGCACATATGACTTTATAAGTGAAAAAAAAGTGTTCACGTTTCAAAAGAGTGGAAAAACTAAAATTGAGCCATCAGGGAAAAATAAAGACGTACAACAAAGCTTCTCTAAGAAAGAAAATGAAAGAGCATTTTTAAACAATTTAAGTTAGAGAACTTTAAACAATTTAACCAGGATTCCATACCAAAAGTGACAGATATGATAATGAAAAATATTTAGCGACTACTTGTAGATTATTTAATACAGAGTACAGCCTGGCAAAAAGATGTAAACCATTTTCAGATATAGAAAATGAGATTGAGTTACAAATTAAAAATGGATTGGATATGGGGATAGAATTATATTCTCGTAAAAGTGCTGTGAAAATAGTAGATTTCATTGCAAAATTCTAATAAGAAAATAAATATTTAATAGTTGAAAAAATTTTGAAAATATGCTTGATTATTGACGAAGTTTCAACAATATCCTGCAAACCAGTTATCATAGTATTTTCAAAAGTTGAGGATTCAGTTTACACCAACAATAATTTTCGTCGCACTAATTGAATTGGAAAAACAAGATGCAGAAACAATATGCTCCTCATATGTGCTGAAAAATTTAAATAATGTTGGATATACTAATAACTACTTAGAAAAACATTTAGTTGGATTTTGCTCCGATGGTGCCAGCGTTATAGTTGGAAGAAAATCTGGATTACAAAAACAGTTTCCAAACCTAATAACATGGCACTGTTTAAACCACCGTCTCCAGCATCTTTTAGATGATTCTATAAATGAAATAAAGCAAGTTCATCATTTTAAAATCTTTATTAATAAGATATACACTATATTTCATCAGTCCAATAAGAACCAAACTGAACTTTCCAAAATATCCGAGCAACTTGCTATTGATATTATAAAGATTGGTAGAGTTTTAGGACCAAGATGGGCGGGTGCCTGTAGTTTAAGATCAGCCCTAGCTGTTTGGCGTGCTTGTCCAGCATGCAACATAATTTTTAATTTTTTTTATTTATTTGCGACATATAGGACAGAGAAGAATCCCAGAAGCTACTCCTAGCTTTTACAGGCCTTCTCATACAAGGACATGCCCTACTACGACCGAAGTCATTGCTGACCACTGCCTTAGTTAGAGTTAATACAACACACAAAGTTTGCCTTGCTGGAACAGTCGCTACCTGCCTAACCACTATGACAGTTAAGGCATAAGCATAGTAAAAAATACCCCCTCAAGCAGCTGCTTGCCACAGAGGTCTGACAGGAGCTTGTCAGTTTATATGCCACAGTAGAAGGTCTGAGAGGATGGCAGGACCTCAGCAGAAAACAACACGAACATCCATGCCTTACCCGGGACTCGAACCCAGGTCCCTTAGATCAGTAGCCAAGCGCGCTAACCACTCGGCCATGGGACGACTATAGTAAAAAGGGGGTTAATAAATATTTTTATTCAAATAAACAATACTCGGGTATGGCTACTCGTCTTGAAAATATAAATTTTTTGAATGATTTGGCATTAATGATTGATATTTTAAATGAAATTTCTCTTCTTTCAAATGCGTTCGTTACAGGCAAGAAATTTAGATATAATAAAGGTTGAAAAACTGGTGATAAGATCTACTAAAGCATTTTAAATGCATGAAAAAGAAAAGGGTCCATATGAAAAAAAAAGTTGATGATTTAATCACTTCAGAAAATTTCAAAACTATAAATTTTGTAATAAATCATCGATTAGTCGGACATCCTCGGCAAAGACTTTTAGAAAACACAGTAATAAATTTGAAGATGAGACAAATGGACAGTGATCATTTAAAAGCAAGTTGTAACCAAATTCAAGACAGCAATAAATTAGTATTTCTCAATATTTCGGAATCAGATTACTGGAATATTGCAGAAGTTCTTGTTCCATGGAAAGTAGCTGAAGAACAATTGCTCACATTTAATGAAATTTTTAAGTACAAAATTGATGTACATGATTATCGAGATTTCATGGGAAACGTTATTAAAAATTCCCAGAATTATGCAATTCCTAAAAGAGTTCAAAAAGTTAAAAGTATGGTCAGAACAATTGCTGTAATTTCTGCAGAAGCAGAAAGGGGTTTCTCAAAAATGAACATAATATCCTCAGATAGGAGAAGTTTAACTGTTTCTAATATAACAAATATAATGGCTTTTAGTCTAATCGGCCTACCTCTGAAGGAATGAAATTCCGCTCCCGTAGTAAAAAGGGGGTAAGAATTAATCATACAGCCGATGATACTCGGGTGAAAGCGAAGCAATTGTAAAAGAGGACGCCAATCAAGAACAATATGGAAATATTTGAAATCGTAGTTTTATCGTTTCTTTTATTATCTAAATTTATTTTATACTATTAATCAGATTTATTTTTAGATTATATAGATGTATCGTTTCAGTGTTCACTGAATCATGACCACCTCCCTCCATATTGCATGGGGCGGGGGTGGCTCAGTCGGTAGCGCGCCAGGCTCGTAATCTGTAGTTCCCAGGTTCGAGTCCCAGCTGGGTCAGCGTTGAGATTTTTCTCCGCAAAATTCCCCGCCCTGCCCATGGTCAGTAGAGGACACCGATGGGCTTGGTAAAGGCCGCCGTCCGTCGGATGGGACGTTAAGCCGTGGCCCCGTGTGCGACAGAGCCATACTCTGTGCACGTTAAAGAACACGCTGGATGGCCTTGACGGGGGGCTACCATCTGTCTCCCAACAGCTGTTCCTGTGGGTCCCCTCCCCCAACCTTCTCTGAGCCTTCGGGGTCCATGTGACCTGGTCATTTAGCCCATGGTGTGCAAAAAAGTGCCGCTCAGAGGTAAAACAACCCAACCCAAATCCATATTGCATAAGTAGAAGCTAACTTCGAAGCATCGTAACTTCAAAACTAAGCTTTTATGAAAAAAAGTAACGCAAGATTAAATTAAAGATGTCAATCACATCTATCTAAATCTCGATTTTCAATAATGCTCGCTTTGAAATTAAAGAGTTATGGCCTGTAAATATTTAACAGCAAAGTCTAAGGAAAATTGAAAACTATCGAAAAATTATTTACATTAACTTTTTCAAATACAAATTTTTTGCATTAAAAAAAGTGTTGAAATAATACTTCTTATTCCAATTATAATTAACTTCTGAGTAAAATTCTAACGTTAGGCATTGCTGTTGTTAAATATTCAAACTCCATAACTCTTTAAATATTAAGGGGATATTGTAGAAAATTGAGATTTAGATCGCTTTTGCTTGAGATCTTTAATCTATCTTCAGTCCCATTCTGTCACAAAACTCCTTCTTAGAAATTATACAGCTTGGAAGTTAACTTCCACTTTCACAACATGGAGAGAGGTGGTCAGAAGTTAGCTTCCACTGACACAACATGGAGAGAGGTGGTCAGAAGTTAGTGAGCAATGAATGTATATTCATGTTACTACTAGATAATTAATGATTACTTTTCATACATATTTTATGGGACAGCAAAAATTATTTTGCATACATATCTTTGTAGAATAGTAAAATTAATTCTCACTCTGTATTTTCATCTTATCGTCATACACCTACCGGTAGAAAAAAAATAAATAAAAATTTATATTTGAAAACTCGCTTCCTATAAATCAGAAACTTTACGGAGATTTAGAAGTGTCTAGTAGAGTTAAATTCACGTCATTTATATCAAGAAGGTAGAATACTGCTCAACGTATGTTTATCGAACCAGATAAGATGATTTTTACAATCTGTATTGAGTGACCAGGATTTGTTAACCAAAAATTCGGTAAAACTTGGAAACAGTTTCTAACGGCTTTTCTTGTTTATACCAGAAACACTACAGTCATATTTCAATTAGAGATGATTTCGGGATTAAAAAAAAATTGATCCCTATCAGAGCCCTGACATGGAAAAAGAATTCTATGGCACATATTAAAAGTTACAGAGAAATATATGCCGATTAAATAACCAATCTTTAATTCTTTGTGTTATGGGCTATTATAAATTTTTAACAATATCATCATTTAAAGATCAAATTAAAGTCATAACATTATTGGAACGAATAATATTAGAAAACTTGTAATATCCACGCCAAACCTTTTTGGCGTGGGAATTGCTAGTCCAAACACGTTTGGAGCATTGCTGTTGTTAAATATTCAAACTTCCATAACTCTTTAACTAGGCATGTCAAAGATACGGCCCTGGGGGCCCTGAGCGGCCCCCAGGGCATTTAGATGCGGCCCACGACCTCAATTAATAATACTCGAATTTCATGAATGTTTTTTTCTATACATTGAACAAATAGCTACAGATTATAGAAAAGAAGCTGAAAAGATGTCAAGTATCATAGAGAATATTGCGTATATATACTACTTATACGTATAAAAAAAAAATAAATAAATATCCCCTGAAGCAGCTGCTTGCCACAGAGGTCTGACAGGATCCTATCAGTTTATATGCCAGAGTAGAAGGTCTGAGAGGATGGCAGGGCCTCAGCAGAAAAACGACACGAACATCCATGCCTTACCCGGGGCTCGAACCCAGGTCCCGTAGATCAGTAGCCAATACTCGTAAAGAGCCGTCCCATGGCCGAGTGGTTAGCGCGCTTGGCTACTGATCTAAGGGACCTGGGTTCGAGCCCCGGGTAAGGCATGGATGTATGTGTTGTTTTTCTGCTGAGGTCCTGCCATCCTCTCAGACCTTCTACTATGGCATATAAACTGACAGGCTCCTGTCAGACCTCTGTGGCAAGCAGCTGCTTGGGGGGGAGGGGTATTTTTTTATACTCGTAAAAGTATTGCGTATATTTACACATACTTTTACGAGTTTGGATATTTTCGTTAACAACAGCAGTGCTCCAAACGTGTTTGGACTAGTAATACTGGATCTTCGAATTAATGCGCTGTTTTTTAACCGTTATGACTTAATGCCATTTTATTTTTGATATATACTTTAAATTTAAATAAAGGATTTTTTTTATATAAAATTAGTATTTAATTGAATCCCGGCCCGCTGATATACTTTGAAAGAAAAATTGGCACTTTACAAGATTGAGTTTGACACCCCTGCTTTAAATACTAAGGGGATATTGTTAAAAATCGAGATTTTCATAGAATTGATTGAGATCTTTATCTTTAGTCCCATTCTGTCAAAACGCTTAGTGTGGAAGATGTAGATCTGATCGATAACTCTTCGATTAGTTCATTCGCAGGTTTCCATCACTGCAATCACAGTCCCGCCAAAAGATGTCGATCGATGACTTCATTCACAGCTTCCATTCAAAAGGCAGGCAACCGCAGAGCTCCGGAAATCTCGGACGCTTTTCGAGGGATCACTCTCGACCCACGGCAGCTGGGAACCGGATCTGTGACCCCAACAGGGCAAGAACTAAGTAAGACCACGCCACCTAATTCGGCTCCGATCGGTCAAGCACCGCAGAACCACGGGGAAACTGCCAATTTCTGCCACCGATAACGTCACACGTGTCCGTCCGCCCGTTTGTTCGTTCGCCCGGATTTCCGCTATTATTTAATATGACGATTGGAAATCAATCAGTGCCTTAGTCTTATGCTCTTGATTTCAAGACCGTCACTACTACCCCATTTCACCTATAAAACGACACCGGAACTGAACATTCTTAATAATTGTGATTTCTAATGTTTGAAACAATTTATTCACCAAATTTTAGCTCTCCAGCGCTGGTACATAGAAATCTGATCTTTGGCCACAACGGACCCATAGCATCCAAAATTTGATAAAATGTCTGAGATCTACGATTCGAAATACTCCCAGGCATCAATTTTTATCTCTCTAACACCGGTAGATCCATATTTGACCTATGATCTCGAAGAATATATGGCATAAAAAATATCACATATCTGAGATCTACGATTAAAATACACATAGGAACCAATTTTCAGCCATCTAGCACCAGCAGATCAAAATTTGACCTTTGACTTCGAAGGACCCTCTGGATCAAAAATTTCGTAACGTTTTCGAGTTCTAGAGCTTGAAATACTCCTAACCACCAATTTTCACGTTTCTAGCAGTCATAATCAATATTTGACCTCTATGTGACCTTCGTTTGACTTTGAAGGACATGTCGGAGGTTAAATTTCGGATTTTTCGAGTTCTGCGACCCGGATTACCAGTAGGTGCAAATTTTAATAGCCATTTCTGCATCATAGTTAGAACTAATGTGATACCCTATCAACCAGTTAGTCATTGAATCACTCACTCGTAATCGTCTACATACAGTATATATAAAAAATATTCCCCTTGCAGTAAATATTTGGTTAACTGATGTGTTCCTGAAGTATTTTGGTGTGGAAAATTGAAATCTGAGATCAGAATTGGCCTATGAGGGCTAGTTTTAGAGTTACGGAGATATAACACATCAGTTTCGTGCATATTACTTGGGGAATGAAAAATCAGGTAATGTGACATCAAAAAAGTTGGCAACACTGACAATAGTTTATTCTCACATGTTGGCAACAATATTATTCTATTCATAGTTTAGATCAGTGGTTCTCAACCTTTTATGCTTTACGTACCCCCTGGAAATGTGTATGTAACTGGCGTACCCCTAGTATAAATAAATAAAACTATAGTTAGAGTATAACAATGGGAATAAAATAAAACACTGACTTTGTTCTAGATCTAGCGACTTTTGAGTTCTTACGGAATACCGCAAAAAATTTTACCGCATACTGATCTAAGGGACCTGGGTTCGAGCCCCGGACAAGGCATAGACGTTTGTGTCGTTTTTCTGCTGAGGTCCTGTCATCCTCACAGATCTTCTTACCACGGCATATAAACTGACAGGCTCCTGTCAGACCTCTGTGGCAAGCAGCTGCTTGAAAGGGTATTTATTTATTTCTTTTTTATTACCCCACGTTGAGAACCCCTAGTTTAGATAACTGCTGTTCTGCCTCTATAAAGTTTATTTTAAAAGCGTATAAGTGGCAAGATATTTGTGGAATTAACATCTGTTTTTTCAAACTGTATTCCAGGGCAGTGGTTCTCAACCTTTTATGCTTCACGTACCTCATGGAAATGTATATGTAACTGGTGTACCCCTTGTATAGATAAATAAAACTATAGTTATAGTATAATAATGCCAACTTAGCGACTTTGTTACTAGATCTAGCGACCTTTGAGATCTCACGGCGTACCCCAAAAAATTTTACAACGTACCCCACGTTGAGAATCCCTTTTCTAGGGTATGTAAAGATATGACAATATTTGTGTAGTAAACATGACAGGTTTGTGAATACTTCTATTCCTATTATTTTTTTTTCTTTCGTATTGTAGAAAATGGCCCGCCGAAAATGTCAAAATAAGGCAGACAACTTCTGTTATATTTGCGGAGAGTTCACCTTTGCAAGACTGTTGAAATGGATGGAAAGAAATGGAAGTTTCCATTTCTTTCCATCCATTTCAAGGAAAAAATGTTGCCTATAATAAAGAGATCATACAAACATTATTTTGGATGTAAAATAGGAGATCAGGATAAACAGTGGGCCCCTCACATATGCCGTGCAACTTGCTATGTGAAATTAATAAACTGGTGGAAGGGTAAAGGTAGCGCCATGTTATTTGCTGTACCCATGATATGGAGGGAACCAAAAGACCATTCCACAGATTGCTACTTCTGTATGACTAGTATCCAGGGCTTTACCAGCTGAAAATCGAAGAGATATATCGATTATCCCAACTTATCTTCTGCAATAACACCAGTACCACATTCTAAAACTTTGTCAGTTCCACTAACTCCAAGTCAAGAAACAGAAGGTGAAGAAAGTGAGGCACGTGAATCTCCTCCAGAAAGAAATGATCCTTCCCACCAGGTTAGCATGGATTCAACTCCACATTTTTTAACGCAGGCAGATCTGAAAGATTTGATTCGTGATCTAGGGCTAAGTAAATAAAATGCTGAACTGCTGGGCTCTAGGTTGCAAGAATGGAATCTTCTCCAACCTAGTACAAGTATAACTTTATATAGAAATAGAGAACGGAATTTTGTTGCAGTCTTCTCACATGATGACCGATTGACTTTCTGTAATGATATTGCCGGTTTGATGACAGCTTTAGGCTTTATTCATGACCGACAAAATTGGGGACTCTTTATAGATGCACCCAAAACTAGCTTGAAGGCAGTTTTACTACATAATGGTAATTTAATGACTTCTATTCCAGTTGCCTATGCTAGTATGGCAAAAGAATCATATGAGATTCTAGATATAATACTCAAATCCATTAAGTGTACTGATTTCAATTGGAAAATATGTAGGGATTTAAAAATCATTGCCATGATATTGGGAATACAACAAGGGAACACACAATCTCCTTGTTTCCTTTGAGAATGGGACAGTCGTGACAGGGCATCCCATTACTTGAAGAAAACTTGGTCAATACGTAATTGGAAAGTGGGAGCAAAAATTACAGAAATTAAATTAAATTAATTGATTAAATAATTACAGGACACTAAATAAGGAAAATGCGAAACTTTTAACGAATATTGCAAGTAATCTGATTATGGAAAAAAATTTTATTTCTGTAGTGGACTGTCAAGAGATATTTTTTTACAGCAGCAATCTGCCCCCTTTTCTCAGGGTAATGTGAAAAAAACAAACTTTTTTATTTTAAGGAAAAAAACTGGAATGTTTTCACGTTGTATTAGTACTAATAAAACATTTCCATTTGTATTTTTTCAAACATCTATTAAGTCGAATTAAAACATTTAAAGTGTACAAAAGTCGGTAAAAGAAAAAACTTCATTAACTTTGAAAACGTAAAAGACTTAACTTTGAAAACGAGATTCCCAAGAGGTGATATGCGTTCTTCCAGTTCATACTTTTTTCTTCACAATTATATGAAAAGAATGGAAATTCAAATTTTGACATATCCTTAGCTCGCATGAGATCTAAGTCATCTATGCCATTTTGAGTCAATCAGCTCAAACTCATCTCTGACGTAAATCGTTTTAATTTCTGATCAATATAGCTCACTGTATATTCAAATTATATTTTAAAAGGTATGCCGGTTTCTATCCCCAAAGCTTTTGATTGAAAAACAATGCTCAGGGCGAACTTATGTTGTTAAAATAAACTGCTTTTCTTCCAAGAAATTGTAATAAATCATCAAAGTATATGGGTGAAAAATGTAGCAACAGATTTTCATGAAATCCGTTCATCAGTGATTATCCCAAATAGCATTTGATATTTTTATCAATACTATCACTATTTATGCAACTTCCTTTGCTGGAGGTACTTTATTCACTGATTATTTTATTCTTGAGGCTTCGATACTTCAAAAAGCTACATTTCTGAACCGTTTGGCAGACTCAAGAAACAGTGCGGTTATTTTAAGTGTTGCAATTTGGATCATTTATACAGGGTGATTCAAAACTCTTGGGCCAAACTTTAAGGGGTGATAGAACACATCTAAACAAGCACTTTTCGTCATACAATGCATGGTCGAAACTCAAGCGGTGAAGCGCTAGAGGGCGCTTTCCAGTGAATACTTATAAGCGCTGGTTTTCGCACTCGTCGTCATTTCTACCGTGGATTGCAGAATGGATGGATTGTTTCACAAATCAGGAGAAGGCGGACATGCATTTCACGTACGGAGCTGCGGACGGGAATGCGAGGGAAGCCCAAAGACTGTACCGGGAGCTCTTTCCAACCAGACACGTGCCTGATTGTAAAACCTTTCAGCAATTGCACCGGTATCTGTACGAAATGAGCTCCTTTGTCAGTGGCTTGCAAGATACAGGGCGTGCAAGGAGTGTGAGGACGCTACTTGTTACAGAGGAAATTCTACATAGGGTTGGAGATCGTCCCAAATGTAGCACGCAAGCAATTTCCCATGTCGTAAGTGTGCCCCAATCGACAGTGTGGCGAGTTCTGTAAGACGAACGATTACACTCCTACCATGCATAGAGGGTGCACGCCTTGACACCTGAAGATTATCGGCTTCGTGTGGATTTTGCACAGTGGTTCCTGCAGCAGACTGCAGCACAACCGGACTTTGATGCACATGTCTTATTCACTGCCGAATGCACCTTTACACGTGAGGGCATTTTTAATACCCACACTCACATGTCCAGTAATCCGCATGCCATACGTCCACATTCGTACCAGCGGCGTTTCTCCATAAATTTTTGGGCTGGAATCCTCCATGACAATTTGATTGGCCCATACCTTTTGCCAGCCCTGCTGAAAGGGAGAACGTACCACGTATTTTTACAAGAAGTCTTGCCAGAATTACTGAACCCTGTTCCAGCAAACATTCAAACACGTATGTGGTTCTAACACGATGGAGCGCCACCCCATTTCAGCGTGGATGTGCAGACGCCTTGGATGCAGCATTTCCAGGACGATGGATTGGTCGGGATAATCCCATAGGTTGGCCGCCACAATCGCCTGATCTCTCATGTCTGGACTTTTTCCTATGGGTCCTTAGATAGCCCAATCGATTCCAATGAGGACCTTGTGGCCAGGATTTCTATTGCCGCTGTACAAGAAATGCCTGGTGTTTTCGCCCATGTACGCCGATCACTACATCGAAGGTGTGAAACCTGCATTAATGTTGGCGGTCGCTCTTTTGAGTAGTTTCTGTAATTTGTTCAATAAAATTCTGTAGTTTTTGTTCTGTAATTTCTGCATTGTTTCAAACCTCATCTGTCATTCTTGTGTTTCTTCATTTTCTGACACAGTAACTGCTAACCCCTAGCCCCTCACCGCTTGAGTTCCGACCATGCATTGTATGACGAAAAGTGCTTGTTTAGGTGTGTTCTATCACCCCTTAAAGTTTGGCCCAAGAATTTTTAATCGCCCTGTATATCCTATCAGGAGTTCAACTGATGATTTCATCAGCACAGGCTTCAAATGTTTTATCCCCCTTTAAGACACTATTTGCTAGAATTCTTCCCTTAAGTTTACTCTCTATTGTCGAGGGTCTTCTGATAGTGAGTACGACCCAAGTAGGAAAGACAGCCCGTAGGTCGTGTCCAGAAAATGTATTTGACATTAGCATAAAATATCTTGTGCAGGAATGTTGTACCATGCGGAAATGATTGTGTCACGTAGTTGCTGCAAATTGGACCCTTACCACCTCATTCCAGAGATGCTCGACAGGATTTAGATCTGGGGACTGTGCAGGTCAATGAAGCAAGGAAAACTCATCAGCATGTTCCTAGAACCATCGGACCATCGGGAACGATACCATCGGCCCTCGATACAACGACTGTGCAGGCCACTGAAGCAAGGAAAATTCGTCAGCATGTTCCTAGAACCACCATCGGGAACTCGTCAGCATGTTCCTAGAACCACCATCGGGAACGATACGTATCTTCGCCCCGATAGCGAACCACCTTGTCGTGGTGGGGGAGCTTCGGGTCCAGCAACTGGTCGAAGGCTTTGCTGACCAGATTGGGTCCCCGGTTGGACAAAGCCAAGACCAACCGAGGTCGAAGACATCGCTGACCGGTTTAGTGGCCCA
Source organism: Ryuthela nishihirai (assembly GCA_038380435.1). Taxonomy (NCBI): domain Eukaryota; kingdom Metazoa; phylum Arthropoda; class Arachnida; order Araneae; family Heptathelidae; genus Ryuthela; species Ryuthela nishihirai. The sequence goes on along the minus strand of JAWZYU010000004.1, from coordinate 87,616,703 downwards.
GTTGGACGGTGTCAAGACCTCCATCAGGTGCTCCGTGGAGCAGTTCAAGGACACAGCTGGACGGATTTGGTCACCTAGTAGACACGAGTCCTTTTCAAAGTCTGGGCCTCACTAAGAGTCTCCACCCCGGGTGCCGAGCAAACTTGGATTTACATATACTTGTTCATGGCTAACCGGGGGACGGATTAAATTTCAGGTTTCTACCGGTGGTTAGCTTCCCTTTTATAGGACTGCTGCCACGTGAGGTTGGGGATGAGATGCATCTATATGGTGCATTCTTGCCCCTGACTCTAGATAGTCACGGCTTTCCGTTAACTTGGTAGTGTCATGAGACGGAACCAGGGATTGCCGTGGTTGCTGAACATCTGGCAACAAATAGTACGTGTCTTGTAAGCAAGTGCATTATCACGCTGAACGTGTTCAGCGTGATAATGCCCCTGCTCATAAGGCATAAAGCATGCTTTCATGATTTATTAAAATTCCAAGCACCTGCATCACAAGACATTCGAGTGAGGACAAACTGTAACCATGAAAGAATAAATTTGGTCAGCAACAATGACATCTGAACGCCATGGCGTTCAGATATCCTTCGATGGGTATCAGGGAGCCTAATGTATGCCAGGAAAACATTCCCCACACTTTCACACAGCCACCACCGGCCTGTACTGTTAACACCAAACAAAATGGTTCCATGGCCTAATGTTGCTTATGCCAAATTCAGATCCTTCCATCAGCATGATATAAAAGTAACCTTGATTCGTCCGAACAGGATACCTTTTTCCAGTCCTCAACTGCCCAGTATCCCAGCTCCTGAGCCCACTGGTGATGCGCATTCGTGTTCTTCGCTCATAAAATCGCCACCCACTATGGTCGGCGGTTGTTGTAGCCCATTCGTTACAAGGTCCGGTACGTGGTGAATTCAGAGAGACCTTTTAAAAAGGTTCTGAAGAAAATTAATTCTATTATACCTTATATATATTGTAGTCGAAATTTTGTAGATGATTCTATTTTGAAAATATTATATTTTTTCTTGGATCAAATCCAAGAAATCGTCGAATATCGTACTTTATGGTCTATTATTATGGGGGTGCTTATTGGTCTAAAATTCCACCATTTCAGTATGCACAGAATCATATTATTAAGTGTACAATGAAAATGAAGAAATAGGATAGTTTAGCTGACATTTATTCTAAACTACGTATATTACAGGCTAGAAAACTTCATGTTTTACAAATATTGAAATATTCAAAAAAGCATTGGAATATAAATATCATTAGGGCATTTAAGAAAGATGCTCGTTTTTCTACAGGTCTTAATTTAATTAAAATTCTTTCACGTAAAACAATAGTAGAAAAACGCTATATACAGGGTTTCCCTGAATTTATGGCCCAAACATGAGGGGATGGTAGTACACACCATACCTACCAATATTCTTCATAGAACATGCGGCCGCAAGCGCAGCCCATTGCAGGTAGGGGGCACAGACGAGGTGGCACGGCTTGAAAGCGCTGGATTGGCCAAACCCCAGAATTCTCAGCGTCGACCGGACACGAGATGGAGCAGTTTACGAATGCAGAGAAAGCCGATATGCACCTGATGTACGGCGTAGCCGAGGGCAATGGTAGAGAGGCGCAAAGACTCTACCGTGAGCGATATCTTATGCGCCATGTGCCCGATCATAAAATGTTTGTGCGACTGCACCGCCAGCTGTCTGAGGCAGGCACCTTCCATGTCAGTCGACATGATGCCAGACGAGCATGGACGGTCAGAACGCCAGCTATGAGCGAGGACATCTTGCCTATGGTGACAGATAACCCAGGTACAAGCATGCGATCCGCCGCCCAGAGCCTGGGTGTGCATCGTAACAGTGTCTGGCAAGTACTGCATGAAGAAGGGCTACACCCCTATCACTTGCAGCGAGTTCAGCATTAACAGTTGTTGATTATCCCCCTGCGCATGGATTCCCGCAGCAAAGTGCCGCACATCCCGATTTCCCCGCGAATGTGCTCTTTACGTATGAATCAACATTCTCACTTGATAGCGTTGTGAATGTCCATAATGCGCATTTGTGGGCGGCCCAGAACCCCAATGGTACACGTCCAAATTCGAACCAGCAACGGTTCGCCGTCAATGTCTGGGCGGGGATTGTGCTAATAATTAATTGGATAATAATTATATTAATTATAACTACTTAATTTGACCCTACCTACTGCCGGACTGCCTCGACGGGCAAACATACCTTATTTTTCTCCAACAGGTTTTGCCGGAATTGCTTCAGGATGTTCCAGCTGCAATCCACATGATGGGGCACCCGCCCATTTCAGCATGGACGTGCATCAGCATCTACATACCACATTTTGGGACCGATAGATTGGGCGCGGTGGTCTCATTCTGTGGCCCCCCAGATCGCCTGATCTTTCTTGTATCGATTTCTTCCTGTGGGAGCATTTGAAGAGTGTCGTGTACGAGACGCCGGTGCAGTCTGCGGAGGTTCTGGTAGCCCGACTGTCCGTCACAGCCGCCAATGTGCACGACAAGCCCGGTGTTTATGAGCAGGTACGCCGATCACTAATCCGCCGTTGCGCTGCCAGGTATCAACGTTGGTGGGTGGACGTTTGAGCATTTGTCGTAATGATCTCCAATAAATATCACTCTGGGAACCTCTGTGTCTGTCCTTCATTTCCTTCATATTCTATGACGAATATTGGTGGTTCGGTGTGTACTACCATCCCCTCACGTTTGGGCCATGAATTCAGGGACACCCTGTATATATTCAGCAAGTTGATTTTTTAATGCACTACCAAAAAATGTAAAACTGATAAGGAATGAAAGGGATTTTATTAAGAATACAAAAATATTGCTTTTTGAACGTAGTAAATATTAATATATTTCACTAGTTTCTTATGATTAATTTGCAAGATCTATTAAATTAATATAAACTATGTCAAATTTTAACAGTTTTAGGATATAAATAATTTTTTAAATATAATATTTTGTTTGTGTTTAAATTATTATACGTTGATAATATTTTTTTATGTTGCAAAAATTAGTTATTATTTAGCCTAATTATTTTCAAAACGCGAGTTTTTGCTCGATTGGAATTATTAATAGTTTCTCAACTGTATGCTACTGAGTTTGTAATTTTAAATACTTTGTTATTAATTATAATGCATTCATACAGAAATTGAATAATATCACAATATCATGTCAATTATACATTGTACATTTGAGAAATAATAAAATTATCTATCTATCTTTTGCACACAATGTTTAATTTTGTTGTGATGTGTCTGGTTATGGCCCGTCTTTTCGCTTGGACGATTCTTGTCGGTCTCCTTTGACCCCTCTGACCCACAAGCTGTTTCGTCCACAGGATCGATGATTACTGGATCTTTTTTTTTGCTTTTCTCGCTATTTTCGGTAAACCCTCGAAACAGTTGGGCATGAAAAGCCAAACTGTTAGGACAGCTGTTTGGGTTCGGTTGGGTTGTTTTACCTCTGAGCGGAACTTTTTTGCACACCATGGGCTAAATGGCCAGGTCACATGGACCCCGAAGGCTAAGAGAAAGTTGGGGGAGGGGACCCACTGAGACAGCTGTTGGGAGACAGATAGTAGCCTCCCGTCAAGGCCATCCAGCGTGTTCTCTAACGTGCACAGGGTATGGCTCTCACGCACACGGGACCACGGCTTAACGTCCCATCCGACGGGCGGCAGCCTTTCCAAGCCCATCGGTGTCCCCTACTGACCGTGCGCAGGGCGGGGGAATTTTGCGGAGATAAATCTCAACGCTGACCCAGCTGGGACTCGAACCTGGGGAACTACAGATTACGAGCCTGGCGCGCTACCAACTGAGCCACCCCAGCCCCCAGCTGTTTGGGAGATGCTAGAACTGGCAAGCTTAGCACCAACTATCGTGCCAGGTTCAAAGTCGCTCCAGTCGCTCGTTTTGCCCATTCTGATGCTCAGTCCAACTCTAACTGATAATCGAAGAGCTGGTCTGCCTGATTTATACTGCACACCGCAGTCGCATAATGGAATGAATCATTTATGTGACGAGGGGTGATGTACAGTCGCTCAAAAAAGTATCCGAACAGTACAGTTGATTACAGAATTCAGAAAAAATATCTGGCAACGATTTTTTTAGAAATTTTTTAGCAACATTCGTGTCACGTGACACGAAGGAATTTTTAGCAACATTCGTGTCACGTGACACGAAGGTTGCTAAAAAATTTCTAAAAAAAAATCGTTGCCAGATATTTTTTCTGAATTCTGTAATCAACTGTAGTGTTCGGATGCTTTTTTGAGCGACTGTACCTGAAAAACTGGATGGTTTGGTTGTTTGGGGTTTAATGGCGCATCGGCAACAAGGCCATAATGCGCCAAACAAAAGACAATATAAAAGATAAAAGACATAGAACCCCGTAACCAAAAGTTAAAATACATTTGCAACATTGTAAAGTGGTAAAAGAACAAAAAACAAGTGTATATGAACAGAGTAAAACAACTGTAGAAATATGAAATAAAATAATCCCAGGTGTAAGAGACCTGGGGTAAATAATGCATAAAGTTAAGGTAAAATCAAATTCGGTTAAAATATCCACAATATTTCAAAAAGGTAAAAGCTGAAGATAAAATGCAATGATCAGATAAAAGATGTCCGAGTGTAAGAGGCTCGGACATAAAATTATGGAAATTAAAAATCATACGTCGTTCAAAGTTAAAAGCGGAGCACGAGATTAAAATATGTTCGATTGTTAAAACGGTGTCACAAAACTCGCACTTAGGTACGTCGTCCGCTCGTAAAAGAAACGAATGAGTAATAAACGAGTGACCTAAGCGGAGCCGAGCAAGTACAACTTCCTCCTTGCAATTCCTGCGGTAACAAGACTGCCATGGTTTGATGATAGGTTTGATCTCAAAGAGCTTGTTCGTAAGCTGTTCCGACCAAGATCTCTGCCACTGTGCCCGGAGCTTGGTGGTAAAACGCTGCCGGAAATCCAGATAGGGAACCGGCAACGGAGAGTCGGACAGGGGCGTGGCTGACTTGGCAGCAGCATCTGCCAAGTCATTGCCCCTAATCCTGACGTGACCGGGCACCCAACAGAAATGGATTGTGGTTGTGGCTGCCAGACGATGTAGCTGCTGGCGGATCTTAGTAAGAACAGGGTGAGGTCGATGTCTCACCGAGATCAAAGCCTGTAGCGAGCTAAGCGAGTCGGTGTAAAGCACACACTGACGATGATGCTTAGTCGCTACGTGGCCAAGGCGAGACTGATAGCGTGCAACTCTGCAGTGAAGATGGAACACTGCAGTGGGATCTGGTCTGCAATGATTACATCACAGCAGACCATGGCTGATCCCACCGAAGTGCCGGACTTCGAGCCATCTGTAAAGACAGGCAAGAAGTCCGGGTGCTCAGCACGATGGCTGGCAAAGAGTTGCCGGTACACACAGTCGGGTGTAAAGGCCTTCCCGGTCCTGCACAGGGAAAAATCGCAGGAAGGGGAAACAGCGAGCCAAGGTGGTAGTGGCTCAGCTGTCGACTGTGCAATGCTATCGAGACTGGTGTTGATGTCTCGCAGGTAAACTCGGACACGCAAACCAAAAGGACAAATGGCAGTCGGCCGATTAGTGTAAAGTAGTTCCCACTTCGGACTGAAAACGCAGTCCCAAGTGGGATGGCCAGGCAGGGATCGCAATTTAGAAGCATATTGTAGGGACAACTGCTGACGGCGAAGAGATAAAGATGGTTCATCGGTCTCAACGTAAAGACTCTGGACCGGTGAGGTGCAGAAGGCTCCCGTGCAAACACAGAGGGCCTGATGATGGAGGGGGTCCCTTCACCACCGAATCCCGTGCCGAGTCGTACACCTGGGATCCGTAGTCCAGTTTCGATTGGACAAGTGCACTGTACAGGCGGAGCAAAGAACATCAGTCCGCCCTCCAAGAGAGGGAGGAGAGGACCTTGATGATGTTCAATGCCCGCGTGCATTTGGACCTGAGATGACGTATGTGAGGTAAAAAGGTCAATTTCCGATCGAATATGAGACCGAGAAACTTGGCCTCCGCCACAACTGGAATGATGTTACCCCCGAGCCGCAGCTCGGGATCCAGGTGAAGATTACACTTGTGGCAAAAGTGCACACAAGCGGTCTTCTGTGGGGAGAACCGAAACCCGTTTGCCGTCGCCCAAACCGAAAGATTGTTCAGGGCAATTTGCAGTTGTCTATCAATGACCCTCATGCTGGACGATGAGCAAAAGATGCTAAAGTCATCAACATAGAGAGCATTGCCTACTGATGGAGGAAGTTGTCTAGTTATAGAATTAATCTTGACAGCGAAAAGCATAACACTCAGAACGCAGCCTTGTGGCACCCCCTGTTCTTGGGGGTACAGCCGCGACAGAGTGTTACCGACACGGACACGAAAAGAGCGTGTCGATAAGAAGTTCGAGATGAAGATCGGCATGTGACCTCTCAAGCCGAAGCTGTGGAGGTCACGAAGAATGCCGAATCTCCAAGCCGTGTCGTACGCTTTTTCGATGTCGAAGAAAATTGACACCAGGTGCTCTCTTCTTAAAAATGAATTTCTGATAGCCGATTCGAGGCGTATCAGATGGTCAAGAGTTGACCGTTGCCTGCGAAAGCCACACTGAGTGTTGGAAAAAAGTTGTGATGTTCTAAATACCAGATGAGTCTATCATTTACCATTCTTTCCAACGCCTTGCACACGCAGCTCGTCAATGCGATGGGACGATAATTGGAAGGAATCTTGGGATCTTTGCCTGGCTTGGGGAAGGCCAATACGATGGCCTCCCGCCAGGAGTCCGGAAACTGCTCCTCGAGAAAAATGCGATTGAAGAGATGGAGCAGCCGATCCTTACTCGAAGGTGAAAGATGTTGGAGCATGGCATAATGGACATTGTCCGGCCCTACAGCAGAGGCACGAGAAGAGTGCAGAGCAAGGCGAAGCTCCTCCGCTGTGAATGGCCTGTTGTAAGGCTCCAGGCCATTCGAGTGGAAAGACAGCGGAGAGCGCTCCACCCTGCCCTTCTGGGACAGAAACTCGGGGGAGTAAGAGGAAGACGAAGAGATGGAAGAGAATGACTCCCCCAGAGTGTCGGCAATTGCTTTGGAATCAGCAATTGCCTGTCCATTGTGCTCCAGGATCGATAACGAGTGGGACGTGTAGTTCCCACTCATCTTCCGGACTTTATCCCACACGACCTTAGAAGTAGTCGTGCGGGTGATAGAAGATGTATACTTGATCCAAGATTCCTTCTGGCTCTGGCGTCGGACGAAACGAGCTTTCGCCCTGGCGCGTTTGAAATTTTCGAGGTTGAGGGTCGTCGGATATCTCCGAAACACCCCCCAAGCCTTGTTCTGAGCCTTACGAGCTGCGGTGCAATCTGGATTCCACCACGGTTTCGGAAAGCGAGGAAACTGTGTAGAAGTTTGAGGAATTGTTGATGCAGCTGCATCTACGATACAGTCCGTTATCTCCGCTACTGCCACATTGATTGGCTCCTGGCTGACAGAGTGGTCATCGAGCTCAGAGAGCAGCTCGAAACCACCCCAGTCAGCCCGATCCAGCCTCCACCGTGAGACGCGTGAAGGGCTGCAAGGCCCCCCACGGGAGATGGTGCACACCACGGGGAGGTGATCGCTTCCATAAGGGTTGTCCTCGACCTCCCATGTAAAGAGTGGAAGGATCGAGGAGGAGCAGATGGTGAGGTCAATGGCAGTGAAAGAGCGGGTTGGGGAGTGAAAGTAAGTACTGACACCGGTGTTCAACAGGGAGAGAGAAGGATCCAGGACCCCGCCACTCCCGTTGGTGTCAGCACTGCCCCAAAGTGGACTGTGTCCGTTGAGGTTCCCCATAATGAGGAAGGGGGACTGCAGCTGCGAGACGAGATCATCAAGGTCTTCCTGGAAGACGATGCTCCCAGGTGGAAGATATACAGAGCAGACAGTCAGCGAGAACCCCACGAAGAGACAGATGACTAGCGCCTCCAAGTTGGTGGTGAGGGGTATGACCTGGAATGGAGAGTGGTTGCTCACGAGGATGGCGACACCCCCTCGAGCTGGGTCATCTCCATCCCGGTCCCGGCGAACCAGTGAAAAGTGCCGGATCGTGGGATCTGTGACTGGCTGCAAGTATGTCTCCTGCAGGCACACACAGATGGGCTGGTGTGCCTGAAGGAGGACCTTGATGTCGTCAAGATTCCTCTGGAATCCACGACAATTCCATTGTAGGAGTGTGGCCATCTCAGGACTTAGAAGAGTGGGCGGACGACGAATTCCTATTCAACTTAACCGCCGCAGAGGACGGTTTAGTGAATAGGGGGCGGTCGGTATCCATGTCCTCGGAATCGTCCGAGGGGCATGGATCGGTGACCGCCCTTTGTGGTGCTGTTATTTTCTTTTTTGGCCCCGGTTGGGGCCCCTTCGGTTTGGAAGGTCTTGCTGTCTGAGGACGGGAGGGAGGAGGCCTTCCGGTGGAGGTGGAAGGCTGAGCTGCAGGAATGGAAACCGGGGTCGATGTCGAAGTCGACACCACCCTCGGTCTCGCCTGCGTGAGGAGGTACTTCGCAGCTGGCGAGAAAGACTCAGTAGGTGGTACACTGATGTCAGTCTGCACCGCAACCGAAGTCATTGGAATGATGGGCTTTCCAATGACTGCACTGGCATAGGAAACCTTGCCAGGTGGGGCGGGCGGTGCAGCAAGCTTTCTCGCCTCAGCATACGAGATATTATTCACGATTTTGAGGCGTTGTACCTCCTTTTCCTCTTTCCACTTTGGACAGTCGCGGGAGTACGCCGGATGTTCGCCACTACAGTTCACACAGCATGCCTTTTCTGCTGTGCAGTCAGGATCGAGATGATCCTTACTGCCACAGCGAGCACAGGTGGGCTTGCCCCTGCATGCTGTGCAGGCATGACCGTATATCTGACACTGAAAACAGCGCAGAGGGTTCGGTATATACGGCCGTACCTCACAATGTAAATAACCTGCCTTGATGGAAGAAGGCAGGCGTGGCGTGTTAAATGTCACAATCAACACTGGGTGGGTGTCAATTTCCCATCACGGCGTGTCGAAACCCGGTGGACCGCTGTTACTCCTTGAGGTGTGAGCTCCGAGAGGATCTCCTCCTCAGTGATTTTGAGGAGGCCCCACTCGGTGATCACACCCCGAGAGGAATTCAAAGTTTTATGGGGAGTGACTTCGACAGCCACCCCACCAATTTCCTTGACTTTCAGGAGTAGTTCCGAGTGTTTGGAACAAGCGGTCTCAACTTGTAAGTCGCCAGATCGTAAGCGCTTTACGGATTTCGGTTCTCCCGCAAGACCTTTCAAACCTTTGTTCACAAAAAAAGGGGACATGTCCCCAAGCACCTGATCACCCATGGAGTGGATGATCAGGAACTTTGGGAACGAAGACACAGACACAGAAGACGACGGCAGAGATAACGTAGACGAAGAAGATGGGGGTTCATGTCGAGCCCTCTTGTTGGCGGTGATCGCATTTTCATCATTCACTCTCATGTTTGGTTTAGTGTGGTTCAGTGCCCGCTGTCCCCACCCTCCACGGAGCCCAACAAGGGGACGCCCAGTCGGGCGCAGGCACTATACCCACACAGACAGTGAGCCAAGCCCTCACAAATAAATATAAGGAAAATAAAAAGAGAAATGTGCAGAACAAAACATTCTACACTAATCAAACAAAGCGTATAATAATAAAAATTTTGAATGGCCAAACTGGCCTCACAAAGAAAGGATAACTACAAAAGGAAAATAATCTGTGAGGAAACTTGTAAACCTGTACCCGGACCATGGGCAAAGTTACTCACTGCTCTGCATGGTTGACCCTAGCAGGACCTGCCCACCAGCCGATTGCTCCTGGGGGGGCCACCCCAGGAGCTCCCATTTACCGGAAGCAGAGGCCAAAGCAGTGTATAGCAGAGGCCCCGGAATCCGCTGCCCAGCCCCGCGACGGACAGGCTCCCCAATGGCAAGACGGTCAATGGGGACCATGCCGGTCATGAGCTGAGGAGAGAAGACGGGGACCCCCGAGCAACTACCAGGATCCTCTTTTCCCGGGACACGGGTCTCCGCTCACGGCAAACACGCGGGCGAGCGTTTAGGACCCTGCGAAGGTAACCGAGCCAGTGGAACCTTCACAGGGTGGTCCCCCTCACCGCGTACAGGCGCTCACACCGAGGGGGTGAAAAACTGGAATCTCAGTGTATGTTATTAATAATTTAATTTAAGACACTAATTTATTTATTAATAAATTAATTTAAGAATCTCAGCATTTGTTATTAATAATTTCAAAAAAAAACACGAATGATTACGAAATATTCATGTGTGTTCTGCTTTGAAGTGTATGTTCGATGTTTCTCCAGCAATTCTTATGGAGATGAATTGTAAAATAAATAAAAAAATAAATACCCCCTCAAGCAGCTGCTTGCCACAGAGGTCTGACAGGAGCCTGTCAGTTTATGTGCCACAGTAGGAGATCTGAGAAGATGGCAGGACCTCAGCAGAAAAACTACACACACACACATCCATTCCTAATCTGGGGCTCGAACCCAGGTCCCTTAGATCAGTAGCCAAGTTTGCTAACCACTCGGCCACGGAACGGCTAAAATAAATCCCCCCTCAATCAGCTGCTTGCCACAGAGGTCTGACAGGAGCCTGTCAGTTTATATGCCAAGATAGAAGGTCTGAGAGGATGACAAAACCTCAGCAGAAAAACGACACACACATCCATGCCTTACCCGGGGCTCGAACCCAGGTCCCTTAGATCAGTAGCCAAGCGCGCTAACCACTCGGCCATGGGACGGCGAATTGTATAATGACAAGCAAATTTGCGGTATATTTTCGTATCTTTGTATTTGTTTACTTTCACACTTTTTTGCCGCCTGACGCTATTTTCTCACGTGTTCGCCGCATGAGCCTCATGCCGGAACTGGATCTCCCACACAGACAAAATTTTGGCACTACACAGGATGTCAACTAATTGTCAACAAAATATTAGAAAAATATTTGAATATAAATATATAAGTATATTGAATATAATCGAAACAGTATTTTCTCCAATTGTTTTTTCAATAAGTTCTTTTCGATTATCTTCCAGGCATCTCTTTAAAGAAATTTTTTAAAATTTTATTGATGTTATTAGCCCAACAAGATGCCTCATGTCGAACACCTGAATTGCACGGGCATCATACGCATATTATAAAATGAGTGCGACAAAAACCTTACAAAGAAACTTACGAACTTGTACCTGAGCGTACACAAGAAACTCAGGACATGGTCCAGAACCAACAATTCCTCAATATCTTAACAAGAAACTCACGAATCTGTACGTGAACTTACACAAGAAACTCTCGAACTTGTACCTACACAAAAAACTCTCAAACTTGTACCTACACAAGAGACTCACGAGCCTGTACCTACACAAGAAACTCAAGGGCCTACATAAGGAACTCTCGAACTTGTACCTACACAAAAAAAACTCTCAAACTTGTACCTGCACAAAAAACTCTCAAACTTGTACCTACACAAAAAAACTCTCAAACTTGTACCTACACAAGAGACTCACGAACCTGTACCTACACAAGAAACTCAAGGGCCTACATAAGGAACTCTCGAACTTGTACCGATGCAAAAAACTCACGAACCTGTACTTACACAAGAAACTTGCAGCCATGTATCTGGACCTACACAAGAAACTCGCGAACCCGTACCTGAACCTACTGAAGAAACTCTCGAACTTTTAAAAAGGTCCCACCTGGACCAACATTGAGTTTTTTCTCCACAAAACTTTGCGCCTTGCTCTCGGTCAGTAGAGGTCACCGATGGGCTTGGAAAGGTCATCGTCCTTCGGATGGGACGTAAGGCCATGACCCCATATATGGAATAGCCATGCGTTCTGTAAATTAAAGAACACGATGACCATACCTTCTGTATATTAAAGAACACGCTTGACGGGAGGCTACCATCTGTCTCCTAACAGCTGTCCAATGGGTAGAATAGAATCATAGAAGGTTAAGGGAGGTGTCTTGGCTCATATAGCCCAGACACCTCCCCTAACCTTCTATGAGCCCTAGGAGTCCTTGTGGCCTGGCCGTTTAGCCCATTGTGTGCAAAAAAAGTGCCGCTGAGAGCGATAACAAGCCAACACAACCCTCCAGGAATGAGGGAGGAAATTTTTTACTTTTTTTTATAAACGTGTTCGCATTCCTGCTATAACTTTAGATGCAAGGTATATTTCAGTTGCAAACTGTAAAATAATTCCTTCTAAACTTGAAATATGAGTCCCTTAAACAACCACTTAATGCTGTCGGTTCTACTTTGGCGTTCTTTCTTGGAAAGCGATTATTCCGAAGTTTTAAAACAGGTTAGAGAATTCTGGAGATTGCCGTCATTCCGTAAATCCCAAATGTCCTTGCATTGCAAGGTCTTAGAGGAATTCATGTAATTTATTATTATTTTCAAGGATTGAAATAATGACAGTAAATAAATTGCATCTATCACTACGAATAGTAGTTTGTCCACCTCAGTTATAAACATGACGAATTTGACTCCCTTACGTTTGAGGTTGTGCTATTTATATTATGGAATAATGACTCTGTTTGAAATTGGACTCTTTCACCGTCAATGGTAGTCAGATAATCATATTTAGAATTGTGTTCTTACTTCTTCAATTGACGTTCTTCACTTTGCATTATATCTGTTTTACTCAGTGTTTCTACTTCTGTAATCGTTATTTTCGCTTCGTTTTTCGATGTTCTTCAATTTGCGTTCACCATTCTTTAGTCTGTGCTTTTACTACTTTAATTGTGTTGTCAGTTCTTCAGTCGGTTTACTCTTTCTGTTGTGTTTTCACTTCTTTGTATTTATCGTTCTTTAATCGGTGTTTTCACTTCTCTATACGGTATTTATCGTTCTTTAATCGGTGTTTTCACTTCTCTATGTGGTATTTATCGTTCTTTAATCGGTGTTTTCACTTCTCTATGTGGTATTTATCGTTCTTTAATCGGTGTTTTCACTTCTCTATACGGTATTTATCGTTCTTTAATCGGTGTTTTCACTTCTCTATACGGTATTTATCGTTCTTTAATCGGTGTTTTCACTTCACTATGTGATATTTATCGTTCTTTAATCGGTGTTTTCACTTCTCTATGTGATATTTATCGTTCTTTAATCGGTGTTTTCACTTCTCTATGTGGTATTTATCGTTCTTTAATCGGTGTTTTCACTTCTCTATACGGTATTTATCGTTCTTTAATCGGTGTTTTCACTTCTCTATATGGTATTTATCGTTCTCTAATCGGTGTTTTCCCTTCTTTAGTGATGTAATTTAGCATGTTCGTTAGCTTCAATTCTTGACAAATTTACACTGCGTTCAAAATAATCTCTAGCCGAATCCAGGGAACATAAGCTATTACAAGTAATATCAACACTAGGAACAATATCACCTAATCTTTCAATCAAAATCTAACTAATTTATTTTGTGTTCCTATATGTATGACTTTGGAAGTATCATCCTTTCATATTAAATTCTTACCATCCCTGGCCGAAGCATACCTAATTTCTTCACTGATTTTCTTTCGTTTCAAAATTTTGCTTCGTAATACAACAGCTATTTAGTATCTATTGAACTTCATTAGATGTTCACTAACATATATGGGGATCGGTTTTAACTCATCATCAATCCGATGAGCTCTGATCAACTTCAATTTCTCTGCCGTCTCTAACACTTTGCCCTTGGCATTTATGTTACTCAATTCACTAACAATAGGTTTAATCCAAATTTCTTATTTGTCGGTGGTCTGTGGATACGAAGAGCATCTTCTTTCGATATGCCAAATACACTCTCTAATCAGTTATTGTATCCATGTTTTCTTCTTTAACTTCTGGCAAGCCATTAATTTCTAAATTATTAATTCTTGAGCATTGTTATATTTCATTCATCTCTCTTTATATTTCTCAACGCGGTAAAAGTTTTTGGGGTACGCCGTGAGAGCTCAAAAGTCGCTAGATCTAGTAACAAAGTTTTATTCCCATTGTTATATTATAACTATAGTTTTATCTATCTACACAAGGGGTACGTGATGCATAAAAGGTTGAGAACCACTGCTCTAAACAACCTTACATTCCCATTAGAATACGATTTTTTCACAGTCTGATCACCACGAGTCATGCCCTGTTTGAGAGAAGCTGTCACCGAAATACTATTGTCACTCTCTTGCTTATCACATGGTATGATCTCCGTGACACGTGTAGAGTCAGGTTGGTTCCCCGTAGCTACCTTAGTAACCTTGTCGTCATTCCATTGCAAATCACGTGACAACGACTTCACTGACACGTGTAGCTTCAGGCTGCTTTGCTGAATTCAATTACATATTACATTCCAAGCAAATCCACTTCCCTTTTCTCTCTTTTGAAAGCTTGCGGAAGGCAGGCCCACTAAAACCAGAACAAGCGAGATGATAAACATTTTTTACACCCCTGGGGCGGGGGTGGCTCAGTCGGTAGCGCGCCAGGCTCGTAATCTGTAGTTCCCAGGTTCGAGTCCCAGCTGGGTCAGTGTTAAGATTTATCTCCGCAAAATTCCCCGCCCTGCCCACGGTCAGAAGGGGACACCGATGGGCTTGGAAAGGCCGCCGTCCGTCGGATGGGACGTTAAGCCATGGCTCCGTGTGCGGGAGAGTCATATCCTGTGCACGTTAAAGAACACGTTGGATGGCCTTGACGGGAGGCTACCATCTGTCTCCCAACAGCTGTTCCAGTGGGTCCCCTTCCCCAACTTTCTCTGAGCCTTCGGGGTCCATGTGACCTGGCCATTTAGTCCATGGTGTGCAAGAAAGTGCCGCTCAAAGGTAAAACATCCCAACCCAATCCTAGATTCGGATAGGTGGAGAACGCTGGCTTTAATTTAAAATGCAATGCATTCATACAATTCCATCCATTTTGCATTCATTCACGAGTTCATCATTAAGTGTCAAAAAATGATGTGATGCGATGGAACTCACATTATGACAGTCATAAAAGACATTTAGTTTCGACACACAAATGTGAAAAAAACACCATTCCGACTCCCAGAACTACTGTCGTATACATCCTTGCTCTATGCTTGGCCGAGATGGGTGGACAATGTAGGAAAATACATCAATGAAGAGCATTGTGGATTTGGGAAAAATAATAATTATACAATGGCCGTGATTTTGACATTTCTAAAGTTTTCTTCTCCAGATTGCTAACTAGTTCTCTGGAATTAATTGACTCAAATAGTAGACAGACATGGATTTTGGACAGGATGCAACATTGATTTAATGGCTTCCTCAGGACCCACATTCACTCATACAGGCATGGCCATTCAGGGGATCAGATTTGGCCGGGAAAAGGCACCACTAATTACGAACAATGGCATGAAAAGTTGGCGATACATTTGAAGACATTACTCGTGCATCTTTGCACAAACAAGGTGGTTTTGGCAGGAGACGTGGTGCTGATCTGATTTTCCTTCGATCCACCGTCCAGACAGAATGGAATGCTTCTTCTTCTTTTTCCCCACAGGTAAGCCTAGTTGAGTTAAGAGCTACAGACCAGGATAGTTGCAATGGGACATGCGACTTGCCAAAAAAAACCTCTTTCCCAGAGGGCCACATTCATCCACCTCTTTACTGTAACAGCAACTTCAAGCAAGTAGCCCCAGACAAAGACTCCGCCACTCACCTGAGATATTAAGTCCAACCTCATTGGTGGGGGCAGCATGCCTGACGGGATGTCCAATAACATCTTGTCTCTCTGTGATTGGCAGCCGTTATCGCCTGATGCATACGTGGCGATGGCACAATATACATGAAGAATGGCATGAGGGGGGGGGGAGAGCTGAGGAACTTTGGAGACCTTGCTGATCAGGGCTCTCTGCCAGCGTGTTCCATGGGAACAGGTCAGGAGGATGAAGCAGAGAGTTGAGAAAGAGAGAAACGGGAAGAACACAGCCATCCATTTTGAAAATGGCGCTAATTTGGGTTGTGGGTTGGGTTGTTTTACCTCTGAGCGGCACTTTTTTGCACACCATAGGCTAAATGGCCAGGTCACATGGACCCCGAAGACTCAGAGAAGGTTGGGGGAGGGGACCCACTGGAACAGCTGTTGCGAGACAGATGGTAGCCTACCGTCAAGGCCATCCAGCGTGTTCTTAAACGTGCACAGGGTATGGCTCTCCCGCACACGGCACCACGGCTTAACATCCCATGCGATGGGCGGAGGCCTTTCCGAGCCCATCGGTGTCCCCTACTGACCGTGGGCAGGGAATTTTGCGGAGATAAATCTCAATGCTGACCCAGCTGGGACTCGAACCTGGGAACTACAGATTACGAGCCTGGCGCACTACCGACTGAGCCACCCCCGCTCCCAGCCAATTTGGAGGTTGTAGACAAATGGTGAAACCGCATCGCAAGTACATGGTTACGACATTACCAGGAGCTTCCACTCTCGATACTCAGATGCTGCGTGTTGTTTCACTTTTTTCACGTTTGCCTAATCGTCCCAGTAACAGATTGATTCTCATGCTTGACATCAGAGATAGGGAATCTGTGTTCGAGCCGCAAATATGGGAAGAATGATTCTTTTCTGCGCATCTTTCTGCTGCGATCTCGACTTCTTCACAGATCTCCTCTATGGTATATTATATTAATTGACTCTTGTGGCAAGCAGCTACTTTAGAGTGACTGATTTAGTAATTTTTGAAATTGAATGTTATCTTATGACTATCACTAATATGACTTCCAGTGCTTCACATCAAATGGTAGCCGCCAAAGCCTTATAAAGTTATAAAACATCGAATAGCATCAGAATAATTTCATAGTTATTTAAAACACTCATTTTATCGTCTTCTTAAATAGCGCGTTTGAATCCTTCACCAACAACTTCATCTGTTATGCTACCACTACACCACCAATGGCTAACCTTTTCTCAGCTTGTGTGACGTTATAAACTTTCCGGATGTTTTTATTTGATTCGCACAGTGGCGTCATCTATCCGGGAAGTGTACAACTCTGTTGCCTCACTAGAGATGGAATTAACATTTGTCACTCACTTGGGTTGGGTTGTTTTACCTCTGAGCGGAACTTTTTTGCACACCATGGGCTAAATGGCCAGAGCCACAAGGACCCCGAAGGCTCAGAGAAGGTTGGGGGAGGGGACCCACTGGAACAGCTGTTGGGAGACAGATGGTAGCCTCCCGTCAAGGCCATCCAGCGTGTTCTTTAACGTGCACAGGGTATGGCTCTCCCGCACACGGGGACACGGCTTAACGTCCCATCCGACGGACGGCGGCCTTTCCAAGCCCATCGGTGTCCCCTACTGACCGTGGGCAGGACGGGGAATTCTGCGGAGATAAATCTCAACGCTGACCCAGCTGCGACTCGAACCTGGGAACTACAGATTACGAGCCTGGCGCGCTACCGACTGAGCCACCCCGCCCCAGGTTTTTTCACACTAGCATATTTTGAAAATATATATGTTGGGGGGGGGGGGAAGGGATTTATAGGCTATATTTAAAAGTTATATTTACTTATGGAATAGGTAATCCATAATATTTTTCATCAATGTATAGGAATTACTAAATATTTAATAAGCATAGGAACGCAGAAAAAGAATTGAAAAATATACATTTTTGCAGAATGTTTTATTTAGTTTCTTAATGTTTTTTAGCTAAAATATAATTCTATATTGTAGTAATATGTAACAAAAAAAAGTAGATTAGATGATATTTTATTTCGGAACCCATAAATATTCAGTTACACTGCAAAAAGCTTTCAACTGTGAAACATCTGTCGTTTCGACTTCTGCTGACGTTCATATTATGCTGCCATCTGGTGTAAAGATGCGATACCAAGAACGGCGTTATTCATTTATAGATGACAGAGTTTAGAGTCCAGGGAGGGTCGGGAACCTTTTTTGGGTCAAGAGCCAAAAATTAAAAAATTAAAAATTAACTTTTAAGAGCCGCAAATTATGATCTTTACTGGATCAAGAGCCATAACAGGAAAAAAGTAACCGCAGATTATTTCATTAACAAAAATAAAACCACAACGTTTAATTTTAAAATGGGGATATTGAGGTGTGTAAGTAAAATAATTAAATTATATATAATTATACCTATTATATAATTATAATATTATTAATAAATCCCCCATTCATCACCGTGACTTTTGAGTTTGGGTGTTCTGGACCAACTTAATCGCATCTGGATTGTATTTAGAGCATTTGAATTCAATCAATGCTTTCACACTATCGTCTGCCAACCTGCTTTGGTGCCTGTTTCTAAACAAAGTCATTAAAAAATTTCATTGTTGAACGTTCAAACAAAAAGCTTCAAGAGCCATTTTCAGACTGCTCAGAGCAGCAGATTCCCGACCATTTTTTGATACAAAGCTACGTTGATACATCAGGTCTGGGCAATGCAGTAGCACAATAATTAATTTAGAAATATAAATATATTATATACTATATAGAGTACTTTAAATTATATCTTTATCTCTGAAAATTCAACTGGTAGTGATTTATTTTTAAAATCTTGGTAATTAATTTAAAAACATTCTTAAACATTTCATTAAAATCGTAACGAATAAAATATTTGATTTGACTTGGTTTTTAAAATAAATTGCTTTTAATTAAAGTTTAGATAAATTTAAATTTTTATGCATAATTAATATCCCTGCTTTCTTCGGCCCTTCTACTGAACGTCTGTCCAGGTCCGGAAGTGATTCTCAAGGGCGCCCAACAGAAATTTCAATAATTGAAATTAAAAAAAAAATCAATGATTCTTTTTTTTCATATAAATTATCTAGAAAGAAAAAAAGAACATTTGCAAACAGGTGCACCAGTATGTATTCAAATTATAGCATTCATTATTTTATTACAGAAGCTTTTCCTGGAACCAAAACTATATAAATTATGATGGCCATACAAAGCATTCGTTAATTATAGGTTAAAAAATGAAAGCTTTTATATTCTCAAAAAACAAAATGTTTTCTATTTTAACTTCACCTTACAAGTCTGTATATACATGTTCAGCATTTCTTTTTATTTCATTTTTTAATGCGGCCACAAGAAAATATTTTCTGCGTTTAGAGACATCATCAACTTCCTTTCAGTTACAACTCTACACAAAGAATAAAAGGCTGGGTTGTTTTACCTCTGAACGCCACTTTTATTTTTTGCATAAAATGGGCTAATGTCCAGATTACAAGGACCCCAAATCTCAGACAAGGTTGGGGGATGTTCTTTTTGTAAATTTGAAGTAATTATTTAGCATATTCGACTTAATTGTCCTCATTATTCTGTTGAACGCAAAGTTTGTTTCAAACATTTGTCTCATCTTGGAGTTGTTGAATTTACTTTGCAATATTTATTGAATTTTCCAGTTGATGATGTCAGGAACTTCTCATAAACTTCCTGCTCAGGACTTTCTTGTTTAACTCCAGTCATACCTGAATGGAAGAACTTTTTTCTGTCAAAATTGGCAACTGCCTCTCTACTGAAAGTAAAATGGATGCAGGTGTCCCTTAAGGTTTCTTGTTAGGCCCTGCTCTATTTTACTTTTATATGCACGATCTCCCAGAGTTCAGTCTCATCATGACGACACTTTATGTCGATGACATCTCTCTGCTTTTTCTGTCCCTTAGCTCCAACCTAGCCATTGAAAGACTGCAGCTCGGATTGGATTCATTCAATTTTCTTTTCAAGAAAAACGAATTATGAAACCTGGTTCTCCTACCATATTTGGCATTCAAACCTCATGGACACCCATTGTCAAATACTTTGGTGTCACACTACATCAGAAACTTAAGTGGGATGCACAGGAGACAAATTTGCTTTCCAAAGCCAACATTATTAAATGTAGACTTCGCCCAACACCACCTATAACAGGGACGGGGGTGGCTCAGTCGGTAGCGGGTGGCTCAGTCGGTAGCGCGCCAGGCGCGTAATCTGTAGTTCCCAGGTTCGAGTCTCAGCTGGGTCAGCGTTGAGATTTATCTCCGCAAAATTCCTCGCCCTGCCTACGGTCAGTAGGGGACACCGATGGCCTTGGAAAGGCCGCCGTCCGTCGGATGGGACGTTAAGCCGTGGCCCCGTGTGTGGGAGAGCCATACCCTGTGCACGTTAAAGAACACGCTGGATGGCTTTGACGGGAGGCTACCATCTGTCTCCCAACAGCTGTTCCAGTGGGTCCCCTCCCCCAACCTTCTCTGAGCCTTCGGGGTCCATGTGACCTGGCCATTTAGCCCATAGTGTGCAAAAAAGTGCCGCTCATAGGTAAAAACAACCCAACCCTCCTGTAACAGAGAGCCAGAGAACCAAATTCATGACGTCAGCTTAAGTAGTCCTACCATATAGATAACTTTTATATTTTTCATTTTAATCTTTAAACTAATGTTTATTTATAAATATATTTTATTTATGAGAAAATTTATTTGTATTATTTAGCATTATTATATTCGACAATAAATAGGAATAATTTTCTCCCTAAATAAAATATATTTATAGATAAACATTAGTATAAAAATTACCACAAGAGTTTACTAGTAATAATATTAGAATCAAAAATATCAGAATTGTCTATAAAGTAGGACTACTTAGTGACGTCAAAACTTTGGTACATTGGCCTTCTGTTATAGGAGGTATTGCTTGGACCCTTCATAGCATGGAGCTCTAAACTGCCCCCAAAAAAGAAGTTATTCTTGTATAATACCGTTCTGAGACCTGTCCTGACGAATGCCTGACATGTGTGAGGCAGCACTACCAACACAACGTTAAGAGGCTACAGAACTACCAAAATGAAATCTTAACCTCTGCGGTCACTGCCCCATGGTTTGTGAAGAGTAAAATCGTTTACAATTACCTGGGCATTGATCACATATATACAGTCGCTCAAATAAATATCCGAAACTATGGTTGATTACAAAATTCAGAAAAAAATATATGGCAGCGATTTATTTAGAAGTTAGTGATCTGGCACCTTCGTGTCACGTGATTACAGAATTCAGGAAAAATATCTGGAGCGTTTACAGCAACTGTACACGCTCCAGTTACCGTTCACAGCAAACTGGAGCGTGTGCAAACTGGAGCGTGTGCTCAATATTTCCGTGAGTGAGCCAAAAGGCTACAAAATTCAGAAAAAAATATCTGGCAAGGATTTTTTTAGAAATTAGTGATTCGGCAACTTTCGTGTCACGTGACACGAAGGTTGCCAGATCACTAATTTCTAAAAACACGTTGCCAGATTCTTTTCTGAATTCCGTAATCAACCACAGTGTTCGGATATTTATTTTAGCGACTGTACACATATTAGGAATCTCGCGCAGACCTTTTTTGGGGGTCAGTGGAAGATCACCCAAACGAAATTAAAAACTCATTACTCAACTACGATCCTTTCGTGCTTTATAAATTTAAACTCCCAGGTCGTTGGGGGCCGTGAATTTATCTTCTGATATATTTTTTTAAGTTTTTTACATTGTTTCCGTGATTTCTCTTTGGCTATTTTTACCTATTACTTCTTGGTTATTACTTTTACCTACGAAATTACTATTACCTCTTTGGCTATTTTTACCGTTTTTACTACTTTGTGTTTGCGCTTCGAGGGTTGTTTTCTTTCACTCTCATTTGCCATTGGCGATATACATTACGATTTTAAGGTTAAGGTCTAAAACCGGGCTTTAGAGAAGTTAATTTATGATATCTGATATCTTCATTGTTTAACAGGATTTAACAGGATTTCTTCCGGACAGTTCAGAGGGCTTAATTAATCATAATTCAGTTTCTATGGTTACCGTCATTCATTTCAATCCTTGTTTTATCAAAACTCCTTTGTAAGAGAAATATTTTTTTTGACTCACACCCGATATTGTACACATCATATCTGCTACCTTGTTTCGTCATTCGTTTACTCTTTCCTTGAATCGAAGCTTTAAGTTCAGTTATTTAGCTTAAAAACAATTTAAGACTTTCATTAATATTCTAAATTCAAGATTTTAAAGGTTATATTCATTTATGTAACTTAACTAAACTTCGACACTCGGTTTTATATTTTATAAGTTATTTTATGCATAAGTGATCGATATTTTCTAACGTTTGTTACTATTTGCTATTATTTGTGATGTATTTAAATAAACATGGTGTAGAAGGGCTAGGCCCTAAGATCGCATGGTAATAAAGTGGATAAAGAAATAACGTGCACAGTGTATGGGTTGGGTTGTTTTATCTCTGAGGGACACTTTTTTGCACACCATGGGCTAAATGGCCAGGTCACATGGACCCCGAAGGCTCAGAGAAGGTTGGGGGAGGGAACCCACTGGAACGCTATTGGGAGACAGATGGTAGTCTCCCGTCAAGGCCATCCAGCGTGTTCTTTAACGTGCACAGGGTATGGCTCTCCCACACACGGCGCCTCGGCTTAACGTCCCATCCGACAGACAGTGGCCTTTCTAAGTCCATCGGTGTCCCCAACTGACCGTGGGCAGGGCGGGGAATTTTGCGGAGATAAATCTCAACGCTGACCCAGCTGGGACTCGAACCTGGGAACTACAGATTACGAGCCTGGCGCGCTACCGACCCTACACAGCCACCCCCGCCCCACACAGTATATGACTATCCTACTCAGGGGAAAGGGCTTTACATCCTAATCAACAGTCGGCGGCCTTTCCAAGCGCTCGATGTCCTCTTTCTTAATGAGAATTTAGTGGGTATTTAACGAAGATAAATCTCAACTCTGGGACGCTCACCTGGGAACCAGAAGAGGAAGTAAGAGAGGTGATCAGTGCAATGGCCAGGGGCTTTACCCCTGGCCACGATGGTCTGACAGTGGAGATTGTGATGCACTTGTTTCAAAGAACACGAAGATCTGTTCACCACGCTCTTTAACAACTGTCTAAGGCTGGGAAACTTCCCAAATGCCTGAAAACAGGGCGACCTAGTCCTTTTCAATACGGAGGGTAGAGATCCGGCAGATGTAAGATCTTACAGACTGAAATGTTTGCTGCCGATGATGGGAAAGATTCTAGACAAGCTGCTCACAAAGAGGATGTATTACTACTGTGGTAAGAACGATTTCCTGAACAACAACCAATTTGGGTTCAGGACAGACCAGTCGCTATCAAACAGGTGGTGGACATTGTCAAGGTAAATAAAGCCAACAAATTGCACACCTCCCTCATCACCTGGGATATGACGGGAGCATTTGATGATGTCTGGTGGCCTGCAATTCTTGGCAGAATAAAGGATTGTCCCTGTCCAAGGGGGGCGGGAGTGGCTTAGTCGGTAGCACGCCAGGCTCGTAATCTGTAGTTCCCAGGTTCGAGTCCCAGCTGGGTCAGCGTTGAGATTTATCTCCGCAAAATTCCCCGCCCTGCCCACGGTCAGTAGGGGACACCGATGGGCTTGGAAAGGCCGCCGTCCGTCGGATGGGACGTTAAGCCATGGCCCCGTGTGCGGGAGAGCCATACCCTATGCACGTTAAAGAACACGCTGGATGGCCTTGACGGGAGGCTACTATCTGTCTCCCAACAGCTGTTCCAGTGGGTCCCCTTCCCCAACATTCTCTGAGCCTTCGGGGTCCATGTGACCTGACCATTTAGCCCATGGTGTGCAAAAAAGTTCCGCTCAGAGGTAAAACAACCCAACCTTGTCCAAGGAACACATTTAATTTGGTGTCGAATTATCTTAGTGAGAGAATGGTCACTTATTCCCATGCCAGTGGGGCAGTCTCAAGGAACTTGGACAGGGGCTGCCCACAAGGTTCGTGTAGTGGCTCGTTTGTCTGGAATTTAGTTACAGACATGGCTCTGGAGTTGACCCTATCTGAAGGTGTCTGGATCCAGGCTTATGCAGACGATATGCTGCTTGTCATATCGGCCTCCTCCAGAGCAAGACGAGATTGCCAGCAACGCAGCATTATCGACGCTACAAGCTTGGGTTCAGCTGTGCGAAGACTACATCGATGACTGTAGCCAAAGAGGGTGCCCTCAACAAGAGGTACCGAACTTTAAACTGAATGGCAATACCATCTGCCACAAGATGACTACCAAATACTTGGAGATCTCTCTGGATGACAGAATGAGCTATATCCTGCACCTGCAGGACCTTAAGATTAAATGCACCAAGGTTATGTGCAAACTTGGACATATGATTCGCATCTCATGGGGCCTCCGTGGGCAGGTCCTCAAAGAAATGTAAGGGTAACACAGAGGATCCTGTCATATGGAGTGGGTGCCTAGTCGCACCCAACAAAACACTATACTATGTGCAGAAAGCTGCCCACATCCCAGAGATCAGCTTTACTGCGAATCACCAGGGATTATAGGACCACATATACGGATGTGCTCCTAATGATAGCAGGGATCCGCCTCTGTATTTAACAGTTGGCAAAGAATCGACCATATTCAGAGTTCTGCAGGCTAGGAAAAAGACAACATTCCTCGGAGTCCAGTATGACCCCGAGGTCTATTAGGCTAATACCACTAGGTGGGATACTCATCACACCAAGAGATTGCATGTGTCATGGTCTGTGGAATTACCACCAGGCCATGGAGTTGAAATCTAAGCAGGTAAAAGGTGAGAAAGGTAAGCAGGTGAGGCAGTCACAGTGTCCATCAGGAGTGCCCATATCAGGGTTCAGAGAGGTAAGCAGGTGAGGCAGTCACGTATCCATCAGGAGTGCCCAAATCAGGGTTCAGAGAGGTAAGCAGTTGAGGCAGTCACGGTGTCCATCAGGAGTGTCCAAATCAGGGTTCAGAGAAGTGAGCAGGTGAGGCAGTCACGGTGTCCATCAGGAGTGCCCAAATCAGGGTTCAGAGAGGTAAGCAGGTGAGGCAGTCACGGTGTCCATCAGGAGTGCCCAAATCAGGGTTCAGAGAGGTAAGCAGGTGAGGCAGTCATGGTGTCCATCAGGAGTGCCCAAATCAGGGTTCAGAGAGGTAAGCAGGTGAGGCAGTCATGGTGTCCATCAGGAGTGCCCAAATCAGGGTTCAGAGAGGTAAGCAGGTGAGGCAGTCACGTATCCATCAGGAGTGCCCAAATCAGGGTTCAGAGAGGTAAGCAGTTGAGGCAGTCACGGTGTCCATCAGGAGTGTCCAAATCAGGGTTCAGAGAAGTGAGCAGGTGAGGCAGTCACGGTGTCCATCAGGAGTGCCCAAATCAGGGTTCAGAGAGGTAAGCAGGTGAGGCAGTCACGGTGTCCATCAGGAGTGCCCAAATCAGGGTTCAGAGAGGTAAGCAGGTGAGGCAGTCATGGTGTCCATCAGGAGTGCCCAATCAGGGTTCAGAGAGGTAAGCAGGTGAGGCAGTCACGGTGTCCATCAGGAGTGCCCAAATCAGGGTTCAGAGAGGTAAGCAGGTGAGGCAGTCATGGTGTCCATCAGGAGTGCCCAAATCAGGGTTCAGAGAGGTAAGCAGGTGAGGCAGTCACGTATCCATCAGGAGTGCCCAAATCAGGGTTCAGAGAGGTAAGCAGTTGAGGCAGTCACGGTGTCCATCAGGAGTGTCCAAATCAGGAGTGTCCAAATCAGGGTTCAGAGAAGTGAGCAGGTGAGGCAGTCACGGTGTCCATCAGGAGTGCCCAAATCAGGGTTCAGAGAGGTAAGCAGGTGAGGCAGTCACGGTGTCCATCAGGAGTGCCCAAATCAGGGTTCAGAGAGGTAAGCAGGTGAGGCAGTCATGGTGTCCATCAGGAGTGCCCAATCAGGGTTCAGAGAGGTAAGCAGGTGAGGCAGTCACGGTGTCCATCAGGAGTGCCCAAATCAGGGTTCAGAGAGGTAAGCAGGTGAGGCAGTCATGGTGTCCATCAGGAGTGCCCAAATCAGGGTTCAGAGAGGTAAGCAGGTGAGGCAGTCACAGTGTCCATCAGGAGTGCTCAAATCAGGGTGCACGTGAGGGACATGGGCAGGCTCATCTGTCGGCACCAGGGCTCGCTCCTTTGAGACCGAAGCTGCTTTCGCTGTTCCACTTATCTTCCATATTTTTCTAGCCGGGCTGCGCACCACACCCCCTTTAACGCCATCCATACTCCAAGTCCCAACTGGTCTCCTCCAAGACAAACCTTAATCTTCTATTTCCAGGCTTCTCATCGCCACTCGTGTCGTGTCTCGATGACGGAGCATGAGTTTTCTCCCCAGGGGGGGGCGGGTCCTTCGGAACCGCCCCCATAAATGAGAGGAATACCTGGAAAACAGAGATTATGAACCTGACGTGTTATCAACTCTCAGTAGCAATACAAATGATACCATAATAAGCAGAGGGTGGTCAATGTCAAAAATTCATAATTCAATCCTACATAGCTTGAATGTAATGTTACAATATGAGAATTTCTGCCAAGAAAACACCAATTTCTTCAGTCTCTTTGTAAACACTGTTTAATATGTAACCAGTTTTACTAAATATGGCATATTATTGGTCGCAACAAATGGCCATTAAAGTTTACCATTTGTTGTTATACTGTTATTTGTTATACTGAAATACTGGAATTCCGCTGAACACAATTCAACACTGAGTGCAAAAAAAATGGCAAAGAAAACAATCAGTACGTTTCTCACTTAAAACTTAGTTTTATTATACACTACAGGAAAAAAATTGCAACACCTACAAGGATTAATGCCATTTTATTGAAATGCAAGCAGCTGTTAGTATACACTGAGATATGCGATGGATTACATTATCAAAAAAAATATGGAAAATTACCAATTTACCTACCCGTAAAGCGGTATAATTAGTATGATGTTGAACTGCCCCGTGCAGTAGGCATTCATGAATACTGCGAGGAGAGCTATCGAGGAAGGCTATCGTACAGCTCTATAATCTCCTCTTGAGGGATAGAACGCCAAATAGCGAAAAGTCGCTGTTCCATTTCAGCAATAGTGGTTGGCGTACCTCTTGGGTGTTTTGGAGCTGTTGACCCATCATGTCCCAGACTTGTTCTATAGGTGAAACGCCGACGAGCGTGCTGGTCATGGTAGTACCTGAACGTTCTGCTCAAGTAGGTACTGCAGACTAATGTGGGCTGTGTGGGGACAGGCGTTATCTTGCTGATAAATGGTTCCATACTGCTGAACAAATGGGACAGTCACTAGCTGCAAAATGTTGGTAACATATCGTTTGGCAATTCTGACAAAGATGTCCAACTGATGGCACCCCACACCAAGACACCAGATGCTGGAGCTGTGTGACGATGTCACATGCACTGGGTGGAGTTCCTTTCTCCTTGATGACGGCGAACACGTTGTCTACCATCATGCTGACCAAGATAAAATCGAGATTCATCACCAAACACCACGGCACTTCACTCTTGTGCTGGACAATCTTGTGCTTCACTCAGTGCTGGACGATAGACTCACAATGAAAACTGTAAAAGTCTTTGTTTACCGTCCGCCTATTCAATGTGTTACCTGTTGCCAGTCCCTTTGCAGTTGCGTTGTAGTCGCGAATCTATGACGCAATGCCATGCGCCGCAAATGGTGGACCCGTCGCTCCGTAGTCACACGTCGTCTTCTTGATCCTTGTTGGCATGTGTTGGATCCTTCTTGAACCCACTGGCGCCATATGTGTACGATGGTCCTAGGATTGCAGCCAACAAGTCGACCACATCTCTGTACGACAAACCAGCTTCTCTAAGGCCGACGATTCTCCTTCCCAATAGGGGACCACCTTGTCGTGGTGGGGGGGCCTAGGGCCCAGCAAACCGGTCGAAGGCTGTGCCAACCGGATTGGTCCCCCGGTTGGACATAGCCAAGGCCAACCGAGGCCAACCGTGCCGCTGACCGGTTGGAAGGCTGGTTGGATGGTGACGGTGTCCGAGGCCTCAACCTCAGGTGCTCTGGGTGAGCAGTTCGAAGGCTCTGCTGAACGGTGTGGGCCCGCCTAGTAGGCACGAGCCCTCAAAAAAAGTCTGGGTCTTACTAAAAGTCTCCACCCCGGACGGCGTGCGAACTTGGATTTATATATCCTTGTTCATGGCTAACTGGGGAATAGATTAAAGTAAGGTTTCTTCCGGTGGTCAGCTTTCCTTTTATAGGACTGCTGCCATGTGAGGCCGGGGTTGAGGTGCGCCTATAGGGCGTATTCCTTGCCCCCGGCTCTAGATAGCACGGCTTTTCATAACTGGTAGTGTCGTATAGGCGGAATCGGGAATTGCCATGGTTGCATAAGATCGCAACAAATAGAACGATTCTTCCAACTGTTGGAATAGCTGCCAAAGCCTGCGTAAGGGCAACTCTAGCACAATTTCCACAACGTTTTGTCAACCAGGGAGCTTTGGTTGCTTTATCTGTATTTGATTGCTCCGCACCTGTGACGTCAGCTCGCGCCTGTCCATTCGTTTTGATTATCCTGCAAATCTAATCATTTCCATGCATTTACATATACTACCGCCTCACTGAATTCGTCACATTTGTATAACTTCTTGTAAGTGTTGCATTTTTTATTTCATGTAATGTATATCCCATTTTTTTAACAGTTACTCTTTATTTTATTCCAAACATTCCATTTTGGAAGAACATTCAAAAAGTACGTGTTTTGATGACCGAAATATTTTTTTAAAAGCTAATGAAAACAGTTGCTTTCAACGGTTGAGCTGAATGCTCTTTTTGACTGTTTCTTTAAAGTCATGATTATAAAAAATTTGTTATCAATCGCAGGAAATAACTTTTATGAATTTTCTCAACGCAAAAGATTATATTATTAAAGCTACTAATACACATGGCATTCAACAAATTAGTAGAGAATATATAACAGAGATGCCAGCCATACTTGCTGTATTGAAGACAGTTCAACAGCTGTTTTAGATTGTCATAGGTTTCTTTCATGTAGACACTGGGCAACAAAATTTCGTAAAAGTCATGCCTCTGAGATAAAAGTTTCTTAAAGATTTCAAGGTGCTGAACACGAATATGACAATGAAAACTAAAAACTGGCTATGATTTCTGGGAAATCCGCAATAGTTTCTTATATAATAGAGTAATACGTACGTATGACATGTATCGGTAAAACTCCGCTTCTACTTCCGACGTCGCTTTGCCCGTCGCTTGTACAACTGCTCAGGATCATCTCTGGTAAGCGTCCAACAGTAGTCAGTCAACAACAGTACCAACAGTAGTTGCCGACAAGGATCAAGACGACGACGTATGAACACACGGAGCGACGGGACCGTCATTTGCGACGCATGGCATTGCTTGATACATAACAGTAGTTTCCCTGGTATCGTTCCTCCATCGTTGCAATGTCCTGGTGAAAACGTTCACCGTGCTCATCACTAACTATGCCGCAGTTGTCGGGGAAGAAATCTAAGTTGGAATGGAGAAAGTGGATCTTTAAGGACATATTGTAGCCAAATTTGTGATACAGAGACATGTCCTTAACCAGTTTCTTGTACTTGTCTGCCCTGACATTCCCGAGAATTTAGTTGGCACCAGACGAAACGCGTCCCAAGCCTTTTTCTCGTCACCCTGAAGCAGATTGTCGAACATCTGGTCTATGAACAGTTCACGGATCTGAGGACCCGCAAAAATTTCCTTAATTTTCGCTTCGCTGAGTCGAGGGAATTTGTCAGCCAAGTATTTGAAAGCTGATGGAGTCCGGTCCATGGCTTTTACGAAGTTTTTCATCACACTGAGTTTGATGTGTAGAGACCGTAGCAAGATTTTGTGCGTTTCTGCTAGTGCTGGGTGTTCCACATTCTTCTCTCCGACCTTCAGAGATTTCCTCTGAGGCCAGTTTCTCTTCACGTAGTGCAAAGTCTTTGCTCGGCTGTCCCATTCACATAGGAAGCAGCAGTACTTCGTATATCCCAGCTGCATACCCATCAACAGAGCCACTACCTTCAAGTCACAACAGAAATGCCACCCATACTTGCTGTATTGAAGACAGTTCAACAGACTCTTATGTTGCCAGATGTTATGGCAACCACGGCAATCCCCGGTTCCGCCTTACAGCACTACCAAGTTAACGGAAAGCCGTGACTATCTATAGTCGGGGCAAGAATTCACCATATAGATGCATCTCATCCCCGACCTCCTATGGCGAGCAGTCCTATAGAAGGAAAGCCCGACCATGGGAGAAACCTAAGATTTACTCTGTTCCCCGGTTAGCCATGAACAAGGATATGTAGATCCAAGTTCGCTCGTCACCTGAGGTGGAGACTCTTAGTGGGGCCCAGACTTTGAAAAGAGTTCGTGCCTACTAGGGGACCAATCCGTTCAGTCATGCCCTTGAACTGCTCCACTGAGCACTTGATTTTGAGGTCTTGGCACCGTCCCACCGGGCCACTAAACCGGTCAGCGATGCCTTCGACCTCGGTTGGTCTTGGCACTGTCCAACCGGGACCCATACAGTCAGCAGAGTCTTCGACCAGTTGCTGGGCCCGAAGCCCCCCCACCACGTCAATGTGGTCCCCTATTGGGGGGAGTTAAGACAGTTCAACACACCTCTGGTTAATACGGGGTGGGGAGTGGGTCCCGAAGGACCCACTCCCCATGGGGAAAGCACGTGCTCCGTCTCACGACACTACACGTGCATAGCAACTAGAGGCCTGGAAGTAGAAGATGAAGTTTGTCTCAGGGGAGACCAATAGGGACTTGGAGTGCTACTGGTCTCCCCTGAGACAAACTACAAACAGGGAAGAAAGTAGGAAGATAAGTCAAAGAGAGACAGCAGCCACGGACCTCAAAGGAGAGAGTCCCGAAGCCGGCAGACGAGCCAGACTATGTCCCTCAAGTGTGCCCTGACACGAGCACTCTCAATGGACACTGAGACCAATTCGCCTGCTACCTCATTGATCGCTTGGGAGTCCCTGAGTTCGTTAGCGAACCCTTCGGTAATCGGACACCTGAGGATGTAGTGCCCGACATCTGTTTCTGGAGCCCCACAGCCGCAGTAACTGTGGGCAGAGATGTTAAACCGCTCCAGGTATTTGGGGAAGCTCCCATGTCCTGTTAGGACCTGCGTCAAATAGTAGTCAGAGGACATCAGGGATAGACTGACCCTTTTCAAGAATGTCTTTGTTTGAAGACCATTCTCAGTCGTATCCCAGAGCCTCTGCCACTCCTTGATTGTACCTCGGCTAATTATAGACTTCAGGGTTGTTTTTGAAGTCTTTACCGCTATCACAGGTTGAGTATTAAAACCTGCGGAGCGGGCCAGTTGGTCGGCCCGCTCATTCCCCTCATGACCTATGTGCGCCTTGATCCAGGAGAAGGAAATCCTGGGCATGCTCTGATTGCCCAGGATGCACTTGATCTCTTTAACAATCTGATGCTGTGTTGTTTGCATCTTCAAGCGCATGCAGAGCTGCCTGGCTGTCCGTGTACAGCCGTATGTCGTTGTCTAGACCGCCGTCATTGAGGGCCCAGCTAAGGGCCTCTCTGATAGCGAGCAGCTCCGCTTGGAAGGCTGAGCCATTATTAGAAACCTTCCTCTGGTAATCATACACACTGGCTCCTTGATTGAAGACGGTGAAGGCTAAGTCCACACCCTCCTCGCTCTTGGAACCATTGGTGTATATTTCAATACCTGTCCCAGATGGTAACTCCGTGGACCAGGGCACATATAGTCTCCTTGTGGAATGTAGATCACACTTAGCGGTATTTACCTCGTATTCCTCAGGGTCATACTGGACTCCGAGGAATGTTGCTTTTTCCTAGCCTGAAGGACTCTAAAAATGGTCACCTCTTTTCCGACCGTCAAAAATAGCGGAGGGATCCCTGCGAGCACCAGGAGGGCATCCGTAGATGTTGTCCTGTAGGCCCTGGTGATCAGCTGTTTCAGGTTGTAGATTTCTTTCATGTAGACAGCGTGTCCGACCGGAATGGAAGTCGATTTCCATTATGCAGCAACACCGCCTTGAGACTCAATTTCGAGGAGTCTATGAATAGTGGCCATTCTTGAGGGTCATGTTTGATTCCGAGGGCATTCATTGGGCCATCTACATCGGAGCAGAACACAAGGTCATCTTCCTTTCTGAAAATAAGGCGCAAACTGCTCATGACAAGTTCGAAACGAAGTCACTCGGACTGAGTCGTTCGTACATGACCATCTCTGTCTCTCCTAAACAACAGCCAATCGACAAATTTTATTGTCATTTTCGTGTTCAGCACCTCGAAATTAGTCAAGATTGGCTATTTTCATTTCAAAGCCTTTTTGCGTGTTGCCCAGTGCAATTACTGTATATAACAGAAACTACAGGTTACCAAATTATTTAATGAGAGTCCCTTATGAATGAAAATAAAAGTACTAAATAGCCCTTTTTACCAAGAATAATATATTTTGAATAAAAGCAGAACTGGATCAAGGGAAGATCGGAGTGGTAAAATTCACAAACTCAGTGGCTACGGGAAAATCTCGTCCCCCCCCCCTCTCCCGCAAGAAATATTTCGTGGTCCTTTCGAGAAAATTCATTAGCTTTCAATTATCGAACTTTCATAATTAGATTTTATAATTGATATCATTGTTTTAAGATTTTCTGTAATTTTTAATAATTAAAATTTAAAAAAAAAAGAAAAATATATATATATATGTAAATAAATACCCCCACAAGCAGCTGCTTGCCACAGAGGTCTGACAGGAGCATGTCAGTTTATATGCCATAGTAGAAGATCTGAGAGGATGGCAGGACCTCAGCAGAAAAACGACACCACACATCCATGCCTAATCCGGGGCTCGAACCCAGGTCTCTTAGATCAGTAGCCAAGCGTGCTAACCACTCGGCCACGGGACGGCTATATATATATCCCCCCCCCCCCCTTAAGCAGCTGCTTGCTACAGAGGTCTGACAGGAGCCTGTCAGTTTAATACGTCATAGAGAAGATCTGTAAGGTGAGACCTCAGAAGAAAGAAAACAGAAGCATACATGCCTTACCCAGGGTTCGAACCCAGATCCCTTAAGTGAGATAACCAAGCACGTTAACCACAAGTCCACTTTACACATATTTTGCGAAAAATGAAAATTATTACTCTTTGCTGCATAAAATGCAAATGCGTGCATTTTGAGGGAAACGCTTTTATCCTAATTTTATACCAATACTAAATACCTACATAAAGTACTTATCCAAAAGTTAATGCTAACGCGTTAATTTCATTCCTTAGAGAAGTAAGGAAATGCTTTAAGATAATGAGAGACAGAAAGGAGAAGAATTTCTGGTAGGGAGGAACGGAGATGAATGGGCAAGATCCGTTATTGTTCTTTTAAAGCTGTAGAATAAATTCCGGGATATTCCTTTAAATAGCCCACCTTTTGAGAGCCCCCCTTCTTATAATGGGGTCTCACAGAGCATAGCGGGGATTGCGGGACCTATAAGTACGCTCCTGCTCAAACTTCAAATAAAACTACAAATAAAGAGGACCTGTTATAAATTAATAAATTCGTACTAATTATAAACTATAAAGTCTATTAATTTTTCCCCCTCTTAGTTTCCTATTCGAAGTGTTAACTGTATTTCTATTCTCTTGAAGAAAAACTTCACTAAACGCGTAACTGTTTCTTTGTGAAGAAAAACTTCACAAAGAAACAGTTACGCGTGAAAAATAAACTTCTACTAAAGTAAATCAGTATTTTTATTTACTTATTTATTATTCACTGACTGTAGCATCAGGGGCTTCGAAATTCTTAAGCGCTTTGGACTCCAGAATTGCTTAATTCTCCCCTGGGTAGAAACAAAAACAGCAGAGTTGAAAGACGTACCAAGAGTAAAGGTCGGTCGTAAATTAGATAGGCATGAAAAGTAAGAAAGGGTAATACACGTGTAGGCAAAAGAAAAGAATTTTGGACAGAGAGAGATCGTGAACTTGAAGGGAGAGGGAGTGGAGGAGAAGTACGGGACCTCTGCCAAGGTCAAGGAGCATTTAGAGTCAAGAGGCAGCACGTGGATATATATGTCAGTTGAAACTATGCAAGTCACTAGAGAAGAACTCGTTGATGAAGGTCATGTAGAAGAAATGTTCGGTTGAGTTGTTTTACCTCTGAGTAGCATTTTCATGCTCACAGTGAGCTGAATGGCCAGGTCACAAGGACCCCCGAGGGCTCAGAGAAGGTTCCCCTTTCCACTGAACAGCTGTTGGGAGACAGATGGAAGCCTCCGGAGAAAGCCATTCAGCATGTTCTTTAGCGTAAACAAGGTATGGTTCACTCCTGCACAAGGGCTATGGCTTTATGTCTCATCCGATGGATGGCGGCATTACCAACCCCATTAGTGTCCTCTTCCTCACCGATGGTAAGGGGAAGGAGCTAGTAAGGAAGAAAGGACAACATTGAAATATTGATCACATCTTAGCGTAATTAACGTGAATTGAAAAAAAATATATATTACTGATTCTTGTCTCTTTTTGCATGAACAAAAAAAAAAATCGATTAAAAAAAAACAAAATAACCGTTCATGAGATTGAAAGAAACATTTACCTTACTCTACCTGGGCTAAAATGTTAAATACCTAACAACATATAACTACCTCATGTTCTTACCGATTACATGCTACGAAACGACATAGACAATTTTAAAAGTGTAAAATTCAAAACTCCACATGAGCCAAAGCTCGTTTGTGGAGATAGATTAAGAGTTGGGTTGTTTTACCTCTGAGCGGCACTTTTTTGGACACCATGGGTTAAATGGCCAGGTCACAAGGACCCCGAAGGCTCAGAGAAGGTTGGGGGAGGGGACCCACTGGAACAGCTGTTGGGAGACAGATGGTAGTCTCCCGTCAAGGCCATCCAGCGTGTTCTTTAACGTGCACAGGGTATGTCTCTCCCGTACACGGGGCCACGGCTTAACGTCCCATCCGACGGACCGCCGTCGGTGTGTTTCCAAGCCCATTGGTGTCCACTACTGACCGTGGGCAGGGCGGGGAATTTTGCGGAGGTAAATCTCAACGCTGACCCAGCTGGGACTCGAACCTGGGAACTACAGATTATGAGCCTGGCGCGCTACCGACTGAGCACCCCTATTAGATTAAGAAAACATGAAATATTGTAAAGAAACACTACCAACTTATTTAACAATGACATATAATAAACCCGTTAACATTATGACTCAAAATGTGCATTAAGGCATTATAATCATACAAGGCATAATCACTATAACAAATTTTCTACCTTTTGCTCGAATATCCATTTCATAATTAATTTTTTAAAAAGATAAAGATTTCTTTCATTCTTTATATTGTAAGGTAAACTATTGAATATTTTAGGAGCCAGGTATACATAATGTTTGCAAAAAGCTGTTTTTCTGGGAGTAATCACATTTAAATGACAACTGTTGAAAGTCTGGTATTTTTATTGAAAACTTTTACATTTGAATCATCCCAATTTTTGACAATATATGTTAACAAGTGGTAAATATATAATTTTCGGACTTGTAAAATTTGTAAAGAAGTATAATAATTTTGGATGCTATCAAACTTTCGTTTCTTGAGCATTCACCTCAACGCATAGTTTTAAAGATTCTGAATAGGTCTCAAATTGGATTCATAAAGGCCACCCCATGAAATAATATAATATTCCAAATAAGATTTTATCCACGAATTGTAAATTATTTTTAACATGGACAAATTCAAAAAACTTCTAATAAAATATATTCTTGAAATCATGATATTTACGTTTTTTTACATGCAACTTCCATATCTATAAATACTCCCAGATATCTAAAACCATTAACTCCCTGTATAACTGGACAAGAACATGATCAATTTTGACAGTTTATATCATGATAAATTAACTTATTGTATAGTTCATCAATAGACATTTTTTAGTCTAAAATTTATACATTTTGATTTTTTGACATTTAAAATTAGCACAATTCCTCATCTATTTTTATAACAATATTATCAATGTTGCCAAGGTAAACCAGTGCAATATCATCTGCAAATACAATGTTAATCCTATTCAATGGTAAATCACATAGGTCATTAAAAATATTAAAAATAATATTGGTCCAAGGACTGAACCTGTGGGACCACAAAATTAACATAAGCAGAGGTAATATAACAATTTTTTATTTTTACAATTTGCTGTCTTTCAGTTAAATAACTAGTTAGCCAAGATAGTATAAGACCTCTCATTCCAACCTTTTCTAATTTTTTTCAGCAACACACTGTGAGAAACAAAATCAAATGCTTTTTTTACATCTAGAAGCAAAACAAAAATCAAATTATCGTTAATATCACGATGAATAATTGAGGTCAATCTCAAAATTGCATCTTCAGTCCCCCTATTTTTCCGAAAACCATTATTGGTTGTCTGAAAAAAATTTATTTATCTAAAATTTTTAATAATCTCTTCTTAACTATTTTTTCAAATATTTTGGTCAAAATCT
Organism: Ryuthela nishihirai; assembly: GCA_038380435.1. Lineage (NCBI taxonomy): Eukaryota > Metazoa > Arthropoda > Arachnida > Araneae > Heptathelidae > Ryuthela > Ryuthela nishihirai. The sequence continues at coordinate 87,580,339 of JAWZYU010000004.1, read as the reverse complement.
GCAAAACAGATATAGGTCTATAATTTTAAAATTTTGTTTCATCACCCCCTTTGAAAATTGGCACAACAGTAGCAACCTTAAAGCAAGCAGGAAAAGAACCTGATAACAGAGATTTATTAAATAGAGAACGCAAAATGCCTTTGAGTTCTTTGTTTATTTCTTTTAAAATATATATAGAAATATTATCAGTTCCACAAGACTTTCCAGAATTAAGTTCTTTATAACTGCTTTTGGTCCTGTAAATGGTAGCTAGGCGTAAACTGGAAGGAGAGCTGTGTACCAATCCCTAGTGATGATGCACAGAACCGGCCAGGTCTAGCACCTAATGTCCGACCCCGCCTTCTCGTGGTGCAGGCCGTTAGTACCTTTCAAAAGATTCTCTTTTGGAAGGGAAGGGAAGGGCTGCCAGTTCAGTATGGCCTACTGATCTGGTCATCTATGGCTACTTTTTTCTTTTTTTTCAAACTTGCTGAGGAGTGGTCAACTTTACAGGGTCCTGTTTATATCTACTAGACTGGACTTGTTTATGGATTTCAGTTTGATTATTGATCCTGGACTTGCTACACTGGTGGGCCTCTGTTGAGGGAGAATCTGCCGCTGTGTTTTCTGTTTGCTTCTGGGTTGCCAGCCCTAAGTGAACAGAGGCATGGGATACCTTATATCAGCTGGTGGATAATCCTAATCAGAGGCCATCGCAGGTACCTGAACCTTACTTAGCTAGTTGGGCATCGTCAAGCCTAAACTGGAGTAATGTGTCTCAGGCAGGCCATATGGCTGTTGAAAAAGTCCACTTGAAAAGGTGGTGCCTGAAGTTTCTACCAGCATCGGTGACTTCAGCCTTTAGCGGAGAAGGAACAAGTCTTTGCCCCAGGGGGCTGTTCGATATTGTTGGCCCTACCAATCTCAATAAACCTAATTTCTTTAAAAATCCTACTAATCATTTTCTCTCTGCAGGAACGTGGAACGTGAGGACATTACATAGAGATTATTCTCTTGAAGTCCTCATCCAGGAATTCCAGCGCTATAACCTAGATATTCTAGGCTTGCAAGAGACCAGATGGACAGGTAAAGGTGAGATACTTAAAAATAACTTTAAATTTCTCTTTACAGGGAGGGAGAATGGAAACCATCACCAAGGCGTGGGTCTGCTTCTCAGCAGACACGCTAGTGATGCTCTTCTAGGATATGAGTGCATTAATGAAAGGTTTCTTACAGCAAAATTTCACACAAACATTAAAGACTTGAATGTTATCTGCTGGTATGCCCCCACTGAAGATGCCGATGAGGATGAGAAGGATAAGTTTTACGGACAACTTCAGGATATTTTGAATTCTGTCAAGAAAGGAGATATTACCTTTGTTCCAGGTGACTTCAATGCCAAAGTTGGTACTGACTCTGACCTTTGGGGAGGGGTGATAGGCCCTTTTGGTATTGGTAGCTGCAATGGCAATGGGCAACGTGTCCTACAGGTAAGTAAACTCAATGGTTTCAGAATAACTAACACTTATTACAAACACCGTGACATACATAAGCATACATGGGTTTCACTTGATGGGCTGCATAAGAATATGATTGATTACATATTAAATAACAGCAAATGGGCTAGTTCTGTTAGGAATACCAGGGCATATAGGGGAGCTGAAATTGGATCTGACCATTACCTTGTTAAAAGTGTGTTGTAACTTAAACTTAAAAAGTGTTGTGCTAGGGTTAAAAAATTTACCTTTAATACTGAAGCTCTGAAAGACCCAGTTATAGCTAAAGCTTACCATGATAGGTTACTTAGTCATTATGACAGTCATGGTTTGCTTAATACTGAAGTTGAGGAAGAATGGAGCCATTTTAAACAGGCTTTTTTGGAAACTAACAGTACTCTTTTAGGAAAAAAGGAGCAGAGGCAGAATTATTTAAGTGATAAGGCACTTGAGTTTATTTCAGAAAGAAGGAACTGCAGGAATGTCCTTAATCAGTACCTACTAGTCCTAATAGAAAGGATTACAGAGAGCTTAATAAACGTGAAAAGAATCAGCTACTGATAAGAATCTTTGGCTTGATGGCTTGGCTGACAAAGCTGAGGAAGCATTTAGGCAGCACAACAGCAGAGAGCTGTACCAGATAGTTAATGTTTTGTGTGGTAGAAAACGGACAGGCATACAAGGATTTCAGGATAAACAAGTTAAGGTTATAGAAGGGGAGGATTCTGTCATAGCTAGGTGGGCTGAGCATTTCAGTGATGTTTTAAACAATGTGGTTAGTTCAACTCCCATTGTTTATAATGGTGATAGATGCATTACTGGCTATTATATAAATACCTATAACACAGTCTGAAGTTATTTTGGCTATTTCTAAACTTAAACTTCATAAATCCCCAGGGGTGGATGAAATTACTACAGAAATGCTCAGAACTGGGAATGTTTCGGTTACCACTTGGATGACTGAAATTTTGAATAACTTTTATGATAAAGGCATGGTTCCTAAGGATTTTACCAGAGCTATTATTATCCCTATTTTCAAAAACGGTGATCAAAGTTCTTGTGATAACTATAGGGGTATCAGCCTACTCTCTGTTCCAGGTAAAGTTCTTTCCATGATGGTGCTTAATAGAATTAAGAATCTGGTTGACAGGCAATTGCGTGATGAGCAATGTGGATTCAGAAGTGGTAGGGGATGTGTGGATCAGATATTTTCACGCAGGCAGATTCTTGAGAAATGTTTAGAGTTTCAGAACCCTTTGGTTACTAGCTTTGTTGATTTCAAAAAGGCTTTCGACTCTGTTGATCGTCATAATTTGTGGTTGATTGTGAAATCATATGGTATACCAGACAAGTTAGTTAACATAATGAAAGCTCTCTATAATAACACTGAGTCGTGTGTGAGACTTGGTAAGTCTTGTAGCAATTGGTTTAGCATTACTTCTGGTGTTCGATAAGGGTGCATTTTGTGTCCTATTCTCTTTAGCTTGGTTACTGATTATGTTATGCGAAATTCACTTCAAGGGAAAGATTTTGGCCTTAAATGGACTGGAGATACGAAAATTTCTGATTTAGATTATGCTGATTTAGCCCTTTTGGCAAATGATGTTGATGAGATGAACTCTTTCATTCGAGCTCTTGATGAGACTGGTAGTAGAGTAGGTTTGGTTATAAACAGAGAGAAAACTAAAGTGATGAAAATTGGTCAGGCAGGCTGTGACTCAGTTAATCTGAATGGTTGCAGTCTTGAGCAGGTGTCACAATTTAATTATCTTGGGAGCTATATGTAACAGATACTGGTGATGTGCGGCATGAGATTAACAGACGAATAGGGATTGCTGCCGGGACTTTTAAGAATCTATGGAGATTGTGGAGAAATAGGCGTATACACCTAAAGACTAAAATTAGACTGTATAATAGTTTAGTTCTTCCTAGGGTTAGTTATGATAGTGAAACTTGGATGTTGTGTAAACAAGATAACAGGAAACTAGATGCTTTTGATTCTAGATGTTTACGCAGTATCTTGGGTATTAGGTGGTTTAACTTTGTAACTAATGATGAGGTTAGGCAAAGGAGTCTGCAACCTCCTTGAAGCAGCATATTGTGCAGAGAGCGACTCCGCTGGTTTGGCCATGTTGCCCGTATGGATAATTATAGATTGGCGAATAGGGTTAAGAACAGTGTGCCCAGAGGCCTCAGAAGGAGGAGGAGACCTAGGATGCGGTGGGCAGACAATGTCAAACAGGACCTTGTTGGAATTGGTGTGCAGTGGCCGGATGCAGCAGATGTAGCTCAGGACAGATATGCTTGGAGAACTAAACTGCGCGTTCTGGTTGGACCTCCGTAGCCCATGGCTGCTTGATGATGATGGTGGTGGTGGTGGTGATGATGATAATGACTGCTTGTACTTCCCTGTCGTATATTTCTTCAAAAAAGAATGAATTGTATATTTCTTAAATGGAAATATCACAATATCATTTGATTTGGAATAGTTTGGGTTAATTTGTCGTCTCAATATCATTTGATTTGGAATAGTTTGAGTTAATAGTCGTTGAAAGCATTAACTAAAGCTACTAAATTTTCTATTTCGCTATATTTTGATCATTATCAACAATTATTTTAGGACAATTGTATTCTTTTTTAGTTCTTCCACTCAACTCATTAATGACATCCCATTGTTTCTTAAAATTACTTTAGCGCGCTTAACTACTGATCTAAGGGACCTGGGTTCGAGCCCCGGGTAAGGCATGGATGTTCGTGTTGTTTTTCTGCTGAGGTCCTGCCAGCCTCACAGACCTTCTACTATGGCATATAAACTGACGGGCTCCTGTCAGACCTCTGTGGCAAGCAGCTGCTTGAGGGGGTATTTATTTATTTTATTTTTATAATATTTTATTGCTATAATAGTGTGATTTCGCTTCCCTGATAACTTTAGTTAAGGTATTACGATATTTCTTGTAATTTTGAACTAAATGTGGTCCATTGATATAAATCTCCAATTTAAACATCCTATTTCTTTCATTGATAGAAACAAAAATTGCATCTGAAATCCACGTTTTAATTTCTTACTCACTTTTATATTTGTTTCAATAGAAGTAGATTCATTTATCATCATATTTAATTCTCTCATAAAGTTCACAAAAGAGCTATTAATATCAGGATCAATTATATTGAATTCCAATCCTTTACACTCAACATATTTTTTAATTTACTTATATTAATTTTTCTTTTATTTACAGTGTTAAGTTTCAAATTAATGTGTTCCATGTCATTTCTTGCAATATGTACACCAACAATCATCTGAAATATGCAATTTAATAATGTACGCTGTTAAATCCCTGCTGTTAAAATTCCCTACAAACAAATGATCCAAGCAACTGCCTGTCATCTCTCTAGTGATTCCATCGTGGGCAACATAAAAGCCATTACATCTAAAGTCTGGGGGCGGGGGTGGCTCAGTCGGTAGCGCGCCAGGCTCGTAATCTCTAGTTCCCAGGTTCGAGTCCCAGCTGGGTCAGCGTTGAGATTTATCTCAGCAAAATTCCCCGCCCTGCCCACGGTCAGTAGGGAAAGTGGAAAGTCCGTCGGATGGGACGTTAAGCCGTGGCCCCGTGTGCGGGAGATCCATACCCTATGCACGTTAAAGAACACGCTGGATGGCCTTGACGGGAGGCTACCATCTGTCTCCCAACAGCTATTCCAGTGGGTCCCCTCACCCAACCTTCTCTGAGCCTTTAGGGTCCATGTGACCTGGCCATTTAGCCCATGGTGTGCAAAAAAGTGCCGCTCAGAGGTAAAACAACCTAACCCATCTAAAGTCTGAAGGTATTTTTCAGTTACAGCATCATGCATTTTAAATCTATGTTCAAATCCCCCATAATAATGACATATTGGTCATAAATATCACCAATCTTATCCTGCAGTTCATCAATAAATTCTACTTTTGTGTATACGTGATATCTATAGAAGCCCATAAGTACTATGTGAACATTATTAAGTTTTATTCGAATTTTCAACATGTCGGCTGTTCTGAACTCTGTATAACAATCAATAACGTGAATATTATCCTTTAGTACATAACTACTCCACCTGTCCTATTTTCTTGTTCACATTTATAATGCAGATTATACCCATTTAATTTATAACATTCTATTTCGTTATCTTTTACCCAAATTTCTGTAAATATTGGTCGAAATGTTTTCTCAAACTTCTTATATTTCCAGAAATTATTTTTAAACCCATATCCCAAATGTAGGACTTACTCTCAAAAACATTTTCATGATTTTTTCAATTTTGCAAATGTTTTTCCAGAGTTATTTACTATCACATCATTTAAAGTTATATTTACCTTATTTGCATATATATTATCATAAATTACATTATTATCCCTCTCTTCACTATGTAAATCGACCTCAAACATATTACTCTCGTATACACTACTATTGATTACACTCATATTTGTAAAACAGAAAATAACAAATAAATAATTCAATAGCTAGTCATTACTAAATGGCTAGCAATTAGTACAGTTCGAAAGCTTTTCCAGATCAGTTTTATTGAAAATTCTAATTGCTTCTGAATTGTCATCTCTTCTAATATAAATGTTGGCATCCCTTACCCACACATACTTATATTTCTTATCTCTTTGTAATGTTTTTGCCTCATGTAATAATTTTTTATTTTCTGGTGTTAAATGATCATTTATGTAGACTTTACATTCTTCATATAATATTTTTCTACTTTCTGATAATCCTTTGCCTTCTTGATATGAACCAAACAAATCACTTGTTCTTATCTGTTTCTTTGCCTTCCATTTTTTCATCCAGTTCGGTTGGGTTGTTTTACCTCTGAGCGGCACTTTTTTGCACACCATGGGCTAAATGGCCAGGTCACAAGGACCCCGAAGGCTCAGAGAAGGTTGGGGGAGGGGACCCACTGGAACAGCTGTTGGGAGACAGTTGGTAGCCTCCCGTCAAGGCCATCCAGCGTGTTCTTTAACCTGCACAGGGTATGGCTCTCCCGCACACGGGGCCACGGCTTATCGTCCCATCCGACGGACGGCGACCTTTCCAAGCCCATCGGTGTCCCCTACTGACCGTGGGCAGGGCGGGGAATTTTGCGGAGATAAATCTCAACGCTGACCCAGCTGGGACTCGAACCTGGAAACTACAGATTACGAGCCTGGCGCGCTACCGACTGAGCCACCCCTGCGCCTTTTTCATCCAGTAATCTTTTACTTTCCTTGATCCCATTTGCACTATGATCGGTCTTATTTTATCATTGTGTTTCACGGGAATTCTATGTGCCACCTGTATATCTCCATGCTCTGAACCGATTTCCAATACCTCCGCTATTTTGTTCAGAATTACAGTCACATCTTCATTTCTCTCCTCTGGAATTCCAACGACCTCTGTATTGCAATTTCTGCCCACTTGCTCCGAATCATTTACTTTCCACTTTAACTCATTCATTTCTTTCTGTAAAGCATTATTATTTTCCATGAGTTGTTCATTTTGTTTTCTAATTTCTTTTATCTGTGCTGTCACCTCCTTCATTATAGTTAGATATTCATCCAGCTTATAAGAACAATAAGTAGATCCACGCTGACATTCAGTCATTTCCTTCATAAGATCCTTTTTCATTCTCCTCCAAAATTTCGTTCTTAAATAAGTTAAACTTTTCATTTAGGGTTTCTGCAATATATTTTCTTATATCAGACTTCTTTTGCCCTAGAAACAGAATCTTTATCACTCATACTTTGCTGTGTTGATGATCCAGGGTCAGTTAGAGTAGCATTCCCTTTCCCAAACCTACATTTATCACATTTAAATTTCTCTTTCCGTTCTTCGCTCATTTTCCTAAAATATCCGTCAGTAAATCCTATACTACAGAAATAATAATCCCGTGCACATGTCGAACATTGCAAAGATTCAAAAGAATCACCAATTATCACATTACTTTCTCCACAAACAACAAACATATTTAGAAATTAATTAATATGTTTATAAATAACTATCTGGAGAATGGTACTGTATGAGAATGTGAGAATGGTATCTGGAGAATGGTCTGTAAATGGTAGCTAGGTAGTCACTGGAAGGAGAGTTATGCACCAATCCCCTGTGATGATGCATAGAACCGGCCAGGCCTAGCACCTAATGTCCAACCCCGCCTTCTCGTGGTGCGGACCGTTAGTAACTTTCAAAAGAGATACTCTCTTGTGGAAGTGAACGGAAGGGGAGGGCTGCCAGATTAGTGTGGCCTACTGATCTGGACAACTATGGCTACTTTTCTTTTTTTTTTCTACCCTGCTGAGGAGTGGTCAACCACACAGGGTCCTGGTGCTGACCATATAAACCTACTGGACTGGACAGATATATGGCTCTGAGCTTGATTATGGATCCTGATTTTGCTGCACTGGTGGGCTTCTGTGGAGGGAAAATCTTCCGCTGTGTTTTCTTTTTGTTTGTGGGTTGACAGCCCCAAGTGAATAGATCCACAGGATATGTTTATCAGCTGGTGGATAATCCTGAGCAGAAGTCATCGCAGGCACCTGAACTCTTTGCTTCTATTGGCATCGTCAAATTCTACATTGGAGGAAGTCTTCCAGTGTAGATGGCTTCAGCCTTTAGTAGTGGGGGAACGGGTCTTTGCCCCATGTCTGCGATTAGGGGGCTGTTTGATATTGTCGGCATTCCCTCTCTCAATAAACATAGTTTCTTTAAACATCCCACTAACCATTTTCTCTCCATAGGTAGTTGGAATGTGAGGACTCTGCACAGAGCTTTTTCTCTTGATGTCCTCACACAAGAATTCCACCGTTATAATTTAGATATTCTCGGCTTGCAAGAGACCAGATGGACAGATAAAGGTCAGATTCTTAAAAATAATCTTAAATTTCTCTTTTCAGGGAGGGACGACAAAAAGCATCACCAAGGCGTGGGTCTGCTTCTCAGCAGACACGCTAGTGATGCTCTTCTAGGATATGAGTGCATTAATGAAAGGTTTCTTACAGCAAAATTTCAGACAAGCGTTAAAGACTTGAATGTTATCTGCTGTTATGCCCCCACTGAGGATGCCGATGAGGATGAGAAGGATAGGTTTTATGAACAACTTCAGGATATTTTGAATTCTGTCAAGAAAGGAGATATTACCCTTGTTCTTGGTGACTTCAATGCCAAAGTTGGTACTGACTCTGACCTTTGGGGAGGAGTAATAGGCCCTTTTGGTATTGGTAGCTGCAATAGCAATGGGCAACGTCTCCTACAGGTAAGTAAACTCAATGGATTCAGAATAACTAACATTTATTACAAACACCGCGACATACATAAGTACACATGGGTTTCACCTGATGGGCTGCATAAGAATATGATTGATTACATATTAATTAACAGCAAATGGACTAGTTCTGTTAGGAATACCAGGGCATATAGGGGAGCTGAAATTGGATCTGACCATTACCTTGTTAAAAGTGTGTTGCAACTTAAACTTAAAAAGTGTTGTGCTAGGGTTAAAAAATTTACTTTTAATACTGAAGCTCTGAAAGATCCAGTTATAGCCAAAGCTTACCATGATAGGTTACTTAGTCATTATGACAGTCATGGTTTGCTAACTACTGAAGTTGAGGAAGAATGGGATCATTTTAAACAGGCTTTTTTGGACACTAACAGTACTCTTTTAGGAAAAAAGGAGCAGAAGAGGCAAAATTATCTGAGTGATAAGGCACTTGAGCTTATTTCGGAAAGAAAGAACTGCAGGAATGCCCTTAATCAATACCCTACTAGTCCTAATAGAAAGCATTACAGAGACCTTAATAAACTTGTAAAGGATCAGTTAGCTGCTGATAAAAATTTTTGGCTTGATGGTTTGGCTGACAAAGCCGAGGAAGCAGTTAGAAAGCACAACAGCAGAGAGCTGTACCAGATAGTTAATGTTTTGTGTGGTAGAAAACGGACAGGCATACAAGGATTGAAGGATAAACAAGGTAAGGTTATAGAAGGGGAGGATTCTGTCATGGCTAGGTGGGCTGAGCATTTCAGTGATGTTCTAAACAATGTAGTTAGTTCTACTCCCATTGTTTGCAATGATGATAGATGCATTGGTGGCTTTAATGTTGGCCCTATAACACAATCTGAAGTTAGTTTGGCTGTTTCTAAACTTAAACTTCATAAATCCCCAGGGGTAGATGAAATTACTACGGAAATGCTTAGAGCTGGGAATGTTTCGGTTACCACTTGGATGACTGAAATTCTGAATCTCTTTTATGATAAAGGCATGGTTCCTAAGGATTTTACCAGAGCTATTGTTATCCCTATTTTCAAAAAAGGTGATCGCAGTTCTTGTGATAACTATAGGGGTATCAGCCTACTCTCTGTTCCAGGTAAAGTTCTTTCCATGATTGTGCTTAATAGAATTAAGAATCTGGTTGACAGGCAATTGCGTGATGAGCAATGTGGATTCAGAAGTGGTAGGGGATGTGTAGATCAGATATTTTCACTTAGGCAGATTCTTGAGAAATGTTTAGAGTTTCAGAAACCTTTGGTTGCTAGCTTTGTTGATTTCAAAAAGGCTTTCGACTCTGTTGATCGTCATAATTTGTGGTTGATTGTGAGATCATATGGTATACCAGACAAGTTAGTTAACATTATGAAAGCTCTCTATAATAACACTGAGTCGTGTGTGAGAGTTGGTAAGGCTTGTAGCAATTGGTTTAGCATTACTTCTGGTGTTCGACAAGGGTGCATTTTGTCTCCTTTTCTCTTTAGCTTGGTTATTGATTATGTTATGCGAAATTCACTTCAAGGGAAAGATTTTGGCCTTAAATGGGCTGGAGATAGGAAAATTTCTGATTTAGATTATGCTGATGATTTAGCCCTTCTGGCAAATGATGTTGATGAGATGAACTCTTTCATTCGAGCCGTTGATGAGACTGGTAGTAGAGTAGGTTTGGTTATAAACAGAGAGAAAACTAAAGTGATGAAAATTGGTCAGGCAGGCTGTGATTCAGTTAATCTGAATGGTTGCAGTCTTGAGCAGGTGTCACAGTTTAATTATCTTGGGAGCTATGTAACAGATAATGGTGATGTGCGGCATGAGATTAACAGACGAATAGGGATTGCTGCTGGGACTTTTAAGAATCTATGGAGAGTGTGGAGAAATAGGCGTATACACCTAAAGACTAAAATTAGACTGTATAATAGTTTGGTTCTTTCTAGGGTTAGTTATGGTAGTGAAACTTGGACACTTTGTAAACAAGATAGCAGGAAACTAGATGCTTTTGATTCCAGATGCTTACGCAGTATCTTGGGCATTAGGTGGTTCAACTTTGTAACTAATGATGAGGTTAGGCAAAGGAGTTTGCAACCTCCTTTAAGCAGCATATTGTGCAGAGAGAGACTCCGTTGGTTTGGCCATGTTGCCCGTATGAATAATTATAGATTGGCGAATAGGGTTATGAACAGTGTGCCTAAAGGCCTCAGAAAGAAGGGGAGACCTAGGATGCGGTGGGCAGACAATGTCAAACAGGACCTTGTTAGAATTGGTGTGCAGTGGCCAGATGCAGTAGATGTAGCTCAGGATAGACTTGCTTGGAGAACTAAATTGCACGGTCTGGTTGGACCTCCGTAGCCCATGGCTGCTTGAGGATGATGATGATGATGATGATGATCTGGAGAAACCAAGGACAATGTATCAGAACTCTCTTAATTCATATCCTAAGCCACAACTTAATTAAGAAGAATACGAGTTATAGAACATGTAGCAAAACCACACCACCACTACCAGAGACAAAATGGGGCGGGGGTGGCTCAGTCGGTAGCGCGCCAGGCTCGTAATCTGTAGTTTCCAGGTTCGAGTCCAAGCTGGGTCAGCGTTGAGATTTATCTCCGCAAAATTCCCCGCCAGGCCCACGGTCAGTAGGGGACACCGATGGGCTTGGAAAGGCCGCCGTCCGCCGGATAGGATGTTAAGCCATGGCCCCGTGTGCGGGAGAGCCATACCCTGCGCACGTTAAAGAACACGCTGGATGGCCTTGACGGGAGGCTCCGATCGGTCTCCCAACAGCTATTTCAGTGGGTCCCCTCCCCCAACCTTCTCTGAGACTTCGGGGTCCATGTGACCTGCCATTTAGCCCATTGTGTGCAAAAAAGTGCCGTTCAGAGGTAAAACCCAACCCAGAGACAAAAATCAAAGCAGACGATATACAAGTTCGAATTACCCAACTGGCAACCAGTACAATGAAACGCAATCACTTACGTCATCAACCAAAGACACTTTTAGAAGTTGGATCAACTTGTCGCTGAAGGGGAATAGGCAGTCGTAGCAAACGATCTTACAAACTTTTAACAAGTTAGATGGTAACCGCTGTTATGCCACGTTCACACACACATGACATTACAACATCGATAACTTTATAGAAAGGTTTCTTAATAAATAATCAATCTATCAATCAATTTTTTAAACTAAAAACAGTCTTAAGTCTCTTATGCACCATCCAATTAACCATGAATCAAATCTTTCGACACATTAAAGTCTAAAATGTCATTTATTTAGAGAACTGAGAAACTCACCCAAAGACAGCCATCGAGCACTGTTGCCACAATGTTTGAAAAAACACAAAGTTAAACCTCCAAAGTTTTAAAAACCTCATCTCATAAGATTATGTATTACTAGCTGAACGTACCTGGCGCTGCCCGAGTGTCACTTTTAATCTGTATATTCTTATTTTCACTGCACTAAAGGTAAATTTTGTAAGTTCCACCCTCCTCCCCATTTCAACACGAAGATATTTGCCCGGTGTTGGTTTGGGTCGTTGTTGACGTCAGCGAGCACTCTCATAGCCTGTGACTTAGTTTCTGCGTAGCTATCCTGATTTTTATTTCCGTTGCCACAAATTTTGCCGCCCTATGGCTCCCGTGATATTCGTCCGCACGGTCCAAATTTCCTGCACAGCGTCTCTAGTGTGCCCCAGTGATTGGTTTAAAAATCAGTTTTCCATTTGGCCCGTGGCTTCTTTCTACACAAATTTTGACAGTTCGTGTCTCACTTTTAATCTGCGTATTCTGTTGTTTCCTGCACTAATGGTTAGTTTTGTGAGTATTCCCCCCCTCCCCCTCCGACATTTTACACAGTTTGAATACGAAAAATTTCCTAGTGTTGCAAAGGTCATTGATGACACAGCGCGCTCTCAGAGCCCGTGGCAAACGCTCGAGATATTTATTTCGCCAGATTTTGGCATTCTGTAATTCCCGACGTACTTCACCGAAAGGTCCCAAATTTCGTAGGCGGGTTCCCCCTGCCTGACTTCATGTTGGATTTGAAAATCGGGTCCCTATCTGCAATGAAACGCCTCAATAATGCTTTTGGAAATGTGGGAAAATCTAGCAACGACAGCAGATTTAAATGCTATTTTAACTCTTTACGTTCATATTAGGGAGCAATAAATGACAACAATAAATTTGACAGCGATTCTTCTTTTTTTTCCTTAGGAATAGCATGGTAAATATTTTTGGTTCTAGCAAGCCCCCTTTTGGACTTTCGACCTGAAATTTTTCACTGCAATTCGGACCACAATCAGAAACATTCTGGGAAATTTTGGAGCGTGTACGTTGATTTCCCGACGAGTTATGGCTGCCACAGATACACAGACACACAGACATCTTCTTTTATTACATAGATTCGTTCATCAGCAGCTGGTGCCTTTGAAACAATGATGTGGATGTTAGAGCAATGCATCGTAGCTTAAGGTCCAAATCCTATATATTATTATGAGGTCCGGATCTAGAAGGGGGGGGGGGATCGAGCAGGAAAAGGGAGAGCCAAGGGACTAGATTTACACTGTAATGTAACATTTTACTCTTCGTTTTAGAAGCTTAAAAATATTCCTGAAAAATGCATGAAATTTGCACTAATGTAAATAATATTTGTCTTCCATTTGCCTTACCGGCATCCCTCCCTCTCTAGATATTTCCGTGTTTATGATCAGCATTCGATAGGAGCAAAGTAGGGGAGTGTGGAGGCCGTGACATTCGATATGAATGCTGTATCCGGTGTACGGTCGCATTGTTATCTTGAAATGCATCATCTGACGTGCATTTCACTTTCAGATGATGCATTTCAATCTGATCATTCTATCGTTCAAAGGCTGTGTTCCCTGTATTACTGCTTGCAAAGCTTGAAATGATGTTTGTTTCTACAAATCGGTAGATGATGGCGTTTCTAAATCAAAACTTTGATCGATCCCATTCAAAATTCTGCCTTATGAAGCGGGAAAAGATACGCCTGTTACGATCACAAAACTCATGAAGAATAACTGAAATTTCCCTCTTAGAGATTCTCGGTATCTTTTCCCTTCCACTTGCACGTGTCTTATTGGACACAAGAGACATATAACTGATAACTCTGAAAACGACCGTAAAAATAATGACCACTTCCCCACTTCTTTTTTTTTTCTTTTTTTTTTCTAATATCCATACATTACCCCATTAATGGGGGCGGGGGTGGCTCAGTCGGTAGCGCGCCAGGCTCGTAATCTGTACTTCCCAGGTTCGAGTCCCAGCTGGGTCAGCGTTGAGATTTATCTCCGCAAAATTCCCCGCCCTGCCCACGGTCAGTAGGGGACACCGATGGGCTTGGAAAGGCCGCCGTCTGTCGGATGGGACGTTAAGCCGTGGCCCCGTGTGCGGGAGAGCCATACCCTGTGCACGTTAAAGAACACGCTGGATGGCCTTGACGGGAGGCTACCATCTGTCTCCCAACAGCTATTCCATTGGGTGACCAGGTCACATGGGACCCGAAGGCTCAGAGAAGGCCCCCAGCCTTCTCTGAGCCTTCGGGTCCCATGTGACCTGGTCATTTAGCCCATGGTGTGCAAAAAAGTGCCGCTCAGAGGTAAAACAACCCAACCCTGGTTTGTGATACGAAATACACATTAAGAAATATGAACGTCATGACGTTTACACATTCTTTTATATAAATATGCTAAAAATCAATTCGTGCCCTCAGCACCTCTTGATTTCAAGCTAGTCACTCTGATCCCTATTTGATCCGGAATGCAGCACCAGATCTGAAAATTCCTCTTCTTTCTGAGTTGTACAGCCTGAAATAATTCTCTTCATCGGTTTTTAGCTTTCCAGCACCGGTATGTTGAATTTGGCCTTTAACTTCGAAAGACCCATCGCATCCAAAATATCCGAGATCTATGACTCAGAATACACCTAAGAACCAATTTTTAGCTCTCAAGCATAGCTAGATCTAAATTTGACCTCTGATCTCAAAAGACACTCCAGATACAAAATTTCTTAACGTTTTCGAGATCTACACTACTCAAAGCAGAAATCGTAACATCGCGAAGGATCTATACCACGAAATAGACAGGAAGGAAGTTATGAGGGTAGATATGTAAATGATAAAAAAACACACAATTTGAGAAAGCAAGGTAGTGCGCTTATTGAAAATTCATCAGCACATAGTAGGCCCACCTCGGGCAGTTATACAAGCTTGTAGATGTCTCGGCATTCCGTCAGTCAGATGGTTATGTACTATTTGTTGCCAGATGTTCAGCAACCACGGCAATCCCTGGTTCCGTCTTACGACACTACCAAGTTAACGGAAAACCGTGACTACCTAGAGTCAGGGGCAAAAATACACCATATAGATGCATCTCATCCCTGACCTCACATGGCAGCAGTCCTATAGAAGGAAAGCTAACCACCGGTAGAAACCTAAAATTTAATCTGTTCCCCGGTTAGCCATGAACAAGGATATGTAAATCCAAGTTCGCTCGGCACCCGGGGTGGAGACTCTTAGTGAAGCCCAGACTTTGAAAGGGCTTGTGCCTACTAGGGGACCAAATCCTTTCAGCCGTGCCCTGGAACTTGCTCCACGGAGCACCTGATGTGAGGTCTTGACACCGTCCAACTGGGCCACTAAACTGGTCAGCGATGTCTTCGACCTCGGTTGGTCTTGGCTCTGTCCAACCGGGGACCCAATCCAGTCAGCAAAGCCTTTGACTGGTTGCTGGGCCCGAAGCCCCCCCACCACGTCAAGGTGGTCCCCAATCGTGGGGAATCAGATGGTTAATGGTGTCTTGAGTTTGGTGTTCCAAACGGAATTAATTAAAACAAACACCACGTCAAGGTAGTCCCCTATCGTGGGGAGTCAGATGGTTAATGGTGTCTTGAGTTTGGTGTTCCAAACGGAATTAATTAAAACAAACACCACGTCAAGGTAGTCCCCTATCGTGGGGAGTCAGATGGTTAATGGTGTCTTGAGTTTGGTGTTCCAAACGGAATTAATTAAAACAAACACCACGTCAAGGTAGTCCCCTATCGTGGGGAGTCAGATGGTTAATGGTGTCTTGAGTTTGGTGTCCCAAACGGAATTAATTAAAACAAACACCACGTCAAGGTAGTCCCCTATCGTGGGGAGTCAGATGGTTAATGGTGTCTTGAGTTTGGTGTTCCAAACGGAATTAATTAAAACAAACACCACGTCAAGGTAGTCCCCTATCGTGGGGAGTCAGATGGTTAATGGTGTCTTGAGTTTGGGGTCCCAAACGGAATTAATTAAAACAAACAACAACAATTAGGCACGCATCTGTACTAGGTTCACTGCCGGAGGGAGCTGACCCATAAGGTTCCATACATGCTCAATGGACGAGAAGTCCAGGCAGTAGGGCAGCTATGGGAGAATATCCACACCTTGGATATGGTTCATCGTTGCATGTACAGTGTGTGGGGTGGCATTGTCCTGATGCAGAATCCGTCCAGGCATAGTAGTAAGAAAGGGTCGTGCCAAGGGTTAATGATGTCATCGATGTAACATTCGCCGTTATTATGCCAGAAACGAGCAGAGATGTCCGGCTACCATATGTGATACAACCCCATACGTTGTACCATGGTGGGATTGGGTTGGGTTGTTTTACCTCTGAGCGGCACTTTTTTGCACACCATGGGCTAAATGGCCAGGTCACATGGACCCCGAAGGCACAGAGAAGGTTGGGGGAGGGGACCCACTGGAACAGCTGTTGGGAGACAGATGGTAGCCTCCCGTCAAGGCCATCCAGCGTGTTCTTTAACATGCACAGGGTATGGCTCTCCCGCACACGGGGCCACGGCTTAACGTCCCATCCGACGGACGGCGGCCTTTCCAAGCCCATCGGTGTCCCCTATTGACCGTGGGCAGGGCGGGGAATTTTGCGGAGATAAATCTCAACGCTGACCCAGCTGGGACTCGAACCTGGGAACTACAGATTACTAGCCTGGCGCGCTACCGACTGAGCCACCCCCGCCCCACCATGGTGGGAAGCCATATGGTACAATGTATGAGGAGCCATGGTGGCGGCTAATGGAATAGGCTTTCTCGTGTCAATGACGATATCGACGCCATGAGGACAAATTGGTTTGGTTGGTTGTTTGGGGTTTTATGGTGCATTGGCAGCTTAGGCCATAATGCGCCAGACGAGATAAATAAAAGGATAAAAGAAACAGACCCACGACCAAAGTTAAAAGTCAATACAGTAAAATGTAAAAAACAAAACGAATATAAATAAAAAATAGAAAAACAAGAAACATGTGTAAAGCAATAAATATAACGGTATAAATGGTAAAACCAACCCAGGTGTAAAAGACCCAGGTTGTATAGGATAAAAAAGACAAATCCATAAAATTACAGTCGGTTAAAATAACTAGTAAATCGTAAAAAAGCAAACACAGGAGGTAAAAAGGAGTCATTAGATAAAAGATGTCTGAGTGTAAGGGGCTCGGACGCAAAATAATAGGGGGCGGGGGTGGCTCAGTCGGTAGCACGCCAGGCTCGTAATCTGTAGTTCCCAGGTTCGAGTCCCAGCTGGGTCAGCGTTGAGATTTATCTCCGCAAAATTCCCCGCCCTGCCCACGGTCAGTAGGGGACACCGATGGGCTTGGAAAGGCCGTCGTCCGTCGGATGGGACGTTAAGCCGTGGCCCCGTGTGCGGGAGAGCCATGCCCTATGCACGTTTAAGAACAAGCTGGATGACCTTGACAGGGAGGCTACCATCTGTGTCCCAACAGCTGTTTCAGTGGGTCCCCTCCCCCAACCTTCTCTGAGCCTTCGGGGTCCATGTGACCTGGCCATTTAGCCCATGGTGTGCAAAAAAGTGCCGCTCAGAGGTAAAACAACCCAACACACAATGCAAAATCATGAAAAGTAAAATACAAACGACGTTCAAAGTTAAAACAAGAACAATGAATTAAAATATGTTTGATCGTTAAAATGGTGTCACAAAACTCGCACTTAGGTTCGTCGTCCTCCTTAAGAAGAAATGAATATGTGAGAAACGAATGACCTAAGTGGAGTTGAGCAAGCACAACTTCCTCCTTCGATTCCTGCGGAAACAAGACTGCCACGGTTTGACAATGGGCTTCATCTCGAAAAGCTTGTTAGCAGCCTGTTCAGACCAAGATCTCTGCCACTGTGCCCGGAGCTCGATGGAAAAACGCTGCTGAAAGTCCAGGTATGGAACAGGCAGCGGAGAGTCGAACAAGGCTGACCTGGCAGCAGCGTCTGCAAAGTCATTGCTCCTGATCCCGATATGACCGGGCACCCAACAGAAGAGAATCATGGTGGTGGCTGCCAGACGACCATGTGGACAAATGATCGTCTGGCATGTCGAAACAGAATCGGGACTAATCTGTGAACAACACTCTCCTCCATTCAGTAGTCCAATGTTGACTCACTCAACACCAGTGACAGCGTAACCAGAGATGTCACTGCAATGGCAGATGCCGGATTGGACATCTTGCCCTAATTCTTGTGTCATGCGAACATTGCCTAATGGTTTATGTGGAGACCATGGTATCCATAGTGTCCACAATACACTCTGCAGCACAGTCGCTGTGGTGAAAGGGTTGCGAACTGTAGTGTGGCATGTTGGTCCCATACTGTCCTTCACGTCATATGTGCTCCTTGAGGTTGCATGAGATGCACTGTTGCACTGTGCTCACATTGCATTCCATGCATGCAGTGATCGCTAGAAGACTCAATCTGAGCTCTCGCATATCAACGATTCCTCTCTCTCAAAAGGTATCAATTGTGCATAAGGGTATCATAAGGAGATCATATCCTGTGCACATTAAAGAACAAACTGGATAACCTTGACAGGAGGCTATCATCTGTCTCCTAACAACTATCCAGTGGGTTCTCTTCCTCCATCCCATTTCCCGAGGTCTCGGGGTCCTTGTGACATAGCCATTTAGTCCATTGCGTGCAAAAAAAGTGCACTCAGAGATAAAACAACCCAACCCACAGATAAAGATGATAGGACAATGTTTTCTATCCCTTTATACAGTGGCGCACCCAGAGGGGGGGGGGGGGGGGCAAGAGTCCCTGGCATCCCCAAAGAAAAGGAAAAAAAAACACTAGAAAATTTTCCAAAAATCTTTTCCTAATTAAAATTCATTTTTTATATTTATGTTGTGTCGTGTCTTCTATTTCTATACTACTTATGAATTAGCGGTCACATAAGGTGGGAATACCCTATAGCTCTCAGGAAAAACGGCCGCTGTGAACACAAGGCGAACGAATCGGACGGACCGAGCGCTACTTCGTTTACCCTAGCCGGGCCAGCGGACCCCTCGCCCCCCCCCCCCCCCAATATTAAATCCTGAGTGCGCCACTTCCGTTATATATATATTTTATATACAATTAAGATAATATGGTAAAAGTTTACTGCATATGGTATTGAACGTTTAACTCACATGGTGTTTATGGCCATGGTCATGGCCACACCCAATACTTCGTTCCAGAAAAAAGAATGGAGAGATAAATCTGAAGATCAAAGAAAGCAATCAACCAATGAAATGAGGCCACACCACATAAGTTCTTGCAAGAACCACTTGCATATGTAATTCCGCCATTGCAAATAGTTCCACACCTAATGCCAGAAATAAATACTTTTTCTAATGTACGTTATTATATATAGTTTACGAAAGTGAGCAATTTAAAATTCTATTTTTAGTTTTGGAATATTTCAAAGTACTGATTGAAGCATAATTTTTTCTACAATGGTATATTAGCGACTAGATGAATTGCCCAATGTTGCTCAAGTCGTTGATGACGTCAGCGTGCGCTCTCATAACACGTGGCAAATCATCGTCAGTTTTATTTCCGTTTCGACAGATTTTAGTCCCTTTTAATTCCCGAGATATTTGATCGAACGGTCCCAAATTTCATACACGGGTTCCCACGTTGTCACGCTATGTTGGGTAAAAAAAATCTGGTTCTTATCTGCAATGGAGCGCCTTAATATAATAGTTTCTTTGAGGGTCTGGCAACAGTTGGTGGCTTTCTCGATTAGAATTTGCGAATGAACAGACGCTACGTATGAAGAAAGGAGTAGAAAGACGGTTTATCCAAAATAATGATTTTTAACCATCTATTTAACCTATCGACTTTATATTTTGCACTGTAGATTCTCATGCTATTCTCTTAATCTTCTGCCAAAATGGGGCAGGGGTGGCTCAGTCGGTAGCGCGCCAGGCTCGTAATCTGCAAAATGGGGCGGGGGTGGCTCAGTCGGTAGCGCGCCAGGCTCCTAATCTGCAAATGGGGCGGGGGTGGCTCAGTCGGTAGCGCGCCAGGCTCGTAATCTGCAAAATGGGCAGGGGTGGCCAGTCGGTAGCGCGCCAGGCTCGTAATCTGCAAAAATTGGGCGGGGGTGGCTCAGTCGGTAGCGCGCCAGGCTCGTAATCTGCAGTTCCCAGGTTTGAGTCCCAGCTGGGTCAGCGTTGAGATTTATCTCATCAAAACTCCCCGCCCTACCCAGGGTCAGTAGGGAACACCGATGGGCGTGGAAATGACGCAGGATGGACGTTAAGCCGGCCACATGTGTGGGAGAGTCATGCCCTGTGCGAATTAAAGAACACGCTGGATGGCCTTGACAGGAGGCTACCATCTTTCTCCCAACAGCCGTTCCAGTGGTCCCCTCCTCTTAACCTTCTCTGAGCCTTCGGGGTCCTGGTGACCTGGCCATTTAGTCCATGGTATGCAAAAAAGTGCTGCTCAGAGGTAAAACAATCCAACTCTGCCAAAATTCCAGGTATTGCGAACCACAGTTTTGGCGACCACAGATATATATTATTATAAAAAACACGCCGAGAAGCTCCGTAACGAGTTGAGGATTGATACATTTTGATTGGCTATCGTGGTTAAGCGTAATAAGACAAGATTAGACCAAAAAAAACCTCTGTGAGGGAGACTCTTCTCTATTCTTTATGTGAAACGGAGTATAGATACATCGCTATATGACAGATACTGAATAGCTCGAATGTTCCCATATACAAAACAGTTTTCGTGTTGTCAATAAAAATGCCACTAGAAGCAGCAACATACTTTATTTTAAATTCCATTATCAATACCACACATCTGTGAGTTGAGAGATTTGGATTGTTTTATCTCTGAGTGGTGCTTTTTTACACACAATGGCTAAATGGCCAGGTCATAAGGATCCCAAGGACTCAGAGAAGGTTGGGGGAAGGGTCCCACTAGACAACTGTTGGGGAGACAGATGGTAGCCTCCCATCAAGGCCATCCAGTGTGACTCGAATATGGGAACTAAAGATTACGAGCCTCGTGCGCTACCCATTGAGCCACCCCGACCATTGTGGAGAGAACAGAAGCAAAAAAAAAATAAATGTTCTCACTGAAAATGTATTCAAAATAATTCATGTCAGAAAAGTGAAAAGTCGCAGCATAAAATCATGGGAGAGTATGTGGAGGACACAGATGATTGTTCTCAAGAAGTTACTCCACCTCTTAAATGAGAAGGGGGTGTTGTCTTTTCTCCCCCCCACACCAACGCAACTCAGGGTACTTATGGGGGGGGAGGGGGTCATGGAGGATAAGATAAAATGAAAATTAAAGCTCTCAGTTTATACTGTAATCAAGGTTCAGAGATAAGACCAAAGAAACTGCTGCACCCTAGATTCTCACTGAGCGAGGGGGGCGAGGGGGGCTCAGTCGCGCCAGGCTCGTAATCTGTAGTTCCCAGGTTCGAGTCCCAGCTGGGTCAGCGTTGAGATTTATCTCCGCAAAAATTCCCCGCCCTGCCCACGGTCAGTAGGGGACACCGATGGGCTTGTAAAGGCCGCCGTCCGTCGGATGGGACGTTAAGCCGTGGCCCCGTATGCGGGAGAGCCATACCCTGTTCACGTTACAGAGCATGCTGGATGGCCTTGACGGAAGGCTACCATCTGTCTCGCAACAGCTGTTCCAGTGGGTCCCCTCCCCCAACCTTCTCTGAGCCTTCGGGGTCCATGTGACCTGGCCATTTAGCCCATGGTGTGCAAAAAAGTGCCGCTCAGAGGTAAAACAACCCAACTCACTGAGCGAGGGGAACGGATCTCGATGTTAAAGATGTCTTTTTTTTGTAGTGAGAATTCCGACAATCCAATGGAAAATCAGGGATTTCACATAAGACACGTTAGGCGCTTGCCTTGGGAGGCCAGCATTCAAGTATTACATTTTGTTCATTGAATTCAGCAAGAATATTGCGTCTTTTTAATTATTACAAGGAATAAAAATTCACGTTTTAAGAAGCAGTTTAAAGGACTCTCCTGCCAATCGAAAGTGAACTTTTTAAACGAATCATGAGGATTGTATTGGAATCTTTTCGTATTATATGAATGGAAAATGCATTTAAGCTCCATAACTTTAAAAATAAGCTTTTTGCAGAAAGGTGACATAGGAGATAAAGTATTGATGGCAATCATATTTATCTAGGTCTCGATTTTAAACAATATTCGTTTAATATTTAAACAGTTATTGAAGCTGATATATTTGAAATCAGACGTTACGCTTATGCTCGTTCTCAATGCTGTTTCAAAAAAATTGATTGAATCAAAAACATTACAAATTTTTTTAATATTTAGTTTATTTCAGTAAGAAGTTTGTTGTAACTTTTATAATCTAAAATTTTTTACACTTCTGTTAAATGTTTCAGCTGCCAGAAGTCTTTAAATATTACACTTAATATTGCTCAAAAACAAGTTTTTGGGGGTTTTTTTAAATATTATCAATTTATATATTATTCCAAAGTTTAAGTTTATAGCAGTGTCTCGCAAACTGTGTGCCGCGAGAGATTTTCAAATTGACACTAGATATTCCAAAGATTTCATTTTGACTTGACTTGTGTTATCGACGTGCTTTAATAAAAATCTTTCAGATTTTATCAACTGGGATCTTGTAAGTATTTATCAAGCTTTCTCCAAATTTTGGTATTAATTTTTGTTTATTTCAAGCCATAGAATGGACAAATATTTAAAACAAACACCGAGTTATGATTAATTTTATTTATTATTATATTTATTTTAAATAAAATAGATTTAACGAAACTTCAATTTTCCTCTTTTTACGTAACCATCAAAAATTCTTTTTTAGGTGTGCCGCGGAAAAAAAATTAGATTCAGTGTGCCGCGGGGAAAAAATTAGATTCAGTGTGCCGCGGAAAAAAATTTGATTCAGTGTGCCGCGGAAAAAAATTAGATTCAGTGTGCCGCAGAGTAAAAAAGTTTGCGAGACACTGGTTTATAGCTTTTTCATTCCCACAAACATGGAAGTGTCGCAATATTTTGATCGTTTAGATCAGAGGTTCCCAAATTGATTTGTCCTACCGCCCCCTTTTCAGAAAAAAAATTATCCAGCGCCCCCCTGGAAATCTACCTTCTTTAAGCGAACAAACAGAAAGATGCAGTGACAAATTTCCTTTCATTTATGTATCTATATTTCTACCTACGTCCTACAACATAGTAAAGAAAGATGTTGTTGTAAATAAGATATCTTGAAGCTTGAAATTATAAAATTATTTATTAAAATCAACCATAGTAACATTCGCATTACACACAGAAAATTAGGATAACGAAGAATAGTTTTATGTGTTTATTTGGAAAATAAAATAATCACTACGACTTTAACTCTATGTTACACAACAGATGAAACATGTACGAACGGTTTTCCAAAAATGTTTTATCTTCCCTTCTTTCTTTATACTTCCACCGCCGTCCCCCGAGGCTACTACCGACCCGAGGCTACTACCGACCCCCCTTGATCGCTTCAGCTCCCCCCAGGGGGTGGTATCGCCCACTTTGGGAAACTTTGGTGTAGATGCTCATTTCTTCGTGCCCAATGCAGGAAAAGAAGAAAAAAACTGTTTACATTCGAAAATGAATAATTTGATTTTTAAATTATTACCTCACACATATGTATATGCTACGTTTGGATGATATTAATTTATTACAATTTTACATTATTTGGAAACAAAGTTGTGTTATTGATCAATAACTGTTTAATATAATTAAATTTTCTGAAATTTTACAATTTTCCATAGAAATTTAAAAACTGTGTTTAAATACTGTGCACCACTGCTTCTTGTGATTAGAGTGCGCGTGAGGTGTAAATGCAGCCATTTCAAGGAGAAAGTGGCATTTCGTCAGAAAGTCTGAACAAATGCAAATTAACAAATTTGCCTTTGGGTAATACGCGCTACTATTTTTGGCTCCTTTAAAAACAGTTCAATAATGAGAAGAAAGGAAAAAAATTACCCAGCTTCAAATCCGCACTATCAAATTAATATACGATCTAGTTTTGATTGCTTATATTTCATAAACTCCTTTTTTATCGAAACGAAGAGGGAATTGTTTGACAACCAATAATTAATATATCATCTCTTCTGAATAGTGCTGCCATCTAGGTGTATCAGTTAAAATTATATATTAAAATTCATATTTTAGTATTTCGCTTCATTCAACATTTTAGAGATAATATTAATGACAATTCAATCAGACCTTTAAAAGCATTCATATAGAATAAATATTAAGTTTTCTTTCATTTTTCTCTTTATGAAAGATTGTTATAAAATGAAATTGAACTCCCAGATAGAGTAGGTTTAATGTTCTCTCCCAGATGGAAGCACAAGCAACAAACCTTTCATGAGATGAATAACAAGAAAACGATAATTTATTCTGCCAATAATATTTCTTTTCCAATAATATGCCTGAGATAATATTTAACCGGAATAAAAATATCGTAACTGTCCTCTTAATTACTTAAAGTTTGAGTTTGCAAACATTTCTACAAATCTTTCCTGTTCAGCTACAGTTTCAACGATTCTGCATATATAACAGTCGATCCAATTCTTATAATAATTAATATTGGAATTCATATTCTCATCTGTATTTTACTTTCATTCATAAAGTTACCCTCGCAGATCTTCGAAAGATGGAATCATAATACATGATACATAAAGACATAAAAACGAACCATTTTTACAACTAATGAAAGTAAAATAAAAGAAAGTCGGAAAAAAAAATATTTACGAATATCAGTAGTAGAAGAAAGATGAACACTTGATTTTTTTATTAGGACTGATAATCAACCGTTTCCTCCATAAAAAGAAACACTATTTTTTTTTCATAAAAAAAAAATCATTGGATGGCTTTATGAAAAGGAATGCAGTTCACAAACTGCTGCTTTTAAATTTCGTTTCTATACCACTAAATTTCACTGGTGGAAAAATGGTCTAAAAATAATGTCTTTAAATCGTTAACAGAGTTTTTACTAAATATATCGAGCTTACTTTATC
The DNA here is from genome assembly GCA_038380435.1 of Ryuthela nishihirai. NCBI lineage: Eukaryota > Metazoa > Arthropoda > Arachnida > Araneae > Heptathelidae > Ryuthela > Ryuthela nishihirai. The sequence goes on along the minus strand of JAWZYU010000004.1, from coordinate 87,555,256 downwards.
GTCCTGCACAGAGAAAAAATCTGAGGAAAGCAAAACAGTGAGACATGGAGGAAATGTCTTTCCCGACTAATAGAGTGATTGATTCTAATGTCTCACAAGTATGCTTGAAAAGAGTGAATTCAATCTCTCAGAAGTAAAATGGGGCAAATGCAAAAACCCTGTAATGACAATCAAGTGATTAGCATAAATAAACGTGTTTTCCGATTTTGTTTTTACCAAAGGCACCTTAAACAGATAAGTAGTAACAGGACAACTTGGGGCACCCCCATTAGTGCTTCCCCCTATGCCATCACCGACCACTTTTCCTTATCAATATTCATATGAGGAGGCGTGGTCACATGGGGGAAAGCACTATGAGGGTGCACCAAACTGTCTTGTTACTACTCAGATATATCCTACTCTGCGTCGCTTTGTTTATTATTATTACAGGTTTCTGAGCAGGCTCTGAACTGGAATAAACAGAATCCATAAGGGTTTGGGTTGGGTTGTTTTACCTCTGAGCGGCACTTTTTTGCACACCATGGGCTAAATGGCCAGGTCACATGGACCCCGAAGGCTCAGAGAAGGTTGGGGGAGGGGACCCACTGGAACAGCTGTTGGGAGACAGATGGTAGCTTCCCGTCAAGGCCATCCAGCGGGTTCTTTAACGTGCACAGGTTATGGCTCTCCCGCACACGGGGCCACGGCTTAACGTCCCATCCGATGGACGGCGGCCTTTCCAAGCCCATCGGTGTCCCCTACTAACCGTGGGCAGGGTAGGGAAATTTTGTGGAGATAAATCTCAACGCTGACACCAGCTGGGACTCGAACCTGGGAACTACAGATTACGAGCCTGGCACACTAGCGACTGAGCCACCCCCGCCCCTGGGGGAAAGCACTATGAGGGTGCTCCAAACTGTCTTGTTACTACTCAGATATATCCTATTCTGCGTCGCTTTGTTTATTACAGGTTTCTGAGCAGGCTCTGAACTGGAATAAACGGAATCCATAAGGGCTGAAGTAAACTGTGTATGGTTGCATCAATAATTTTATTGATGTTACAAATAAATGCAGCCTAAAAAATCACCAATTTTATGCATTTAGTCTGTATCATTTGAATGTATTTTAATTTCAAAATTACTGTACTTTGAAATAACCATACGAAACCCTCTTGAATATATTCAAGAATGAAGAAATGATTAAAAGACCTGAATTATTCTTTTTAGTGTACTAATGAGACACTTAGGTTTGATGAGATGGATAGTTCCTTTAAATATTTGCTAGAATAGTAGGCAAATACTTTTCATTGCTTTTGCAATTGATTTAACTTGACCTCTTTGCATTTTTATGTTTTTGAAAAGAGTGAATTCAATCTTTCAGAAGTAAGATGTGGAAAATTGTGTGAGGATTACCAGAGTGTTCTTTATTTTGCTCTTTATGAGTATTCATCCTTAATCTGCATTCAGAATTCTTCAAGAGTAGGGGGAATTCAAAATAAAGAACACTCTGGTAAACCTCACACAATTTTCCACATCTTACTTCTGAAAGATTGAATTCACTCTTTTCAAAAACATAAAAATGCAAAGAGGTCAAATTAAATCAATTGAAAAAACAATGGAAAGTATTTGCCTACTATTCAGAATTCTTCAAGAGTGTCCGATGACAAAATGGGATTGTAGTGTTACGTGTTTCCGAATTTCTCTTTTTCTTTGAGATTAAGTTGCGATTGGTTTGATTTTTGAATGAAAGCATTTCTGAACCAATCATAATTGTCAAGTAAAGTATTTCTCAACCAATCATACTTGTCAACAGATACATTTGTAAAATACTGTTTAACTATATTATCCAATGTTTAAACATGTTCACATAGAAGAGGCATGAAACTTAACTTTTCTTGCAAATTCTTAACTTATTAAAATAATTTTATGGAATAATATGGAACCCAAAGGAACTAAAAGTAAACTGTGTGTACACTTAATAATTTCATTAATATTATTACTGAATGCAACCTAAAAATCATTCTATAGATATATATTTCTTTTTTCAGAGCATTAATTGTATTTGAAGAAACAGGTCTGTAAAATGCAACTAGGTTTTCGCTGGTAGGAAATCTATATGTTACCGCTAAAGCTCGAAAGCCGTTAATGTGCACATTACCTAGCTAATCTGCAGATTAACTGATTTGCTCCGTTAAAGTGCGGAATCAAGAGTTTTCCGCATTTTACCTAGGTAATGTGCACATTAACGGCTTCCGTATCGTTAAAGTTCAAAAGTTTGTTTCTCTCATAGTGGTGAATCTCTTGAATATGAATCTTCGTGTCACATGATTCACTCGTCCGCATTATAAAAAACGCCCCGGATGAGTGGAGGTCAAGTGAGAACGAATCGGTAAAGTGATTCATTCTTGATAACGAATCACTAAAATGATTCATTCTTGATAACGAATCACTAAAATGATTCGTTCTCACTTGGCCTGCTCATTTTGAGGGCGTTTTTTATAATTCGGACGACTGATTCATGTTGACAGAGGGATGACCCTGGTTTCAACTCTACTCTCGGACACTAGATAAATAACATTATGTTAATTTAAGCATACAGAAACGTCCCTGTTGTTCCAGCAAAGATCTTATTTTCACTTTAACGAGTGCCTAATAGGTAATGTGCAGATTATCCAGGTAATTTGCAGATTACCTAGGTAATTTGAGAAATGAAACAATTTTCCGCACGTTAACGGATCACCCTAGTTAATCTGCACAATACCTAGATAATCTGTAGAATAACTGATTTCTGCACTTTAGCGGTAACATATGCACCAATCCCCTGTGATGATGCACAGAACAGCAAGCAGAGCACTTAAGTCCGACCCCGCCTTCAGGTGGCGGGGTCGGACCGTTAGTATCTTTCAAAAGATATACTCTCTTGTGGAAAGGAACGGAACGGGAGTGCTGCCACATTAGTGTGGCCTACTGATCTGAAATACTGTGACTACGTTTCTTTTTTTTTCTACCCCGCTGAGGAGTGTTTAACCCCACAGGGTCCTGGTGCTGACCATATATACCAACCTGAATGAGATAACGGCTCTGAGCTTGATTATGAATCCTGAATTTGCTGCACTGGTGGGCTTCTGTTGAGGGAGAACCTTTTGCTGCATTTTCTGCTTGTTTGTGGGTTGACAACCCCAAGTGAATAGATTCACAGGATATATTTATCAGCTAGTAGATAATCTTTATATAAAAGGCCATCACAATTACCTTAACCCTTGCTTCTACATTGTCAAACATACATTGGAGGAAGCACTACTAGTGTAGATGGCTTTAGTAGTGGGGGAGGAGGTTTTTTTCTCCATGCCTGCGATTAGGGGGCTGTTTGATATTGTCGGCACTTCCTTTCTCAATAAACATAGTTTCTTTAAACATGCACTAACCATTTTCTCTCCACAGGTTGTTGGAATGTGAGGACTCTGCACAGAGATTATTCTCTTAATGTCCTCACACACAAATTCCATCGTTATAACTTAGGCATTCTTGGGCTGCAAGAGACTAGAAGGACAGATAAAGGTCAAATTCTTAAAAATAGTCTTAAATTTATCTTTTCAGGGAGGGAAGATGGAAAGCATCTGCAAAGCATAGGTTAGCTTCTCAGAGGTCACGCTTATGATGCTTTTCTAAGACATGAGTGTTTTAATGAGAGGTTTCTTACAGCTAGTTTAAAACAAGCATTAAAGACTTGAATGTTATCTGTTGTCATGTCCCCACTGAGGATGTCGAGTTGGGTTGGGTTATTTTACCTCTTAGCGGCACTTTTTTTGCACATCTATGGGCTAATCAGCCAGGTCACAAAGACTCCGAAGGAGTCTCTTCTCAGTCTCAATCTCAGAGAAGATTGGGGGAGGGGATCCACTGGCACAGCTGTTGGGATGGTAGCCTCTTGTCAGCTGTAGCAGATGGTAGCCTCCTGTCAAGGCCATTCAGCACGTCCTATAATATGCACAGGGTATGGCTCTCCCACACACGGGGCCATGGCGTAACATCCTATCCAAGAGACGGCAGCATTTACCAAACCCATCGGTATCCCCTACTGACCGTGGGCAGGGCGGGGAATTTTGCAGAGTTAAATCTCAATGCTGACCCAGCTGGGACTCTAACCTGGGAACTACAGATTAGGAACCTGGCATGCTACCTGCTGAGCCACCCCCGCCCCTGAGGAAACTGATGACGATGAGAAAGATAGGTTATACGGATAACTTCATGATATTTTGAATTCTGTCAAGAAAGCAGATATTGCCCTTGTTCTAGGTGACTTCAGTATTACAGTTGGTGTTGGCTCTGACCTTTGGTGAGGGGTAATAGGTCCCTTTGATATTGGTAGCTGTAATGGCAATGGGAAAAGTCTCCTACAGGTAAGTAAGTACACGTGGGTTTCACCTGAGGGGCTGCATAAGAAAACGATTAATTTTATATTAATTAATAGCAAATGGCCTAGTTCTGTTAGGAACACCAGGTCATATAGGAGAGCTGAAATTGGATTTGACCGTTACCTTGTTAAAAGCGTCTTGCAACTTAAACTTAAAAAGTGTTGTGCTAAAGTTAAAAAATTTACCTTTGATTCTGAAGTTCTGAAAGACCCAGTTATAGCTTAAGCTTACCATGATAAGTTACTTAGTCATTATGACAATCGTGGTTTGCTTACTACTGAAGTTGTGGAAGAATGGGATCGTTTTAAACAGAATGTTCTTGAAATTAACAGTACCCTTTTGGGAAAAAAGGAGCAGAAAAAGCAAAATTGTTTCAGTGATAAGGCACTGGAGCTAATTCTGAAAGAAAGAACTGTAGAAATATCTTTAATCAACACTCTACTAATCTAACAGAAAGCATTACAACGAGCTGAATAAAGATGTAAAGGTCAGTTAAAAACTGATAAGAGTCTTTGACTTGATAGCTTGCGTGACAAAGCAAAGGAAAGAGCGTAACAGCGTAGCAGCAGAGAATTGTACCAAATAGTTATTGTTTTGTGTGGGAAGAAACGGACTGGTATACCTTGTATACCTGTCCGTTTCTTCCCACACTATTGAAGGATAAACATGATAAGGTTGTTGAAGGTGATTACACGTCATGGTTAGATGGGCTGAGCATTTCAATGATATTCTAAACATTGTGGTTAGTGCTACTCCCATTATTCGTAATGATATATACATTACTGACTGTAATGTTCGTCATATATCACAGTCTAAATTATTTCAGCTGTTTCCAAGCTTGAACTACATAAATCCCCAGGTGTAGATGAAATTACTACAGAAATGCTTAGAGCCATTACAACATTGCTGACTGAAATTTTGAACATCTATGATAAAGGCATTGTTGCTAAGGATTTTGCCACAGCTATTATTACCCCTATTTTTAAAAAAGATGATCGCAGTTCTTGTGATAACTATAGAGGTATTAGTATACTTTCTGTTCCAGGTAAAGTTCTTTGCATGATTGTGCTTAATAGATTTAAGAATCTGGTTGATGGACAACTAGTGATAAATAACGTGGATTCAGAAGTGGTAGGGGATGTGTAGATGAGACAAGTTCGTTAACATAATCAAAGCTGTCTGTCATAATACTGAGTCGTGTGTGAGAGTTGGTAAGACTTGTAGCAATTGGTTTAGTATTGCTTCTGGTATTCGACAAGGGTGCATTTCGTCTCCTTTCGTCATTAGTTTGGTTATTGATTATGTTATACGAAATTCATTGCAAGGGAAAGATTTTGGGCTTAAATGGTCTGGAAATACTAAAATTTCTGATTTAGATTATGCTGATGATTTAGCCCTTTTGGCATATGATGTTGATGAGATGAACCCTTTCATTAGGGCTGTTGATGAGACTGGTAGTAGAGTAGGTTTGGTTATAAACAGAGAGAAAACTAAAGTGATTAAAATTGGTCAGGCAGGTTGTGATTCAGTTCATCTGAATGGTTGCAGTCTTGAGCAGGTATCACAGTTTAATTATCTTGGGAGCTATGTAACAGATAATGGTGATGTGCGGCATGAGATTAACAGACGAATAGGGATTGCTGCCGGGACTTTAAGAATCTATGGAGAGTGTGGAGAAATAAGCGTATACACCTAAAGACTAAAATTAGGCTGTATAATAGCTTGGTATTTCTTTGGTTAGTTATGGTACTGAAACGTGAACTATTTGTAAACAAGATAACAGGAAACTTGATGTTTTTGATACTAAATGCTTACGCAGTATCTCGGGCATTAGATGGTTCAACTTTGTAACTAATGATGATTTTAGGCAAAGGAGTCGGCAACCTCCTGTGAGCAGTATATTGTGCAGAGAGAGACTCCTTTGGTTTGGCCATGTTGCCCGTATGGATAATTATAGATTAGCGAATAGGGTTATGAATAGTGTGCCTAAAGGCCTCAGAAAGGCCTTATTAGAATTGGTGTGCAATGGCCAGATGCAGCAGATGTAGCTCAGGACAGACTTGCTTGGAGAACTAAATTGCACTGTCTGGTTAGACGTTCGTAGACAATGGCTGCTTCAGGATGATGATGAGGAGGAGGACAATGCACTTTCAGTGTTACTTCGCATAAGGTAATTTAACTTGTTCAGATCTTTCAAAAGAAGCCTTAAGTAAGTTAACTTTGGCATAGTATCGTCCGACATTACCTTCGTGGTCATGAGTGAAGTATTTCTTTTTTTTTCAACTGATACACAAACAGAAACACTCTTCCACTGATAACCATCTGGTCTCTGTGGTGAGAATAAGGTTTACATAGTTTGAAATTTTTTTTCACAATGTTTGGAGAATACACGTGATTCAAGTGTACTGCTTTTAATATAGTTCACGATTTTCACGACTTGTTCTAGAATATTTCTTAAGTCTTACTCTTATTGCAACCAGCGCTTCCCGATATAAAAGTTAATGTGTTATGATGATACTACTGTTTTCCTTTTTCATTAATGATACAAATCATTTTACTGATCCGGTCACTGCAGAAGCACCATGTGGGCAAATTCCTAACAAAAATCTCCAAGGTAAACCAACACATTCTAAATAGTTAGGCAATGCAGTGTACCTATCTTGAACTGTTGTAGTTTCTTAAACTTCTTTGAAGCAAAACAAAACTGCTCCAGTATTTCACCATTATCAATCATATTATCAGCAATTGAGCATTCCCTCCAAAATTTGTAGTCACGTCTGCTTGAAAAGCGAAAATTTCACATTTCTTTTCACCTTTATTCGCACATTTCCATTAATGTCAACTGGGACATAACCAGATCAAATCAATAGTGGGAGAGGGATACTAGGATTTATAGGGGTTGTTGAAGAATTTTTATAACAATAAGAAGTGCCTGTGAATCGCAGAAGAACTTTTCGTAGGCATTCTTAGCACGTAAAGGAATCCTTGCATTGCAAAGTAGGAAAAGTTAAAAGTTTCAAAATTTTAGACAGATTAAAAAGATTTCTAGAGGGAGATCACAAGCTTGTCAGAGTGGAGGGTGATGAGCTCTCATGAATCTGTCTGCTAATGATATTGTCGGGAAGAGTTGGGTTGGGTTGTTTTACCTCTGAGCGGCACTTTTTTGCACACCATGGACCCCGAAGGCTCAGAGAAGTTTGGGGGAGGGGACCCACTGGAACAGCTGTTGGGAGACAGATGGTAGCCTCCCGTCAAGGCCATCCAGCGTGTTCTTTAACGTGCACAGGGTATGGCTCTCCCGCACACGGTGCCACGGCTTAACGTCCCATCCGACGGACGGCGGCCTTTCCAAGCCCATCGGTGTCCCCTACTGACCGTGGGCAGGGCGGGGAATTTTGCGGAGATAAATCTCAACGCTGACCCAGCTGGGACTCGAACCTGGGAACTACAGATTACGAGCCTGGCGCGCTACCGACTGAGCCACCCCCGCCCCTTGTCGGGAAGAGGCAGGCAGCTGGGGAGAGCGGGAATTATACCCCCTCCCCCTTTGCATGTTTCTTGCGTATATTTTCTAACGAGGTCCTAGAAATTCAGAGACTCAAGCACGTCACATGAGATTCCCCATCAACCATGGATAATTTCTGGGTATGCTGCTGGAGAGAAGAATCTTTCTAACGTACGAAACGTCTCACCCTGCTCCGGTGTGTAGAGGACACCAATGGGCTTTAAAAGTTCGCCGTCAGTGAGATGCGATGTTAAGCGATAGCTCCATGTGAGGGAGAGCTATACTCTGAATGGCCTTGAACAAGAGAACACGCTGAACGGCGTTGACGAGAGGCTACCATCTGTCTGCTAAAAAGCTGTCCAGTGGGTACCTTCTCTCAACCTTCTCTGAGTCCTCGGGGTCCTTGTGACGTGGCCATTTAGTCCATTATGTGCAAAAAAGTACCAGTCAGAGATATATTGGTTGGTTGGTTGTGTGAGTGTTTTGGCACAAGAGCAGCAAAGGCTATATTGCGCCAAACAAAAAGACATAAAGGGTTAAAAGTCATTGAACCCACAACCAAAGTTAAAATTGACTAAAACAAAACAGTACAAAAAACAAGACTAAGAAAGTAGGAATAAAAAGAACAACAAGTGTATAAGGCAACAAGAACAATGGGTGTGTATAGGACCCATGTAAAATAAAAAAACAAGTAGAAAATCTAATAAAAAACGTAAAAATTCATAAACGAGGAAAATAACCAGTAAAACATAAAAATTCGAAAACAGGAGTTAAAACCGATTCATCAGATGAAAGATGTCCGAGTGTAAGGGGCTCAGATATTAAATCATGTAAGTTAAAATATATACGTCGTTCAAGATTAAAAGCAGGACAAGTGATTAAAATATGTTTAATTCTTAAAATGGTGTCACAAAACTCACACTTAGGTTTGTCATCTGCCTTAAGAAGAAATGAATGAGTGAGAAACGATGACCTAAGCGTAGCTGAGCAAGTACAACTTCCTCCTTGCGATTCCTGCAAAAACAAGACTGTCATGGTTTGACAATGGACTTGATCTCGAAAAGCTTGTTAGCAACTTGTTCAGAACAAGATTTCTACCACTGTTCCCAGAGCTCGATGGAAAAACGCTGCTGGAAGTCCAGGTATGGAACAGGCAGTCGAACAAGGGTGTGGCTGACCTAGCAGCAGCGTCTGCCAAGTCATTGCCCCTGATCCCAACGTGACTGGGCACCCAACAGAAGAGAAAATTGGTGGTGGCTGCCAGACGATGTAGCTGCTGGCGGATCTTGGAGAGAACAGAGTGAGACCGATGTCTCACCGAGATCAAAGCCTGTTAGCAAGCTAAGCAAGTCGGTGTAAAGATGATGATGACGCTTAGCTGCAACATGGTCCAAGGCTGGGCCGATAGCATGCAACTCTGCAGTGAAGATGGAACACTGCAATGGTCTGCAATGATTACATCACAGCAGACCATGGCTGATCCCACAGATGTACTGGACTTCGAGCCATCTGTGAAGACAGGCAAGAAGTCCGGGTGCACAGCACGATGGCTAGCAAAGAGTTGCTGATACACACAGTTGGGTGTAAAGGCCTTCACCGTCCTGCAAAGAGAGAAATCACAGGAAGGGGAAACAGCAAGCCAAGGTGGAAGTGACTCAGCTGTCGACTGTGCGATGCTATTGAGACTGGTGTTAATGTCTCGCATTAAACCTCGGACACGCAAACCGAAAGGATGAATGGTCAATTCTGGCAAAGAAGGCCGTGATGTTCCAAATAGCTGGCCAGCCTGGTATTTATCAATCTTTCCAAAACCTTGCAGATGCAGCTCGTCAATGAAATTGGATGATAATTCGAAGGAATCTTGGGATCTTTGCCTGGCTTAGGGAAGTCCAAGACGATGGCCTCGCACCAGGCGTATGGAAACTGCTCCTTGATAAATATGCTGTTGAAGAGTCGGAGCAGCCGATCCTTACTGGATGGTGAGAGATGTTGGAGTATTGCATAATGGACATTGTCTGACCCGACAGCAGATGCATGGGAACTGTGCAGAGCAAGGTGAAGCTCCTCTGCTGTGAAATGGCCTGTTGTAAGACTCCAGGCCATTCGAAAGAAAAGGACAGTGGAGAGCGTTCAGCCCTGCTCTTCTGTGCCAGAAACTTGGGGGAGTAGGAGGATAAAGAAGAGATAAAGGAGAATGACTCCCCCAGAGTGTCGGCAATTGCTCGAAGATCAGCAATTGCCTGTCCATTGTGCTCCAGGATCGATAATGAGTAGGACGTGTACTTCCCACTCATCTTCCAGGCATTATCCCACACAACCTTAGAACTGGTCATGTGGGTGATAGATGAGGTCATGTGGTGATAGATGAGGTATATTTGATCCAAGATTCGTTCTGGCTCTGGCGCTGGGCGAAACGGGCTTTCGTTCTGGCGCGTTTGAAGGTTGGGGGACGTCGGATATCTCAGAAATACCCCCAAGTCTTGTTCTGAGCCTTACGAGCTGAGGTGCAGTCGGAATTCCACCACGGCTTTGGGAACCATGGAAACCGAGTCGAGGTAGCTTGTAGAGGCAGCTGCATGGACGATACAGTCCGTCATCTCCGCCACTGTAACATTGATTGGCACCTGGTTGACAGAGTGTTTATTGAGCTCAGACAAGATCTCGAAGCCACTCCACTCAGCCCAACCAAGCCTCCACTGGGATACACGTGAAGGGCTGCAAGGCCCCCATGGGAGATGGTGCACACCACGGGGAGGTGATCTCTACCATATGGATTGTCCTCGACCTCCCATGTAAAGAGTGGAAGGATCGAGGAGGAGCAGATAGTGAGATCAATGGCAGTGAATGTGCGGGATGGAGAGTGGAAGTAAGTTCTGACACTGGTGTTCAACTGGGAGAATGATGGACTTAGGAGCCACTGCTCCAGGACCCTGCTGCTCCCATTGATGTCAGCATTGCCCCAGAGTGGACTGTGTCCTTTGAAGTCCCCCATGATGAGAAGGAGGATGGCAGCTGCGAGACGAGGTCATCCTGGAAAACGATGCTTCAGGGTGATAGATAGACAGAACAGACAGTCAACGAAAATCCCACAAAGAAGCAAATGGCAACCGCCTGTAAGTTTGTGGTGAGGGGAATGACCTGGAATGGAGAACCCCCAGGAGCTGGTGACACCCCCACGAGCTGGACCATCTCCATCCTGATCCCAGCAAACGAGAGATGAGTGCCGGATAGTGGGATCGTTGACTGTCTGCAAGTATGCCACCTGAAGGCACACGCATAGCAGTTCGTGTGCCTTCAGGAGGACCTTGATGTCATCGATATTCCTCTGGAATCCACGATAGTTCCATTGTAGGAGTGTGGCCATCTCAGGTCTTGAAAGAATTAGCGGGCGACTTACGATTTATTTTAAATGTTGCCAGCAACGGTTTGGGAAGGATGGGGCAGTCTGTGTCCATGTCCTTAGAGTCGTCTGAGTGACACGGAGCAAAGACAATCGAACAAGGAAGTGTTATAATTTTCTTTTTGACCATGGCAGGGGCCCCTTGGGCTTGGAAAGTCTTGTATCTGTGGGCAGGTTGGTGGAGGTCTTCCAAGAGTGGAAATGGAAGGCACAGATGCAGGAATAGAAACCGGAGTCGGTGTCGATCTCGACATCAAGCATGATCTCCACAGTCAAGAGGTACTTGGCAGCAGGCAAGAAAGATTGAACTGGTGGGACACTGATGTTGGTCTACACCGCTATGGAAGCCATCTTGATGACAAGCTTTTTGATGACCGCACTGGCATAGGAGACCTTGCCAGTTGGAGCAGGTGGTGCAGCGAGCTTCCTCGCTTCTGAATAACTGATGTTATTTAGGGTCTTTAGGCGCTGTACCTCTTTCTCCTCCAGCTACTTTGAACAGTCACAGGAGTACGCCAGATGTTCGCCATGGCAGTTTACACAGCATGCCTTTGCTGTGCAGTCAGGTTCGAGATGATCCTGACTGCCAAAACGAGCACAGGTGGGCTTGCCCCATCATGCAGAGTGGGCATGGCCAAACCTCTGGCATTGAAAACAATGCAGAGGGTTAGGTGTAAATGGCCATACTTCGCCCTCCTTGTAATACCTTGCCTTGATGGAAGTAGGCAGGTGATGCTTGGATGATGGAATGCAAGGTGTGCTGTGTTGAAAGTTAATATTAGTGCCCGGCTGCATACTAACTTTCCATCATGGCAAGTCAAAACCTGGTGGACTGCTATCACTCCCTGGTATGAAAAAGCTCCGAGAGGATTTCCTCCTCAGAAACTTTGAGGAGGCCCCACTCGGAGATCACGCCCTTGGAGGAATTGAGCGTCTTGTGTGGAGTGACTTCGACTGCCACTCCACCAATTGCTGTTACTTTCAAAAGGAGCTCCGAATATTTGGAGCATGCAGTTTCCACCTTCAAGTCCCCAGATTTAGATGCTTGACAGAATATGGTTCTCCCACAAGATCTTTGATACCCTTATTAATAAAAAATGGGGACATGTCTCCAAGCACCTGATCACCAGTAGAATGGATGACCAGGAACCTCGGAGATGGAGACACACATGAAGACGATGGCGAAGACAAAGAAGATGGGGGTTCATGGCGAGCCCTCTTGGCCGCATTGGCCAGTGAATTTTGAGTTGTAGAACTCATGGTTGTGGTTTGGAATTCAGTGCCTGTTGTCCCCACCCACCATGGAGTCCAACAATTGGATGCCCAATTGAGTGCCAAGGTTGCCCGGGCAACATACCCACAGACCCAGTGAGCCAAGCCCTCACAACGAAACAAAAAGAGAAATGGTAAGAAACTCATCTGAGGTCCAACAAAAGATAATAAGCAAAATATTAATAAAGTGTGAGGAAAGAACTGGCCTCACAAAAGAAAACAATAATATTTGGTGAACGTGTGGGGAAACTCGTAAACTGTTACCTGGACATGGGCAAGGTTACTCACCGATCTGCACGGTTGACCCCAGCAGGACCTGCCCACCAGCCGATTGTTCCTGAAGGGGCTGCCCCAGGATCTCCTGTTTACCTGAAGCAGAGGCCAAATCAATGTATAGCAGTGGCCACCAAAACCGCTGCCCAGCCCCATGACAGACAGACTCCCCAATGGCAAAACAGCCAAAGGGGACCCCACTAGTCATGAGCCAGGGGAGAAGATGGGGACCTCCGAGCAAATGCCAGATCCTCCTTTCCAGGCACAGGGTCTCTGTGGATGGCGAGCGAGCATTCAGGACCCTGTGAAAGATACCCAAGCCAGCGGAACCTTCACAGGGTGGAACTCACCACAGGCACGAGCTCGCACTGATTGGTCAGAGATAGAACAACCCAACTGTTTTCAATTTTTTTTTCAGCTTCACTCCAAAACATTGTCTTTATCATAACACTTGCAAGTCTATAGTCTTTATTCTGCTACTAAAATGGTGGCTCCTTTTACTCTTTTAGTAAAAGACAGATATTTGTTTCCCAGCATTTCAAATAATATCAAAGTAGTCCTGTGGTTTGTCAAAGAAAATAATTTGAAATGAATTTCAAAGTAGTCCTATGGCTCGTCAAAAACATTTCAAAGAAATTTCAAAGTAGTCCTGTGGTTCTTGAATAATTTCAAAGTAGTCCTGTGGATTGCGAATGAACCGAAAACATGGTGACTATGTTTTCAGTCCTTTCGCAAGTCAGACATTCTGGAATAGGACCATATTCATCACTATAACGAGTTTGTTTGCTTGGGGTTTTATGGTGCATGAGCTACTCAGGCTATAATGTGCCAAACGAGGTAAAAAGAAGCTAAAAGACAAGTACCCCATAACCAACGTTAAAACCAAATGCTGTAAAAGGCAAAGCACAAAATCAACAAGATATATATATAACAAAAACAATAAAAACAAGATGTAAATATAACAAGAAAACCAACAAGTTTTATATGTAACCTGAACAACCCAGGTGTGAGGCCTGGGTTGCCACATTGTTTCAAAAATAGCCGCAATGTTTCAAAAAGGTAAAAACTGGCGGTAAAACATGGTGAAATGATCAGATAAAAGATGTCCGAGTGTAAGAGGCTCGGACATAAAATTATGAAAGCTAAAGTAAAACTGACGTTCAAAGGTAAAACATGGACAAGAGACTAAAATATGTTTGGTTGTTAAAATGATATCCCAAAACTCGCACTTAAGTTGGTCGTCCACCCGTAGAAGAAACAAATGAGTTATAAATCTGCCGGTTCCATATCTGGATTTCTGACAGTGTTTTACGATCGAGCTCCGGGCACAGTGGCAGAAATCTTGGTAAGAACAGCTTACCAACAAGCTCTTTGATCATCAAACCATGGCAGTCATGGGTTGTTGTTGTTTTACCTCTGAGCGGCACTTTTTTGCACACCATGGGCTAAATGGCTAGGTCACATGGACCCCGAAGGCTCAGAGAAGGTTGGGGGAGGGGACCCACTGGAACAGCTGTTGGGAGACAGATGGTAGCCCCCCGTCAAGGCCATCCAGCATGTTCTTTAACGCGCACAGGGTCTTTCTCTCCCGCACACGGGGCCACGGCTAAACGTCCCATCCGACGGATGGCGGCCTTTCCAAGCCCGTCGGTGTCCCCTATAGACCGTGGGAAGGGCGGGGATTTTTGCAGAGATAAATCTCAACGCTGACCCAGCTGGGACTCGAACCTAGGAACTACAGATTACGAGCCTGGCACGCTACCGACTGAGCCACCCCTGGCAGTCATGTTACCACAGAAATCGCAAGGAGGAAATTGTACTTGCTCGGCTCCATTTTGGACTGAAAACGCAGTCCCAAGTGGGATGGCCAGGCAGAGATCACTATTTAGAAACATATGGTAGGGACAACTGCTGACGGCAAAGAGATACAGTTCGTCGTTCTGAACGTAAAGACTGTGGATCGGTGAGGTGCAGAAGGCTCCCATGCAAACACGGAGGACCTGGTGATGGAGGGGGTCCAGCACCTTCACCACTGAATTATGGGCGGAGTCGTATACCTGGGATCCGTACTCCAGTTTCGATCGGACAAGTGCATGGTAGAGGCAGAACAAAGAACATTGGTCAGCTCCCCAGGACAGAGAGGAGAGGACCTTGACGATGTTCAATGCCCGCGTGCACTTGGACCTGAGATGACTTATGTGTGATAAAAAGGTCAATTTCAGATCGAAGATGAGACCGAGAAACTTGGTCTCCACCACAATTGAAATGATGTTATCTCCGAGCCATAGCTCCGGATCCAGATGAAGATTGCGGTTGTGGCAAAAGTGCACACAAGCGGTCTTCTGTGGGAGGAACTGAAACCCATTTGCCGTCGCCCAAACCGAAAGATTGTTCAGGGCAATTTGCAGTTGTCTTTCAATGACCCTCATGCTGGACGAAGAGCAAAAGATGCTAAAATCGTCGACATAGAGGGCATTGCCTACAGATGGAGGAAGTTGTCTAGTAATAGAATCAATCTTGACCAGTGAAGGTACATGGCCTTATAACAACTGAAGCATTAGATGAAAAAAAAAGTTTCGTCGGGAATGGGAACCGAGCCAATGATTGACCAAATTCATTGCCTGCACGCACTTGGCCCTCAGATGATGAATATGAAATGCTACATTTGTGGTCGATGATGAGATTAAGAGACTTGGTCTCTGCCAAAACAGAGACCACTCTAAGTTGCATCTAGGAGATGGAATCTCCGAACTGCATTCAGAGTCGAAATGAAAATTACGCTAGCAGTAATAGCGCACACAATCAGTCTTCACGCGAAGAACAGAAATCTGTCCATCGCCACCCAGCACTGTTTATGGTTATCGTTCAATGATTCTCATGTTGGAAAAAGAACAAAAATGTTGAGAGAATGCTCGAGGAGGAGAATATGGAAATATCAATGACAATGAAATACCAGAAGTGGAGTGCAAATAAGTACTGATACCAGTATTCAAAGTGTAAGAGAGAGATCCTCAAACTATTTCTCGACACCACCCCTCTTCAATTGGTTATCAAGTTGTTTTTATTTCTGAGCTGCACTGTTTTTGCACACAATTGACTAAACGGTCATGTAACAAGGACCCCAAGGGCTCAGACATAGTTGGGGAAAAGGGACACACTGCACTGTTGTTAGGAAACAGATGGTAGCCTCCTGTGAAGGACATCTAGAGTGTTCTTTAGCGTACAAATGGTATGGCTCTTCTGCACACGTCGTGATGGCTTAATATCCAATCCAATGGACAGCGGCTTTCCAAGCTCATCGATGTTTCATTTTGATGGAGAGCTAGTTG
The DNA here is from genome assembly GCA_038380435.1 of Ryuthela nishihirai. Classification (NCBI taxonomy): domain Eukaryota; kingdom Metazoa; phylum Arthropoda; class Arachnida; order Araneae; family Heptathelidae; genus Ryuthela; species Ryuthela nishihirai. The sequence goes on along the minus strand of JAWZYU010000004.1, from coordinate 87,539,084 downwards.
GGGGGGGGGGGGAGGTTTAACGGAGATGAATCTCAATACTGGCCCAGGTGGTGGTCGAACCTGGGAACTACAGATTACGAGCTTGGCGTGCTATGCACCAAGCCAACACCCATCCCCAGTTGGTGTCAGCACATTGCTCTTACAAGAATTCTTACAAGGAATTCCTTTCAATTGCATTTTGACTGCAAAATCCACCCGAACAGGTTCAATTAATAATAAAGATCATACAGGTTGAACCCACCAGTCTATTGATCCTGAGTGAAACACCCGAGGACCTCCCGTTTCTCTGAATCAGAGACCGAAGCAGTAAAGGCTACCCAGCCTAAAGTTGACCAGGCTTCCTGAAGGCAAAACAAAAAAAAGAGATCCCAGAAATTAGAAACATATAGCTTTCAAGCAACCTCAAGATCCTCCTTTCCAAAATTATACTGTCTCAGCTCACGCCAAATAGCAGATTGGGCATTTAGGAACCAGCCGGAAAAGTGGAACCTTTCCTGAATATTACGTTTCACCACGTGCAGGGCCCAATATTGAGGTGGATTATTTTAGGATGTCGTTGTAAAAGTTATGAAAATATCTTAATAGGTTTATATTTGGCTTTTTTTTACGCTTTTTTTTCTCTACCTTCTTATTTTAATTACAGTCATATAAGCTATAAGCATTTACCTACCACCCTCACCAAAAAGAAATGGGAAACCTTTTTAACAATTATTCAACTATATCTCTCCAACCACGAGAATGATCCAGACAAGTTATGCATCAAATGCAAGCGTTTGACTTCGGAGTAACATAGGAGTGTGATAATCCTCTTTATAAACTACAAAAGCGTTTTTCAAACTTTATTGTCCCACTAACCTTTTCATGGGAATATATAATCTCGTGAACCCCCTTACAAAACTATTTTGGAGTTATTGTTCCATTTCAGGAATTCTTGAATCGAAACTTTATAGAATCTTTTTTTCCTTTTTATAAATTTGTTAATTATGCTGTGTAAAGTATAATCCGTAAACACCACGGTTGGATCTCTACGATATATATCTTATTGTGCAGTGATAACTATACAGGGTGAATCTGAAAAAGTGGGCAAAACTTTACGGGGTGGTAGAACGCAGCTATACGAGCAATATTCGTCATAGAATGTATGGTCGGAATGCAAAAGGCGAGCCGCTAGGTGGCGTTGGAAATGGTATAAAAGGGTCGGTCCTCGCACCCAACGGCATTTCTACCGTGGATTGCCGAGAGGATGGGTGGTTATACTAACCACGAAATGGCGGATATGCACTTTGTGTACGTTATTTTTATGCCGTTGGGTGCGAGGACCGACCCTTTTATACCATTTCGTGGTTAGTATACCCACCTAGCGGCTCGCCGTTTGCGTTCCGATCATACATTCTATGACGAATATTGCTCGTATAGCTGAGTTCTACCACCCCGTACAGTTTTGCCCACTTTTTCAGATTCACCCTGTATAAGTAATATTGTGAAATAACTGACATAATACCAAAAGCAAGTCTGTGTATACTTTAATTTACAACTAGGAAATCCATTATGCTCTTATTGCACAAAACTGCTTAGTAGATTAACAAATGCTTCACAAAATCATATGTACTTGAATTATAAATTCGTTTTCAACAGCATTAAATCAATTCTACTTGTACTTTTTATTGTTTTCAACTTCAATCCTGCTGACATTCTTTACAACTGAGAGAGTTGCACTTTTCCCTTGTTAACAATGTCGACTATTTTCTCCAAAAAATTCGAGCAAAAAAAGTTCCATTCTTCCAAACTACTGTGCATTGGTTAACTAAGGTAACAAACAGATCCTGCTTCTACAATTCATTGCAAAATATATTCATCACAAACATGGAAATTATTGCACACGAAGCACAAGATTATTATTATACAAAAGAATATTAAACAATATTATGGTTGATTTTCTAACCTCAATGGTATCAAGAAAGTTTACATATATGAACAATACCTTGTGTCAAAACGTTCTGTATTCCACTAAAACGAGATTATCTGTAATACTCTACATTTTAATTAATCACCAGTATGTTTGATACATGTTGCTATAACTCTTGAAACAAATTTGAGCTGGTAATACGACGTGGAATGTATCATTAACTTAAAATTTACCTATATCTTATCAACTAAATTGATATGGGATAATTGCAATAAGTCTTGTGGATTTCATTTGTTTATTTTTAAAGCTACCTTTATTTCCAAAGATTGGAATATTTTTACACTTTTCATTCAGAAATGCATATATATATATTACAAATTCTTTCGGGAATCTTGATTTTTTTGTCGAAATTTACATTTCGAAATTCAAAATCAATTTCATTTTTTTTCTCCTCAATCCGGATCAGGATTGCGACGAGATATGAAAATCCTTAAAGGGGGTCTCCGCAGGATCGAAAATCAAAATTGGAGAAAAAAAAGTAAAATCTTCAATACATCTTAACCATTTAGACTTATTTTTCGCCATTAATCAGCACATAAACATAAAGAGAATTTTTTAATTTCGTTGCATTTATTGTCGTTTCATGTGATTGGAATAACAGCAGAAGAAATTTATCCTGAATTGATCAGCCCAGCTTTAAATGAGATAAGATGTTTTACGCACATCTCTTAACAAAACCTGTGTTGGGACTGACAAGATTTCTAAACCATGGAATAAATAGAATAAATAACATCTTTGTTTTACGATATTCGTAGTGGTTTCATGTGTAAGTATAATATTAAATATCAACCCAGTGGTACAGGATGTAGTGCATAAAGGTTTGGCCGCTCTGCAGGGTGAGGTACATGTTAAAAACTAGTGTAGTTGTATAATAGTTTATTTGGTGATGCTACTATTGGGATTAATATTTCAACTTTAGATTATATCTTTGGGACACTAAACATATATGCTTTAGGTACCATTATCAAAGATATACAAAAATAAAATTCAGTTATCTCTATTTCTAAATCGCTTTTTTGTTGCGAAGAGAAAAAAATCCCCCACTAAATTTAATCAGAAGACCACAAAGAATAAAGCATCATACGTGTTTGCTGTTATATCTGCATTTGTAGAATTTTTGTTGAGAAGATTAATAAATGAAACCTTGGAAAATAAATGAAGAAGCTTTTATAAAGGAGTGTTCGTTAATATGATTTTCAAATTTCTTTGGCTCGTGAAAATTGTGTTTCTGTTTTGCTTTTGGGTTTTTCCCATATGATTGGATCCCTGGCGACAAAATTTCTTTTATTGGTTGATTGTGGTCTGCCATTTGAGTAGGGATGCTTTAGATGAATCTCGATGTTATTCACAAAGTCAAACCACGAGATATCCAGATTACCTCTAACACGCCTGCAGCAAAAAAAAAATGAATTAAATACTCTGTTATACCAATCTCAATAATCATACTTTTGAGGGGCCGTTGATTGCAACAAATATTTTCTAAACAGCAAAGCCTTTCGAGCAGGGGGGAAACCAAAGGGGTGACAGGACTTCTATGGTCCTTTTCATTTGGTTTTTCTTTTTTTCATTTTCATTTCATCAATCCATTTGGTTCCTGTCCTCACAAATTAAGTTTGCTTTTTATCATGATGTGACTAAAATATATAGAGCGATACAAAAGAATCAGAGCTTTCCATTTCTCTCCTCCCCACCCAAATAATAATGAAACTGATCCAGGTTTATCTTACTGCTAAGAAGATGCCATTTCTTCAAGAGTTGGGATGAAGGAGTGCAATGGAATCGAAAATGTGACAATGAACAATGTTTACATAGGAGTGAGTAGGAGTGGGTAGGTGCAAGAATGGCAGTCCTCCCCCTTTTGAGAAATTGATCGAAAAATGAATTTATGTTGAATAACACCGGTGTACCAAAAATCAATGTCGCTTTTTCATAAAAAATTAAAAACAGGTTGCATCTTATTAAGTTTTCTTTCGTTTTCGGAAACATATATATTATTTTTATTCATTAACATTATAAATATTTTTTACATGTATTTTCAAAAAGTTTCCTTTTTTCGGAATCCTTAGTTGCATTATATATGCGCAATTGTTGTGTTCACAACTGCACTCGTTAATGAATGGTTCTATATATAATTCCTTAAATGTCTCTGTCTTGAAACACTAATTCATTCCCCCCCCCCTCCCGAAATATTTCGTCATCCTGAAAACATATCTACTCTTCCCCCTTGGTAAAATTTCAGCCGCTCAGAAGAGGCTGGTGGAGGGGTGCCAACACTGGTCAACGATGTTCAGCTGATATTGCTACAGACACAATGTTGCCTTCAACTTTTAACGACTAGGGTTGTATTCCTACTCCCAAGTTGCACTTTTTCTCCACCCTACGGAATGGATATGTTCGCAGGTCCCAGATTCAGTGAAAGACACTCAGATGAATACCTAACAAACAACCATCAGAACATGAGAGATTACTCTCAATTCCATTTACCATGTCCTCTAACTGCAGTATCTCATTTGATGATCAGAATCCTTTTCAAGTACGTTGAGTCGCCTTTCCCATTTGAGGACAGAAAGAGGTTGGGTTGGGTTGTTTTACCTCTGAGCGGCACTTTTTTGCACACCATGGGCTAAATGGCCAGGTCACATGGACCCCGAAGGCTCAGAGAAGGTTGGGGGAGGGGACCCACTGGAACAGCTGTTGGGAGACAGATGGTAGCCTCCCGTCAAGGCCATCCAGCGTGTTCTTTAACGTGCACAGGGTATGTCTCTCCCGCACACGGGGCCACGGCTTAACGTCCCATCCGACGGATGGCGGCCTTTCCAAGCCCATCGGTGTCCCCTACTGACCGTGGGCACGGCGGGGAATTTTGCGGAGATAAATCTCAACGCTGACCCAGCTGGGACTCGAACCTGGGAACTACAGATTACGAGCCTGGCGCGCTACCGACTGAGCCACCCCCGCCCACAGAAAGAGGAAATGCAGAGATATTTTAACTCTGAGGAACAAGGGTTGGGTTGTTTTACCTCTGAGCGGCACTTTTTTGCACACCATGGGCCAAATGACCAGGTCACACGGACCCCGAAGGCTCAGAGAAGGTTGGGGGAGGGGACCCACTGGAACAGCTGTTGGGAGACAGATGGTAGCCTCCCGTCAAGGCCATCCAGCGTGTTCTTTAACGTGCACAGGGTATGGCTCTCCCGCACACGGGGCCACGGCTTAACGTCCCATCCGACGGACGGCGGCCTTTCCAAGCCCATCGGTGTCCCATATTGACCGTGGGCAGGGCGGGGAATTTCTGCGGAGATAAATCTCAGCACTGACCCAGCTGGGACTCGAACCTGGGAACTACAGATTACGAGCTGGCACGCTACCGACTGAGCCACCCCCGCCCACTCTGAGGAACAAAGGTTACCTGTTGGCTCACTGACGAACGATTAGATCCCACACTTTTTAAAGAACAAACTTCTATCATTTCTCAAACCTACTTCAGTTTCGCCCCTCAATAGTATGATTGTTGAGATTAGCATAACAGAGAATTTAATTCACATTTTTTGGTGGAGGTGTGTTAGAAGTAATCTGGGTATCTTGTGTTTTGGACTTTGTGACGAATAGAGATCCATGTAAAGTAGCCCTACTCAAACGACAGAACATACTCCACCAACAAAAGAAATTTTGTGGTCACGGAAGAATGTGAAAAACCCAAAAGCAAAAACTAGAAACATCGTTTTTAGGCGCCAAAAATTTTGAAAAGCATATAAAGGAACTGTTAAGAAATAGAAATCATTTACAAACTATATTTTACGTGTTTCCATTGTCTTTACTTCTGGCTTATGCACGAGTTTCCTTTTGTCTTTTCTTCTAAAATCGAAATTAAAAAAAAAGTTTAAAAAAAATAGAAGAAAATATCACTGGGTAGCTCTCGGCAAGCCTCTTCTGAGCAGCAGCTTCTCTAAGGAGAGATGGATTTGTCAATATTTCTGACATGCAAACAAGTTCACAAGATATCTGTCAACCGACAATAAACTCTGAAATGAAGCATAATCTTCTGGAAGTTAATAAAAATAGATATATGCAGCTTTTTGGGGGACAATTTCTTTTTCAGAAATTTTGTCTTCTGTATTGCGCATTCCAGTTTACAACTATTTCGCCAAGTTTTAAAATATTAAAAATTCGTGACGATTTCGTGGCGAATATAAGAGGAAGAACTAAAGAGTGTATTTGTTCGAATACGTGTCCTGAGTATGTGAAGAACAGCAGAGTCAGGGTGTGCGTGCACGTCATTAATTTTAGCGTCGCCATGGAGATAAAGTTCAATCAATTTGGGTTGGCATGGAGCCAAAAGTAAAATGACTTTACCTGTGGTGCAATTTAATGAGAAGTACCATCAGCTTTAAGGTGTGCACAAAATGAACCGAAGGTCGACGTTAGGGCACTCACCTACTTATTTCTGCAGTGAGACGTTAGTTTTACAAAGCTTTAATGGTCTGTAGTCATGCCGAATCTTATGATTAAGCTAAAGTATGAAGATTTAAAACCGACACTTAGCCTTCTTCACCTTGTAACTTTTAAGCATAAATTACCAACTTTTAAGCATAAATTGCCCGGTTTTGGCTTGTTTTACCTCTGAGCGGCACTTTTTTGCACACCACGGGCTAAATGGCCAGGTCACATGGACCCCGAAGGCTCAGAGAAGGTTGGGGGAGGGGACCCACTGGAACAGCTGTTGGGAGACAGATGGTAGCCTCCCGTCAAGGCCATCCAGTGTGTTCTTTAACGTGCACAGGGTATGTCTCTCCCGCACACGGGGCCACGGCTTAACGTCCCATCCGACGGACGGCGGCCTTTCCAAGCCCATCGGTGTCCCCTACTGACTGTGGGCAGGGCGGGGAATTTTGCGGAGATAAATCTCAACGCTCACCCAACTGGGACTCGAACCTGGGAACTACAGATTACGAGCCTGGCGCGCTACCAACTGAGCCACCCCCGTCCCAATTACCCGGTTTGTGAATCACATCTGTTATTCCTGCAATTCTTTTTTGACAGGGACAGAATTTTACGGAATCTAGAAATACTTTACGAGTTTGCGAAATAAGGATTTTATGTAAGAGGGTTGGGTTGTTTTACCACTGAGCGGCACTTTTTTGCACACAATGGGCTAAATGGCCAGGCCACTAAGTACCCCGAAGGCTCAGAGAAGGTTGGGGGAGGAGGACCAGTGGACAACTGTTAGGAGACTGCTAGCCTCCCACCAAGGCCATCCGGTTTGTTTTTTTATGTGCACAGGGCGTTATAAAAATATAAATATATTTTTGACGATAATCTTGTTTGATTTCATTCTAAAAATGAAACTTTCGCAAAGAAATGCGCACAATGCTGTTTTTACCTTCTTCAGAGTCCTGTACTTAAATGCTTCTGGTCAGAAGGGAACATCCGGAGGGTGAGCACACGGTTCTTGATTCTTGATTGATTCTTTACCTTAGAGGTGATTGATTCTTTACCTTAGAGGGTTTTCTTTCGATAACAAATAGGAGCAGTGAATGTGACTCTGGTGTATCCACAATTAATACTAACATTTAGAGAAGTAGACTTTCCCCCACGTTTTCATTTAGTGTGATTTAGTTTCATTTAGAAACCTTCAGATAAGTTACCGTGGCCATACATACCCAATATTTTTTGGAGAACCTTAGGTGCTGTAGAATATTTCAAATGCTGAAAGTGGTCGCTGTAATGGACTGAGAAGAGAAACAACGTTGAACTTCTCCACCCCCTCTACAATAACCCTCCAGAAAACTGGTATGATCGTTAACAAGACTATTTTGTAATTGCATTTAAGATCCCTATACTTCTTCCCCTTAAGAATTAGCAAGAACAATACATCCATTAATATAGCGTGTCCTCCTACACAGAATGCGAATTTTGGAAAAGAAATTCGACTACCGTTACCATATCATCATGGGTTGGGTTGTTTTACCTCTGAGCGGCACTTTTTTGCACACCATGGGCTAAATGGCCAGGTCACATGGACCCCGAAGGCTCAGAGAAGGTTGGGAGAGGGGACCCACTGGAACAGCTGTTGGGAGACAGATGGTAGCCTCCCGTCAAGGCCATCCAGCGTGTTCTTTAACGTGCACAGGGTATGGCTCTTCCGCACACGGGGCCACGGCTTAACGTCCCATCCGACGGGCGGCGGCCTTTCCAAGCCCATCGGTGTCCCCTACTGACCGTGGGCAGGGCGGGGAATTTTGCGGAGATAAATCTCACCGCTGACCCAGCTGGGACTCGAACCTGGGAACTACAGATTACGAGCCTGGCGCGCTACCGACTGAGCCACCCCCGCCCCATATTATCATGGACTAGTCTCCAGCTAATTATGTCATCTGGGAAATATTAACTACAGGGGATATGCTAGTACTTTGTCGACTCAAACATTCATTTCGCATTAAGCTATTCCACATAGCTTGCCTTATTCCTTTGTAGGATACTGATAATGGTATCATGTTTCCTTCCTTCAATTCATTAACCTATTAAGAGGTTGCTTATTCTAAGACAGAGGTCGAAAACCTTTATTGGGTCAAAAGCACTAATGGCGAAAAAAACTATTCTAAGAGCCATAAATTATTTTTACTTTATCAAGAAAAATAAAATGTACCTATAATTTCAAAATAGGTATATTTAAGTGCGTGCAATAAAAAACTATTGCGAAAAAAAAAACTGCATTCATCAGTGTGACTTTTAAGCTTGTATCTTCCAGGACAACTTATTCAAATTTGGCGTGTATTTATAGCAATTGAATTGCATTAGTGCTTTCGAGTGCAGGTGTGTGTTCTTTGAGACTAACCTACTTTTTTCAAGATTAACCTACCCAGGTGTGTGTTCTTCGAGACTAACCTACTTTTTTCAAGATTAACCTACCCAGGTGTGTGTTCTTCGAGACTAACCTACTTTTTTCAAGATTAACCTACCCAGGTGTGTGTTCTTTGAGACTAACCTACTTTTTTCAAGATTAACCTACCCAGGTGTGTGTTCTTCGAGACTAACCTACTTTTTTCAAGATTAACCTACCCAGGTGTGTGTTCTTCGAGACTAACTTACTTTTTTCAAGATTAACCTACCCAGGTGTGTGTTCTTCGAGACTAACCTACTTTTTTCAAGATTAACCTACCCAGGTGTGTGTTCTTCGAGACTAACCTACTTTTTTCAAGATTAACCTACCCAGGTGTGTGTTCTTCGAGACTAACCTACTTTTTTCAAGATTAACCTACCCAGGTGTGTGTTCTTCGAGACTAACCTACTTTTTTCAAGATTAACCTACTTTTTTCAAGATTAACCTACCCAGGTGTGTGTTCTTCGAGACTAACCTACTTTTTTCAAGATTAACCTACCCAGGTGTGTGTTCTTCGAGACTAACTTACTTTTTTCAAGATTAACCTACCCAGGTGTGTGTTCTTCGAGACTAACCTACTTTTTTCAAGATTAACCTACCCAGGTGTGTGTTCTTCGAGACTAACCTACTTTTTTCAAGATTAACCTACCCAGGTGTGTGTTCTTCGAGACTAACTTACTTTTTTCAAGATTAACCTACCCAGGTGTGTGTTCTTCGAGACTAACCTACTTTTTTCAAGATTAACCTACCCAGGTGTGTGTTCTTCGAGACTAACTTACTTTTTTCAAGATTAACCTACCCAGGTGTGTGTTCTTCGAGACTTACCTACTTTTTTCAAGATTAACCTACCCAGGTGTGTGTTCTTCGAGACTAACCTACTTTTTTCAAGATTAACCTACCCAGGTGTGTGTTCTTCGAGACTAACCTACTTTTTTCAAGATTAACCTACCCAGGTGTGTGTTCTTCGAGACTAACCTACTTTTTTCAAGATTAACCTACCCAGGTGTGTGTTCTTCGAGACTAACCTACTTTTTTCAAGATTAACCTACCCAGGTGTGTGTTCTTCGAGACTAACTTACTTTTTTCAAGATTAACCTACCCAGGTGTGTGTTCTTCGAGACTAACCTACTTTTTTCAAGATTAACCTACCCAGGTGTGTGTTCTTCGAGACTAACTTACTTTTTTCAAGATTAACCTACCCAGGTGTGTGTTCTTCGAGACTAACCTACTTTTTTCAAGATTAACCTACCCAGATGTGTGTTCTTCGAGACTAACCTACTTTTTTCAAGATTAACCTACCCAGGTGTGTGTTCTTTGAGACTAACCTACTTTTTTCAAGATTAACCTACCCAGGTGTGTGTTCTTCGAGACTAACCTACTTTTTTCAAGATTAACCTACCCAGATGTATGTTCTTCGAGACTAACTTACTTTTTTCAAGATTAACCTACCCAGGTGTGTGTTCTTCGAGACTAACCTACTTTTTTCAAGATTAACCTACCCGGGTGTGTGTTCTTCGAGACTAACCTTTTTTTTTTCAAGATTAACCTACCCAGATGTGTGTTCTTCGAGACTAACCTACTTTTTTCAAGATTAACCTACCCAGGTGTGTGTTCTTTGAGACTAACCTACTTTTTTCAAGATTAACCTACCCAGGTGTGTGTTCTTCGAGACTAACTTACTTTTTTCAAGATTAACCTACCCAGATGTGTGTTCTTCGAGAGTAACCTACTTTTTTCAAGATTAACCTACCCAGATGTATGTTCTTCGAGACTAACTTACTTTTTTCAAGATTAACCTACCCAGGTGTGTGTTCTTCGAGACTAACCTACTTTTTTCAAGATTAACCTACCCAGATGTATGTTCTTCGAGACTAACTTACTTTTTTCAAGATTAACCTACCCAGGTGTGTGTTCTTCGAGACTAACTTACTTTTTTCAAGATTAACCTACCCAGATGTGTGTTCTTCGAGACTAACCTACTTTTTTCAAGATTAACCTACCCAGATGTATGTTCTTCGAGACTAACTTACTTTTTTCAAGATTAACCTACCCAGGTGTGTGTTCTTCGAGACTAACCTACTTTTTTCAAGATTAACCTACCCAGATGTATGTTCTTCGAGACTAACTTACTTTTTTCAAGATTAACCTACCCAGGTGTGTGTTCTTCGAGACTAACCTACTTTTTTCAAGATTAACCTACCCGGGTGTGTGTTCTTCGAGACTAACCTTTTTTTTTCAAGATTAACCTACCCAGATGTGTGTTCTTCGAGACTAACCTACTTTTTTCAAGATTAACCTACCCAGGTGTGTGTTCTTCGAGACTAACCTTTTTTTTTCAAGATTAACCTACCCAGATGTGTGTTCTTCGAGACTAACCCACTTTTTTCAAGATTAACCTACCCAGGTGTGTGTTCTTTGAGACTAACCTACTTTTTTCAAGATTAACCTACCCAGATGTGTGTTCTTCGAGACTAACCTACTTTTTTCAAGATTAACCTACCCAGATGTATGTTCTTCGAGACTAACTTACTTTTTTCAAGATTAACCTACCCAGGTGTGTGTTCTTCGAGACTAACCTACTTTTTTCAAGATTAACCTACCCGGGTGTGTGTTCTTCGAGACTAACCTTTTTTTTTCAAGATTAACCTACCCAGATGTGTGTTCTTCGAGACTAACCTACTTTTTTCAAGATTAACCTACCCAGGTGTGTGTTCTTTGAGACTAACCTACTTTTTTCAAGATTAACCTACCCAGGTGTGTGTTCTTCGAGACTAACCTACCTTTTTCAAGATTAACCTACCCAGGTGTGTGTTCTTCGATACTAACTTACTTTTTTCAAGATTAACCTACCCAGATGTGTGTTCTTCGAGACTAACCTACTTTTTTCAAGATTAACCTACCCAGATGTATGTTCTTCGAGACTAACCTACTTTTTTTCAAGATTAACCTACCCAGGTGTGTGTTCTTCGAGACTAACCTACTATTTTCAAGATTAACCTACCCAGGTGTGTGTTCTTTGAGACTAACCTACTTTTTTCAAGATTAACCTACCCGGGTGTGTGTTCTTCGAGACTAACCTTCTTTTTTCAAGATTAACCTACCCAGATGTGTGTTCTTCGAGACTAACCTACTTTTTTCAAGATTAACCTACACAAGTGTGTGTTCTTCGAGACTAACCTACTTTTTCAAGATTAACCTACCCAGGTGTGTGTTCTTCGAGACTAACCTACTTTTTTCAAGATTAACCTACCCAGGTGTGTGTTCTTTGAGACTAACCTACTTTTTTCAAGATTAACCTACCCAGGTGTGTGTTCTTCGAGACTAACCTACTATTTTCAAGATTAACCTACCCAGGTGTGTGTTCTTTGAGACTAACCTACTTTTTTCAAGATTAACCTACCCAGGTGTGTGTTCTTTGAGACTAACCTACTTTTTTCAAGATTAACCTACCCAGGTGTGTGTTCTTTGAGACTAACCTACTTTTTTCAAGATTAACCTACCCAGGTGTGTGTTCTTCGAGACTAACCTACTTTTATCAAGATTAACCTACCCAGGTGTGTGTTCTTCGAGACTAACCTACTATTTTCAAGATTAACCTACCCAGGTGTGTGTTCTTTGAGACTAACCTACTATTTTCAAAATTAACCTACCCAGGTGTGTGTTCTTCGAGACTAACCTACTATTTTCAAGATTAACCTACCCAGGTGTGTGTTCTTTGAGACTAACCTACTTTTTTCAAGATTAACCTACCCAGTGTGTGTTCTTTGAGACTAACCTACTTTTTTCAAGATTAACCTACCCAGGTGTGTGTTCTTTGAGACTAACCTACTTTTTTCAAAATTAACCTACCCAGGTGTGTGTTCTTTGAGACTAACCTACTTTTTTCAAGATTAACCTACCCAGGTGTGTGTTCTTTGAGACTAACCTACTTTTTTCAAGATTAACCTACCCAGGTGTGTGTTCTTTGAGACTAACCTACTTTTTTTCAAGATTAACCTACCCAGGTGTGTGTTCTTCGAGACTAACCTACTATTTTCAAGATTAACCTACTCAGGTGTTTGTTCTTCCAAACAAACGTACTTCTTTCAAGACTAACTTACCCAAGCATTTTCTTTTAATGGAATTCATTAAGAAGAAAACTGTTTCCAGTTCTGTTCAACCACAAAGCATCAAGAGGCCAAAAAACATGTACCAACCAGAACCGTGTATCAGTCTGCTCGGAGCCGCCGCAGATTCCCGGCCTTCGTTACTATCTATGCTAGTTCAAATCACATATGTTCGTACCTAAGCCATAAATAATATAGGAGAGATCTGGAGGGGGCGGGGGGGACAGCGGCTTATATTTCACTGACCCCAAATTCCAAGTCCGCTAATTTTGAGAAAATTAGCAAAATTTGAAGGTAACAAATTCCCGAGTGGTCAAAGCACCCTCTCAGCTCCGAAATCATATGATTGTATCCGTTAACAAGTTAATGGCATGCCTTTCACTAATGATGTGGGGAGTACCGGCATATCCCTGCAGTTAATATTTCCCAGATGACATAAATGACATAATCAGCTAGAGACCGGTCCAGTAATCGAGGAATTAATGATACAGTGAGTACTATCATATTCCTTGCAATTCATATAGCCCTTATGATGACATAATCAACTGAAAACTAGTCTATTTTGTTTCGGAGGGGGGGGGGGGGAGCACACAGTTCTTGGTCTGATTGATTCTTGCGTTACCTTAGTGGGTTTTCTTTCGATAACAAATAGGAACAGTGAATGTGACTCTGGCGTATCCGCAATGAATACTAACATTTAGATAAGTAGGTTTTATTTAGTGTCATTTAGTTGGGTTGTTTTACCTCTGAGCGGCACTTTTTTGCACACCATGGGCTAAATGGCCAGGTCACATGGACCACGAAGTCTCAGAGAAGGTTGAGGGAGGGGACCCACTGGAACAGCTGTTGGGAGAAATATGGTAGCCTCCCGTCAAGGCCTTCCAGCGTGTTCTTTAACGTGCACAGGGTATGGCTCTCCCGCACACGGGGCCACGGCTTAACGTCCCATACGACGGACGGCGACCTTTCCAAGCCCATCGGTGTCCGCTACTGACCGTGGGCAGGGCGGGGAATTTTGCGGAGATAAATCTCAACGCTGACCCAGCCGGGACTCGAACCTGGAAACTACAGATTACGAGCCTGGCGCGCTACCGACTGAGCCAACCCCGCCCCTAGTGTCATTTAGTTTCATTCAGAAACGCTCAGATAAGCTACCGTGGCAATACACGTCCAATAGTTTTTGGAGACCCTTAGGGACTGTAGAATATTACAAATGCTGAAAGTAGTCACTGCAATGGACTGAGAAGTGAAAGAACATTGAACTTACCCCCCCCCCCCCCCCCCCACCCCTCTACAATAACCCTCCCGAAAAACTAGTAGTGACGGAGAAAGAAATATGATCGTTAACAAAACTCTTTTGTAATTTCATTTTCCATCCCTATACTGCCTTCTCCTTAAGAATTAACAATTAGACTTAAGACTACGTGAATTTAGTTTGAGGGTCCTAGAATTTTGTTTCGGTGGAGAGAGTTCAAAAATTTTGCTTTGGGGAGGGTTCAAGAATTTAGTTTTAAGGGGGTGGGATCTGCGAATTTAGTTTCGGGTGGGGGGGAATCTAAAACATTAAGGAGGGAACTAAAAGATTATCTCGTGGGGGGGGGTTACGAACAGCCTGCCCCCTGGGTATGTCCCTGACAGGTGCCATAATGTCTTTGACCTAGGGTACTCTTTGATGATACCACATTAAAAGTTTCTCCACTTGTACTTCGACCTGTGGCTTGGGATGCCCTCCCGTTGAAGTTTATCTCTCATTCACTTTCAATGCCTTAAGTGCGGCTCTGAAACTCGTCAATGACGTAGCGCTCCGATGTTATGGTTTCTGAGAAAAAGTGATATGGGCCTATTGTGTTGTGCCAATTGTTTCTGGCACTTGAGCGTACTCTGCACGATTGCTTACTGCGCGTGTTTGCGCACGTTCTGCCGTAACAACCGTTCGCCTGTGCACGCTTTCTCAACGTTCACATTGACTGTTTCTCTAAATCTCTGCACTAACTTCCTTATCACCAACTTTGATGGTTTGCTTCAGGCCGGAAAACGACGCTGAAATTCGATTGGATACGTTTCGAATGGTTTCGATTCTACGGCTATGGTCACAGAGAAAGCGGTTTGAGCGATTTTGGCATTTATAAAATTTTTGGTGTCTTCCAAAAAAAAAAAATCTTCGTGACAACGCATATGAATTCATATCAAATCGGAGCGTGTGCCGTAACAACACACGGTCTACTTTGCTATGAACCCCGTTATTGTATTTAAAACGACAAGAAGTTTGCAAAAGCTAATAACTCTAAACAGCTCAAAACGGTTTCTATATGGCCATACCTCAAGGTTTTAAAAATACACTATTCCCCCACTCGAAACAATCATTAAAATGACAGCGGAATGGCTTCAACTGTTTCATTTACTCCATTAATTGCAGATGGCATCGCCAAACATCGCACTACAATATGCAGACTATTTTTTATTAATTCTTTTTTTAATTTAGTTAATTTTGTTATATCGCTAGTTTTTTCACGGTTCACGAATTAAAAATATATCACTCTCTCTACAAACCTAAGAGATAGAGATAATTCTTCAACTTCTTTCTAAATGAAAAAACATAACGACAAAGTATCACAAAACTCCTGTGCACCTAGGGGCGGGGGTGGCTCAGTCGGTAGCGCGCCAGGCTCGTAATCTATAGTTCCCAGGTCGCAGGTTCGAGTTCCAGCTGGGTCAGCGTTGAGATTTATCTCCACAAAATTCCCCGTCCTGCCCACGGTCAGTAGGGGACACCGATGGGCTTGGAAAGGCCGCCGCCCGTCGGATGGGACGTTAAGCCGTGGTCCCGTGTGCGGGAGAGCCATACCCTGTGCACATTAAAGAACACGCTGGATGGCCTTAACGGGAGGCTACCATCTGTCTCCCAACAGCTGTTCCAGTGGGTCCCCTCCCCCAACCTTCTCTGACCCTTCGGGGTCCATGTGACCTGGCCATTTAGCCCATGGTGTGCAAAAAAGTGCCGCTCAGAGGTAAAACAACCCAACCCTATGCACCTAAAAATATATCGACGAATTTATGACGAGTTATCAAATGTTTTTTAAAACTGTTGCCTTACTCTCCTGAAACAAAAGCGCTCTTTCTTCAGAAACAAATCTCTCTTAGAAGTGACAGTGGTTTATATTCCGTTTTCTATAACGACTGCCTTAGAACAGAGAAATAGCTGTTTCATGGGTGGG
This sequence comes from Ryuthela nishihirai, assembly GCA_038380435.1. NCBI lineage: Eukaryota > Metazoa > Arthropoda > Arachnida > Araneae > Heptathelidae > Ryuthela > Ryuthela nishihirai. The sequence continues at coordinate 87,522,917 of JAWZYU010000004.1, read as the reverse complement.
GGGCGAGGGATAGGAAAGGTCGTCAAAACTGAAAGTCATTGCGCATATCAAAACTCACGTAGACCATTTCTACATACTTAACAACTGGCTGTTCTTCACCCGACTGATTGATTTCGTGGAATTTGCAGAGGTGCACAATCTGTATTACCATCGCAGCGGAAAGACAGACTTCGGATGGCTTGTTATTGTGTTAGATCAAAAACATACGGCAATATATTGCGTAAAAGAAATACAAATTAAATTCAAGAATTTCGAAACTGTTAGGATTAAATTCACTTTTTGTCCTTAGATCTGGTATGAGGCCAAGCTGGAAAGAATAGATGGATCCAGACCATAATACTTCCCGAACCTCCAATTGGCTATACCTGCTCTATATTAACAGAAGCTAAAATGATTAATTGATTAATTCTACGAGAAAACCTTCTTTAGAAAAAAGTAACTTCAGCAAAACATTTCTGAATAATTAGAATTATTTAATTTAACAGTTGAATCAGGCAAAATCAGTGGCGTATTTTGAAAAATGTCTGAGGTGAATTTGTTTTTTGTAAAAAAAGAGCTGATCAATAGATACACAAAGAATCCTCAAGGTCCAACCAGACTGAAATTTAGCTCTCCAAACACGTCTGTCTTGAACAACAGATGCTGCATTTGGCCCCAGTAAGCCAATTCTAAAAGGTCCTATTTAACATTGCCTGCTCACCATATCCTAATCAATAAATATATATTTAGAAAAAAGGCAACCAATAAAAATCAGTCGTATTAATAAAAAAAAGCAACCAATAAAAATCAGTCGTATTTTTCTGCATCAATGGTTGGGTTACTAATGTTTCAAAAACATTTAAATGTCAAAAGAAATTAAAATATACATTGGAGGGAGGGTGAAACCCAAAACTCATCCCCCCTTAATATGCCACTGCGCAGGAAATATTTTGAAACAAGTGCACTCTAAACTTCTGAAAATATACAAGTTTTAAGATAACATAGCGGTAATGGAAAATCTATACAAAATTCGAATAGGTTAAGCTACTGTGCCGCACATATAATACTACGAGATATGCTTTTGGCAGCGGAAACGGCAAAGGTGCAGAAAGACTAATAAATATATCGTCAAACTTCGGTGGGAAGAGTAAAGCCCTAAAGTTAGGCCCTGGAAGTCGCTGACCTCTTGCCTTATGAGTAAGAGGTGGATTCTAGCGGAACACATGAAACCAATGAAATATTTTGTTTATTCTACGGAAGTCGGTAATCCTTATAGGTAAGCTCGTAATCTGTAGTTCCCAGGTTCGAGTCCCAGCTGGGTCAGCGTTGAGATTTATCTCCGCAAAATTCCCCGCCCTGCCCACGGTCAGTAGGGGACACCGATGAGCTTGGAAAGGCCGCCGTCCGTCGGATGGGACGTTAAGCCGTGGCACCGTGTGCGGGAGAGCCATATCCTGTGCACGTTAAAGAACACGCTGGATGGCCTTGACTGGAGACTACCATCTGTCTCCCAACAGCTGTTCCAGTGGGTCCCCTCCCCCAACCTTCTCTGAGCTTTCGGGGTCCATGTGACCTGGCCATTTAGCCCATGGTGTGCAAAAAAGTGCCGCTCAGATCCTTATAGGTATTTTTCAATACTGACTACGAAAATAACCTTGGCATTTGTCTATAGCAGGCAATTTTTGAAACAAATATCAGTAAATTTTTATGTAAAATAGAAACTTTGCGGAAAACAATATTTTCTCAGCGAGAAAACAACGTAACTATAAATCCCGGATATAATTGAAACAGCGTTTATGAATATAACTGAGCTCAGTGAGCCGATGTTGGGCTACTATGAGCGGCACTTTTGGGCACACAATGGACTAAATGGCCAGGTCAAAAGGATCCCAATAGCTCAGAGAAAGTTGGGCGAAGGGGACCCACTGGGAAGTCGTCAGGAGACAGATGGTATCTCCTGTGAAGTTCATCCAGCGTGCTCTTTAACATTCACAGGGTATGGCACTCCTGAAAGACAGTGTCACAGCTTTACATCCCATACGACTGACGGCGACTTTTCCAAGTTCATCGGTGTCCCTTTTTCACCGAGAACAGGGGTTCGAAGAGATAAATATCATCTCAAGAATAGTTGGGAATCGAATTTGAGAACTGCAGATTACGAGTCTGACGCGCTACATGTGATCTGATGCCACCTTTGCCCCATGTGATCTGATACAACACAATAGACTCTATTGCATCATCCTTTCCATGGTTTATGGTTTATAGGTGGTATTTGAGGAAAACGTTTTAACTTTAGAAGATTTTTAGAGCTAAAAAATATAGGGTTGGGTTGTTTTACCTCTAAGCGGCACTTTTTTGCACACCATGGGCTAAATGGCCAGGTCACATGGACCCCGAAGGCTCAGAGAAGGTTGGGGGAGGGGACCCACTGAAACAGCTGTTGGGAGACAGATGGTAGCCTCCCGTCAAGGCCATCCAGCGTGTTCTTTAACGTGCACAGGGTATGTCTCTCCCGCACACGGGGCCACGGGTTAACGTCCCATCCGACGGACGGCGGCCTTTCCAAGCCCATCGGTGTCCCCTACTGACCGTGGGCAGGGCGGGGAATTTTGCGGAGATAAATCTCAACGCTGACCCAGCTGGGACTCGAACCTGGGAACTACAGATTACGAGCCTGGCGCGCTACCGACTGAGCCACCCCCGCCCCAAAAAATATAGGCAATCTTTGCTTTTAGACCATATATTTTTAATTCAGTGTTGCTAATAAATAATGGGTGACAAAACAATTCAAGGTCTTTTACGAAATCAGCATAAAAAAAACCCTACCAGGATCATTTAATTTCCTCAAAGAATCAAAATTAATGTTGAATAGAGTAAGTGGTTCAAAATTGAGAAAAAACTGCCACACTTCAATTTTAATTTTGAAATGCTTTTCCCCCTTAATTGTGAACCAAGCAGCATTCCAGAACAGTAACCAAAGCCACTATCGATAAAAAATTTAAAATCCGCATTCCTGCTGATAAAAAAAAAATCAGATATTATTTCAATGTTCGTTACTATTAGAATCATTTCTTCACTTGACGTCTTACTTTAATCTTCAAGATTAATTTTAATTTTAATTAAATTTCATGATTCGAAATTCAGCTTGAAAATATTCATTTAACTTATACATTTAATTCCACCAACATTAAAAAAAAATTAAAATTCATATGGGCAATAAAACAGGAAAAAAAAAGTTATTCTGTTCACAAATATGTTTTCAGCAACTGGTTCAATATTATATCCAAATTTATATATCGTATAATTAATATATATAATATTTAATATATCGTATCCAAGTTTACCACCTGTATGAGGAACTTTAATTATAAATAGCGAATCAACTCCAACACCAAAGTTCACGACAATTTGTCTCATTTATATTCAAGTGATGACATTTTGTGTATTAAGCATGTGTCTCTGTGATTTACTATTGCAACGCTTAAGGATCATCTCTATAAATCTAGAACAAACACAAACTGCAGTGTTAGTTAACAAACATAACATGTTTCAATCTTTTCAAAAGTTCTTCTGTAAGTTTACTCTCTCATATTATCTACATTTTGTCTCTAAATAGTTTCTCAAACAGTCGACATAATTTTTAAACGTTCTGTAAATACTAAAATACTAGAAAAGCAACTAGCAGTACAAGCATTGTGTTGATGTATATATATATATTTGCAATCTGACTTATGGAATGCAAGGACTTAACAAACATTCACTCGTCTTCCAGACCAAATGCCTCTGGATACAAGAAGTAAGTTTACCATAGTACAAGGATTTATCTACAAACAGACATAGTTAGATAAAGTCTCGGTTCTTAAAACTTATTATTCTTACTTCAACTTCGCTTGATTCTAAGCGTATATTTATAAGAAATAAATTTAAATTTCTTCGATTTGAAGCAAAAAGTTTTTTATTTGCATCTCTTGCCACTTCATTCATATCCAAACTTTTTCCTATTTTATTTTTAATCCTATTCCTAACCTTTTTATTTGCATACTGCTTACATTATACGTTTCTCTCGTCCGAATTAAATGTTTCTTGCTACAATTTGCAAATTTTTTTACTGCCCATATAATCTCTCTCTGTTAATACTCAATTGCAAATATGCTTCTCCTTCAATTTATCCTTTTCCTATATAAACTTCTAGTCCCTCTTTAAATTTGTTGTTGACATGATATGCTCCTTGAACACCAATTTTAATTTTATCTTCGCACTTACCACCACTCCGGAAATACTTCACTCTAAAAAAGAAAACAGCGAAAGACAAGAGGACAAAATAAAAAAAAAATTAACAGTTTTCGAGTTTTGGAACCATGACTGCCAGTTGGTTTCTTTCAAAGAAACAGGAAGAACGAAATATCGAAGTAAGGAATAGCCACTTTCTCTTTGGAGAAGATGAGCTGCAACAGTTAGCAGATTACAGGGTCGATTAGAGTCATTAAAAAAAGGAGATCGCTACCTCAAATTTCTCACGTGATTAGAAAAATACGCATTTCAGGACTTCTTTTTTTATGGTGCCTTATCACTTCTTGTATTGCCGATGTGTTAAGTCCTGAAATGCGTATTTTTCTAATCGCAGTTTATCTACACAGACTCTGCGCAATGACTGCCGTCTTGAATCAATCTGATCAATATTTCCTTTTTTGGATGCAAATTTAAAGCATCTAAACACAATGAAAGAACGAATGATGACATCTAGATATTATCTGAGAGTTATCCTCCAACCTCAGTTTTCAATGAAATAATTTACCAGAATTTAGAGTCGAGTACCACGTTTATGAAAGATGCAGTAAAATGATAAAACAGACGTGTTTTCAGGACCAAAAAAGTTTACCTTTCTTCAGAGTATCTCTGATACTAAAAGGAATAGTATAGAGATTCAGCGAAAAAAAATATCCCTTTGTGGCCTACAGAAATATAAACACCAAGGTAAATATAAATTCTCTTCACCATTAGATATTTCATATTGAAACAGAGGATGGAACTCAGACTGATTACAGAGGATTTAAAGAAGAAATTTCGCTGACTTACTGAGACTTTGGCTTGCAGAAATTGGACGAAAAAACTTTCAAAGGTTGCTACTGGAACACTAGTTCTGATCGCTTTTAACATATTTGTCGTTTTTCCTAATATTTAACGTTCTGTTGCTAAATTCTTATCCATTATTCTCTTATCTAATTTCACATTTTCCCCTTTATGGTTAAGCTTTAACAATTTGTTTCTTTCAATTTAAGTCTTAACCCATATTTCGACACGAGGAATTTCGTCTTACGTTTGTGTAACAGCGGTGAAAACTTTTTAAAGCTCGTTTGCCTTCATCAGTAAGGTTTGACACAATCAGAGCAAAACGAACAGAAATTTATTAGTGGTCTGATACGGCTAAGCTGCTTCTGCTCCAGCTCAAAACTTGGAGAAAAGAAAACGGAAAGTTTTATCATTTCTATTCCATTTTGCGCACCATAAAACTGCATTACGTTCATACTGAAACGTAAAGAGTACAACTGTATAACGTTTCAGCAATCAGTTTAGAAAGTTTTTTTTTTAGAAGTTAGTGATCTGGCAACCTTCGTGTCACGTAATTACAGAATTCAGAAAAAAATATCTGGCAACGATTTTTTTAGAAATTAGTGATCTGGCAACCTTCGTGTCACGTGATTACAGAATTCAGGAAAAATATCTGGAGCGTGTACAGCAACTGTACACACTCCAGTTACCGTTCACAGCAAACTGTGCAGTTACTGCACACGCTCCAGTTTGCTGTGAACGGTAACTGCACACGCTCAATATTTTAAACAGTTCACATACTGATATATATATATGTAGGCTTTATATTTTGGCAATACGTCATAAATTATGATTGCAAAAATATTATAATTTCATTAACTATTGTTATTAGCAAAACTGCAAAACTTTTTTTTTTCACATTTTGAAACGCAGTAAGCGAAGTTATTACACATTTCTTCCATCTTTGTGCCGCTCAGAGGTAAAACAACCCAACTCTTCAATCTTTGTTCTTAAAATAAAAACACGTGTGTCGAGTGTTTTCTTATCATCATTTGTTTCGTTTAATTTCAACAGCATTAGGTAGATCATCTTGAAAAAGGACGTAAAATTTGAGACAAAGAGAGAATGAAGTTGAGGAGCAGGATATGCTACAAGAAAATTGAAGATAATAATTGCATACTATCAAAAGAAGATAAAATCGAAAAAAAAAGAAAAAAAAAATAGAGAAAATAGGGAGAGATCCAAAAAAGAGGACAAGATCAAAAAGGAGACAGGCTCGAAAAAATGAGAGAGCAAATGCAAAAGAGGAAGAAAAAAAATTGATACAATCGAAGATGACGAGCACAATTGAATTTCGGTTACGAGTAAGCTTGAATGGAACCTTCTGCATTTAGAAGCAAAAAGTGTATCAAAAAGAAAGAACGGAAATAAACGTTTTTCGTCTTTCTCACACTGATTATTAGCAAACGTAATAACTTCTTTTCCATTTTATACTAAGAGGCAGTATTAGTTTTAACACGAAAACAATACGTCTTTGTGCAAGAGAAAACGTATATTTCCCGTCATTTCGTGCTCCTTTCTCCAGAGGCATAGGGTCATGGCCAACGTGCAGCTAACAGTGACATGCCGCATTCTGAAGGAACGGCGGTACTTGGTAAACACCTAATATCTGATTCATTAACATGGATCACAATGATGGACGAATAATGGTGGGAAATGGTGTAGTAAAATATAGGAGACTACCATTCTAGCGGCAGGACGAGTAGCCGAGAAATTGGCCTACTCAAGGTATGATCATAATAGAAGTTCGCCTCCCAATGCAACTCACATAACCATCATCAAGGAGTCGTGACTGAAATCGCCATCATCTTTCCATCGCCTTTTTTCCGTCACCACACGAAAAACCCTCTTTTTCCTAAGCAGAAAGGAAAGAGTTTAAGATATCTATAGATAACCATCCCTCGCATATCTCAGTGGAAGAAGTTAAACCTCACTCTCCATCTCCTTTAGTGACCTTTTCAATGTAGTAACAACTTCTTTTACATCTTTACAAGTAGCTTATCGTCATTTCCGCCTGGTTGTTGGCGCTGTTGCTGTTTTTCTCATTCACTTGCTACGAGACTTGAAAGAAAAGGTTCGCCACTATCCAGATGTAAACATGATATGTTGCAGATTAACGCATCTTTTAGCTCACAGAGAAAACAAGCACAAGCATTATACAATCCAAAACGATGACTGCATCTATCATCAGCTAGGAGAGAAGCACGGTACGTCGACCACATAGAGCAGGGTTAGGTGTAGCGTCTGTGTCAACAGCACAATCCAAACTGACGTCTTCCCCAACTTGCTTTCGTGACATTGGTCGGTGTTAAACGGCACATAGGTTGAATGCATAAATCCATAAGCTTTAAACAAACACAGCCAAGATTTCGCTTCGGGTACTTGGAATGAAGGAGGCTTCAAAATCTTGGTTGTTGTGGAAGTAGGCCAACCTATGAGGGTTTTTTTATAGTATTGAGCAACTGGTTGAACAGCAACCACTGCTTCTTTCTTTACTCTTTTGTCGTTGATCTGTAGAGGAAGAAAAGGAAATAAGTTTTAATTACCAAACTTCTTTTCATTTCTATCGTATAAAAGTACAGTCGCTCAAAAAAATATCCAAACACTATGGTTGATTACAGAATTCAAAAAAATATCTGGCAACGATTTTTTTAGAAGTTAGTGATCTGGTAACCTTCGTGTCATGTGACACGAAGGTTACCAGATCACTAACTTCTAAAAAAATCCTTGCCAGATGTTTTTTTGAATTCTGTAATCAACCATAGTGTTCGGATTTTTTTTTGAGCGATTGTACAAACAACAATTCTACTTGTTAAAAAACTTTAACTTCTATCTTTTTTGGGATCCTTAACTCACATTTGTTATTATTAATCAGTAAATAATATTACTTAAGTGTATCCCTTCTACTGCAATATTCAGCGGATATTATTCGTTAGAAATTAAACAAAATGATTTAGTCCCCCCCCCCCCCCCCGAATATAGAAAAAGAATATAAGGAAAGTTAGAGCCACGAACGTGGATTTCCATTTCAGTATGGGGCGGGGGTGGCTCAGTCGGTAGCGCTCCAGGCTCGTAGTCTGTAGTTCCCAGGTTCGAGTCCCAGCTGGGTCAGCGTTGAGATTTATCTCCGCAAAATTCCCCGCCCTGCCCACGGTCAGTAGGGGACACTGATGGGCTTGGAAAGGCCGCCGTCCGTCTGATGGGACGTTAAGCCTTGGCCCCGTGTGCGGGAGAGCCATACCCTGTGCACGTTAAAGAACACGCTGGATGGCCTTGACGGGAGGCTACCACCTGTCTCCCAACAGCTGTTCCAGTGGGTCCCCTCCCCGACCTTCTCTGAGCCTTCGGGGTCCGTGTGGCCTGGCCATTTAGCCCATGGTGTGCAAAAAAAGTGCCGCTCAGAGGTAAAACAACCCAACCCATTTCAGTATAACATTTATCCTTACATTTTAGAGGACTTTAAAAAATGAGTGAAAATTCGTGCATTGAAAATTTTTTGCCTCCATTTTTCCTTACTAGCATTCTCAAAAGGGGAGGAATGCCCCTCCCTTAGATGAAACTCTGGTTACACAATACTAGGATCGAATCTACGGAGAGAACGAGGAGTCATGCCTCCCCTTACCCAGAAAATTTTAACAACCAGAAAGGAAGAGAAAAATTTGGGTGTAGATATATATATTACAGATATTTTGCAAAAAAATATTAATCGATCATTCTAGAATGACATTCTGGTCTATTCTGTTTCAATGCAGTTCCTAGACCCTGACCGATGCGAAACCTGTTCTACGCTGTAATCACTGAAAAACTTGTGGCTTGGCTTATTATTTTGAAAACTAGGAAAAGTAGTAACAGCGAAAAATTTCCGAAGGAAACAGCATCAACTTTGCTTTGAATGAAGTATCATTAACTTCGTTTCATTTACTTTTTCAATTCATATAAAATAGGAAAATCTTTTCTCTCTCCCTCCCAAGTTGTTGGTTTTTTTAAGACAAGTCACAGCCTTTGGCTCTGGCTGGTGGTAAAAAATACCGTCGAGTCAAATTTTTCGAAAAATCCCCAACCCTGTTTATATATACAAAAGGGTCGCTCATTTAAAACGAGGACAAAACACTGGTAAGTGAGTGATCGTTGCATCCTTAACTAAAAGGAATGGGTAAAAGTAGAAGAAACCCATCACCAGAATCAGTGGCAAGTATCTGCTTGAAGGTGATAGATGTTGTGTGCATTCCAGACAAACACCGCATGGGTTGGGTTGTTTTACCTCTGATAGGCACTTTTTTTGCACACAATGGGCTAAGTGGTCCGGTCACAAGGATCCCCGAAGCTCAGAGAAGGTTGGGGGAGGGGACCCATTGAACAGCTGTTAGCAGACAGATGATAGCTCCAGTCAAGACCAACTAGCGTGTTCTTTAACGTGCACAGTGTATGGCTCTCCCGCACACAGGGACATAGCTTAACGTCTCATTCAGTGGACGGCAGCCTTTCCAAGAACATCGGTGTCCCTTACTGATTGAGAACAGGGCAGTGAGTTTTGTGGAGATTTATTTATTATTGTCAATGCTGGCCCAGCTGGGACTCGAACCTGGGGACTGCAGTTCACGAGCCTGATGCGCTATTGACTGAACCGCCCTCACCCCTTTCTGGACGGTGATGACACCGTCAACTCGCAATGACATTGCAAACTTTGAGTTTTCGAAGGCAGGAAATAAAGTCGAAGCGGACTGGACTTTTAAACAGGAAGATTTTGTGGCACAGGAAGGTTTCGTTGCATGGTAACGCCAGCACTCATACTGTGTATTTAGTTGAACACGTGTCGCTGGGAGTGCCCGGAACTCCCTTCCTACATCCCTGACCTCTCCCTCTTGCGATTTCCGCATTTTCGGTTCTCTGAAAAAAGCCACAAAAAAAAAGAAGGAAATTCGAGTCGAACAAAGAAGTGCAGCGCATAGCAACCGAATTCCTCAAAATACAAAGGGGCGGTGGTGGCTCAGTCGGTAGCGCGCCAGGCTCGTAATCTGTAGTTCCCAGGTTCGAGTCCCAGCTGGGTCAGCGTTGAGATTTATCTCCGCAAAATTCCGCGCCCTGCCCACGGTCAGTAGGGGACACCGATGGGCTTGGAAAGGACGCCGTCCGTCGGATGATACGTTAAGACGTGGCCCCGTGTGCGGGAGAGCCATACCCTGTGCACGTTAAAGAACACGCTGGATGGCCTTGACGGGAGGCTACCATCTGTCTCCCAACAGCTGTTCCAGTGGGTACCCTCCCCCAACCTTCTCTGAGCCTTCGGGGTCCATGTGACCTGGCCATTTAGCCCACGGTGTGCAAAAAAAGTGCCGCTCAGAGGTAAAACAACCCAACCCAACAACCCTCAAAATACATTGTTTTCCTACGAACAAAGTATCATCTTTTTCATATATATATTTTATTAGTCTTTCTGTATACATCTTGCAAGTAATCGTTAAATTGTTGCTGATGACCCGCAAAGCTTAAAGCTTATCTGCAGGATACAAACTAATTTTAGTTACAAATTATTTTCAACTTTTCGTACATACTTTGCAATATATACATTTTTACATATTTGTAAATATTTACTCTATTAATTACTAACAACTACGTTAGGATGACATAATGATACAATAGGCATGAACAATATATAGAGATAAATAAAATCTTTTATGCTTTATTTCCGACTTATTTGAACAACCTTCATATATGTTTTATGACACCCCAAAATTTTAAAACCCTAATTCAGCCTTTGCAACCAAAAACTATTGCACCTCAGTAAACCGATACCACCAACGACAAAACAAGGAATAATAGTAAAAATGAATAAATAGCGAAACATATATAATAAAAAAGGACAGTAATAAAACCATTACGCGAAATAATAATAGTAAAATTGAAATAATAATAGTAAAATGAACAACATTTGGAAAAATACGCTCTGTAACATAACCAAACCACTTTTACCTAACTTCCTGTTACATTTCACTCGTCATTTGTCGGTTTGTTTGTCAGTTTGTGTGTTTGTCAAAACAGTTGTTCCACTATATGTTTCGAACGCGACGGCACACAATGATTTACCTATCAAATGAAAGCCAGCGAAGCGGGGAGTGTCATAATTCAGTCCAGTGGGTTTATATGGTCAGCACCATGACCCTGTGTGGTTGACCACTCCTCGGTAGAGTAGAAAAAAAAGAAAAGTAGCCATAGTTGTCCAGATCAGTAGGCCACACTAATCTGGTAGCCCTCCCCTTCCGTTCACTTCCACAAGAGAGTATCTCTTTTGAAAGGTACTAATGGCCTGCACCACGAGAAGGCGGGGTCGGACATTAGGTGCTAGGCCTGGCCGGTTCTATGCATCATCACAGGAGATTGGTGCATAGCTCTCCTTCCAATGATTACCTAGCTGCCATAAAAAATTCACACCATGCTTTCTTTCCCCCTAAAAAAGGGGGTTTATAAAAACCATTGTTCCGCCATTTCTTCGAAAAGCGAAAGCCGAAAGTAACGTACAGTCGCTCAAAAAAAGTATCCGAACACTATGGTTAATTACAGAATTCAGAAAAAATATCTGGCAACCTTCGTGTCACGTGATTACAGAATTCAGGAAAAATATCTGGAGCGTGTACAGCAACTGTACACGCTCCAGTTACCGTTCACAGCAAACTAGAACGTGTGCAGTTACTGCACACGCTCCAGTTTGCTGTGAGCGGTAACTGCACACGCTCAATATTTCCGTGAGTGAGCCCACAAGATCTAGTATCAAAATAATATGACCACCTACAGTCGCTCAGAAAAGTATCCGAACACTATGGTTGATTACAGAATTCAGAAAAAATATCTGGCAACGATTTTTTTGGAAGTTAGTGAACTGGCAACTTCGTGTCACGTGACACGAAGGTTGCCAGATCACTAATTTCTAAAAAAATCGTTGCCAGATATTTTTTCTTAATTCTGTAATCAACCGTAGTTTTCGGATACTTTTTTGAGCGACTGTAGTATACGTCAAACGAATGCTTGTGATATGGAAAGTATCATAGGCTATAAATCCCCCCCCCCCCGAAAAAAGGTGGAAATATGTGAAAGACTATTCTACTATATCTTTGGAACGCGAGGGCCAAACGTAACAAGCGGTATGTCAAATGAAAGCTTTTTGACATGGGGAGTTTTGTGGGTAATATAAAAGTACCCCCTTGCCTAATTATTCATCTACTATACAGTATCTTCCGAAGAGAAGGGCATACAGTTAGGGGATTGTGTCAAATGAAAGCTCATATGAGGAGGGTCAGAGTCCCCCCCCCCCCAAAAAAAAGGTGGGGAATGAAAATTTAGTGGGGGGTCAATCTAACAGCTGTCCCAACTGTCTCTGAGGACTCAAACTCCTTTTGACCTAGCCATTTAGCCCACTATGCGCAAAAAACTGCCGCTTAGAAAACAACTGAAGTGAAAAAGCCGGCGCCCATGGCTCTTAGGGATTTCTGAAACTTGGCCATGCATTTCAAAAGCAAACAACTCGCCAGTGTTTCTATGCAAAACCAAACATCGATACAAATGATGATACAATACAAATGACTTAATGCATTTCAGAAGAGAATTAAGCCAGCATCGAAAGCAAATGAATGCGCAGAACTCAATAAACAGTTCGGTAAGGACGGATTGAAAAAAACACTCGAATAAATACAAGATTCCGGTTGGGTTGTTTTACCTCTGAGCGGCGACACTTTTTTGCACACCATGGGCTAAATGGCCAGGTCACAAGGACCCTAAAGGCTCAGAGAAGGTTGGGGGAGGGGACCCACTGGAACAGCTGTTGGGAGACAGATGGTAGCCTTCCGTCAAGGCCATCGAGCATGCTCTCTAACGTGAACAGGGTATGGCTCTCCCGCATAACGTCCCATCCGACGTCCATCCGGGGCCACGGCTTAACGTCCCATCCGACGGACAGCGGCCTTTCCAAGCCCATCGGTGTGCCCTACTGACCGTGTGCAGGGCTGAGAATTATGCGGAGATAAATTTCAACGCTGGTCCAGTTGGGACTCGAACCTGGGAACTGCAGATTACGAGCCTGGCGCGCTACCGACTGAGCCATCCTCGCCCCATAAATACAAGAACGAAAGAGGTTGTGGGAAAGAGCGAAGGATGGAGTTTGACCTAATATTCTTCAAACATATCTCACTATTATTTAGAAAGAGAACTGTAAATTCACGTGTTTCTTGTGTAAGTAACAAATAGCTAAGTATAAAGCGAACAAAACATATCTTTAATTAAAAGTCAACTCATCAAAGCAATCGAAACTTTGATTGGATTTCTGGCTGACATTCAGCAAATGTTTGTTTCTTTTGAATTAGTTCGTGGTACTGGGTCATGCTCTACAAAATTGGGAACTATTTTTTCAGATCGTGCTCGGGAATTACACTTGGAATATCTGCTACAGATTGTTGCCAAACTCAGAACGAGTCCTCGTTCTCCATTTAAAATTAATTATATGAAAACTCAAAGAAGCGTGCGGGGAAGGTTAATTCTGCATTTGAGATTTTTTGGATAAATTAGTTATATTATTTGAAATTTTCAATTTCCATAACTATTGAGAAAAAGGTAAATAACATGAAAAATGACTGGTTTACTCATCATATTAGAAAATAACTTAGAAATATCCATATAAATAATATCAAGAAAATTTTAAAAATAATTACAACCAAATTTAATGAACCTTAAGAATACTTTCTACATGAGACAATTTTGGATTTAAAATATCAATGGTAAAAAATGGCAATTGAAAATGTGCTAATTTATAATGACAAATTTCGTTCTTCCCATATTCCCCGTCCAAAGTAACTAAAGAGCAGCCATTAAAGGTGAAGGTTTGTCATTTTAGTTTCACAATCTCTACTTCATTAGAAAAGATTTTATAGGTAGCAACAAGTGCACTTTCTTCTGCTGCGTTTTCTGACGTCACAACGCTGCAATGATCTGTGTACGAGTGTGCCTAGTTGTTCTCAGAAAACTGCGCATTTCTCTTTTCACTTGAATGCCGAGGAAGTAGACCTTCGGGCCGTCACCGGACTAGTAAGTGCCATAAACTTTATTGCTCCTACGCGTCCTCTCCCCCTTGCATCAGTCCGTCGTGCTTTACACAGTGTCTTGTGTAGAGTGAGCTGGCTAAAATCAGTTAAGCACCTGGACTTTAGGGCCCAATTTGTGCATCTCCCATTAGTGGGTCCCGCCGTTGAACTTGTGAGCCAAAACTCTCTACACAATGAATTCATTGTGCTACAGCTGTGGAGAAACAATTGCTCCTAATGCCGACCATATCCTATGCAGTGGATGCAAAGGGAAACTGCATTTTGGGTGCTCTGGCACAACGGAGAGAAACTATAAAAAGATGACTCAAGAGAAGAAAAAAACGTGGCTCTGTACTGACTGCAAATTAAGCAGGACAAACAACAGGCCCGTTTCAGATAAAGAAAACAGAGATAATACGCCTCTAAAGAATAACACACGTGTATCACCCTCACCGACATCGAATAACAATAGTAACTATAGCCAGGAGACATCCTTGGGTCACCGCTCCTCTAAGACACCTGGAGAAGGCTGTAACTCTAATAGTATACGGCCCCCGTCTTCGGCGCAACAAGAAGCTAGAAACTTTCAAACATTACTGAATGAAATAACGCACTTAAGAAACGAAATCAAAGACTTAAGGCATTCAGTAGAATTTTTCTCATCTCAATATGATACACTATTGAATAAATTTCACGAATATGAAGCGACGCAACTAGACACGATGAGTAAACTAGCTACCATTGAAACTACATGTGCAGATCTCACTCAAGAGAATACGGCTCTAAAGTCGCAAATTAATGATCTTGAACAATACGGCAGGAACCGAAATATTGAGATACATGGCATTCCAATGGACGACCAGGATGAGAAAGAAAATCTAAATCAGATAATGATCAACGTTGCAAAAGCGCTAGATATAAATAATTTTAACATTGATCAACTTGAAGCCTTACATAGACTGCCAACAAGGAACAAGAAAAAAACACCTGCGATTATTGCCCAATTTAAATCTAGAAACGAACGTGAACAATGGATGTCAAAAAAGAAATCGAAAATCTTTGCCAGTAACGTTATTGATGACGCTAATAAAACGCCAGTGTATATAAATGAAAATTTAACTCCAATAAACAGAGAACTTTTCTGGAAAGCGAGGTGCCTGGCCAAATCAAAAAATTTTAAATACGTCTGGTTTCGGAACGGGAAAATCATGATGAGAAAAACTGATGGTGACAGCGTAATTCGAATTGATATGCAAACGAATTTCGACGAATTTTAAACGGGAAATATATTGTTTATTTGCTCCACCTTATTTGTTCTACCATGGCGACTTTTCATTTTGATGACTTACCAACATTTGATCACAACGAAAATGTCCTGTGCGACTATGAAGAAGTTAAGAAATGGTTCTTGACTAGTAAATTATGTTATGAATCTGATGAACATTTAAGCTTTCTGCATGTGAACATTCGAAGTCTGAAAAAAAACTGGGATACTCTCTGTGTTTATCTTAAAGATATCTTGAATTTCTTAGATATTATTATATTAACAGAAACTAACATCCTCAGCACGGATGCTCCATTGTTCAATCTAGAAAATTTTAATCAACTTTTTACGAGAACACCTGGTGCGTTTGAACATGGGATTCTACTTTTCTTCCGCGACACATTATTAGTCAAAACGATACCTTCACTTGTAATTCCTGCTGAAACATTGAATATAAATATCTACAAGGGTAATTTAACTTTCAATTTATTTGCAATTTACAGATCACCAAGCTCGAACATTAACACTTTTCTTTCTAATCTCAAAAATTGGTTCGAAACAACTGATAAACATCGCAATCAAATACTAGTTGGAGACTTTAATTTAGATATCAAAAATATCAAAAAACACGGAGTTGCCAAATACGTAGAATTGTTAACCGAGTTTGGTTTCTCACCTATCATTACTGGTATCACCAGGGAAGACATCATTGGTGACTCTCTCTCTCAGACATGCATTGATCACATTAACGTCCGACTTGACATTAAACTCGACACAAATTCAATGATTTTTGGCAGTAGGATCGCAGACCACTACTTAATCGCGGCAATTTGCGGGGGGAAAAAACTTGGGAATTCGTCCAATCACACTAAAAAGCTAGACAGCAATTTTAACACGAAAACTATCTTAGATCATAAAAACATATGCAAAGAAATAAGTCTAACAGACTGGCTGGACAGAGGCACTGGAAACGAAACCCCAAATTCAGAACTAATAGACGTACTTTATGAAACATTCATAAAAAAATATATGGCGATTGTCAACAATAGCAAAATTAATAAACTATCGGATGGCTCAAAAATGAAACAACGAAATTGTAGCAAAGACTGGATAAATCAGGAAATAATAAACTTAATACATAAAAGAGACTCGGCTTGGATTGATTACAAAAATAACAAGAGAAACAGAAATTTTAAATTACTATACACAAACTTAAGAAACACAGTCACGTCCGTTATTAGGCAGGAAAAGAAAAAATATTACTTCAAACAATTTGAGTCATGTAAAAATAAACCAAAGCAAAATTGGGAACTCATCAACCAAATTATCAACAATAAACCTAAAAATGCCATTGACGATTTTATCATGAAGAATATGCCACAAGGTATGTCTGAAACTCAAGCAGCAGAGAAATTTAACAACACCTTTGCAGACATTATTGTCAATCTCAGAGACGATAACCGTATACAGAATCTCTCTACAGTTCCTAAACATATCCAACCTTCTGTCCCCTCAATTTTTATTCCTCCCATATCAAAACAAGAAACTTTCAAAATTCTAAGTGACTTAAATGAAAGAAAATCATGTGGATACGATCAGGTACACATAAAGCACATTAAAGCATGCAAAACCTCCTTAGCTGATCTCGTGACAAACTTTATCAATGAAAGCATATCTACAGGAAACATCCCTAATAAACTCAAAATTGCTATTCTAAGACCAATTTACAAAAGTGGAACTAAATCCGATTGCACTAACTATAGGCCCATTGCCATCTTACCCGTCCTTCACAAAATACTTGAAAGATATGTAGCTAACGTTCTAGCCAATTTCTTGAAAAAACATAACATTATTAGTGAAAAGCAATATGGTTTCCAGAAAGGTAAAAATACAATTACACTTTTAACGGAGTTTTCTGACGTCATTAACGGAACTTTAAACAACGGAAAAAAAGCATCAGCTCTCTTTCTGGACTTTCGTAAGGCATTTGATACGTTGGATCACGATATTTTGCTTCAAAAATTGTATATTTATGGTGTCCGAGGTATTACCCTTAAATGGTTTGAAAATTATTTAAAAAATAGAGTGCATGTTACCAAAATTAATGGCGTTTTTAGTGAGAAGAGAACAGTGTACACTGGTGTTCCACAAGGTTCAATTTTAGGTCCGCTTTTATTCATTATTTATATTAATGATCTAGCTAACCTTAAACTGAAGGGCTCTCTTTATATATATGCTGATGACACCGCCTTGGTTAACGTGAATCACAATATAGGAGACGCAGTCCGAGATACACAGGATGATTTTAACAAAATTATTTACTGGTCTAACATTAATCGTATTTACATAAATTCAGAAAAAACCAAATGGATGAGCTTTCATTCACCAGGATACTATGATCTCTCATCTTATGCAATTAAAAACCACGAACCCTTGTGTCCCCACAACATGATAACTCATGACCCTGACTGCTGCGACTGTGATGTTATTGAGCGTGTTGAGAGCCATAAATATCTTGGACTCTACATGGACACAACCTTCCGATGGAATACACATATTCAAAAGTTAGCAGGGAAATTGCGTCTATGTGCATCTAAACTTTATAAACTACAATTTGTTGCAAGCACACATACATGTATTTTGGTTTACAAAGCTATCTGTGAATCTATATTGACCTATGGTTTGACAATATACGGCTCAACTAACCTCACAAATATAAAGAAAATAGAAACTATTCAATCATCCATTGCTAAAAATATAATCCCATACAACTTAAGAAATTCATTTTATCATAGCGAAGAAAGACTAAATTATCTAGGCATACTCTCTTTTCACAACCTTTACAAATACAGCATCACTTTAAAATATTTTTTTGATAATCAATTTAAATATAAAATCTCTCATGGGAAAAACACAAGGTTACAATCCAAAAATTATTTCCAACTTCCAAAAATATTAAACAATTACGGGAAATGTACAAGGGCATATACAATACCTTACGTGTTCAATCAACTGCCAAGGGAAATTATTTTATTAAACAATTTTAAAGAAATCAAAAATAAGACAAAAAATTTTCTTCTAGGCACTAAAATTTAAATAAAAATTTCAACCACTACAATGGAGCTTCCACTGAAATTCATATAATTTGACGACATTGTTTTAAACTATATCTTATGTATTTTCATGTAACGTTATTATTCTTCTCTCCTGCAGATAAGCAAATGCTTTGCGGGTCATTTGTTTAAAATTTTGTATAACTAACATGAATATGAATAAAGATTATTATTATTATTAAGTCACGAGAGTGGCATCAGATGCACGAGCACCATATTAGCCAATCTCTGTTTTCTCACCCACGTGACTGATTTATGTTCGTTACACTAGACCTTAGGGGGCGGGGGTGGCTCAGTTGGTAGCGCGCCAGGCTCGTAATCTGTAGTTCCCAGGTACGAGTCCCAGCTGGGTCAGCGTTGAGATTTATCTCCGCAAAAATTCCCCGCCCTGCCCACGGTCAGTAGGGGACACCGATGGGCTTGGAAAGGCCGCCGTCCGTCGGATGGGACGTTAAGTCGTGGCCCCGTGTGCGGGAGAGCCATACCCTGTGCACGTTAAAGAACACGCTGGATGGCCTTGACGGGAGGCTACCATCTGTCTCCCAACAGCTGTTCCAGTGGGTCCCCTCCCCAACCTTTTCTGAGCCTTCGGGGTCCATGTGACCTGGCCATTTAGCCCATGGTATGCAAAAAAGTGCCGCTCAGAAGTAAAACAACCCTACACTAGACCAGGGGTGGCAAATAGCGGCCCGCGGGCCACAATCGGCCAGCTAACAGTTTTTTGTGGCCCGCCAAGACAGTCAGGAAAATCCGCCTTGAACCGAGATTTCCTTCCCGTGCGCGACCGAAGATTCGTCTCGTATTTTCCACTAGGTCGGCCACGTCAATACGCATGCGCAGTGTAGATACGAAAACAATTGCCCACCCCTGCACTAGACAATTTTAACGTTTTTCTATCTTTTTGGCGGATTTGGTTTCGGTTGTTTTCATCTGATCGGCACATTTTTGCACACAATGGGCTAAATGGCGAGGTCACAAGGACCCCGAGGGCTCAGAAAAGGTTGGGGGACAGATAATAGTCTCTCGTCAAGGTCATCCAGCATGCATGTCTTTAACGTGCACTGGGTATGGCTGTCCCGCACAAGGGGGTCACGGCTTAACGTCCCATTCAACGGACGGCGGTCTTTCCAAGCCCATCGGTGTCCCCTACTGACCGAGAGCAGGGCGGGGAGTTTTTCGAAGATAAATCTCAACATTGACCCAGCTGAGACTCGAACCAGGGAATTGCAGATTATGAGTCTGCCACGCTACCGACTGAGCCACCCGCCCCACGCAGAAAAGAGAGGTACTCTCTGGGTTTGCCCTCTACACGAAAGAAGGTGTATTTATAAGCTGAAACCAATAAAAGAGAGAAAATGGTCTGTGTAAGTAACAGTAAAACGAAAGTGGAGTTAGTACTTCCATTAAACTGAAGCAGGGTATTGTGGTTGCACTTCCTTCAGTAGGTATCAGCAGTAGAAGGAGGAGAAGCAAGTGACCGATAATGATAAGGTTGGCCACACTTAGTGTATTGCCTCGAAACCAAAGTATTCTACTTTCAAGTGCTCTGCAGGCTTTTGTCTCAATATTGGCATTGCACTGGCGAGTGGCTAATGACAAGAGCGAAGAATCTGGATAATTATACGCCAGAGGAGTCATTAGGTGGACTCTGAACTGCAATTCAATGAAAGGTTAGGAGCATTTTCATCTACTGGATTAAGGAGTGCTGAACAATGCAAATGATCCAATGAGCAACTTCCCGACAAGAGTGGTCATTAATTTCTCGTAAGTACAAAGCAGCCGTCATCAAATTTGCAATTTTACATTAGTAGTAATTGTATGTATTAAGAGCATACATTTCAGGTAATATATGTAAGTATACAGTTCGAAGTTGGGGAGGCTATTGAACATCAGCGAAAACTGTGTTACAGGAGGTTTCAATTCCGTGTCGGAGATAAATGTCCTAATGGAGCAAATGTTAGTTAGTTCCTAAAGTTCGGAATTGTGCTAATCGTGTTTGACATCAATGACGAAAAATTCAAAAGCTTTACATTATCTTGGACAAACTGGGCTATATTACTCTTAGGGTTTGGTTATTAAAGAGTTCCATGCTCGTTTTATGTAGGATTTGGTAAAGAAATCCACTTCAGATACGTTATAAGCAAAATGGGAGCCATCGGTTAAGCTCATCCAGCGTGGTTTTCAGTGTTAATCAGCAGATTTATCTAGTATTTCTCTGAAATTCTCTGAAATGTACAGTAGATGGAACTCCCCAAGCCTCAAGCTCCCACTCTTCGGTAAAGGTTTTCTCCATCATTCCTAGGGAAGCTCTTAAATATATAGTAGATGGCACTCCCCTCGTCTCAAGCTCCCGCTCTTTGGTAAAGGTTTTCTCCATCTTTCCTCAGGAATGTCTGAAATATATAGTAGATGGCACTACCCACGTCTCCAGTTTCCACTCTTCGGTAAAGGTTTTCTCCATCTTTCCTAGGGGAGGTCCGAAATATATAGTAGATGGAACTCCCCAAGTCTCAAGCTCCCACTCTTCGGTAAAGGTTTTCTCCATCTTTCCTAGGGAAGGTCTGAAATATATAGTAGATGGCACTCCCTACGTCTTAAACTCCCGCTCTTCTGTAAAGGTTTTCTCCATCTTTCGTAGGGGAGGTCTGAAATACACAGTAGATTGGATTCCTCACGTCTCAACCTCCCACATTTCAATAAAGGTTTTCCCCCATCTTTCCAAAGGAAGGTCTAAAATATATAGTAGATGGCACTCCCCACGTCTCAAGCTCCCACTCTTCGGTAAAGATTTTTTCCATCTTTCCTAGGGAAGGTCTGAAATATATAGTAGATGGCACTCCCTACGTCTTAAACTCCCGCTCTTCTGTAAAGGTTTTCTCCATCTTTCGTAGGGGAGGTCTGAAATACATAGTAGACTGGATTCCTCACGTCTCAAGCTCCCACACTTCAGTAAAGGTTTTCTCCATCTTTCCAAAGGAAGGTCTAAAATATATAGTAGATGGCACTCCCCACGTCTCAAGCTCCCACTCTTCGGTAAATGTTTTCTCCATCTTTCCTAGGGGAGTTCTGAAATATATAGTAGATGGCACTCCCCACGTCTCAAGCTCCCACTCTTCGGTAAATGTTTTCTCCATCTTTCGTAGGGGAGGTCTGAAATATATAGTAGATGGAACTCCCCAAGCCTCAAGCTCCCACTCTTCGGTAAAGGTTTTCTCCATCTTTCGTAGGGGAGGTCTGAAATATATAGTAGATGACACTTCCCACGTGTCAAGCTCCCACTCTTCGGTAAAAGTTTTCTCCCATCTTTCCTAGGAGAGATCTGAAACTCTCTGAAATATATAGTAGATGGCACTCCCCACGTCTCCAGCTCCCACTCTTTGGTAAAGGTTTTTCTCCATTTTTCCTAGGGGAGGTCTGAAATATATAGTAGATGGCACTCCCCACGTGTCAAACTCCCGCTCTTCAGTAAAGGTTTTCTCCATCTTTCGTAGGGGAGGTCTGAAATACATAGTAGATGGGATTCCTCACGTCTCAAGCTCCCACACTTCAGTAAAGGTTTTCCCCCATCTTTCCAAAGGAAGGTCTAAAATATATAGTAGATGGCACTCCCCACGTCTCAAGCTCCCACTCTTAGGTAAAGGTTTTTTCCATCTTTCCTAGGGAAGGTCTGAAATATATAGTAGATGGCACTCCCTACGTCTTAAACTCCCGCTCTTCTGTAAAGGTTTTCTCCATCTTTCGTAGGGGAGGTCTGAAATACATAGTAGACTGGATTCCTCACGTCTCAAGCTCCCACACTTCAGTAAAGGTTTTCTCCATCTTTCCAAAGGAAGGTCTAAAATATATAGTAGATGGCACTCCCCACGTCTCAAGCTCCCACTCTTCGGTAAATGTTTTCTCCATCTCTCCTAGGGGAGGTCTGAAATATATAGTAGATGGCACTCCCCAACGTCTCAAGCTCCAACTCGTCGGTAAAGGTTTTCTCCCATCTTTCCTAGGGGAGGTCTGAAACTCTCCGATATATATAGGAGATGGCACTCTCCAAGTCTCAAGCTTCCATTTGCCATAAATCTCATTACGATTGATTCAACCCCCCCCCCCCTCGCTACCATCCCTCAGTAAAAGATTCCTGCATCTTTTGTACGGGAGGTCTGAAACTCTCTGAAATGTATAGGAGATGGCAATCCGCCTTGCGTTTGAATTTTCCTTCCTCTCTTTTAGGTGATGAAAGAAGTGGCTGTGTTTCGAGATAACAATGATCTTTCCCACGTCAAAAGTTTCTAAATCGAGAAACAGTGTTGCCTCGCTCAGATAATCGAACATTTCAAATTATTTCGAACCCACTAGAGTTGTTCGGATACAGTTTTCCAGGCATATGTAACTTTATAGAAAAAGAAAATTAAATTTGGTGAAAATTGCACCAAAAAATTTGTACGTGATAAAAATTTAATGTATGATGAAAAAATACATAATTTGAAGAATATATAAAAAAAACTTTTACATATTCTTCAAATTAAGTTAATTATTTTAACGTCCGTTATGAATTCTTAGTTTTCGAAGCTTTCAGCAAAGAATCTCGTGTTCCGTTCGTGCCTAATTAGAACGACTTTAATATCCACAGAAAATCTCGTGCTCTTTACCCAACAAACAATGACTTTATAATGCGAAAGCAGAAATTAATTGATACATTCTTTCAAATCTATTGGTGGCATCAGTTTTTTGAATAACTTTTGATTGTTAATGTTAAGTCTATGGTGATTTCGAGAAATTCAAAACGATCCATATCGGTTTTGGCTAAAACAAACTGATATCACTTTTACCTTGAAGATGGTAATACATGTCCACTTCCTACAGAAATTACCATCCTAAGGGAATTGGAGGAAATAATTTTAATAGAATAGACCAGAGAGTATTAGTCAAGCTTTTACCCTCACTAAACTAACCTATGCCCTTCAAAATGTAAAACGTAATTCCATCCTGGGGTCTGATGGTATATCCTACTAAGCCATACAAAATTTACCTTCAAGTATAAAGTTAGCCCTTTTTGAAATAATAATAATAATTTATTTCATGCAGGGGGGTTACAGTAAAGCCAAGATACAGGTCATTTTGGATATTAGTTTAACCGTTCAAGTGGTTTGATGCCCCAGTACATTTGAGAAATTAAAACGAAATATTGAGCACAGCACAGAAAAATTCAACTTCCCACAGCTATTGTTTTTCTCTATCTTAAAGGAACTTTTGATTCCATTTGACACAAATTGTATTTTACAAGATGAAAACTATTGGCATTCAAGGTAACTGTTACCACACTGTATAACAGACTATTAAAAACGAAACTATCCAAATAAAGCAGTGAAATATTTTATGTAAGAAAAAATTGCTCTTCACAGGAATTATAAAGGAAGCATAATTTCTCCCCTGCTGTTTAACTTTTAGTTACGTGATCTACCAGGACTGCTACTTCACATACGAAAATTTTATTGTATGCTAACGACATAGCCATCTTATGCAGCAACCCTTCATAAAAAAGAATAGAAGAAACCTACATGAACAAAATAATAGAATACTGTAAAATATGGCATATAAAAATTTCAAATGATAAAACAGTTCTGCTACCTATTTTCAGGAAGCGAAGAAATGCCACAGACATCAATATCGAAATAGAAGATAACGTAATTCAACAGATGACGTCCCATAAATTCCTGGGTATTCGTTTAATTTCTCATGGAGAGATCATTACCATTCCTTACAATTAGCTGGGGCGGGGGTGGCTCAGTCGGTAGCGCGCCAGGCTCGTAATCTGTAGTTCCCAGGTTCGAGTCCCAGCTGGGTCAGCGTTGAGATTTATCTCCGCAAATTTCCCAGACCTGCCCACAGTCAGTAGGGGACACCGATGGGCTTGGAAAGGCCACCGTCCGTCTAATGGGACGTTAAGCCATGGCTCGTGTGAGGGAGACCTCATTGGTCTCACTGGAATGAAATTACTGATCCTTTAACTAAATATATAATACCCTGTGTTAAAGAACACGCTGGATGTCCTTGACGGGAGGCTACCATCTGTTTCCTAACAGCTGTTCCAGTGGGTCCCCTCCCCCAACCTTCTCTGAGCCTTCGGGGTCCATGTGATCTGGCCATTTAGCCCATGGTGTGCAAAAAAGTGCCGCTCAGAGGTAAAACAACACAACTCTTACAATTAGCCAGCAAAAGAAAACCTGGAATTACTTAAATGCTTGGTTGGTACCACATGGGGATAAAAACCCAAATGTCTGTTTAACATCTACACAATCGTATAGAATATATGATCACCTACCATAGTATATGTATGGTAGGTGTTCATATTATTCTGATACGACTGTGTATACCACCATCCTAAGAGCAAAAATTGAATATGATTTTTTCTTACTACCGAGGCAGCGGGCACCTACAAGGCAACTGTCTACCTGCCTCAACATTTCTATTCTCGCCAAAGCTTCCATCTCGTCTATAAAAACAAGGTCTGACGAAAAATTTATTCAGAATGGCAGCTGGACATAATAATCACCATAAATAATCTCTCTAACACACAAAGGAAAATTTTTAGAAGGACTCTTGCAGGAGCCAGTATATAAAGAAATATTTTCCACCACGGGAAAATATAGCTGGTTTTCAGAATCCCCACCTTGGGAGCTTATTATACGTAAACATAATGTGTTTATTCCCCATATAATTGCCACCAAAATAAGCTATGCCAAATAAGATATACTGGACCTAACAGGGATACATTTGGAATCCGCATATCCCACATATATAATAGACGGGTCTATAAATAAGGAATAAGATATAGTCTCAGGAGCCTTCTTCGAGCAAGATTTAAATAATAGAAATGCCTTTTTACTGACCACCTGCACCAGTTCCACTAATACTGAACTGATGGCCATCAAACAGCATTCACATGGACTAACAGGTAGTGCGCCAGGCTCGTAATCTGTAGTTCCCAGGTTCGAGTCCCAGCTGGGTCAGCGTTGAGATTTATCTCCGCAAAATTCCCCGCCCTGCCCACTGTCAGTAGGGGACACCGATGGGCTTGGTAAAAGCCGCCGTCCGTCAGATGGGACGTTAAGCCGTGGCCCCATATACAGGAGAGCCATACCCTGTGCACGTTAAAGAACACGCTGGATGGCCTTGACGGAAGGTTACCATCTGTATCCCAACATCTGTTCCAGTGAGTCCCCTCCCCCAACTTTCTCTGAGCCTTCGGGGGCCATGTGACCTGGCCATTTAGCCCATGGTGTGCAAAAAAGTGCCGCTCAGAGGTAAAACAATCCAACCCATGAACTAACAAAGAAAAGAGCAAAAGAATTGCCATAGTTGCTGAAGCAAAGCCGCCCTGCTTTCGGCTAATGAAAGATCCAAGCAAATGTTGCCACGAAAATCTCATTTTAGAAATGCTAAACGTAAACAAGGAACAAAGTAACCTAAACGAAAAAGAAATTCATTTCCAGTGGGTCTCAACCTCATTGGTCTCACTGGAATGAAATTACTGATGCTTTAACTAAAGTTATAAGGCCCTCTCCTCTATTCCTCTATTTTCAGTCTGGAAATCAAAGGAAGAGTTATAGCACCTCTTCAATAAACAAACTTCAAACTCCCTAAATCACAGAATTCCAATACATTTCTGACGTAAGTTACTTTTTCGACAATAGAAAGGACAATGAAAATTACCCAGTTAAGAAGTGGCCATTCCAGATTGAATGATAGACTATACACCATGAAGATAACAGAATATAAGAAATGCCCTAACTGCATTGCTACAAAAACTGTAGAATACATGCTATTAAATTATCCCATATATTACACTTCTGAGGGGCGGGGGTGGCTCAGTCGGTAGAACGCCAGGCTCGTAATCTGTAGTTCCCAGGTTCGAGTGCCAGCTGGGTCAGCGTTGAGATTTATCTCCGCAAAATTCCCCGCCATGCCCACGGTCAGTAGGGGACACCGATGGGCTTGGAAAGGCCGCCGTCCGTCGGATGGGACGTTAAACCGTGGCCCCGTGTGCGGGAGAGCCATACCCTGTGCACGTTAAAGAACACGCTGGATGGCCTTGACGGGAGGCTACCATCTGTCTCCCAACAGCTGTTCCAGTGGGTCCCCTCCCCCAACCTTCTCTGAGCCTTCGGGGTCCATGTGACCTGGCCATTTAGCCCATGGTGTGCAAAAAAGGGCCGCTGAGAGGTAAAACAACCCAACCCACCTACATAGGCCTTATTTACATTACAGAGAACTGGTGTAGCATAAGTGTAATTGGAAAGACTGCCACTGTGCAGTTCACAACTCGATAGTTCTCGCTGATCATTGATAGGTTAACTGTCGAAGTGTCAACTGTGCAAGCTCGTAGTCTTTCCACACCCTCCCCATTTACTGCTTATGCTACGCCAAAGCTAGCGACACCAGTGGTCATTTGCTGTTCTTCCAACATATATTTGATGTGGTTGTTCTAATTAATTAATTTTCCTCCCACTTTATTTTTAGTGACTGGATCATTTTTCGCAAGCAGTGGCGAGAGTGGCTCAGTCGGTAGTGCGTCAGGCTCGTAATCTCCATTTTCCAGATTCGAGTCCCGTCTGGGCGAGCTTGATACTATTTATCTCGGCAAAACTTCCCATCCCTGCCCACAACCAGTAGGGAATACCGATGGGCTTGTAAAGGCCGCCATCCTTCGTATGGGACGTTAAGTTGTGGGCCCATGTGCGGGAGAGCCATATACTGTGCATTAAAGAACACGCTGTATGGTCTTGACGGGAGGCTACCATCTTTCCCCCAACAGCTGTTCCAGTGGGTCCCATCCCCCTAATTTTCACTGAACCCTCGGGGTGCTTGTGACCTGGTCATTTAGCCCATTGTGTGCAAAAAAATGCCGCTCAGAGGTAAAACAACCCACTGTCTTAGGTATGTTAAAACATGGATTATGGATTGAGTTTTCAAAACTATCTAACTTTTTCATTTCCATTGGAACTTTGAAACACCAAAGAGATTAGATAAATACACTCTACTATTTAAATAAATACACTCTACTACTAAGAGTATGGAATGCTCCCGTTCATGTGAATGGAAAACTCAACTTTTGAAAATAAGATATTTATGGAAAGATGTCATTAGAGACAAAGTGAAGATCTTTCTCAGACCTTCCAAATTATCGATTTTTGATAAAAAATCATTTAATATTTATAGAGTTATTAAAGTTGGAACCCATTCAGGACGGAACCAATTTTTTTTTCAGCAAATTATTTCAATAGATTTAATATTTGGCAAGGTATGGAATCGTCTCATATCTTTTCTCGGAAATTAAATTGGACAATATCATTGCACCAGCTATTGAATTTTGATTTATTTCAGTCAGATATAGGTTATAATAGTTATTATCTGATTTTTATTAACTTTTAAGGTAAACTCTTACGACCAGCAACGCTGCTCTTAACTGTTTCAGGACCCAAAAACAACCCTTTGATATAAAAGTATATTATAGAAAATCCTGATTTTAGATAATTTTGAGTGGGTTTGGTTGTTTTAACTCTGAGCGGTACAAGGACTTCAGGATTCATGGACAAGTCACATGGATCCCGAAGACTCTGAGAAGGTTGGCGGAGGGGTTGGGTTGTTTTACCTCTGAGCGTCACTTTTTTGCACACCATGGGCTAAATGGCCAAGTCACATGGACCCCGAAGGCTCAGAGAAGGTTGGGGGAGGGGACCCACTGGAACAGCTGTTGGGAGACAGATGGTAGCCTCCCGTCAAGGCCATCCAGCGTGTTCTTTAACGTGCACAGGGTATGGCTCTCCCGCACACGGGGCCACAGCTTAATGTCCCATCCGATGGACGGCGGCCTTTCCAAATCCATCAGTGTCCCCTACTGACCGTGGGCAGGGCGGGGAATTTTGCGGAGATAAATCTCAACGCTCACCCAACTGGAACTCGAACCTGGGAACTACAGATTACGAGCCTGGCGCGCTACCGACTCAATTCACCAAAAGTAACATTCCTTGGTAAAAAAAACTTCTTATGAAAGTTAGGGAAATTTGAATGTGTTTTTCCATTCAAATAACAGCGTAAGTTGGGTTGTTTTAATTTTGAATGATACTTTTTTGTTTTTGCACACAATGGGCTAAATGACCAGTTCATAAGTGCCGCAAAGGGTCAGAGAAGGATGGGAAAAAGGGTCCAATGGACATCTGTTAGGATATGGATGGAAGTCTCCCGTCAAGGCCATCCAAGCATGTTCTTTAACGTGCACAGGATACGGCTCTCCTGCATACGGCACCAAGGTTTAGCGTTCAATCCGAAAAACGTTTATTGGACATAATTATTACAAATGGCGTACTAGATGATACATTTTATAATGTTACAGCAGATGCTCCAAGTTTCCACCATGAGACGCGATGCATGCGTGACACCGACGGAGCATTGATTGCCGGACACGGTCGAACACACATGGAGTTTCTTTGATAGTAGCAGCAGCGCAGACGAGCCTTGCCATGTCAGACTCCACAGGCGATTCATACACGGTAGCTTTTAGGCCCCCCATAGAAAGAAATCAACGCTCGTTAAATCAGGTGAGCGTGGGGGCCAGGCAACTGGTCCAGCACGCCTAATCCATCGTTGCCCAAAAGACATGTTCAAATGCGCACGAACACACCTTCCATAATGGGGAGGCGCCCCATCATGTTGAAACCACATGTTGCGTCTCACATTTGCTTGGAACATGGGCAAGTAAGCTGGTAGAACCTGTTCCAGAAATATCAGATACTTCGCGGAGGTCATGCGGTATGGTAAAAGGTATGGCCCGACTAAGCAGTGGCCGACCAAACCTGCCCACACATTTACTGCGAAACGATGTTGTGCCGCATTTGGGGGGGGGGGGGCACACCGTGGGGGTTCTCGTGAGCCCAAAAATGCACATTGTGCAGATTGAATACGCCATCCCGAGTGAAACTGGCCTCATCAGTAAACAAAACATAAACTTGTAAATTCACATCTTGGGCACTTTCTTGGAGATACCACTGCGCAAAACGCACACGTGCAGGATGATCTGCGAGGAGAAGTAACTGAACCCTTTGGAGATGAAAGGGGTGTAAGGACTCGCCGTGCAAAACACGCTGTACACTGCAACGAGACACTCCTAATGCAGAGGCAATGGCACGTGTGCTGGTACTAGGATTAGTCTCCACGGCATCCAACACACTTTCTTCCATGGCGAGAATACGCGTCGATCGTGGCCTCATTTTTTCTACCTCTTAATGACCCATAATCGCACAAATTTTGATGAGCACGCGCAAACAAATGGTAGCCCGGTACATGTCTGTGTGGGAAGCGTTCTTGATACATTCGTTGAGTGGCTCGTCCGTTGCCCTCAGCTATTCCAGACACTAAGTGCATGTCTGCCAGCTCCCTGTTCGAATACCTTTGCATGCTTTTCGTCAGCCGACTACCGCTCGAATGACGAAATCCGAAATTTCCCTTCTAGCGCACTGATGAACAGCGCCGCCTATTGACTTACGGTGACGTTTCCAGTTATGGGTTCCTATGTAATTCTCATTCCTTTAGATGTTATCTACCTCCCCTAAAAGTTGGGGCGGGGTGGCTCAGCGTTGAGATTTATCTCCGCAAAATCCCCGCCCTGCCCACGGTCAGCAGGGGACACCGATGGGCTTGAAAAGGCCGCCGTCCATCGGATGGGACGTTAAGCCGTGGCCCCGTGTGCGAGAGAGCCATACCCTGTGCACATTAAAGAACATGCTGGATGGCTTTTACGGGAGGCTACCATCTGTCTCCCAACAGCTGTTCCAGTGGGTCCCCTCCCCCAACCTTCTCTGAGCCTTCGGGGTCCATATGATCTGGCCATTTAGCCCATGGTATGCAAAAAAGTGCCGCTCAGAGGTAAAACAATCCAACCTAACCCTCTAGCGCACTGATGAACAGCGCCACCTATTGACTTACGGTGACGTTTCCATTTATGGGTTCCATATTCTCATTCCTTTAGATGTTATCTACCTCCCCTAAAAGTTTGTACCTGTATTTTTGAGACACCCTGTATAAATTACGTACAAAAAATGTTTCCGACTAAAGAGATATTTTTCTTTATTATATCAACATTTTGATTTCTCCAGTTACGTATTTCTATTAGTTATTCAAAAAGATGTTTAAATTTTGGGCTTTTGTTTTGAATGGATTTAGCTTTAGATGGGAACAATAGGAAGAAAGTACGCCATATCTCTAAAAAAGAATCCGGTCGGGCGAACGATACAACTGGGAGAAACTTTATATATCATGTTGACTGCACCGTAAATTCTAGACTGCCGCTCCGAGAATAAATTCAAAATGAAATATTGAGTATTTTCCCAAAGGTGACGTCACCTAATTCAGCCAGAAAACTATCTTCACTTTCTAAGGGGCGGGGCTCACACGATGGCGCGCTGGGTTCGTAATTGCAGTCTCAAATTCGAGTTTAAATTGCCCTTGCGTTGGGTTTTATCTACGATAACGCTTTCTCCCCTCTGTGAGAAAGAGGGTACAGATGGGCTTGGAAAGGCTTCCATCTGTCGGATGGGACGTTAAGCCGTGGCCCCGTGCGCTACAGATGGCAAATTATGGCCTGGTTGCTTTTCTGTCATAAAAACCCAAGTAACCAATCAACGTGTGTTGAAGAGCCATACCTGGTGCACGGCGGAGGGTTGGCTCAGTCGGGAGCGTGCCACCCTCGTAATCTGCAGTTCCCAGGTTCGAATCCCAACTCTGCCAGTGTTGAGATTTATCTCCACTAGCTCCTCACCCTGCCCTTGGTTCTAAAAAGGTCACCAATTGGTGACTTACCGTCCATCTGATGGAATGTGAAGCAGTGGTTACGTGTTCACAAAACGTGTGCTCGTTAAAGAACACGCTATCTCTTGAAGTCCTTGTGATCTGTCCATTTAGCCCAATGAGTGCAAAAAAGGTTCCGCTCAGAGGTAAAACAACACAACCCTGTGCACGTTACAGAACACATTAGATGGCCTTGACGGGAGCTTGCCATCCGTGCAGTCGGTCCTCTTCCCGCAACCTTCTCCGAGCCCTTGGGGGTCTTTGTGATCTGGTTATTTACTTATTATGTGAAAAAAGAGCCGCTTTGAGATAAAACAATCAAACCTTTCTACGAGCTCTGAGCTCTTGGTGGTCCTTGCACCGGGCCTGGGGCGGGGGGGGGGGGGGGCTCAGTCGGTAGCGCGCCAGGCTCGTAATCTGTAGTTCCCAGGTTCGAGTCCCAGCTGGGTCAGCGTTGAGATTTATCTCCGCAAAACTCCCCGCCCTGCCCACGGTCAGTAGGGGTCACCGATGGGCTTGGAAAGGCCGCCGTCCGTCGGATGGGACGTTAAGCCGTGGTCCCGTGTGTGGGAGAGCCATACCCTGTGCACGTTAAAGAACACGCTGGATGGCCTTGACGGGAGGCTACCATCTGTCTTCCAACAGCTGTTCCAGTGGGTTCCCTCCCCCAACCTTCTCTGAACTTTCAAAGTCCATGTGACCTGGCCATTTAGCCCATGGTGTGCAAAAAAGTGCCGCTCAGAGGTAAAACAACCCAACCCAAATCTGCAATAATTCGGTGATGGGGGGAGGAGTTGACTTAATTGGTATCGTGCCAGGATGTTTGGCTCCCCAGTGCGCCCCACTGATAAGATCAAGCCCATGGTGTGCAAAAAAGCGCCGTTAAAGAACACGCTGGATGGCTTGACGGGAGGCTACCATCTGTCTCCCAACAGCTGTTCCAGTGGGTCCCCTCCCCCAACCTTCTCTGAGCCTTCGGGGTCCTTGTGACCTGGCCATTTAGACCATGGTGTGCAAAAAAGTGCCGCTCAGAGGTAAAACAACCCAACTTGCACAGGCCACCTATCTCACTACGTGTAAAAAATAAATGCCGCTCAGAGGTAAAACCATGTATAGATCACTTTTCTGGATTGGTCATTTAGAACAAAAGTGCGAATGGATCAGTTTCACTCGCCGTCTGTACAAGAGCTCGTTTCTTTTTTGAATAACACAATTAGATTGGGCGCAGATACAGCAGCCGTGCTATGATAGAAATGAAAAAAAAAAGAAATGATCG
Source organism: Ryuthela nishihirai (assembly GCA_038380435.1). NCBI lineage: Eukaryota > Metazoa > Arthropoda > Arachnida > Araneae > Heptathelidae > Ryuthela > Ryuthela nishihirai. The sequence continues at coordinate 87,490,277 of JAWZYU010000004.1, read as the reverse complement.
GCAATGAAGTACGAAACTGTTACAGAAAAAAACAAACACGTGAGACTCGTTCAAATATCATTAAATTTAGAAGCCCCACTAAAGGTAATTGCAAAACTTTTTCTTCTCCAGATCAAATATTTAAAATAATTAATGTTCCCTCCTGGTGGCGTAGCAGCATCACTTACTGCGGCTTACTAAGTCGCTGGCTGCTCAAATGTGGCTTTAAGAACTCCTGGCTGATGTGGCCATTTTTCTGTTGGTTTTAAGGATTAGAGGGTGGAATTCGGTAGATTTTACGGATTAGAGGAGGAGAACTTGGTAGATTTTAAGGATTAGCGGCCACTTTATAAAAAAACAAGTAAAAGATTAAAATGATTTTTGCTTCGAAATCAATGTCAATATTTTACCTTATGGGTAAATATAAATGGTGCATCTTCATGGGCAAATATAAATGGCTCATCTTCATGGGCAAATATAAATGGCGCATCTTCATGGGCAAATATAAATGGTGCATCTTCATGGGCAAATATAAATGGTGCATCTTCATGGGCAAATATAAATGCGCATCTTCATGGGCAAATATAAATGGTGCATCTTCATGGGCAATATAAATGGCGCATCTTCATGGCCAAATATAAATGCTGCATCTTCATGGGCAAATATAAATGGCACATCTTCATGGCCAAATATAAATGCTGCATCTTCATGGGCAAATATAAATGCTGCATCTTCATGGGCAAATATAAATGATGCATCTTCATGGGCAAGGGACGGGGGTGGCTCAGTCGGTAGCGCGCCAGGCTCGTAATCTGTAGTTCCCAGGTTCGAGTCCCAGCTGGGTCAGCGTTGAGATTTATCTCCGCAAAATTCCCCGCCCTGCCCACGGTCAGTTGGGGACACTGATGGGCTTGGAAAGGCCGCCATCCGTCGGATGGGACGTTAAGCCGTGGCCCCGTGTGCGGGAGAGTCATACCCTGTGCACGTTAAAGAACACGCTGGATGGCCTTGACGGGAGGCTACCATCTGTCTCCCAACAGCTGTTCCAGTGGATCCCCTCCCCCAACCTTCTCTGAGCCTTCGGGGTCCTTGTGACCTGGCCATTTAGACCATGGTGTGCAAAAAAGTGCCGCTCAGAGGTAAAACAACCCAACTTGCACCGGACCACCTATCTCACTACGTGTAAAAAATAAATGCCGCTCAGGGGTAAAACCATGTATAGATCACTTTTCTGGATTGGTCATTTAGAACAAAAGTGCGAATGGATCAGTTTCACTCGCCGTCTGTACAAGAGCTCGTTTCTTTTTTGAATAACACAATTAGATTGGGCGCAGATACAGCAGCCGTGCTATGATAGAAATGAAAAAAAAAAGAAATGATCGGCAATGAAGTACGAAACTGTTACAGAAAAAAACAAACACGTGAGACTCGTTCAAATATCATTAAATTTAGAAGCCCCACTAAAGGTAATTGCAAAACTTTTTCTTCTCCAGATCAAATATTTAAAATAATTAATGTTCCCTCCTGGTGGCGTAGCAGCATCACTTACTGCGGCTTACTAAGTCGCTGGCTGCTCAAATGTGGCTTTAAGAACTCCTGGCTGATGTGGCCATTTTTCTGTTGGTTTTAAGGATTAGAGGGTGGAATTCGGTAGATTTTACGGATTAGAGGAGGAGAACTTGGTAGATTTTAAGGATTAGCGGCCACTTTATAAAAAAACAAGTAAAAGATTAAAATGATTTTTGCTTCGAAATCAATGTCAATATTTTACCTTATGGGTAAATATAAATGGTGCATCTTCATGGGCAAATATAAATGGCTCATCTTCATGGGCAAATATAAATGGCGCATCTTCATGGGCAAATATAAATGGTGCATCTTCATGGGCAAATATAAATGGTGCATCTTCATGGGCAAATATAAATGCGCATCTTCATGGGCAAATATAAATGGTGCATCTTCATGGGCAATATAAATGGCGCATCTTCATGGCCAAATATAAATGCTGCATCTTCATGGGCAAATATAAATGGCACATCTTCATGGCCAAATATAAATGCTGCATCTTCATGGGCAAATATAAATGCTGCATCTTCATGGGCAAATATAAATGATGCATCTTCATGGGCAAGGGGCGGGGGTGGCTCAGTCGGTAGCGCGCCAGGCTCGTAATCTGTAGTTCCCAGGTTCGAGTCCCAGCTGGGTCAGCGTTGAGATTTATCTCCGCAAAATTCCCCGCCCTGCCCACGGTCAGTTGGGGACACCGATGGGCTTGGAAAGGCCGCCGTCCGTCGGATGGGACGTTAAGCCGTGGCCCCGTGTGCGGGAGAGTCATACCCTGTGCACGTTAAAGAACACGCTGGATGGCCTTGACGGGAGGCTACCATCTGTCTCCCAACAGCTGTTCCAGTGGGTCCCCTCCCCCAACCTTCTCTGAGCCTTCGGGGTCCACGTGACCTGGCCATTTAGCCCATGGTGTGCAAAAAAGTGCCGCTCAGAGGTAAAACAACCCTACCCTTCATGGGCAAATATAAATGCTGCATCTTCATGGGCAAATATAAATGCTGCATCTTCATGGGCAAATATAAATGCTGTATCTTTATGGGCAAATATAAATGGCGCATCTTCATGGGCAATTTATATGGCGATCGTTTTATTCATCGGACGATTTCTGGCTCTGCAGATCGCTTTCTTTTAAAGAGAAATAGCTTCCCACATGATTGACGACTTCAGTTTTATGAGTAATGGTTATTTTTATGGCTAAACGTTATGCGGAGATCAAGATTTCGAGCTGAACTGTACGACTCCATATGAAAGTGAATCTCGGGTCTCTTAAGGATCTCAAACCATAATCTCCTTTAGGATATTTCGGTTCTTGAGATCTTTCAACTGTGAGCGACACTTTTGTGCACACAGTGGGTTAAATGGCCAGGTCACAAGGACCTTCAGAATTGGGTAGGGAAAAGATCTACTGGACATCTCAGATAGACTGCAAGGTCATCAGCGTATTTTTTAAAGTGAACAGAGAGTGAATTTCCAGCACACTGAGTCACAGCTTTACGTTCCATCCGACGGACGGCTGTCTTTCAAGGCTCAATGGTGACTCAATTCCGAGCTAGGGTGTGGTGGACGTTTACTGGCGATAAATCTCAATGAACATTTTGGACGCGAACCTGAGAACTGGAAATTATGAGCTTGCCACGATACTGATTGAGCGCAGCACAAGATCCTAGAATTTTTGGAAGCTACATGAATGAGTGTGTATTGGAAGGTGGGAACACAATCATATTTTTCAAGTTTGCAACTGTTTCATTGATTACTATTTATAAAATATATTGTAATCGCTTTTAAACCTTAAAAATTATTGGATTGAAAAAGCGATATTCGCGTTTCTTTAAAAATTCGCCTTAGAAACTGTTTCAAAAATATTTAACTTCCTCGGTCGTTGTTCTCAATGTTTCTCTGTTTGTGCAATTGAAGTTTAGTTATCTCCAAAAAAAAAAACCCCTTATAATTAGAAGCAGGGGACGGCTCAGTCAGTAACTCACCAGATGTAATCTGATATTCTCATGTTCAAGTCCCACTATCATATTTCGCGTTTTTCCCACAAATCGTAGCTGAGCTGCGTAAGAAATTAGACACCGTTGGTCTGACGAAGGAAAACATATTTGTTCTAAGATCAGTGTTACTAGAAACAGTTCGTAATCTGCAGTTCCCAGGTTCGATTCCCAGCTGGGTCAGCGTTGAGATTTATCTCCGCAAAACTCCCCGCCCTACCTACGGTCAGTAGGGAACACCGATGGGCTTGGAAAGGTCGCCGACTGTCGGATGGGACATTAAGCCGTGGCTCCGTGTGCGGGAGAGCCATACCCTGTGCACGTTAACGAACATGGATGTCCTTGTGGATGTCCTCGATGGGAGGCTACCATCTGTCTCCCAACAGCTGTTCCAGTGGGTCCCCTCCCCCACCTTTTCTGAGCCTTCGGGGTCCTTGTGACCTGGCCATTTAGCCATGGTATGCATAAAAGTGCCGCTCAGAGGTAAAACAACCAACCAACCAACTAGAAACAGCCTCCAAAAAGTTTTGCTTTTCTTAATTATATGTTATCTTTTGTCAAATACGAATCTTCGGACAAATAACACCAATTTCAGGTGACAATTCAGTATGCTATTTTAGCAACAACAATTCTTTGCCACAATGGTAGGTAAATTTAAGAACTACATTTGGTTGAATAATCTCTTCTCCATTCCTTAACATATATAGATCCGAAATATGGATGCAATCTGACCATTCCTTAAGTCTACAGAAGCATCTGTGTAGTGGGAACTTAAATACCACCATCCTGTACATTCTAAAAATTTCTCCATATGCGGTTAAAATGATCCTGATCTATTTGCTTTGCTTTCCCCTTCTTAACAGGTGAATGTTCTCGGGCCTACTGGAAGCCCTTTGGACTCTTTTCCAGCGATACAATTTCAGAAACTGTTTATTATGTAATGTAAACCCAAGATGGTGTCAAGTACGAGAGTGTCTTCTTTCACTACCACAAGACGCTTTCTCCAGTATAAGAACATTTTAGCTGAAATGCTACAATTGTAAAGAAAAAAGTCTCTGAATTATTGATTGTGAGAGAAGAGCACTGGAAAGTTTCTCAAATATACAGACTGCTTCTGAAATGTAATGAGACTTGGGTAGTTTTACCTCTGAGCGGCACTTTTTTGCACACCATGGGCTAAATGGCCAGGACACATGGACCCCGAAGGCTCAGAGAAGGTTGGGGGAGGGGACCCACTGGAACAGCTGTTGGGAGACAGATGGTAGTCTCCCGTCAAGCCATCCAGCGTGTTCTTTAACGGCGCTTTTTTGCACACCATGGGCTTGACAGATGTAGCCTCCCGTCAAGGCCATCCAGCGTGTTCTTTAACGTGCACAGGGTATGGCTCTCCCGCACACGGGGCCACGGCTTAACGTACCATCCGACGGATGGCGGCCTTTCCAAGCCCATCGGTGTCCCCTACTGACCGTGGGCAGGGCGGGGAATTTTGCGGAGATAAATCTCAACGCTGACCCAGCTGGCACTGGAACCTGGGAACTACAGATTACGAGCCTGGCGTGCTACCGACTGAGCCACCCCCGCCCCCAAGTAATGAGACAAAAATTCTGAAAAGAAAGCAAATGTTCAGAAAAGGAATTTATTGTGAAAGTCATTCAAAATGATCACCACGGACTCTACACACTTGTTATCACCTCTATTTTAATCATTGAAAGGATTCTTGAAATTCCTCAAAAGTTATTTCCTTGAGATGGTCGGTCAAATTCTTTTGGATGTTTTGAATGGTATGAAATCATTTCCTTTCCATCTTTATTTTTAGCTTCGGAAAAGGAAAGAAATCAGCCGGAGACAAATCTTCAGGATGGTGGGGGGGTTAAATAATAATCTCTTTTGATAAAGAAATCGTCAATTAATGCATTTCTCCGCAAAACTCCCCTCTCTGCCCTCAGTCACTAGAGGTAACCCGATGGGCTTGGTAACGCCTCCGTACGTTGGATGGGAAGTTAAGCCGTGGTTCCGTGTGGACCACAACCATATCCTGGGCACGTTCAAAAACACGCTGGATGCCTTTGATGGGTTACCATCTGTCTCCCAACAGCTGTCTAGTGGGTCCTCTCCACCCAACCTTCTCTGAGCCCTTGGAATCCTTCGGTTGTTTTACATCTGAGCGGCTCTTTTTTGCACACAATGGGCTAATTGGCCCGGTCACAAGGACCCCTAGGACCCCAAGAACTCAGAGAAGATTGGGGGAGGGAACCCTGGATAACTGTTACGAGACAGATGGTAGCCTTCCGTCAAAGCCATTCAGCGTGTTCTTTTAATGTTCACATGGTATGGCTCTCCCGCACACGGAGCCACGGCTTAACGACCTATCCAAAGTAGGGGCGGGGGTGGCTCAGTCGGTAGCGCGCCAGGCTCGTAATCTGTAGTTCCCAGGTTCGAGTCCCAGCTGGATCAGCGTTGAGATTTATCTCCGCAAAATTCCCCGCCCTGCCCACGGTCAGTAGGGGACACCGATGGGCTTGGAAAGGCCGCCGTCCGTCGGATGGGACGTTAAGCTGTGGTCCCGTGTGCGGGAGAGTCATATCCTGTGCACGTTAAAGAACACGCTGGATGGCCTTGACAGGAGACTACCATCTGTCTCCCAACAGCTGTTCCGTGCAGTGGGTCCCCAACCTTCTCTGAGCCTTCGGGGTTCTTGTGACCTGGCCATTTAGCCCATTGTGTGCAAAAAGTGCCGCTCAGAGGTAAAACAACCCAACTACTATGGTGAATTATTTTTCATAAAAAAATTATTTTTCCGAACATTTGGCTTTCGTTTTAGAACTTTTGTTCCATTACTTTTCAGACGAACTGTGTCTACTCGCTCACATAAGAACTGTTGAGAGACTTAAAAGAACACCATTTTCAGTGTATCAAACAAATCTCAATGTTTACCTATTATACACATCATCAATATGATCCATTAAATAATATTTATGTTTGCAGTATGGCATATAAACTGACAGCCTCCTGTCAGGCCTGTGGCAAGCAGCTGCTTGAGGGGGAATTTATTATTTTATTGCAATGGTTTAGTTGCGTATCATATAGCTTTTAGTGTTTGGTACAACGCTTATTTTTTTACAATTTTTAGGTGATTTTTTAGATTGTAATATTATGGCCAGATCTCTTGCTTATAGGCAAGATATTTTTGGATTTAATTGGTTCATAAATTAAACAAAAACTTTTATTTTAGGAAATAAAATGTTGTTTTTTTTTTGTATTTTGGTTTTAAAAGTTAAAAAATACAAAGGTAGGAGGCTTGAGGGTTTCTGAAAAATGAAAAGGCGAGGGGAGGGGGCGTGATGCGAAAACAATTGGGAATCCCTGAACTAGAAGAGTCACATCGCCTCCGAGTTGGTTGTGTTTACATTTACACACAATGGGACCGCCCTGCCCACGGTCAGTAAGGGACACCGATGGGCTTGGAAATTCCGCCGTCCATCGGATGGGAACGTTAAGTCGTGGCCCCGTGTGCCGGAGAGCCATACTCTGTGCACGTTAAAGAACACGCTGGATGGTCTTGACGGGAGGCTACATCTGTCAAGCCCATGGTGTGCAAAAAAGCGCCGTTAAAGAACACGCTGGATGGCTTGACGGGAGGCTACCATCTGTCTCCCAACAGCTGTTCTAGTGAGTCCCCTCCTCCAACCTTCTCTGAGCCTTCGGGGTCCTTGTGACCTGGCCATTTAGCCCATGGTGTGCAAAAAAGTGCCGCTGAGAGGTAAAACACTCAACCCAACCCAACCGTTAAAAAAATCCGTATACGAAATGAATATCGACATTTCATTTATAAATGTGGATAGCATTTTGACTAACACTTCTGCATACCAAAACCAACACAACTAATGCGTCAGAATTAAAACATTACAAGGGCGATTGCGTGCAACACTAGCGAATAGCTGAATAAAGATGATTAATCGAGCCATTGTTTATTGGACATTAGTTCGTCTAAATGTCCTCTGGAATATGCTCCTGAAGTATGACCATTACGTCGTGGTGTACTCTTAACCAAAATTCCAGTTATTTAACCTTGCTTTGTAGTGTATTATCGTTAAAGTGTATATGTTCTTACAGTCGAAGTTGGTTGATACTTTTGATTGCTTCGAACATTACACAACTGACATATACTGTCTTAGGGCTTTAACAATTCACGGAAAAGAATCATTTTACAATGTAACAAAGGGAAAATACAGGTGGACTTTAGTAGTACGAAAATGGCCTTCCGGTTAAAAACCTATTCAACCGAAATCATCAATTCTTCAATCTGCGATCTTTGGACACAAACATAACCACCATCAGGGTAAAGAACACATCTGAACGCAACTTATCAATTGGATAAATCGTTTGAGCTCAACTAATGCGATCTTTGCATGACTCGACATGTTCAGAATGAGGGAGAGAAACGCCATTAAGGCACCGTTCGAGTCAATACACTCTTTCAAAGGGTAAAAAAAATGATCAGCAGAGGCATTCGTAACTGGTGTTATCAGAGCGGGAAAAAATATTCATTTACGATTGCTTAACTGGTATTGTCTTACATTCCAATTGATACTTTAGATAAAAACTAAAAATAAGTAGTAGATGAATGTAGGATTTCTTCACTCTCCAACGCTCGCCGAGAAAAGGAGACAAGGTGAGCTTGCAGAGGCTTGGGGTGGGTTGTTTTACCTCTGAGCGGCACTTTTTTGCATACCATGGGCTAAATGGCTAGGTCACATGGACCCCGAAGGCTCAGAGAAGGTTGGGGGAGGGGACCCACTAGAACAGCTGTTGGGAGACAGATGGTAGCCTCCCGTCAAGGCCATCCAGAATGTTCTTTAACGTTGGGTTGTTTTACCTCTGAGCGGCACTTTTTTGCACACCATGGGCTAAATGGCCAGGTCACATGGACCCCGAAGGCTCAGAGAAGGTTGGGGGAGGGGACCCACTGGAACAGCTGTTGGGAGACAGATGGTAGCCTCCCGTCAAGGCCATCCAGAATGTTCTTTAACGTTGGGTTGTTTTACCTCTGAGCGGCACTTTTTTGCACACCATGGGCTAAATGGCTAGGTCACATGGACCCCGAAGGCTCAGAGAAGGTTGGGGGAGGGGACCCACTGGAACAGCTGTTGGGAGACAGATGGTAGCCTCCCGTCAAGGCCATCCAGAATGTTCTTTAACGTTGGGTTGTTTTACCTCTGAGCGGCACTTTTTTGCACACCATGGGCTAAATGGCTAGGTCACATGGACCCCGAAGGCTCAGAGAAGGTTGGGGGAGGGGACCCACTGGAACAGCTGTTGGGAGACAGATGGTAGCCTCCCGTCAAGGCCATCCAGAATGTTCTTTAACGTTGGGTTGTTTTACCTCTGAGCGGCACTTTTTTGCACACCATGGGCTAAATGGCCAGGTCACATGGATCCCGAAGGCTCAGAGAAGGTTCAGGGAGGCGACCCACAGGAACAACTGTTGGGAGACAGATGGTAGCCTCCCGTCAAGGCCATCCAGCGTGTTCTTTAACGTGCACAGGGTATGGCTCTCCCGCACACGGGGCCACGGCTTAACGTCTCATACGACGGACGGCGGCCTTTCCAAGCCCATCGGTGTCCCCTACTGACCCTGGGCAGGGCGGAAAATTTTGCGGAGATAAATCTCAACGCTGACCTAGCTGGGACTCGAACCTGGGAACTACAGATTACGAGCCTGGCGCGCTACCGACTGAGCCACCCCCGCCCCACTTGCAGAGGCGATTGATCGTTTTCAAAGGAAAAACATAAACTTATCAAGTTGATGAATAATTTGTGACTATTATGAGACGTTGTGGGGAAAGGGGGCCATTTTGTTCTTGGGATAGTCCCAATTATTTTATCAAAATTATCATAATATTAAAATAGTAAATTCTGTAAGGGACTGCCTTTGGGAGGGGTGTCAGATTAAAAAAAAAGGTTCTTGGAGAATGATATCTATGCCTGGTTTCCATAGATTAAGGAAAATCCCGATGTTAAGTCAATGGGAAGCTAACGTCAAAGCTCTATAACTTCCAAAATAATTTTGTTTGGTTTTGAAAAATGTGATTGCAGATAAAGATCTCAATCAAATATGCGATAACAATGCCAGCCACAAAAATTGGCTTCAGAAGTTAATTAAAACTTATTAATAAGTATTGTATCAAAGTGTTTAATAAAACAAGTTTGTATTTTAGAACTTTGTGTAAAGAATTCTTTCACTATTCTTCAATTTTATATAAATTTCTTAATACTGGCATTGCTGTATTCAAACTTCCATAACTCATTAAATACTGAATGAATATTGTTGAAAATCGAGATATTGATTTATTTGATTGAGATTTTTATCTGCAGTCACATTTTTCAAAAAAAAAAAAACTTATTTTAGATTGGGTTGTTTTACCTCTGAGCGGCACTTTTTTGCACACAATGGACTAAATGGCCAGGTCACATGGACCCCGAAGGCTCAGAGAAGGTTGGCGGAGGGGACCCACTGGAACAGCTGTTGGCAGACAGATGGTAGCCTCCCGTCCAGGCCATCCAGCGTGTTCTTTAAGGTGCACAGGGTATGGCTCTCCCGCACACGGGGCCACGGCTTAACATCCCATTCGACGGACGGCGGCCTTTCCAAGCCAATCGGTGTCCCCTACTGACCGTGGGCAGGGCGAGAAATTTTGCGGAGATAAATCTCAACACTGACCCAGCTGGACTCGAACCTGGGAACTACACATTACGAGCCTGGCGCGCTACCGACTGAGCCACCCCCTCCCCACTTATTTTAGAAGTTAAAGAGCTTTGACGTTAGTTTCCCATTGACTTAGCATAGGGATTTTCCTTAATTTATGGAAATCAGTGTAGTGGTAGTGCAAATGGTAGCTAGGTAGTCACTGGAAGGAGAGCTATGCACCAATCCCCTATGAAGATGCGTAGTACCGGTCAGGCATAGTACTTAATGTCCGATCCCCGCCTTCTCGTGGTGCAGGCCGTTAGTACCTTTCAAAAGAGATACTCTCTTGTGGAAGGGAACGGAACGGGAGAGCTGCCACATTAGTGTGGCCTACTGATCTGGACAACTATGGCTACTTTTCTTTTTTTCCTACCCTGTTGACAAGTGGTCAACCACACAGGGTCCTGGTGCTGACCATATATACCAACTGAATGGAATAATGGCTCTGAGCTTGATAATGGATCCTGAATTTGCTGCACTGGAGGACTTCTGTGGAGGGAAAAATCTTCCGCTGTGTTTTCTGTTTGTTCCTAGGTTGACAACCCCAAGTGAATAGATTCACAGGTTGAGTTTTATCAGCTAGTGATTAATCCTAAGCAGAGGTCATTGCAGGCACCTGAACTCTTACTTCTACTGGCATCGTTAAATTCTACATTGGAAGAAGTCTTCCAATATAGATGGCTTCAGCCTTTAGTGGTCCTCACACAAGAATTCCAACGTTATAATTCAGATATTCTCGGCTTGCAAGAGACCAGACGGACAGATAAAGGTCAGGTTCTTAAAAATAATCTTAAATTTCTCTTTTCAGGGAGGGACGACAATAAGCATCACCAAGGCGTGGGTCTGTTTCTCTGCAGACACGCCAGTGATGATCTTCAGCATATGAGTACATTAAAGAAAGGTTTTTTAAGCAAAATTTCAGACAAGCATTAAAGACTTGAAAGTTATCTGCTGTTACGCTCCCACTGAGGATGCCGATGAAGATGAGAAGGATAGGTTTTACGGACAACTTTAGGATATTTTGAATTCTGTCAAGAAGGGAGATATTACCCTTGTTCTAGGTGACTTCAATGCCAAAGTTGGTACTGACTCCGACCTTTGGGGAGGGGTGATAGGCCCTTTTGGTATTGGTAGCTGCAATGGGCAACGTCTCCTACAGGTAAGTAAACTCAATGGATTCAGAATAACTAACACTTATTACAAACACCGCGACATACATAAGTACACATGGGTTTCACCTGATGGGCTGCATAAGAATATGATTGATTATATATTAATTAACAGCAAATAGGCTAGTTCTATTAGGAATACCAGGTCATATAGGGGAGCTGAAATTGGATCTGACCATTACCTTGTTAAAAGTGTCTTTCAACTTAAATTTAATAAGCGTTGTGCTAAGGTTGAACACTTCTTAAGTTTACGTTGCAAGACACTTTTAACAAGGGAATGGTTGTTACAAGGAAAAAAATGGGTTAAAAGAATTGCCTTTAATTTTGAAGTTCTGAAAGACCCAGTTATAGCTAAAGCTTACCATGATAGGTTACTTAGTCATTATGACAGTCATGGTTTGCTTACTATTGAAGTTGAGGAAGAATGGGTCCGTTTTAAACAGGCTTTTGGGGAAACTAACAGTACTCTTTAGGAAAAAAGGAGCAGAGGAGGCACGATTATTTGAATGATAAGGAACCTGAGCTTATTTCAGAAAGAAAAAACTGCAGGAATGTCCTTAATCAATACCCTACTAGTCCTAAAAGAAAGCATTACAGAGAGCTTAATAAGTGAGTAAAGGATCAGTTAGCTGCTGATAAGAATCTTTGGCTTGACTGACAAAACCGAGGAAGCAGTTAAGACAGCACAACAGCAGACAGCTGTACCAGATAGTTAATGTTTTGTGTGGTAGAAAACGCACAAGTATACAGGGATTGAAGGATAAACAAGGTAAGGTTATAGAAGGTGAGGATTCTGTCATAGCTAGGTGGGCTGAGCATTTCAGTGATGTTTTAAACAATGTGGTTAGTTCAACTCCCATTGTTTATAATGGTGATAGATGCATTACTGGCTATTATATAAATACCTATAACACAGTCTTAAGTTATTTTGGCTATTTCTAAACTTAAACTATATAAATCCTCAGGGGTGGATGAAATTACTACGGAAATGCTTAGAACTGGGAATGTTTCGGTTACTACATGGATGACTGAAATTTTGAATATCTTTTATGATAAAAGCATGGTTCCTAAGGACTTTACCAGAGCTATTATTATCCCTATTTTTAAAAAAGGTAATCGCAGTTCTTGTGATAACTATAGGGGTGTCAGTCTACTTTCTGTTCCAGGTAAAGTTATTTGTATGATTGTGCTTAATAGAATTAAGAATATGGTTGACAGGCAATTGCGTGATGAGCAATGTGGATTCAGAAGTGGTAGGGGATGTGTAGATCAGATATTTTCACTTAGGCAAATTCTTGAGAAATGTTTAGTGTTTCAGAAACCTTTGGTTGCTAGCTTTGTTGATTTTAAAAAGGCTTTCGACTCTGTTGATCGTCATAATTTGTGGTTGATTGTGAAATCATATGGTATACCAGACAAGTTGGGTAACATAATGAAAGCTCTCTATAATAACACTGAGTCGTGTGTGAGAGTTGGTAAGGCTTGTAGCAATTGGTTTAGCATTACCTCTGGTGTTCGACAAGGGTGCATTTTGTCTAATTTTCTCTTTGGCTTGGTTATTGATTATGTTATGCGAAATTCACTTCAAGGGAAAGATTTTGGCCTTAAATGGACTGGAGATACGAAAATTTCTGTTTTAGATTATGCTGATGATTTAGCCCTTTTGGCAAATGATGTTGATGAGATGAACTCTTTCATTCGAGCTGTTGATGAGACTGGTAGTAGAGTAGGTTTGGTTATAAACAGAGAGAAAACTAAAGTGATGAAAATTGGTCAGGCAGGTTGTGATTCAGTTAATCTGAATGGTTGCAGTCTCGAGCAGGTGTCACAGTTTAATTATCTTGGGAGATATGTAACTGATACTGGTGATGTGCGGCATGAGATTAACAAACGAATAGGTATTGCTGCCGGGACTTTTAAGAATCTATGGAGATTGTGGAGAAATAGACGTATACACCTAAAGACTAAAATTAGACTGTATAATAGTTTGGTTCTTTCTAGGGTTAGTTATGGTAGTGAAACTTGGACACTTTGTAAACAAGATAACAGGAAACTAGATGCTTTTGATTCCAGATGCTTACGCAGTATCTTGGGCATTAGGTGGTTCAACTTTGTAACTAATGATGAGGTTAGGCAAAGGAGTTGGAAACTTCCTTTAAGCAGTATATTGTGCAGAGAGGGACTTCGTTGGTTTGACCATGTTGCCCGTATGGATAATTATAGATTGGTGAATAGGGCAATAATGTGTGCCTAAAGGTTTCAGAAAGAGATGGAGACCTAGGATGCGGTGGGCAGACAATGTCAAACAGGACCTTGTTAGAATTGGTGTGCAGTGGCCGGATGCAGCAGATGTAGCTCAGGACAGATATGCTTCGAGAATTAAACTACACGGTCTGGTTGGACCTCCGTAGCCCATTACTGCTTGAGGATGATGATGATGAGTTATTTAGAAAATATTTTCACTGAAATTTGGAACATAGATATTTTTCCCACTTTTTTTTTTACCTGTTTCCTTATTGCTTTTCCCTTGACATTTTTAACACGGTTTCTCGGTAAGTCAGTTTGTCTGTTTGTGAATTTGTCAACATGATTCTTTCACCGTATCCTTTCAACGCGATGGACGATCGTCACTTTTGCACTTAATGAGCTACATCGTCAGGTCACAAGGAACCCAAGAGTTCGCAGAAGGTTCGGAATAGCAGACCCACTGGAGAGCTGTTAAAAACACATGGTAGATTCACGTAAGGCCATCCAGCGTAATTCTTTAGCGTGCACAGGATACGATTCTCTTGCACACGGGGCCACGGCTTTAACGTCCCATCCGACGGTCTTTCCAAGCTCATTGATATCCTCTTCTTCTTCATCTTCATCTTCGTTACCTGGCAATTTAGTCCATTGTGAGAAAAAAAATGCCGTTCAGAGGTAAACCAACCCAAATTCTCTCCGAGAGCAGAGTGCGGGTTAGCAAAGATAAATCACAGTTCGGACTCGAACCTGGAAACTGCAGATTACGACCCCAAGTTGGGTTGGGTTGTTTTACCTCTGAGCGGCACTTTTTTGCACACCATGGACTAAATGGCCAGGTCACATGGACCCCGAAGGCATAGAGAAGGTTGGGGGAGGGGACCCACTGGAACAGCTGTTGGGAGACAGATGGTAGCCTCCCGTCAAGGCCATCCAGCGTGTTCTTTAACGTTGTTTTACCTCTGAGCGGCACTTTTTTGCACACCATGGGCTAAATGGCCAGGTCACATGGACCCCGAAGGCTCAGAGAAGGTTGGGGGAGGGGACCCACTGGAACAGCTATTGGGAGACAGATGGTAGCCTCCCGTCAAGGCCATCCAGCGTGTTCTTTAACGTGCACAGGGTATGGCTCTCCCGCACACGGGGCCAGGCTTAACGTCCCATCCGACGGACGGCGGCCTTTCCAAGCCCATCGATGTCCCCTACTGACCGTGGGCAGGGCAGGGAATTTTGCGGAGATAAATCTCAACGCTGACCCAGCTGGGACTCGAACCTGGGAACTACAGATTACGAGCCTGGCGCGCTACCGACTGAGCCACCCCCGCCCCGACGACTCCAAGCACCTACCAGTTGAGTCCAACCCGCCACTTGTCATTAAGTAAAATATTCTTACACACAGTTTGTTTTTATTATTTTCAATTTCTTAAGAGGAAGTGGAGGGAAGTGGAGTACATAGTTTTGAATACAGTTAATAAGCTGCAAGCAACGAATGCCACGTAAGAAGAAAACGACTTCAGCCTTAGATTGCGAAGATGGATTGAATAAAATATTTATTTTTATTTTTGCGGAGAAGCGCAAAGCCTGGTTTAACGTATTCGCGCTATTGCCTTAAGTTCCGTAAGAGTCAAAAGAAGCCAACGGAGGAGCAAGGGAACTTACCATGCAGCTCATTCATATTCATTAGAAAAGGGTATAACTAATCTTTTACACGTGCATCAAAGCATCTCATTAAAGCAATAAATATGTTCCTCGGGCCGCAATCGTTAAACCAATGCATAGCTTCATGACACAATAAAACATGCATTCCCATGTTATATCGACGGCAATTCAGAAGAGCTGTGATTTCGAAAGTAAGCGTTTTGCAACGAAAAAATGATCTGTGAAGGAAAGCTGAAAATCTAGTTTATGTGTAAAGATTGATTTGCGGCAATATTCGGTGTTTAAAATAAAAAAAAAAGTTCCTTATTCTCTGAAATTTTGTCGAAAAATAAAGCAAATTAAGTGAAAGTTCTCTCATAAAATTGTTGGTTCGAAGACTAATTAAAGTTAATAAAATACTTAATTTAAGCGAGAAGAGGATATTTATGATAAACAAGTTTTTAGTACTTTAATATTACTACACATTTTTTTTAATCAAATTTTTCTTTCCTCGAGAGTTTTACAACTTTCAGCAATGCATTGCATCGTCGGTTAGTTTAATATTTCCCATCCTCTGTTTGTGGATAAGTGGACCACTTTGAACCGTCAAGCGAACATTATGAGGAGAGGGTCTCGTTTTTCCTTCTCATATCCCATTGGAAGGGGCGCGGGGGTGGCTCAGTCGGTAGCGCATCAGGCTCGTAATCTGTAGTTCCCAGGTTCGAGTCCCAGCTGGGTCAGCGTTGAGATTTATCTTTGCAAAATTCCCCGCCCTGCCCACGGTCAGTAGGGGACACCGATGGGCTTGGAAAGGCCGCCGCCCGTCGGATCGGACGTTAAGCCGTGGTCGCATGTGCGGGAGAG
Organism: Ryuthela nishihirai; assembly: GCA_038380435.1. Taxonomy (NCBI): domain Eukaryota; kingdom Metazoa; phylum Arthropoda; class Arachnida; order Araneae; family Heptathelidae; genus Ryuthela; species Ryuthela nishihirai. Next base: position 87,474,078 of record JAWZYU010000004.1, on the reverse strand, counting down.
CCATTCCCTGTGCACGTTAAAGAACACGCTGGATGGCCTTGACGGGAGGCTACCATCTGTCTCCCAACAGCTGTTCCAGTGGGTCCCCTCGCCCAACTTTCTCTGAGCCTTCGGGGTCCATGTGACCTGGTCATTTAGCCCATGGTGTGCAAAAAAGTGCCGCTCAGAGGTAAAACAACCCAACCCATTGGAAGTATTTATATATTTATTTCTAACTTAATTATCTTGTAGGATGGCTCAGTCGGTAGCGCGCCAGGTTCGTAATCTGTTGTCCCCAGGTTCAAGTCCCAACTGGGCCAACGTTGAGATTTATCGCCGCTAAACTCCCATCTACACTCGGTCAGAAAGGGGAAGCCGATGGATAGGAAAGGTGGACGCCGTCCGTCGGATAAGGGCGCTTAATCCGTGGTTCCTTTTGCAAGTGAACCATACTTTGTGCAGGTTAAAAACACGCTGGGTGACTTTTTAGGAAGATTTCCATCTGTCTCCTAGCAGTGAGCCCCATTCTCCTAAGCAACTCTGAGCCTTGGGGTCTTTGTTACCTGGCCATTTAGCCCATTGTGTGGAAAAAATGCTATGATAATAGGAAGGAAATTCTAAGAGGTAAAACAACCCAACTCCCAATTGTATTTAATATTTATTTTTAAATAAACGTGGTTTTTAATGAATTTTTATTAGAACAAAATAAAGGTTGGGTTGGGTTGTTTTACCTCTGAGCGTCACTTTTTTGTACACCATGGGCTAAATGGCCAGGTCACATGGACCCCGAAGGCTCAGAGAAGGTTGGGGGAGGGGACCCACTGAAACAACTGTTGGGAGACAGATGGTAGCCTCCCGTCAAGGCCATCCAGCGTGTTCTTTAACGTGCACAGGGTATGGCTCTCCCGCACACGGGGCCACGGCTTAACGTCCCATCCGACGGACGGCGGCCTTTCCAAGCCCATCGGTGTCCCCTACTGACCGTGGGCAGGGCGGGGAATTTTGTGGAGATAAATCTCAACGCTGACCCAGCTGGGACTCGAACCTGTGAACTACAGATTACGAGCCTGGCGCGCTACCGACTGAGCCACCCCCGCCCCAACAAAATAAAGAAATTACCTCTTATTGTTATTATGCCCAATGTTAAAATACGTTCAATTAAATAGCTCCCTTTTTGCGCGTTTTCCATTTACATGGTCACTTCCGAAGACCCCTATCGCGTAACTAAGACAACTAAGTAAAAGATCTTGAAAAGGTTTTGAATCATTGTGAGAGTGCTGGAATGTTTTAGCTCTGAGAGACACTTTTTTTGCACAGAATGGTTCACAACAACCCCATTGGCACTGAGAAATTTGGAGAAGAGGATCCACTGGACTCTCATCAAAACCATCCAGCGTGTTCATCAACCTACATAGCTTATGACTTTCCTAAGCACGAGGCTACGTTTAACGTCCCATCTGACGGACGGCAGCGTTCCCAAGGCCCATCGATGTCTCCCTTTCTCGAGAAGACAGAATGACAGTTAGAGGAAAAATTTCTCATCGCAGATTGAATTGGCACTCGAACCTGGGAATAACAGATCATGAGACCGGCTGAGCTAATTCCGTCCCATCAGTGTTGGGTAAACAATAGCAAACAGAATTCAAATTCAAGACACTGACAGTATTCCAGTTTTTCGTCTGCCAGATGCTTAAGCTATTTATGACTGTAGGAACATGAGACATCCAGAAGTGCGTTCTTTTGAACTTCCAATGGCTTTTAATCAGAATAAGCCACCAGCTCCTATTAAGTATTCCGTGCACCCATCCATTTTGAATGTGCAACCCACAAAGAAGTGGAAAAATCAGTGGTATATACCCGAGATTTATTTACTCGAAAATGTTTCTGGCAAATGATGAGATTTTCTCCACCAATCCATACTCTTCCGTTGGGGGCGGGGGTGGCTCAGTCGGTAGCGCGCCAGGCTCGTAATCTGTAGTTCCCAGGTTCGAGTCCCAACTGGGTCAGCGTTGAGATTTATCTCCGCAAAATTCCTCGCCCTGCCCACGGTCAGTAGAGGACACCGATGGGCTTGGAAAGGCCGCCGTCCGTCGGATGGGACGTTAAGCCGTGGCCCCGTGTTCGGGAGAGCCATACTCTGTGCACGTTAAAGAACACGCTGGATGGCCTTGACGGGAGACTACCATCTGTCTCCCAACAGCTCTTCCAGTGCGTCCCCTCCCCCAACCTTCTCTGAGCCTTCGGGGTCCTTGTGGCCTGGCCATTTAGCCCATGGTGTGCAAAAAAAGTGCCGCTCAGATGTAAAACAACCCAACCCAAATCTTCCGTTGTTTAAAAAAAACTGACAAAATGTATTTTTCTGTCAGATTGGTCGTTGTTTTATCTCTCCTTGTAAGCAATGTCCATATACTTTACTGCGAATCATGAGAGACTTTCATCTTATTAACTATCCAAAGGATTTCTTAAACACATCCTAACCAAAGTGCAGAAGGATCGTTAGGCACTAGTCAGTTATTCCGCACTAGGCTCGTAATCTGAAGTTCCCAGGTTCGAGTTGCTCTTGTGTTAATATTGAGATTTATCTCCGTAAAACCCGCACCGAGCCTTCAATCAGAAAGGGGACACCAAATGACTTGGAAAGACCACTGTCCGTCGAATAGGACATAAAACTGTGGTCCTGTGTACAGGATAGATCTCTACCCTGTGCATGTTAAAGAACAAGCAGAATAGACTTCACGGGAAGTTATCATCTGTCTCCTAAAATTGGTTCATTGTGTCCCCTTTCCCCAATCTCGTTGGGGTCCTTGCGACTTGGTCATTTAGCCCATTATGCGCAAAAAGTGCCACTCAGATTTAAATAACCTAACCAAAGCCTTAAGATCATTTTGTTCCCCTTCCAGCAAAAACGACTCACGAATGAGAAGCAAAAAAAAATCACAATCCATGATCATTAATATTAACAACGAACATCAGAGAATATTTCTTAAATGCTGATCATTTGCGGCAAGAATTATATTTTATCCCTAGACTGATTAATGATGAAATTAATTTAATGATGCCTGCAATTGTTTTCGGAAAGTTTGTTTTCTCGAGAACGACTAATATGATGTTCTCTTTTGTCATTTTTTTCCCCCACTCCGTGCTCTGATATTCGGAGAACGCAGTCAAACAACACACGCAATCCAGACAAGCGAGTTTATCGATCTGTTAATTTCATCTCCTCTTATCCACCCTCGTAGCAGCTTACGAGAGAAACGTGCAAGACCGTCTGAATGACAGCCGACTAAATTTGGCAGTCGAAACGATCATTATCATTTGCGAGTGAAGAGGAGGACGAAAAGAGGAAGAAGCAGAGACAAGAGGAGGTTTGTCCGATGACCCAGTTCGCCTTGCCAACAAGGGAGAGTGCTAGATGCATGCAATCAATAGCTGCCCGGCTGACAACGAGCACCAGACGCATCTTCGGTTCTGTCAGTGGCAACGGAGGGAGATCAGCTATGCTCTGGAGACCGTGGTCAATGGCTGCTGTGGCGTAGCAAGAGATCAACTTCGGGAACATTCTTTCGCTCTTATGCATTAACGACGTCATTGCATGATGAGCGGGAGACGTATCAATTTCCTCTCCGTCGATGATGTTTTAGACCCGACACAAAAAGGCATTTGCGACTCGTTTCTGATTGGCTGAACTATCTATCAGGCAATTTTTCAAATGTCAGGCTTTGTCTGGGCTCGCAAACTTACTATGCAATATGTCTTGAAGTTTGGTTCACGACCTCATGTAGTATTTGATTCTTGCAACAATATTTAGAGGTTGGGTTGGGTTGTTTTACCTCTGAGCGGCACTTTTTTTGCACACCATGGGCTAAATGGCCAGGTCACATGGACCCCGAAGGCTCAGATAAGGTTGAGGGTGGGGACCCACTGGAACAGCTGTTGGGAGACAGATGGTAGCCTCCCGTCAAGGCCATCCAGCGTGTTCTTTAACGTGCACAGGGTATGGCCCTCCCACACACGGAGCCACGGCTTAACGTCCCATCCGACGGACGGACGGCGGCCTTTCCAAGCCCATCGGTGTCCCCTACTGACCGTGGGCAGGGCGGGGAATTTTTTCGGAGATAAATCTCAACGCCGACCCAACTGGGACTCGAACCTGGGAACTACAGATTACGAGCCTGGCGCGCTACCGATTGAGCCACCCCCGCCCCAATATTTAGAGGAAATTACTTTACGAATTCGATAAATATTTATGCGTTCTGGTTAGCCGTACCGTTGGCCAAGTGGTTAGTATGCTTGGCCTGGTGATATAAAATGGGACCTGGTTCGAACCACGGATAAGGCATGGATATTTCTTTATTTGTGTTGTTTTTATTTTGTGTTACTATTTTAAACAAAATTGTGGGTTCTATTCTGCTGAGATATCACCTTCCTCACAGATAATCTCCCAAAAATATTAAATGAGAGACTCCTGTCAGACTTCTGTGCCTAGCAGTCACCTGAGGAATAATTTATTTAGGTAGCCAAGTGGCTAGCGTGCTTGGCTACTGATGAAAGGGACTTGGGTTCCAGTCCCGGGTCCAGCCGAGGTTCCGTATAGTTCGAATTCCTTCCTTTCGAGGTTCGATACAGTTAGAGGCAATGCCCTTCAGCCCAGCTGGGTCAGCGTTGAGATTTATCTCCGCAAAAATTCCCCGCCCTGCCCTCGGTCAGTAGGGGATACCGATGGGCTTGGAAAGGCCGCCGTCCGTCGGATGGGACGTTAAGCCGTGGCCCCGTGTGCGGGAGAGCCATACCCTGTGCACGTTAAAGAACACGCTGGATGGCCTTGACGGGAGGCTACCATCTGTCTCCCAACAGCTGTTCCATTGGGTCCCCTCCCCCAACCTTCTCTAAGCCTTCGGGGTCCATGTGACTTGGCCATTTAGCCCATGGTGTGCAAAAAAAGTGCCGCTCAGAGGTAAAACAACCCAATGCCCTTCAGTCATTTTTTTTTTTCTGCTGTTTCCAGTGTCCAATTCCCTTCTCTTTCACTTGTAGTGCACGAGTTCATTGTGGGTGTGTGTGTCTTTCAAGCTTTCATCTTTGTTTATTAGAGTCGTTTTCTACGTGTATTTTGTTTTCATAACGTGTATTAAGTTTTTTAAGTTGAGTAACGTGTCATAACAATGAGTGCTAAATACAAGAAAAGATAATTTCGATTGAAGCAATAAAAAGGTTGTACAAAGGAGGAAATTAACAAATTTGGCATCAGAATTAGGTGTAGGAGAAGTGACTTGGCGATGATTGGCATCCAAATAGAGCAAAAAGTGAATAATGATACTCGAAAAAATGTTCTGAAGATGCCTCGAATTCACTAAAAACGATGGAGCAAGCTGAATAAGAAAGAGTTGGGTTGTTTTACCTCTGAGCGGCACTTTTTTGCACACCATGGGCTAAATGGCCAGGTCACATGGACCCCGAAGGCTCAGAGAAGGTTGGGTGAGGGGACCCACTGGAACAGCTGTTGGGAGACAGATGGTAGCCTTCCGTCAAGGCCATCCAGCGTGTTCTTTAACGTGCACAGGGTATGACTCTCTCCCGCACACGGGGCCACGGCTTAACGTCCCATCCGACGGACGGCGGCCTTTCCAAGCCCATCGGTGTCCCCTACTGACCGTGGAAAAGGCGGGGAATTTTGCGGAGATAAATCTCAACGCTCACCCACTGGGACTCGAACCTGGGAACTACAGATTACGAGCCTGGCGCGTTACCGACTGAGCCACCCCGCCCCTAAGGAAGAAAGAACCATTGAAAGCAGGCATCATCTAGATAGCTTGGAAGTTCGTTGCTATGCAACGTTAAAATTCAACTTAACCTTTTGTGTGTTGGGCTATTAATTTGTATTGATCTACTTCTTGTAAGTATTCATGAATATGTAATAATTGTGCAGTTATTTTGAGAGGTTCTAAGTAATGGAAGCATAATAATTAGATTGACTGTAATTTGTTTAATCGTCTTCCTACACACTTTTGTTTTATACCGTAGCGCCATCTGTTGACTGTTTTAATCGTTTTGTTGTTGTTTTTTCAAAATGAGTAATCAAATTTGCATTAAGTGTCAAAAAATGTTTAGGATATGAAGTAAGTAATACAATATACCGTGGGATGTAAAGGATTCTTTCAGTCTACTTGTGTTGGTATCAGTGATGGAAATTTTAGAAAAATGTCCAGAGAAAAAAAAGTCTAAATGGCACTGTATCAATTGCTTGGTTTAGAGTCAAAATACTGCTACTGATAAAATGAAATCTTCGGTTGCAGAGAAAACGGCATTAATCAAAATTCATTTGAGTGAAAGTAACGCTTTTGGGCCAGCTGGGTCAGCTTTGAGATTTATCTCCGCAAAATTCCTCGCCCTGCCCACGGTCAGTAGGGGACACCGATGGGCTTGGAAAGGCCGCCGTCCGTCGGATGGAACATTAAGCCGTGGCCCCGTGTACGGGAGAGCCATACCCTGTGCACGTTAAAGAACACGCTGGATGGCCTCGACGGGAGGCTACCATCTGTCTCCCAACAGCTGTTGCAGTGGGTCCCCTCCCCCAACTTTCTCTGAGCCTTCGGGGTCCATGTGACCTGGCCATTTAGCCCATGGTGTGCAAAAAAGTGCCGCTCAGAGGTAAAGTAACCCAACGCTTTTGGGAAAGATAATAATGGCAGTCTTAAATATGTTTTGCAGAACTTTATAAAAAGAAAATATTGCAAATTCTGCAAGAATTCAGGAACTAAATACAAGAAGATAGTAACACTTTATGGGATATATTGCTAAAGAAATTAGAAATGAAATTAGAGAAGACAGCAAAAGTTTATGGTGTGATATAAAAGAAATAAAAAATATCCTTGGAATATAATGGTTGTATATGAGTGGTATATGATTAAATCCCAAGTACCTTTATGCTGATTGATAGATTTTAAAGAAGAAGAATGGAGCTTAGGGTAGGATTACCATACGTCCTCCAAATGGAGGACATGTCCTCCTTTTTTACCTCATGTCCTCTCAGAATTTTGAAAAAACATGAAATATCATCCTTTTTTTGTATAAACTCATATCATGTCTCACACTAAAATTAAAGCATTCTTTTTAATTTCCTTTTTTAAATTTCTTGAACCCATTACTCTAATACTTATAATCTACCGTTAACCTTGAAATAATTTACTCTGCAAATTCTGAATTAATTCTGTTAATGCCGCAAAAGTTACTACTATTTTCTGTAATCTTAATTTGTGCAACTTACATGCCAGATTAAGAAAAAAGTATGCGCTTTAGAAAACTGCAAAAAAATGTTGTTTCCACCCAAGGATTGATGTAACTTATTCAAGTTGAGAGCAATTTTCTTTTTTGCAACATAAAAGAAAACGGAGGAATTAAGGACTACTAGTTTATAGGAGCCTTCTCATACAAGCCCTACCAAGACGGAAATCACCGCTGACTACTACCTCAGTCAAAGTGCAAGGGTTGGGTTGGGTTGTTTTACCTCTGTGCGACACCTTTTTGCACACAATGGTCTAAATGGCCAGGTCACAAGGATCCCGAAGGCTGAGAGAAGGTTGGGGGAGGGGACCCATTGGAATAGCTGTTGGGAGACAGATGGAAGCCTCCCGTCAAGGCCATACAGCGTGTTCTTTAACGTGCACAGGGTATGTCTCTCCCGCACACGGGACCACGGCTTAACGTCCCATTCGACGGACAGCGGCCTTTCCAAGCCCATCGGTGTCCCCTACTGACCGTGGGCAGGGCGGGGAATTTTTGCGGAGATAAATCTCAACGCTGAACTTTTCTAAGAAAAGATACTAATGCTAGGATATATAGAATTCGAGGTCAGGAAGATTTACAGTTAATTAAGACTTAATGGAAGAGGACACTGAAATGAAAGCTGATATTAAAGGATATCTCTGATTTCAAAAATTATGTAGAAGAAGTGAATGATCATATCTCGCAATTCTACGTTATAACTTACGAAGTCTTAGGCAAAATTTTGATGAAATTTTAGTACTTTTGAACCCTCGTAAATATAGATTTGAATTGATTATGTTAATTGAGATCTGGGTTAAGATTATGAGGTTAATCTGTATAATATTCCAGGGTATATTAGTTCCATTAGTTGTAGAACTTACAACAGATCTGGAAATGTAATTGAGTACGTTAAGAATAGTTTATTAAACTTTATACATTCTGATATGAATACAGGTGAATGTATACCTTTGTGTGGTAATAGTAGTTCGGTAATTTTAATCTGTAGATCTCATGCATACAATATTGAACAGTTTACTAATGAAATTTACCTAATTATGAAAGATGTAAAAAAAGTAGTAGCGTTTATATACTTGGTTATATGAACATTGATTAATTTGAAGATGGAAGTGATGTAAGGATTGATGTAGCTATGGAAGTGATGTAAGGATTGATGTAGCCAAGGATTGATGCGCATGTCATAACGGGTTTTTAGACAATATATTGATATTCTCACAAGGGGTGTGAGGGAGAGTCCAGCTTGTTGGGTTGGGTTACCTCTGAGCGGCACTATTTTGCACACCATGGGCTAAATGGCCAGGTCACATGGAACCCGAAGGCTCAGAGAAGGTTGGGGGGAGGAGACCCACTGGAACAGCTGTTGGGAGACAGATGGTAGCCTCCCGTCAAGGCCATCCAGTGTGTTCTTTAACGTGCACACTGGGTATGGCTCTCCTGCACACGGGGTCACGGCTTAACGTCCCATCCGATGGATGGCGGCCTTTCCAAGCCCATCGGTGTCCCCTACTGACCGTGGGCAGGGCGGGGAATTTTGCGGAGATAAATCTCAACGCTGACCAAGCTGGGACTCGAACCTGGGAACTACAGATTACGAGCCTGGCGCGCTACCGACTGAGCCACCCCCGACCCAGTCCAGCTTCTAAAGACCATGTTTCAGTTAGAGAAAAATATGAAACTCATAATGTAGAGGTTGCTTTATGTGAAAGTAGTATAACTGATCATTTTCCATTACGGCTGTCTCCAAATGGGATTTTACAAAAATTCAAAGTACCAAATAAAAAATTTGAAGTAGCTAACTACGTAAGTTATTAAATTATATAAACAATTGAAAACTTGAATGTTAGTGCTCTTTATAAAATATTTACAGAAATGGTATCAAATAATTAAAATAAAATTTATATTAAAAAAATTCTGGGAAAAAGGAATGGAAAACCAATGAAATTATTCAGTTAATGAATGTGAAAGAAATATTGTATATGAAGCATAAAATATACTTTGGTGATCTTGAGATAAAAAATGGAGTATGATAATTTAAATAAATTGGTGAAAAAGCAAATCAAAAGGGCTAAAGATGAAGATGGCATTACGCATTCTGATAATAAGAATAATTTACCCATTACCATTGTCAACAACCCAATTTCTATGTTCTTAGTTGAAAGTACAGCTGGTGAGGTTTACTAGTGACTACAGCTAGTGACTACAGCTAGTGAGGTTAATTGTAGGCACATCATTTGTATTTTATGTTTTGGTGTTTGATTTTGTGTATTTTTTGCACTTTATTCTAGTTGAATAAAAGTATTATTATTATTATAAAAAAACGCTTGTTCCTGTAATTTTCACAACAGAGATTAAAAGGAAGTCCAATCACAGGACCAATGCTCCAAGAAAAAGTGCTTAATTTCCAGAAACAACTTCAAGATTGCGATATTTTACTGCTAGCGTGGGCTGATTTGGAGATGGGTCGGAATGGGTTGTTTTATCTCTGAGGAGCACTTTTCTGCGCTCAATTAGCTAAATGGCCAGGTCACAAGACCTCGAGAGTTCAGAAAACGTTGGGGGAGGGGGCCCAATGGACAGTCTCAGGTCAAGGCCATCCAGTATGTTCTTTAACATGCACAGCGCATGGCTGTCCCGAACACAAGCCACGGCTTAACGTCCCATCTAACAGACAACGTAATGATGCGTGACAATCCCGGAGCACCGCACTACGGAGACTGCATATCACCTTGAGGGAGTTGCCACTGAAACCCCAATCGGAGTACCACAATCGCAATCGCAATTTTAGAACTTCTCAGAGGTACCGTAGCCGCCGCCCCCCCCCCCTCGACAAGGAGAGCGATTACTTCGTTTACAGACAACGAAGTAATCGTGACAACCCCGGTGCACCGCAATACATTGACTGCATATCACTATATGGGAGAGGTCACAGAAACCACTCTCGACTAAAAAGGTACCTGTCGTCTTATACTTGCCTTACATTGTACCTGCCTATACTATCATTAACTAGGGTACTTTCTATCATGATCTTGCCTTCATGGATCTGCCTTGCTGCGGGAGAAGACCTGTAGAAGAGAGAAACACTGCTTACCATAGCAAGCCTGTCTCTTGAAATAATCATTCAGGTGCAGTGAGTGGGTTTTTTTAGAATTTTGAGTTGCCATGCCTAGGAATTGACAAATCACTCACTGAATTTTGTCCGAAAAGCTGCCAAATATAAGTCAGATGGTATCTTTAGAATTTTGATGTCAAACTTATAAAGAAGTCCTATCTTTTTGAGTCATCCGCAGCAGAGACTCTCAGGCACTTCCATCGATAAGCCAAGCCTACTAATCGGGTCCCCAGTCCTTTCAGCATGACCTTCAACTTCGTCCTCTCCATCGAACCGGGCAACCACAGCCCGCTCGCCGTCTCGGCCTTAACCGTGCCGAGGCCGCATCGGAGCACACTTGACCGGCCACCTCTCGAAACCAGTCAGCGGCCCTCTAACAACCCCGACAAAGCCGTTAGCCTATCGAGGCTTACATGACTGCAGCACCCGGACCCCACTTCACAGAGGAACCTAAGCTCACCCAATACGAAAGCTATCTGTTGAGCCAAAACAGTTCATGTGGAACTCTTAGTTTGGACTTTCCATCGGTAAGCCCCTCAACTGGGTGGGGCATTCCCAGTCGGGAGCCTCCAACTTCTACTTTTCCATTGTGAGCAGGCCGAACCCCCCAGCAAGCAGTACTCCGACCCCAGTATCACTGAGACCGCATCGACGAGCCCACAGGACGAGTGCACGAAGAAGGTGTGCAGCTCAGTCCGCGATACCTGTCAAGTACGGCCCATCAACCGAGGCTGCAACCCCTTGCTTCTCAGGGGACAAGTCTTAGACCACTAGACCGCCCCCCCCCCCTAGAACCGGTTCGCAGTCCTTAAACAGGCCACAAGACATCTGAACTCCAGAGAACCAGCGATCCGAACCCAACTTCTCAGAGGCACCCCCCCCCCCCTCGACAAGGAGATCCCACTCCGGGGGCGCATCTAACAGACAGTATCCTTTCCAAAGCCCATCATTGTCCCCTATTGACTGAGGGCAGGGTGGGGGGGGGGGTTGCGGAGATAAATCTCAACGCTGGCCAAGCTGGGATTCGAACCTTGATATTTGCAGATTGCGAGCCTGGCGTGCTACCAACTGAGCCTCACCTCACCAGTTAGACAGATGTAAAAAAATGTATGGGGTTCGGCAACTGAATATTTGTGGAGAATCCCATATCATGTAAACGTCAAAGAAGCCTTTGATGGACTGTGAGGTATTCAGTGTTTTTTTTTAAGAATTCTTCCCCAAAACAGAGAAATTTCCAAAAGTGATAAATTTTTCTTCTAAGGCTCTGCTGATACGATTACATACACTGCACCTTCCCATCGAAATGAAAAAGAAGTGACAGTATTCTTACCACCTAATATCACCAGTTTGGTACAGTCGATGGACCAGGTTTCGGAGTGTTTAGAAATCATATGTCTCCGAAAGTCGTGCAATTCTTACTTGCGGAAAAAATGAATGAAGACAGTATTGTGTGCTAGTTGAATAATATTAATGTGAAGGAATTTGAATATTGAATAATTGAATTATGGTCTCAAATTCCAACTAAAACTTCAGTAAAGCCATGGAGTTGGGTTGGGTTGTTTTACCTCTGAGCGGCACTTTTTTGCACACCATGGGCTAAATGGCCAGGTCACATGGACCCCGAAGGCTCAGAGAAGGTTGAGGGAGAGGACCCACTGGAACAACTGTTGGGAGACAGATGGTAGCCTCCCGTCAAGGCCATCCAGCGCGTTCTTTAACGTGCACAGGGTATGGCTCTCCCGCACACGGGGCAACGGCTTAACGTCCCATCCGACGGACGGAGGCTTTTCCAAGCCCATCGGTGATCCCCTACTGACCGTGGGCAGGGCGGGGAATTTTGCGGAGATAAATCTCAACGCTGACCCAGCTGGGACTCGAACCTGGGAACTACAGATTACGAGCCTGGCGCGCTACCGACTGAGCCATCCCCGCCCCTAAAGCCATGGAGAAAACTGCTAATGAGCACTGAGCTCAGGAGCAGGATGGCAGGAGACAATAACTGTGAGAACTGGCAAAGCTGATACAACTGCCAGAATGTGAACATTCCGATGATAATTTCTTAAGAGAATGGTTTGACCAATATGAACAGCAGGAAATCACAGACGATTTCATAATTGAGCTAGTGAACACAGAAGCAGACGATGAAAACAGTGATGAAGGTGAACTGGAGGCATTGGACAGAATAATGGAAAGGGCTGCATGTTATCTCAATAGAAAATCACATTCAGAGCTTAATAACTTCTTCAATGTAATTTTTAATGAAAAATATGTTTAAAGATAAATTAAATATCTCAACCAAATCTATCTAAATCTTAATTTTAACAATATTTGATCGGTATTCAAATGGCCGAGTGGTGAGCACGCTTGGCTGCTGATCTAAGGGACCTGGGTTCGAGCCCCGGATAAGGCTTGGACGTCTGTGATGTTTTTCTGCTGAGGTCCTGCCATCCTCTCAGACCCTCTACTATGGCATATAAACTGACAGGCTCCTGTCAGAACTCTGTGGCAAGCAGCTGCTTGAGGGGATATTTATTTTTATTTATTTATTGAGTTCTGAATGAGATAATATAGAACTGTTTCTATTTTTCTGTTCAGTACTTGTATGTGTCACTCTCAATTTGAAAAGTAACACATACAAATACTCATACTTACTTCATCTGCAGTTCCAACCATGTAATCACACTATTAAAATCACAGAGCATTGAAAGTGCCCCACCCAGAAGGACATGGTGTACAAACATGCAAATAGAAGGGTGAATGTGCGTAATTCAAATATGCAAATGATGATAATCAGGAGCCAATGACGTATGTGGCTCAAGAGATTAAAGGTGCAAGAAGGAACAGGGATGGTATTGTGTTTATGCAGGTGGAAGTCGTGCGAATGGTTGAGATTAGGTGGTTCCGCTTGGAAATTGTTCAGTGAAGGCGAAAATGCTTGTTACATGCTGTCAGCAGGTTTATCGTCATTTGGATGCTTTTGAGAGAGGAAGAATTGTAGGCCTATGTGAAGCTGGATGGACTACAGGTCTTGTCGCTGCCCATGTTCATCGGAAAGCACGAACTGTTGGACACTGTTGGCAACAGTGGCGAAATGAAGGTTCTAGCGCGCGTCGCAGAGGCAGTGGTGCCGCTGACAGACGTCAGCACGGCTTGATAAGCATATTATTCGTCTCGTTCCTCACCACAGAGCATTGCAGGCGATATTCCACGGGCTGTGTCAGCAACCATAGACGTCCCCATAACGACCCGAATTGTAAACCGAAGGTTGCATGAGGCACACCTGCGCTCTAGGCAACCGTTACATCGACTGCCATTGACTGAAAACCATCACAGTGCTCGTCTGGCTTGGTTCCGAAGTCATGCGAACTGGGGTCACGAATGGAACACTTTTGTGTGTAGTGATAAAACCCGTTTCTGTCTGGATGCTGACAATCAACAAGTCTGTGTATGGCGACAATCTGGTAAGAGGAAGAATCCAGCTTTTGCTCGTGACCAGCACATCGTGCATCAGCCAGGCATAATGGTATGGAGTGCTACTGGATATGATAGCAGGTCACCTCTTGTCCGCATCATGGGAACACTGACAGCTGCACGATACGTTAGCGTGGTTCTGCAGCCCGTTTTGCTACTGTTCCTGGGAGGCATGCAGCATCCAATTTTCCAGCATGACAACGCACTTGTACACACTGCTAGGGTCTCCAGACAATATTTGCAACATGTTCAAGTATTGCCATGGCCAGCACGATCTCCAGATTTATCCCCAATACAAAATCTGTTGAACCACATTGGACGATGTGTGCAATCCTCTCAGCAGCTGGTGCGGAATCTCGATGAATTATGGGAACAAGTCAATGCTGCTTGGTGTGCAATTCCTCAGAACCATATCCGTCGACTATATTAATCCAGACCATGCCGTATTGCTGTCTGTGTTGCCGTTCACGGCGGTGCAACCACCTACTGAGGCAGTCACATTGTGCTGCATTATCTCATCTTCTAACTGCTGAAAGTGGCTGCAAATTAAATCATGGTATGTCAATATGTATTGCTATGTGTGTGCTACATTTCACCGCTATCCCCTCACTCCTTCTGGGTGGGGCAATTTCAATGTCATGCAGTGTAGTATATTGATAATTAGTGCCAGAAAGGGCCATGTTGTAAAAATACAAATGCTGCACATCAGTGGTTTTCAAACTCAGTTCCAAGAAGACATCTAATGGGTTTCACGAAATGTTAAAGAAAACTTTGATATATTGTTTGATTTTGTAACTACTCCCGTGGCCGAGTGGTTAGCACGCTTGGCTTGTGATCTACGGAACCTGGGTTCGAGCCCCGGGTAAGGCATGGATGTGTGTGTGTGGTTTTTCTGCTGAGGTCCTGCCATCCTCTCAGACCTTCTAACTCTGGGCAGACTCTCTTCCTGTCAGACCTCTGTGGCAAGCAGCTGCTTGAGGGGGTATTTATCTTTTTATTATTTTAAATTGAACACTACTTAACTTACCAATGAGAATGCCAATTTTCGCAATTCCGTGTGAGGAAAAGCAAATGCAGTAGATGATGTGGCAGATCTTAGATTGCAACTGTCAGCGATTTCACCAAATTAAATATTTTTCTGCTTATCGAAACGATCGCATCCTTCTCATTGAGTTTCAAAAGCAAACTACTTTATTGTATACTTTGTTCAATAATGGTATGATGTCCTTTTATTGTTGTTTTTATCTATTTTTCATTTCATTTCGGATATTTTGGGTTGAGTTATTTTAACTCTGAACGGCACTTTTCTGCACACAATTGGGTTAAATGGCCAAGTCACAAGGACCCCGAGTGGTCAGAAAAGTTCGGGAGAGGGGACCAACTAAAAATATTTTAGGAGACAGATGGAAACTTCCCGTCAAGGCCATCCAAAATGTTCATTAACGTGCAGAGGGCTCCACCGCACTCGGGATCACGGCTTTACGTCCCATCCGACTAATGCCGGCCTTTCCGAGCCCATCGGTGTCCGCTTTCTCATCGAGACAGGTTGAAATTCAGTGCAGTCACAGACTCGAACCTGGGAACTGCAAGTAACAATCTTGATGTGCTACCGAAGGAATCAATTCCCTTCCGAGTTTTATTTGTGCACGAGCGTATTTAGGTTTGTAGGTATTGCCAATATTACAAAAAAAAAATCGTTCTTCCGCGAAACATTTTCGAAAATAGGTTCTGCATCTGAAAAACGTAACATTCATCTACCAATGGAAAAATCTCAATTACACAAATTAAAAGCAAGATAACCTGTAACTGAGATTTTTTCCATTGGTAGATGAATGTTACGTTTTTCAGATGCAGAACCTATTTTCGAAAATGGACTCTTACAAAATTCATAAGTAGTATTCAAATTATTTTATATAATAAAGGGCCTTATAAACATTTACGTGCCAAATGAATATAATGTTTAGTAAAGATATTCTATTAAACTGATATTTTAGTTAATAAAAAGTTTTTGGATAAACTTTATTATTGTAAATTCTTAACATTCCGCGTTTATCATTTTGTCATGTGTTTTAGAGATACAAAATATACGTATTTATAAGAAACGTAAAGCTTCATAATTTTTCCTTGAGCTTTGTCTTCTTATGAAGTTATACATCTAATATCATGATTCTAGGTGCGATGCTGTAAAAGTTTTATATACTAAAGCAAAGGTCGTAATTCAAATATAAATCTCTTAACAGATGATTATATTTAAAAATGATTTATATTTAAAAATGATTTATATTTAAAAATCATTGATTATGACTGATTTATATTTAAAAATTCAAATATAAATCTAAATTTCTTGCTGTTAAACCTAATTTACATCATAAATTAGGTTTAACACAAGAAATCCACAAATTTTCTAATATAGTTAAATCGTGGAATCATGTTACGCCGCCCTACCAAATATTACAGAATTTCAGTGTTATGTCAATGGGAATATAATATTGAAGCTCTGTAATTTCTAAAATATGCATTTAATGGAAAAATGTGACTGAAGATAAATAAAAGATTATAATCAAATTTATTTACATTTCGATTTTCAACAACATTCGTTCAGTATTTAAGGAGTTATGGAAGCTAGAATATTTAACAAAAATTATCTGATTCCATAAAAAATCACTCAAATTTTCATATTGAAACAATCATTACGCAAACTTCTAAAATACATATTTATTTTATTAAATAGTTTGAAATAATATTTATTATTTAAGTTTAAACTAATTTATGAATTAATTCTTATGACGAATTACTGTTGTGAAAGGGGCGGGGGTGGCTCAGTCGGTAGCGCGCCAGGCTCGTAATCTGTAGTTCCCAGGTTCGAGTCCCAGCTGGGTCAGCGTTGAGATTTATCTCCGCAAAATTTCCCCGCCCTGCCCACGGTCAGTACCAATGGGCTTGAAAAGGCCGCCGTCCGTCGGATGGGACGTTAAGCCGTGGCCCCGTGTGCGGGAGAGCCATACCCTGTGCACATTAAAGAACACGCTGGATGGTCTTGATGGGAGGCTACCATCTGTCTCCCAACAGCTGTTCCAGTGGGTCCCCTCCCCCAACCTTCTCTGAGCCTTCGGGGTCCTTGTGGCCTGGCCATTTAGCCCATGGTGTGCAAAAAAGTGCCGCTCAGAGGTAAAACAATCCAATCCAACTGTTGTGAAATATTCCAGCTTCCATAATTCTTTAAATACTGAACAAATATTGTTGAAAATCGAGATTTAAACAGATTTGATTATGATCTTTAATTCATCTTCAGTCTCGTTTTCCTTTTAATGCATATTTTAGAAGTTATATCCCACTGACATGAAATTTACTGATATTTTGGTAAGGTAGTGTACATTTATCTGTTTACAGGTGTCACCTTAAATTTCCTGCTACAGATAATGCAAAAAACGGAAATAATTTAAAACTATACAAATAACATCAAACATAAAAAAAAAGTCTTTCTAAAAAAGCAATTTAAATTTTTATTTTACTTCTTACCTTGAGAGTTGGGCTCTGGCAGATTTTCCCTTGGCACTAAATGCATTACTGTGGTTCTTCCTAATGGCAATTGCAAAGCTAAAAGAAGAAATAATTCACAATCAATACTACAACGAACCATTAACACTCAAGACGATTAATAAAGCATTGTAGTTTACATAAATTTCATAGATAATTTCAAAGTATTCATTAACAACTACACTTCGAATATCAATCTATCCAATTTATTTTAAAGCAAGACTGATCTCAAGTTTACTTCACTAGTAATTCAACTGGCATACCAATCATTGCAAAAGTGCTCATTTGTTAGCTCCGAAAACTACAAAAAAGCTAAACGAAAGTCAAATTAATGATCTCTGAAGGTACGAATTGTATCTGAATGTACAGTATGTCAAAAAAGTATCCGAACACCATGGTTGATTACAGAATTCAGAATAAAATATCTGGCAACGATTTGTTTAGAAATTAGTGATCTGGCAACCTTCGTGTCACGTGACACGAAGGTTGCCAGATCACTAATTTCTAAAAAAACATCGTTGCCAGATATTTTTTTCTGAATTCTGTAATCAACCATAGTGTTCGGATACTTTTTTGAGCGACTGTAGATGGTCATATTATTTTGATACTAGATCGTGAGGGCTCACTCACGGAAATATTGAGCTTGTGCAGTTGCTGTACACGCTCCAGATATTTTTCCTGAATTCTGTAATCACGTGACAGGAAAGTTGCCAGATCACTAATTTCTAAAAAAAATCGTTGCCAGATATTTTTTCTCAATTCTGTAATCAACCATGGTGTTCGGATACAACTTTTTCGAGCGACTGTAGGTGGTCATATTATTTTGATACTAGATCCTGTGGGCTCACTCACGGAAATATTCAGGGTGTGCAGTTACCGTTCACAGCAAACTGGAACGTGTGCAGTAACTGCACACGCTCCAGTTTGCTGTGAACGGTAACTGGAGCGTGTACAGCTGTACACGCTCCAGATATTTTTCCTGAATTCTGTAATCACGTGGCACGAAGGTTGCCAGATCACTAATTTCTAAAAAAATCGTTGCCAGATATTTTTTCTGAATTCTGTAATCAACCATGGTGTTCGGATACTTTTTTAAGCGCCTGTACAAAATCTGACGAAACAAGTCAAAATGCATAAAATTAAACTAGTAAAGATCAGGGCCGGATCTAAGTGTGTGTGTATGTGAGGGGTTGGAGGGGTTAAAAATATCATACCATACCCCTCCCCTTCCCCCCATTTGAGAATGTTAGTAACCAGAACGGAAGTGAAAACTTTAACCTTATATATTGCACGTGTTTATTGAAAATTTCTGAAGACCGCTAAAATGGAGGAATTCATTTTGTCTCAATATAGCCCCACCCCCTCCTTTCTTTTTCTTCAAGATCCTAGCCTGGCAAGGATATATTTTGGGCCACTAAATGTAACTTATTTTAAGACTAATCATTAGGATAGCAAACAGCGCTCCTATTATTTCGGCTGGGTTGGGTTTCTCTGGGTCTAAGGGGTCAATTCATTGTTGGCAATGAAAACTTCGTGACTCTCACATTCCACCATCAAATTTTCAAATTTCTAGCTTAAATACATCGTTTGCAATATTCGTTTGAAATTTTGGAAGTTTCAACTTTTTCCACCTTTAGAGAGCGTAATTATAGCTTTAGAGAGATTCGAAAGTGCATATCGTAATATTTCTTCAATATATCCAACACAAAAAGAATTATTATCTCTGTAAACAAAAAAAGTTCGATGTGTACAGACAGACGACAAAGCGAAACTATTACCTCGTGTTTTTTTTTTAAACAAGATAAAAACAAGGTAATCTTAAATTACAGGATTATTGAAAATCAGTCCACACACTCTTACAAAACTCATAAACACTATTCAAGTTATTTTATATAATAAAGGACCTTATTAAATATTTGCGTGCCAAATAAATACAATGTTTAGTGTACACCTCTGAGCGGCACTTTTTTGTACACAATGGGCTAAATGGCCATGTGACAAGGACCCCAAAGGCTCAGGGAAGGTTCGGGGAGAGGACCAACAGGACAGTTGTTATGAGACAGATGATAACCTCCCATCAAAGCCGGGGCGGGGGTGGCTCAGTCGGTAGCGCGCCAGGCTCTTAATCTGCAGTTCCCAGGTTCGAGTCCCAGCTGGGTCAGCGTTGAGATTTATCTCCGCAAAATTCCCCGCCCTGCCCACGGTCAGTAGGGGACACCGATAGGCTTAGAAAGGCCGCCGTCCGTCGGATGGGACGTTAAGACGTGGTCCCGTGTGCGGGAGAGCCATACCCTTTTCACGTTAAAGAACACGCTGGATGGCCTTGACGGGAGGCTACCATCTGTCTCCCAACAGCTGTTCCAGTGGGTCCCCTCCCCCAACCTTCTCTGAGCCTTCGGGGTCCATGTGACCTGGCCATTTAGCCCATGGTGTGCAAAAAAGTGCCGCTCAGAGGTAAAACAACCCAAACAACCCGTCAAAGCCATACAAAATGTTCTTTAATGTGCATATGACTCTCCAGCACCTGGGCCTCGGCTTAACCTCCCATCAGGCGGACGGCAGACTTTTCAAAGCCATCAGTGTCCACTTTCTCACCGAGGGCAGGGTGGTGAGTTTTACGGAGATAAATGACTCGAACCTGGCACACTACCAACTGAGTCGCCCCCGCCAACTATTATTTGCGAATTGATAAAATGTATTAAAATTGTTATCGTCATTTTTATATTACGAGAGGAAGAGAAATATATACATCAGGGAAAAAATACAACAAATTAAAAATACTAATTGGCAAACATGGAATTTCAAATTTAGTTATCTTTATTCATCAGTTAATTAGCCCATTTTAAATTCAACTTTAGAGTTATTGATTTGATTTCCAAAGGAAAATGATAAGTTTTCAGTGATAAATTCTGTTTTCAGATGACATTATATTGTCAGGTTGAATCTTACACCTCACGATTTTCTGTCTGGGTTGTTGGGTTGTTTTACCTCTGAGCGGCACTTTTTTGCACACCATGGGCTAAATGGCCAGGTCACATGGACCCCGAAGTCTCAGAGAAGGTTGGGGGAGGGGACCCACTGGAACAGCTGTTGGGAGACAGATGATAGCCTCCCGTCAAGGCCATCCAGCGTGTTCTTTAACGTGCACAGGGTATGGCTCTCCCGCACACGGGGCCACGGCTTAACGTCCCATCCGACGGACGGCGGCCTTTCCAAGCCCATCGGTGTCCCCTACTGACCGTGGGCAGGGCGGGGAATTTTGCGGAGATAAATCTCAACGCTGACCCAGCTGGGACTCGTTGGGTTGGGTTGTTTTACCTCTGAGCGGCACTTTTTTGCACACCATGGGCTAAATGGCCAGGTCACATGGACCCCGAAGGCTCAGAGAAGGTTGGGGGAGAGGACCCACTGGAACAGCTGTTGGGAGACAGATGATAGTCTCCCGTCAAGGCCATCCAGCGTGTTCTTTAACGTGCAGAGGGTATGGCTCTCCCGCACACGGGGCCACGGCTTAACGTCCCATCCGACGGACGGCGGCCTTTCCAAGCCCATCGGTGTCCCCTACTGACCGTGGGTAGGGCGGGGTATTTTGCGGAGATAAATCTCAACGCTGACCCAGCTGGGACTCGAATCTGGGAACTATAGATTACGAGCCTGGCGCGCTACCGACTGAGCCACCCCCGCCCTTTTCTGTCTGGTGATATGCCTCAAGTGCAAACATATTAAAATCCAAAGTGTGAACTTTCTCTGTGGATTGAAAATGGAAACTATCTTGAAATAATAAATACAATGAGGAATTTAAACCGAAATTTTAAGGACTATTATATAAGTTCTACTATATTCATAAAAGCATATTATGTTAGTGTGTCGGATAGTAACCAGTCGTACCTGGTATTAATGTTCCTAACTACTAAACCAGGGAGCATGTCCTTATAAACCAGGAACATATACACCGATCAGCCAATACATTAAAACCATCTCTGCGTTATGCAAAGAAGCGCGCATGCAGCCAATCAGTGTCACGTGACAAGGTCGCGAATGATATATATAATACCTGGGTCGGTGATCTCGCAGGCAGTATTTCGTTTCGTCTCAACACGGGAAAAGCAAAGGATTTATCTGATTTCGACAAAGTGCCAGATCGTTATGGCGAGACGCCTTAGTAAGAACAGCGACGCTGGTAGGCTGCTCACGCTATGCAGTAGTTAGTCAAAGATGGTTCGTAACAGGTGACACTTCGAGCCGTCGACAAGGCGTGGGCCGGCCACGCCTCATTGATGCCAGAGGTCAGCACAGGCTGTCTCATCTTGTCCGCAGCAACAGGAGGGTTACTGTGGCTGACATTACCCATAATTTCAGTTGTGGTAAAGGGTCCAATGTGTCCGAACACACAGTTCATCGTAAGCTCTTGGATATTGGTCTCTGTAGGCGCAGACCCATTTGTGTGCCTATGCTCACAGCCGTTCACCGTCGTCAACATTTGCATGGGCACGTAAACATTGACATTGGACCATAGAAGACTGGAAGAGGGTTGCATGGTCCGACGAATCCGTTTTCTGTTACACCATGTGGAGGACGAGCTCGTGTGCGACATTAACCCACGGAAGTCTTCTCACCTGGATGCACTGTGGGACGGATCCAGGTGGCTGGAGGGAATGTGATGGTCTGGGCAATATTTTCTTGGGGAACACTTGGACCAATTATCCCTGTAGAGCAAACTCTGACAGCTGTCACTTACCTGAACATCGTGGCTGACCAAGTATACCCCTTTATGGCGACTGTATTCCCTGGCGGAGATGGCGTCTTTCAACAAGACAATGCCCCATGTCACACTGCAAAGGAGGTTCAGGAATGGTTCCTAGAACATGATGAGGAATTCCATTTATTGCCGTGGGTCCCAAATTCTCAGGACATGAATCCTATCGAGCACTTGTGGTTTGAGTTAGAGAAACGAGTATGAGCAGTATCACCCCAACCACATAATTTACGGGAACTGCGGGATCTTCTGTTGCAATCATGTCACCGAATATCAAGCGACACCTACCAACATCTCATTCAAACTATGCCTCATAGTATGAGTGCTCTTTTGGCGGCGAGAGGAGGACCTACATCATGTTAGGTAGGTGGTTTTAATGTTTTGGCTGATCGGTGTATATACGTAAATCCCCTCATGCAGCCATGTGCTACGGGAGGTCCTATCAGACTGTAATTTTTCTCTCCAGACGTCTGTTCTGGGCTACAGCTGCTGCATTTGGCCACTGTAGACCAATTCTAACGAAGTCCTGTTGACATTATTTGCCCATCTCATCCTAGGTCTCTTCCCTTTTCCCGAGGCCTTTAGGCACATTGTCATAATCCTGTTCACTAATCTATAGTTTAAAAAATCTCCTCAAGCAGATGCTGCCACAGAAGTCTGACAGGTGCCTGTCAATTTATACACCATGGTAGAAGGTCTGAGAGGATGGCGGGACCTCAGCAGAAAGAAAAACACCAAAAACAACCATGCTTATCCGAGGTCCTTTTGATCAGTAGCCAAGCGCACTAATTACATGTGGGCAACATTGCCAAACCAAAGCAGCCTTTCTCTGCATAATATGCTACTCAGAGGTCGTTGCTGACTCCTTTGCCTAATGACATCATTACTTACAAAGTCAAGCCACCTAATGACCAAGATACTGTGTAAGCATCTACAATCAAAGGCATCAAGTTTCTAATTTATAAAGGGTTCTAGTTTCACTACCATAATTAACTGCTGCATTTGGCGACTGTAGACCATAAATAACCATAAAAAACCAAACTATTGATTATACAGCCTAATTTTAGTCTTTAGGTGTATACCCATAGATTCTTAAAAGTTTCAGCAGAAATCCCTATTCTTCTGTTTATCTCACGTTGAACATCATCAGTACCGGTAACACAATCTGAAGATAATTAAATTGAAACGCTTGCTCAAAGATTCAGCCATTCAAAACAACTGTGCCACAACCAGCCGGACCAATTTTCATCACTTCAGTTTTATCTTTATCACAAAACCTTCTCTATTATCAGTTTCATCAACAGGTATAATGAAAAAGTTTATCTCATCAACATCATGTGCCAAAAGTGCTAAATCAACAGATTACTCTTAATCAGAAATTTTCAAATCTCTAGACATATTTCTAAAATCTTTCCTTTGCAAGTAATTCCGCACAACATAATCGATACCCAAGCTAGAGAGAAAAGGAGACAAAATGCATCCTTGTCTAACTCCACTACAATGCTGAACCAATTGCTACAAGCCTTACCAAATCTCACTCATGATTCCGTGGTATTATAGAGAGCTTTCATTATGTTAACTAACTTGTCTAGTATTCCATATGATCTAACAATCAATCACAAATCAAATTATGACGATCAACAGTGTCAAAAGCCTTTTGACTATAAAGCTAATAACCACAGGTTTCTGAAACTCTAAACATTTCTCAAGAATCTGCCTAAGTGAAAATATTTGATCAATACATCCCCTACCACTTCTGAATCCACACTGTTCATCACACAGTTGTCCTATGAACCAAACTCTTAATTCTATTAGTATAATCATGAAAATAACTTTTCCTGGAACAGAAAGAAGACAAATTCCCCCATAATTATCACAAGAACTAAGATCACCATTTTTAAAAATGGGGATAATAATAGCTCCCAATCAATTCCCAAATCAATTTCAGTAATAACTGTTATTAATCAGTTAGTATAATTATCCAACATTAAAGCCAGTAACGTATCCTCTTTACAATTGGAGTAGAAATGATCATATTATTTAGCACATTTCTGAAATGTTCAGTCCATCTAAGCAGCATCGCAGAATCCTTACCTTCAACCACCTTACCATGTTTATCCTACAGTCCTTGTGTACAGTCTGTTTCTTCACACCCAAAAATATTAACGTCTGGTATAACCCCCTACTGTTGTGCTGTCTAACTGTTTCCTCTGCTTTGTCAGCCAAGCTATAAAGCAAAAGATTCTTATCAGCTGTTAACTGATCCTTTACACGTTTATTAAGCTCGTTGTAATGCCATCTGTTAGGAATAGTAGGGTCTTGATTCATATTATTTCTGCACTTCCTTATTTCAGAAATAAGTTCCATAGCCTTAATACTGAAATAACTTTGTTTCCTCTGTTTCTTTTTATTCCAAAAAGTACTGTTAGTTTCAAGAAAAGCCAGTTTAAACTGATCCCATTCTTTCTCAGTTTCAGTAGTAAGCAAACAACCATTACCAAAATGAGTACGTAGCCTATCATGGTATGCTCTGACCATATATGGATCTTTCAGAGCTTCGGCGTTAAAGACAATTCTCTTAACTTTAGCACATTTCTTAAGCTTCAGCTGTAAGATACTTTTGACCAGGTAATGATCAGACCCAATTTCTGCTTCCCTACGTGGTCTGGTATTCTTCACCAAACTAACCAATTTGCTGTTAATTAATATATAATCGATCATACTGTATTCCTATGCAATCCATCCAGTGAAACCCATGTGTATTTATAAATGTCCTAGTGTGTGTAGTTATTCTCAAACAATTACATTTACTTACCTGTAGGAGACGTTTCCCACTGCCTTTGGAACTATCAATGCCAAAGGAACCTAAAACTCCTGCCCAAATGTCAGAGTAAGTTCCAACTTTATCACTGAAATCACTTAGCACAAAAGAAATATCTCCTTTCTTGACAGAATTCAAAATATCCTGAAGTTGTCTGCAAAACCTGACTTTCTCGTTCTCATCAGAATCCTCTGGGGAGCATAACGACAGACTACATCCAAGTCCTTAATATTTGTTTTAAATTTTGCTGAAAAAAACTTTCATTAATGCAGTCATATACTAGAAGAGCATCACTGGCTTGTCTGCAGAAAACAAACCTATACCTTAGAGATTGCTTTCCATCCTTCCTCCCTAAAAAGAGAAAATATTTTTTTAAAAATATCTTACTTTTACCTGTCCATCTGTCTCTTATAAACCCAGAACATCTAGGTTACAACGCTGGAATTTCTGTAAGAGGATGTCAATAGAATAATCTCTATGCAACGTCCTCACATTCCACGTACCTGTCGAGAGAAAACGATAATTAGGATTTTTAAAGAAACTAGGTTTATTGAGAGAGGTAGGGCCAACAATATCAAACAACCACGTATTTGCAGACATGGGGAAAAACTCATTCCCATGTCTGCCATTCCCAAACCATCTATGCTAGTAGGAACTTCAGGCACCACCTTTCCAAATGGACTTTTTTAACTACCAGAACCTAGAGAGAAAATAACCTGCCAGAGACACATTACTCCAGATAGGTTTGGCGATGCCCAAATAGCTAAAAGATATAGGTACCTGCGATAGCCTCTGATCAGTATAAATGGTCAGCACAAGGACCCTGTGAGGTTGACCCCTCCTTAGCATGGTAGAATATGGTAGGTCATATGTGCTTGTAAGTTGTATTAGAAACCGAGACAAACATGAGAGAGCTTCTAGTTTATCTCCGTCCTTTGTAAAATATGTTTTAAATTAATAATGTTACAAAAACTGTAATTTAATCGACAAAAAGAGAGTCGCAGACTCTCTTTTTGTCGATACCATAGATAAATAATAATTTGTCGTTACCATAGATAAGAACCTATGGCAATATTAAGACCTATTATGCATTAAGGAAGTTCAGAGATCACAACTTGATTTGCAAGCAGGGCCGGATGTAGTTGGGGAGAGGAGGGGTTATTGGTTGGGTGGTTTTACTTAAAATGAGTTTAGAAAACATCAGTCGTCCTGATTGGGATTCGAACCCAGGTCCCCCAGAAGTATGCCGGGTGTCATAACCGTTAGACCACTGAGGAACTGATAATTTCAACGAAGTATCATACAAGCATTCCTGTTGATTCACCAGTGGCACCATCCAGTATCAGAAGTTGGGCAACCAAGCTGCCACATTTTGATGGAAGTAATGGTATGATGTCCGGAGTGCTCCTGAGAGCCCTGGGTTCGAATCCCAGTCAAAACGACAAGTTTTTTTGTTTTTTTTTCAACTCATTGGTTCATGTGTTTCTTGTCTACAGGAGTTTTCCTGTGATAATTTATTACTGAATTGTTTAAATAACAAGGTTCTAGGTTCAAAGTGTTGTAAGGTCATGATGAAATTAGCCTCCAATGAAGTTTATATACATCTGTGAGCGTGAGTGACAAATATTACAACCATCAAAATGTGGTGGCTTGGCTGACCACTCCTGATAACAGATGGTGCCACTGGAGAATCAACAGGAGTGCTTTCATGTCACTTTGCTGAAGAAATAAATTGTCAGTTCATCAGTGGTCTAGAGGTTATAACGCTCGACATGTTTCGGGAAGACCTGGCTTTGAATCCTCAGTCAGTACCAAAATTTTTTTTCCAACTCAGTATTTCAAGTATTTCTTGTCTACAGAATGCTTTCCTGTAATAATTTAATACTGAATTAGGATTGTACCTCTGAGAGGCACTTTTCCCTCAAATTGGCTAAATGGCCAGGTCGTACGGACCCCGAGGGCTCAGAGAAGGTTAGGAAGAGGGAACCCACTGGGCAACTGTTTGGAGACAGATAGTAGCCTCCAATCACGGCCATTCAGTGGTTCTTTACCGTGCATAAGTAATGGCTGTCCTGGAGCATGGGTCCTGATCTCCCAGTTAAGAAAGCTGGTAACTGGAACGGAGGTGAAAAAAAAATATATATCCCACATATATTTCAAGAAATATTTTAAACACTACTGAAACGGAGGGAAAAAGGTATATGGGAACAGCGTTCCGTATCTAAGTCACTTCCCCCTAATACCCTCACCTTTATTTTTTTCCAGATCGGCGCCTATTTACAAGTAAGATGTTTTAATTCGTTTTAAAACCGGATCTTTTTTTTTCTGGTCTTAGGAAAAAGTAAAAAACACATACGAGCCTCAGCTGAATGCAAAAAAAAAAACCCACATCCATAATTATATTTAAAGAGTGTGTTTCATGTTTTTCATTGTTTATTTTTCATTCTCCTTTTGTGAAAATGATGCATTTTTCATTTCTGTATTTTTCCGACATTTTTCTCTCTGTGTTACCAGTAAACGATAAAATATCTCACCTCCTAGTGTTACGTTGCCGTGAAGAAACCTTCCTTGGTATATTAGTCGCAAGATTTCTGCTTTTGCCACTGATTCCTCAGCCCATTCTGCTGCAAAGAGAAAGAAATTCCGTTACCTTTCATCGCAAGATTGAAAACATTTCATATCAGTTGTTATTATGAGCTCGCAAGGATCTTAGTTATAGAGAAAAACTTCAAATGAACATGCATAAAGTGAAACTTCTTATATTTAATGATTCAAATCATTGTTTCATTCTTAGTCGTGGTATAAAAATGGCAAAATTAAAAACTCTTCAACGATAATTTTATCAGAGACCTACTCTTCAAAAAAAAACAACAACTAATATATGAACGATTGTCATTGTTAAAAGGGACACAAGCTACAGCGTGGTAAAAGCGAAATTTTAAGAGTGGGATACTAATATATTTAGAGCTCTTGATTATCAGAGTCAATGGTTAGGGATTTGGAGTTTGGAGTTCTTCAATATCTGAACGAATGGGTTAGGGATTTACAGCTCTCGGCATTTTCAGTTAATGGTTAGAGATCCAAATTTGTGGACTTCATGAACCAATCGTTAATGATTTAGAGTTCTCGGCATTTCCAGTTAATGGTTAGAGATCCAAACTTGTGGACTTCATGAACCAATCGTTAATGATTTAGAGCTCTCGGCATTTTCAGTTAATGGTTAGAGATCCAAACTTGTGGATTTAATGAACCAATCGTTAATGATTTAGAGCTCTCGGCATTTTCAGTTAATGGTTAGAGATCCAAACTTGTGGACTTCATGAACCAATCGTTAACGATTTAGAGCTCTCGGCATTTTCAGTTAATGGTTAGAGATCCAAACTTGTGGACTTCATGAACCAATCGTTAATGATTTAGAGCTCTTGACTACCTGAGCGATTAGTCAGGGTGTAATCGATAGTCGTCTGGAAGAGTTATTAAGGAAGACGATTAATCTTATTTCAGATAATATTATTCAGATCATTGCATTCACATACTCTAACTCAGTTTAATATAAAATTCTTCAATATAAAATCAGTTGAGTTCCATATCTCGAATTTGAATCGTTCCAATGCTCTATAAGCATAGACTCTTTCAGATACTTGTGAAGAATAAGAGAAAATTGTAAAATCATGGTAGGATAATCACTGAAAGAGATATTTTTTTTTTATTTTCTTTACTTCATTCATCACGTTACAAAATAAGTGGGAGGTCCTTGCTCAGGCTTTCCCAATGAAAGTTTTGATGGATCCTTATATTATCTATTTTTTCTTTTTTTTTCAAGTTTCGTATTTTTTTTTTAATTTTATTCTACAATGAAGTGGAAAAGAGGAAGTTGAGAATTAATTTATAGATTGTAATTTTAGTAGCAAAAATAGGATACTTTAAAAGGTTTTGAATATTAAAGTCTAAGATTCCTAATTTGTTTAATTCTGTGAATAAAATTTCTCTTTGTTTAGTATATAAATTGCAGTTTAGAAGTATGTGATTGGTATTTTCTTGAAGATTGCATTTTAGACAGTTTGGAGTATTTATAAGCCTTATTTGAAATTTTTATTTATTTAAATTTATTGTGTCTCTTTTTAATCTATATATTATTCTGTTTTCTTTGCGTGAGAAAGGTAGTTTTTCAATGTAATTAATTTTATTGGTAAAATGAAATCTTAAGTTGTTTTTACATATTGCTTGTGCTTGAAAATATTTTTCTGTGAGGGAAAATTCTAGTTTAGTAAGTTCTTGCCTGAAGGTGTAAAAGAAATTATATATTGGGGTGATGACCTGTAAGTTATGAGCATTTTTAGCTAGGGTGTCAACCAATTCATTTTCTTGTATCCCAATATGACTTGGAATCTACTGTAAGCTGATTTTATTATTTTTGAGAATAATATTTGACAAGTTTAATTGATAAATTTTAGAAATAAAGTAATTATAATTTGTGAAATAAATTTCTTTTTGAAGAACTTGGAGAGCACCCTTAGAATCAGAAAACATTACTATATTCTGATTGTCTAAATTATTTAATATCCATTTAAGAGATTCACAAATAGCTATTAATTCAACTTGAATGATTGTTGTATTCTTTGGGAATTTAAAGGTTTTTGAAACATTATACAAAGGAATATGAAATGCAGCAGTAGAGGATCCTGTTTCTTTTAAGACAGAGCCATCTGTATATATGTTAAGTGTATTTTTTCAGCAAAGTAAGATTTAAATAGAATTAATGCTGCTTCCGCAGAAATGTCTTTTTTTTTTTGAGGAGAGTAAAGGAATTTCAGTAATTATTTATAGTGAAGGATAGCACCAATCAGCAATGATGTCGGGAATGTTCTCTTTGAGCGTTCAGTTAAAATATTCATCATAGAGATTGGAGAGGAATTCATTATTGTAGGGGGCGGGGGTGGCTCAGTCGGTAGCGCGCCAGGCTCGTAATCTGTAGTTCCCAGGTTCGAGTCCCAGCTGGGTCAGCGTTGAGATTTATCTCCGCAAAATTCCCCGCCCTGCCCACGGTCAGTAGGGGACACCGATGGGCTTGGAAAGGTCGCCGTCCGTCGGATGGGACGTTAAGCCGTGGCCCCGTGTGTGGGAGAGTCATAACCCTGTGCACGTTAAAGAACACACTGGATGGCTTGACGGGAGGCTACCATCTGTCTCCCAACAGCTGTTCCCGTGGGTCATCTCCCCCAACCTTCTCTGAGCCTTCGGGGTCCTTGTGACCTGGCCATTTAGCCCATGGTGTGCAAAAAAGTGCCGCTCAGAGGTAAAACAACCCAACCCAACTCATTTGTCCCGATGCCCAAAAGGTTGTTTTTTTTCCTGAAGGGAGGAATTGAATAACGAGGGCAAGACAGAAAGTTTCTTATTTAATTTCTGCGGAGGGAAGGTAATTAATTACACCGAAGACAAGATACAGTAAATGTTCCCCCATACATAAGTTATCTTTCCACGTAGCCACCAGACTTCTTGAAACAGTTGTCGTAACTGTCGATCATCTTGTTGAAGTATTGCCGAAAGACCCATCCTCTTCCTGAAACTGCTTTGCGACTACCTCTTTGATGGCGTCACCTGATAAATAGCGCCGTTCTATGAGATGCTTCTTCAGCTTCCCAAGCAATTGAAAATATGACATCACCAGAACTGGATTGTATGGTGGGTGGTGAACTTACAGTCACACGATCTTTTTTTTTAAGTCATGGCACTATTTCCTCACATATTGCACTGAAAGGGCATCCGAGCCATACAAGGCCACTGTCGATGGATTTCTACACTTGAGTCTTCAGTGCCCATAGAAGTCGAATCACTCCTCGGATCGGATAGGGGCGGGGGTGGCTCAGTCGGTAGCGCGCCAGGTTCGTAATCTGTAGTTCCCAGGTTCGAGTCCCAGCTGGGTCAGCGTTGAGATTTATCTCCGCAAAATTCACCGCCCTGCCCACGGTCAGTAGGGGACACCGACGAGGCTTGGAAAGGCCGCCGTCCGTCGGATGGGACGTTAAGCCGTGGCCCCGTGTGCGGGAGAGCCATACCCTGTGCACGTTAAAGAACACGCTGGATGGCCTTGACGGGAGGCTACCATCTGTCTCCCAACAGCTGTTCCAGTGGATCCCCTCCCCCAACCTTCTCTGAGCCTTTGGGGTCCTTGTGACCCGGCAAAAAAGTGCCACTCAGAGGTAAAACAACCCAACCAACAACTCCTCGGATCTCCAACTTCATGCAGGGTTGGGATCATATTCGCTCCGACTCTGTGACTCAGAGCATGGATCTGTGACAGTGATGATTGCTGCCAATTAGTGACACTACATAATATTAATATGTGGTGGTGGCATAGTTCCAGATGTATATTAGTTTTGGGGGGATTTTATGACTTACCTTCGTATATTGTACCTTGTACCTTCTATAGTTGGTCAGAAACAACATTTTTGAATGCAAAAAGAGAGCGAAGATTTCACATTTCAAATATGAAAGAGGTGAAAAGCCAAAGAAGATTTCATATTTTTCGTGGGAAAATCCCATAAAAGTTATCGTCGCATTTCGAGTGTCCCCGCTTAACGCGCCTCTGGCCAACGTGATTTCGCTATAATATGGTGCTTGAGAAAAGTGAATCCATTGTTTTTTTTCCATCAAATTATTAAAAAATAAAAAAATTGATGCCCAAAAAAGAATTTTTTACATGCAGTAGAATTCAGTTATTCTATTATTAAAAATTCCTTATGTACTTTGCTGGTGAATATGTTGGGTGGTTTTACCTCTGAGCGGCACTTATTTGCACATCATGGACTAAATGGCCAGGTCACAAGGACTCCGAAGGTTCAGAGAAGGTTGGGGGAGGGGACCTACTGGAATAGCTGTTGGGAGACAGATGTTAGCCTCCCATCAAGGCCATCCAGCGTGTTCTTTAACGTGCACAGGGTATGGCTCTCCCGTATACGGGGCTACGTCTTAACGTCCCATCCGACGGACAGTGGCCTTTCCAAGTCCATCGGTGTCCCCTACTGATGGAGGGAGGTTCCAGGTTCGAGTCCCAGCTGGGACTCGAACCTGGGAACTGCAGATTACGAGCCTGACGCGCTACCGACTGAGCCACCCCCGCCCCATTGGTGAATAGAGTCTATCCATAACGTATTATTTGTCTTGGGCAAGAGATCTCATGTAACAGCTCATCATCGAAGAGGGACTTTATTTCCATAATCAGGTGCAGAGCATTGTCGGAAAGTCACAAATCAAACTTACTTCACACAAGAGTGTGCTGTATAAGGCAGTTACGACACGCTGCCTGAGTGCTTTACACAGAGAGGAATTAAAAGGGTGGGGGGGGGGGAGAAAGGAGGTCTGGGTCTCAAGAATAGAAAGAGGGAACCCTTTGCTATTGATATCTAGCATTATTTTAAATGAAATTAACATATTTTTGAACTTCTGCAAAATTTTAAATGTTAACATATTATACTCACAGAATGGTGATGAGATCGGAACTTTCATTTATTTATGTTTATTTCTGAGAAATTTGGGGGGGGGGGGGAGTAAAATATTTAAGTTCTTCGGACACCAGAATTTCTTAATGTGGTCTTGGCTGCATATGAACATTAGATACCAAGAGAAGAACGCCAAGCAGGAGGCCACTTTTGGCGTGCCGCGATTAGGTGAATCCAATACTAGGTGCGCTGCGACAAAATAAATCCTATACTAGGTAGGCAACGACAAAGTGAATCCAATACTAGATGTGCCACAATGAAGTGAATTCAATAGTAGGTGTACTGCGACAAAATGAATCCAATACTAGGTGTTCAGTGATAAAATGAATCCAACTACAAGTATGCCCCGACAAAGTTAATCCAATTTAGGTGTGTCACGACAAGATGAATCCAACATAGGTGTGCCACGACAAAGTGACTCTAATTTAGGTGTGTCGTGACAAAGTGAATCCAATATAGATGTGCTGCAACAAAGTGAATTCAATTTAGGTGTGTCACGACAAAGTGAATCCAACATAGGTGTGCCATGACAAAGTGAATCCAACATAGGTGTGCCATGACAAAGTGAATCCAACATAGGTGTGTGCCACGACAAAGTGAATCCAATATAGGTCTGCG
Source organism: Ryuthela nishihirai (assembly GCA_038380435.1). Lineage (NCBI taxonomy): Eukaryota > Metazoa > Arthropoda > Arachnida > Araneae > Heptathelidae > Ryuthela > Ryuthela nishihirai. The sequence continues at coordinate 87,441,004 of JAWZYU010000004.1, read as the reverse complement.
ATGAAATGAATCCAATATTAGGTGTTCAGCGCTAAAATGGGTTGGGTTGCTTTACCTCTGAGCGGCACTTTTTTGCACACCATGGGCTAAATGGCCAGGTCACATGGACCCCGAAGGCTCAGAGAAGGTTGGGGGAGGGGACCCACTGGAACAGCTGTTGGGAGACAGATGGTAGCCTCCCGTCAAGGCCATCCAGCGTGTTCTTTAATGCACAGTGCATGGCTCTCCCACACACGGTGCCACGGCTTAACGTCCCATCCGACGGACGGCGGCCTTTCCAAGCCCATCGGTGTCCCCTACTGACCATGGGCAGGGCGGGGAATTTTGCGGAGATAAATCTCAACGCTGACCCAGCTGGGACTCGAACCTGGGAACTACAGATTACGAGCCTGGCGCGCTACCGACTGAGCCACCCCCGCCCCGCGATAAAATAAATCCAATACCAAGTATGCTGCGACAAAGTGAATCCAATTTAATGTGTTACGACAAAGTGAATTCAACATAGGGGTACCGCAACAAAGTGATTTCAATTTAGGTGTATCACGACAAAAGTGAACCCAATATAGGTCTGCTGTGACAAAGTGACTCCAACTTAGGAATCAAATAAATCCAATTTAGTTCTGTCTCGACAAAGTGAATCCAACATAGGGGTGCTGCAACAAAGTGATTCCAATTTAGGTGTGTTGCGACAAAGTGAATCCAATATAGGGGTGCTGCGACAAAGTGATTCCAATTTAGGTGTGTCGCGACAAAGTGAATCCAACATAGGGGTGCTGCAACAAAGTGATTCCAATTTAGGTGTGTCGGGACAAAGTGAATCCAACATAGGAGTGCTGCGACAAAGTGATTCCAATTTAGGTGTGTCGCGACAAATTGAATCCAACATAGGGGTGCTGCGAAAAATGATTCCAATTTAGGTGTGTCACGACAAAAGTGAATCCAATATAGGTCTGCTGTGACAAAGTGACTCCAACTTAGGAATCAAATAAATCTAATTTAGTTGTGTCTCGACAAAGTGAATCCAACATAGGGGTGCTGCGACAAAGTGATTCCAATTTAGGTGTATCATGACAAAAGTGAATCCAACATAGGAGTGCTGCAACAAAGTGATTCCAATTTAGGTGTGTCGCGACAAAGTCAATACAACATAGGGGTGCTGCGAAAAAGTGATTCCAATTTAGGTGTGTCGCGACAAAGTGAATACTGTTGTATAGGGGTGCTGCGACAAAGTGATTCCAATTTAGGTGTGTCACGACAAAAGTGAATCCAATATAGGGGTGCTGCGACAAAGTGATTCCAATTTAGGTGTATCACGACAAAAGTGAATCCAATATAGGTCTGCTGTGACAAAGTTACTCCAACTTAGGAATAAAATAAATCCAATTTAGTTGTGTCTCGACAAAGTGAATCCAACATAGGAGTGCTGCGACAAAGTGATTCCAATTTAGGTGTATCACGACAAAAGTGAATCCAACATAGGAGTGCTGCAACAAAGTGATTCCAATTTAGGTGTGTCGCGACAAAGTGAATACAACATAGGGGTGCTGCGACAAAGTGATTCCAATTTAGGTGTGTCAGGACAAAAGTGAATCCAATATAGGTCTGCTGTGACAAAGTGACTCCAACTTAGGAATAAAATAAATCCAATTTAGTTCTGTCTCGACAAAGTGAATCCAACATAGGGGTGCTGCGACAAAATGATTCCAATTTAGGTGTGTCACGACAAAAGTGAATCCAATATAGGTCTGCTGTGACAAATATGACTCCAACTTAGGAATCAAATAAATCTAATTTAGTTGTGTCTCGACAAAGTGAATCCAACATAGGGGTGCTGCGACAAAGTGATTCCAATTTAGGTGTATCACGACAAAAGTGAATCCAACATAGGAGTGCTGCAACAAAGTGATTCCAATTTAGGTGTGTCGCGACAAAGTGAATCCAACATAGGGGTGCTGCGACAAAGTGATTCCAATTTAGGTGTGTCGCGACAAAGTGAATACAACATAGGGGTGCTGCGACAAAGTGATTCCAATTTAGGTGTGTCGCGACAAAGTGAATCCAATATAGGGATGCTGCGACAAAGTGAATTCAATTTAGTTGTGCTGCGACAAAGTTGAATTGTGCCGCTTGCGAAATTTTTTCTCAGTGTAGATCCTATTATCATATAAAAGAAAACTAGGAATTGTAATTAAATACTGCCTAAAAATGTGACTAAATACTAGATTTTGTGGGGCGAGGGTGACTCAGTCAGTATCGAACAAAGCTCGTAATCTACAGATACCTAGTTCGAGTCCCACCTGGGCCAGCGTTCAGATTTGTCTCCGCAAAATTCCCGCCCTGCCCTCGGTCAGTGAGGACATCGATGGGCTTGGAAAGACCGCCGTCCGTCGGATGGGGCGTTAAGCATGGTCCTTTATGCGGGAAAGCCATATCCTGTGCACATTAAAGAACACGCTGGAATGGCCTTGATGAGAAGCTATCATCTGTCTCCCAACAGCTGTCCAGTGAGTACCCTACCTCCAAACTGCAAATAGCCTTATTTGTTCTTGCGCCAAAAAACCTCAAACGTTTTGTGAGCCTTCGGGTCCTTGTGACCTGGCCATTTAGCCCATTGTGTGAAAATAGTGTCGCTCAGAAGTAAAAGAACCAAACCCAACTAGATTTTGTATGAGCTACAAATTTCATATTAATAATTTAAAAAATTTTTAATCAAATTAGTGCCGCCATTTTTTATTTTGACATTTGTAGGGGTTCGCCATTTTTTTCTCCGTTATTGGGAAGCCGTGAGCATGAAAAAGTTGAGAAACACTCCTGTAAGGGTTGAGTGTGATAATCAAGCATCTTTACCAATTAATCAATTTACCACATAAAAAAAAGATTTAAGAGTTAATATTATTTTCCCTTTGCAGAAAGTTTATGTTACATTCTCAACAATCACTGAAAAACATGACGACAAAATTCCACACTTGAAGTTTAGCATTCAAAGATATAAACGTTTCATCACATGACCTTCCAAAACCAGATTCACGAACTCAAGGTCGAGACGTCTACTCGTAAGTTTGTAGTTTTCCTCTCTGTCACGTGATTATAGCGACCTTGACTCATTTTCCCCGTACGTTCAGCACATGCTCTCAATCATTTCCTAAATTATCCCAATCTTCTCATTCAGCGTTACTAGGAAAGGCTTTCTGCAAGACTTTGCCACACTATCCTGCAACGTGTATTGGGGCATTTCCATGTTCTGAGAATGGACAGCCACATTCAGAGGTTGCTAAATTTAGAAATAGGCTTTTAACTGCAAAAAAAAAACTGCAGAAAAATTAATAGATTCCATTAGAATTTAACGAAATCTCGATTTTTCCACAATTTTCGTTTAATATGTATTTATGAGTCGTAGAATTGGAATGCTTGAAGCGCATTTTTGCTAATCATAAATTCCATCTAACAAGTTAAAATATTAACCGTTACAAGAAATCAGTTACTGAAATACGTTAATGTAACTCTAGAACTTTGTGTAATGATTCAGTAAGTTTTCGTCAGTTTTGAGGACAATTCTTAGAACAAGCATTAAAAGCACCGTGTGCTATTAAATGGAAATTTATCTGCAATAATTCGGTGATGAGGGGAGGAGTTGACTTAATTGGTATCGTGCCAGGATTGTTTGGCTCCCCAGTGCGCCCCACTGATAATTTCTCCGCTAATTCTTACTCTGTCCTCGGTGAGAAAAGGGGTCGCCAATGTGACTGGAAAGGCCGCCGTCTTCCGAATCAGATGGGGCGGGGGTGGCTCAGTCGGTAGCGCGCCAGGCTCGTAATCTGTAGTTCCCAGGTTCGAGTCCCAGCTGGGTCAACGTTGAGATTTATCTCCGCAAAATTCCCCGCCCTGCCCACGGTCAGTAGGGGACACCGATGGGCTTGGAAAGGCCGCCGTCCGTCGGATGGGACGTTAAGCCGTGGCCCCGTGTGCGGGAGAGCCATACCCTGTGCACGTTAAAGAACACGCTGGATGGCCTTGACGGGAGGCTACCATCTGTCTCCCAACAGCTGTTCCAGTGGGTCCCCTCCCCCAACCTTCTCTGAGCCTTCGGGGTCTATGTGACCTGGCCATTTAGCCCATGGTGTGCAAAAAAGTGCCGCTCAGAGGTAAAACAACCCAAAATCCGAATCAGATGTTAAATGACTACAAGTGTGCAGATGCCGTTGAGCCATACTAAAGGCACATTAAAACTTTTTTTTAATAATAATATATTTATTCATCATCATCGTCATCTCACAAAATACAGATATAGATAGGTTTCATACATTTGACCGCAAAGCTAATAGCTATCTGCAGGAAATATTGATGAGCATTAGTTTTCATACATAAGTGAAAACAGTAAAAAAGAACACAAAAGCCATATAGATACAGGTTTTCTCAGGATTACAGATTAACAGACATTCTTTAAATAATTTTTAACCTTTAACTTAATCTCACTAAAATTAGTTAAATATATGAATTCTCTTGGTAACTGGTTAAAAATCTCCGGCACTTTATACTCTATAACATTTTTTTACCGTAATTATTAACAAAATTCGGTATTTAAAAATAATTATTGGTCTGAAGTCTGGTATTCTTATCATGTGTAATTTGTACTTTATATGTGTCATTGAAGAAGTTGTCCAGAATAATGTTATATCTATAGAGATTTTGGACTGACAGAATATTTAAGAAAGAAAATCTTTCACTTGCGTTTGAAAAATTATCTCTAAGCTTGTATGGAATTATATTTTTTGCTATAAATGATTGCAATTTTTCAGTTTTTTTTTAGGTTAGTGATGCCAGTTGTTCCATATATTGTAATTCCATACCTAATTAAGGATTCACAAATTGCCTTATAGACCATAAGGCAAACTTTGGTATCGACTATGAATTGCAATTTGTAAATTTTAGCGGCGCGATATCTGAGACTTTCACATAGCCTCAAGACGTGAGTGTTCCATCGAAAGGTTGAATCCAAATATAAACCCAGATACTTAAAATTATCCATCAATTCAATGCTATAGTAATCACAAATATTTTTATAAGTTTCGGATTTATATATGCAATTTATATTGTGGGTCTTAATTACGTGGTTTGATGTTTTCAAAGTACCTGGTGAGTGAAAGATCATCCATTTAGTTTTATTGTTATTTATATGTATTAAATTAATATTCAGCCATCTCACCAAGCAATTATAGTCGTCCTGTAATTCTTTATAGCCGCGTCCACGTCGCGATTGCTGTTTAAAATAACAGTATCATCAGCATAAAGAAATAATTTACTTTTTAATTTTAAATTAGTCATATCATTAATATACAGGAGGAACAACAAGGGTCCAAGTATAGATCCTTGTGGAACTCCAACATTTAATTTTCTTTCGCTACTTAATGCATTTCAAATTTTGGTTATAATAGTCCTATTACTTAGGTAATTTTTGAACCACATAAGAGCTGTCCCTCTAATTCCATAGTTTTCAAGTTTTGAAAGAAGTATTTTGTGATCCAATGTGTCGAATGCTTTATTAAAGTCGAGAAAGGGAGCCGCAACCTTTTCTCCGTGGTTCAAGGCTTTATTAACACATTCTGCAAAATTGGATAGCAGAGTTGTAGTACTTTTTCCCTTCTGGAAGCCATATTGCCTATTAGAAATAATTTAGTGTTTTAAGAGAAAGCTACGGAGAGTGTCATCGATGTACCTCTCTAAAATTTTGTGTACGGTAGACAAGATAGCAATAAGCCTATAATTCGTATAATTTCTCCGCTATTTTTAACACCACTTTTATAGACAGGTGTCAGTATTGCAATTTTTAAAGTGGAAGGTATATTTCCAGAAGTAATACTTAAGTTAATTAGTTTAGAAAGATATTCTGTTAATTGATTCATGCATGCATGCCTTTATATGTTTGGCGTGTATGTTATCGACGCCACATGACTTGCGTTCATCCAAAAAGGTAATTATTTTTTAAACTGAATGAACGAAATAGGTAGTATGTAAATGAATGAGCTCAATGGGATATTAAGCGCCGGCTTATAATTGTCATTTTGGGTTGGATTGCTCTCCCGTAATTTATCAATCATGTCTGCAAAATAATTATTAAAAGTCGTAGCAATTTGAGAATTTGTTAGATTTTTGGGCATATGATTAATTATTATATTATTTAGTGGCTTTTTCTTCTTTCCATCTAATAAAGTATTAATCATATCCGAGGATTGTTTTGTATTTCCAGCAATGGATTTGAAGCGTTTTTTGTAAAATTTAGATTTTGCTTTTCTTATAAAATCGGTTACTGAATTTCGTAGTTGTTGATAAAGTTTTTTGTTAGCATTGTCGTTTCTGCTGTTTTTGTAAGTAACCCCAAGCTGCATCTCTTTGTTCAATCATATTCATGATTTCGGCAGTGATCCATCATTCTTTGCTGTTTTTCCGAAATTTGATGTTGTGTTGGTTTGTTGAGATATTTTCATCCAGAATCATGTTGTATTTATTTTTAAAACTATTGTACATTTCATCAGCAGACGTGGTGACTTGCTCAGTATTCCAATTTGTTCTAATTATTAAATTAATAATATTATATGATCATATTTCAAATATTTTTCATCACCTGTTGTATATTCGCACACTGATTTATTCGAGCTTAGTAATAACGAAATAAAATAGTGGTCTGCAACTTTGATTCGTGAGATTAAGGATTTATAATTTAAATTTCTATCTAATTTTACATTAATGTGATCAATGCACGAGTGAGCAGTGGACCTTTCCATAATCTCTTCTCTAGTAAATCCTCTTATTGTAGGGACAAAGCCAAACTGAGAAAGAGCTTTAAAGATATTTTTGAACACCATTCTTTCTATGACTAGAAATATCAATATTGAAATCTCCAATGAGTATGATATTCTTAAATTTGTGGTCTCCCCATCCATCTAGTCAGAGAAGAAAGAAATTCATTAATATCGGTGCCCGATAAAACACCGGAGATCGATAAACAGACACCAAGTTATATATTATTTTATGTTTGATAATCCTTAAGTGCATAGATTCTGCTGGTGAGATACGTAAGCTAGCATTTCAATTACCAAGGTTTCTCTATAGAAAATAATAATACCTCTTGTTTTCTTCCCGGTACTAGTTAAAGAAATTTGGTTAAAATTACTTATATTGTAAAAGGATTTTTAATATTCATTAACATTCGTTTCTGTTAATACTATTACATCTAGAAAATCTAAGATATTAATTAAATAGCAATAAAAGAGATCCCAGTATTTTTTAAACTTCTGACATTAACATGTATAACTGATAACTGTTCTATTGTATCATATATTACGTTTTTATTTTCTTGGAACCAGTTTTAACTTCAGGAATACTGTCCAGTTCATAATGATTCTGGTTATTCCAGTCCGCCCCAAGATCGTTTGCATCGTCGAAGAAGGCCATTGTGGAGATTACAATTCGTTAGCCATGGCCGATATGAAGCAGCAATTTCAGACAGAAATTTCAAAGCCTGTCTAAGTTGCTATCAATATCAAGTTTTATGATATTGTCACCATCTGATTTTCTGAAGAAAATGTTTCCTTGTTTACACGACACATATTTGTACTGCCTTTCACGAACGATTGATTTTGCCCTCCACAAAAGATCTTTATTCGCAGATGTAAGATTCAGGTAAACTGGAGTAAGCCGTCCCGTGGCCGAGTGGTTAGCGCGCTTGGCTGCTGACTAAGGGACCTGGGTTCGAGCCCCGGATTAAGGCATGGATGTTCTTATTGCTTTTCTGCTGAGGTCCTGCCATCCTCTCAGATCTTCTACTGTGGCATATAAACTGACAGGCTCCTGTCAGACATCTGTGGCATGCAGCTACTTGAGGGGGTATTTATTTTTTTTAATAAACTGGAATATCGTCAGCATTAGAGGATATATCTTCTTTTCCGCGATAACCAATAATCTCTTGTGGGTCTCGATGAAAATTTCACAATGATTGGCGGAATTTTATTTTTATTTCTCACGGGTAGTCTGTGGATGGCTTCTATTTGCTCTAGGTTAAAGTTACTTATTTCAAGCTTTTTCGCGATGGTGGTCATTAACTGGTGCAGCTTATTTCCATTTTCCTGGTATTGAACGGGGATCCCATGTATTTCAAGATTTTTGTTACGTCCATACTGATCTAAGTCATTTAGCTAAGTTTGAAGAGTTTTTATTTCAGCCATGTTATCTGTACAAAGTTTATCAGTAGTTTTTAGTTTGTGTTCTATCTCAGTTTGCTGTCCAGCATGTTCTTTAGGGTATTCATATATTTGTAATCTTTCTAATAATGTATCATATCTTTCAGAGAAAAACTCTACAGAACGTCTTAGGTCTACAATTTCATCTTTCAGTTCATTATCGCTCTAGATCAGTTGTGTTCCTCAGCATTACTGATTCCAGGCGCTGCAAACTCTCAATATATAATTCCGTAGCCCGGTAGTAACTATTAAAAAAATTGTATAATAATATTTTCACTACTAAGATTTTTATTCCCATAACATCATCATCATCATCATCATCCTCAAGCAGCCATGGGCTACGGAGGTCCAACCAGACCGCGCAGTTTAATTCTCCAAGCATATCTGTCCTGAGCTACATCTGCTGCATCCGGCCACTGTACACCAATTCTAACAAGGTCCTGTTTAACATTGTCTGCCCACCGCATCCTAGGTCTCCCCCTCCTTCTGAGGCCTCTAGGCACACTGTTCATAACCCTATTCACCAATCTATAATTATCCATACGCGCAACATGGCCAAACCAGCGGAGTCTCTCTCTGCACAATATGCTGCTTAAAGGAGGTTGCAGACTCCTTTGCCTAACCTCATCATTAGTTACAAAGTTAAACCACCTAATACCCAAGATACTGCGTAAGCATCTAGAATCAAAAGCATCTAGTTTCCTGTTATCTTGCTTACACAGCGTCCAAGTTTCACTACCATAACTAACCCTAGAAAGAACCAAACTATTATACAGTCTAATTTTAGTCTTTAGGTGTATACGCCTATTTCTCCACAATCTCCATAGATTCTTAAAAGTCCCGGCAGCAATACCTATTCGTCTGTTAATCTCATGCCGCACATCACCAGTATCAGTTACGCAGCTCCCAAGGTAATTAAACTGTGACACCTGCTCAAGACTGCAACCATTCAGATTAACTGAATCACAACCTGCCTGACCAATTTTCATCACTTTAGTTTTCTCTCTGTTTATAACCAAACCTACTGTACTACCAGTCTCATCAACAGTTCGAATGAAAGAGTTCATCTCATCAACATCATTTGCCAAAAGGGCTAAATCATCAGCATAATCTAAATCAGAAATTTTCGCATCTCCAGCCCATTTAAGGCCAAAATCTTTCCCTTGAAGTGAATTTCGCATAACATAATCAACAACCAAACTAAAGAGAAAAGGAGACAAAATGCACCCTTGTCGAACACCAGAAGTAATGCTAAACCAATTGCTACAAGACTTACCAACTCTCACACATGACTCAGTGTTATTATAGAGAGCTTTCATTATGTTAACTAACTTGTCTGGTATACCATATGATTTCACAATCAACCACAAATTATGACGATCAACAGAGTCGAAAGCCTTTTTGAAATCAACAAAGCTAGCAACCAAAGGTTTCTGAAACTCTAAACATTTCTCAAGAATCTGCCTAAGTGAAAATATCTGATCTACACATCCCCTACCACTTCTGAATCCACATTGCTCATCACGCAATTGCCTGTCAACCAGATTCTTAATTCTATTAAGCACAATCATGGAAAGAACTTTACCTGGAACGGAGAGTAGGCTGATACCCCTATAGTTATCACAAGAACTGCGATCACCTTTTTTGAAAATAGGGATAATAATAGCTCTGGTAAAATCTTTAGGAACCATGCCTTTATCATAAAAGTTATTCAAAATTTCAGTCATCCAAATGGTAACTGAAACATTCCCAGCTCTAAGCATTTCCGTAGTAATTTCATCCACCCCTGGGGATTTATGAAGTTTAAGTTTAGAAATAGCCAAACTAACTTCAGATTGTGTTATAGGGCCAACATTAAAGCCAACAATGCATCTATCATCACTGCCAACAATGGGAGTAGAACTAACCACATTGTTTAGAACATCACTGAAATGCTCAGCCCACCTAGCCATGACAGAATCCTCACCTTCTATAACCTTGCCTTGTTTATCCTTCAATCCCTGTATACCTGTTCGTTTTCTACCACACAAAACATTAACTATCTGGTACAGCTCTCTGCTGTTGTGCTGTCTAACTGCTTCCTCAGCTTTGTCAGCAAGGCCATCAAGCCAAAGATTCTTATCAGTAGCTAACTGATCCTTTACACGTTTATTAAGTTCTTTGTAATGCTTTCTATTAGGACTAGTAGGGTACTGATTAAGGACATTCCTGCAGTTCCTTCTTTCTGAAATAAGCTCAAGTGCCTTATCGCTTAAATAATTCTGCCTCCTCTGCTCCTTTTTCCCTAAAAGAGTACTGTTAGTTTCCAAAAAAGCCTGTTTAAAATGGCCCCATTCTTCCTCAACGTCAGTATTAAGCAAACCATGACTGTCATAATGACTAAGTAACCTATCATGGTAAGCTTTAGCTATAACTGGGTCTTTCAGAGCTTCAGTATTAAAGGTAAATTTTTTAACCCTAGCACAACACTTTTTAAGTTTAAGTTGCAAGACACTTTTAACAAGGTAATGGTCAGATCCAATTTCAGCTCCCCTATATGCCCTGGTATTTCTAACAGAACTAGCCCATTTGCTGTTAATTAATATATAATCGATCATATTCTTATGCAGCCCATCAGGTGAAACCCATGTGTATTTATGTATGTCGCGGTGTTTGTAATATGTGTTAGTTATTCTGAAACCATTTAGTTTACTTACCTGTAGGAGACGTTGCCCATTGCCATTGCAGCTACCAATACCAAAAGGGCCTATTACTCCTCCCCAAAGGTCAGAGTCGGTACCAACTTTGGCATTGAAGTCACCAAGAACAAGGGTAATATCTCCTTTCTTGACAGAATTCAAAATATCCTGAAGTTGTCTGTAAAACCTATCCTTCTCATCCTCATCAGAATCCTCAGTGGGGGCATAACAGCAGATAACATTCAAGTCTTTAATGCTTGTCTGAAATTTTGCTGTAAGAAACCTTTCATTAATGCACTCATATCCTAGAAGAGCATCACTAGCATGTCTGCTGAGCAGCAGACCCACGCCTTGGTGATGCTTTCCATCCTCCCTCCCTGTAAAGAGAAATTTAAAGTTATTTTTAAGTATCTCACCTTTACCTGTCCATCTGGTCTCTTGCAAGCCTAGAATATCTAGGTTATAGCGCTGGAATTCCTGCATGAGGACATCAAGAGAATAATCTCTATGTAATGTCCTCACGTTCCACGTTCCTGCAGAGAGAAAATGATTAGTAGGATTTTTAAAGAAATTAGGTTTATTGAGATTGGTAGGGCCAACAATATCAAACAGCCCCCTGATCGCAGGCATGGGGCAAAGACCTGTTCCTCCTCCGCTAAAGGCTGAAGTCACCAATGCTGGTAGGAACTTCAGGCACCACCTTTTCAAGTGGACTTTTTCAAGAACCATATGGCCTGCCTGAGACACATTACTCCAGTTTAGGCTTGACGATGCCCAACTAGCTAAGTAAGGTTCAGGTACCTGCGATGGCCTCTGATTAGGATTATCCACCAGCTGATATAAGGTATCCCATGCCTCTGTTCACTTAGAGCTGGCAACCCAGAAGCAAACAGAAAACACAGCGGCAGACTCTCCCTCAACAGAGGCCCACCAGTGCAGCAAGTCCAGGATCAATAATCAAGCTCAAATCCATAAACAAGTCCAGTCTAGTAGGTATAAATGGTCAGCACCAGGACCCTGTGAAGTTGACCACTCCTCAGCAGGGTTGAAAAAAAAAGGAAAAAAGTGGCCATAGATGACCAGATCAGTAGGCCATACTGAACTGGCAGCCCTCCCCTTCCGTTCCCTTCCAAAAGAGAATATCTCTTTTGAAAGGTACTAACGGCCTGCACCACGAGAAGGCGGGGTCGGACATTAGGTGCTAGACCTGGCCGGTTCTGTGCATCATCACTGGGGATTGGTACACAGCTCTCTTTCCAGTTTACGCCTAGCTACCATTTACAAGCCAAACGCTTCCCATAACGCCTTATACATAATTCATAAATCCCTCTGACTTGCAAACCTTTTTTCTTTTCCTTTGTATAGTTTTATTTATTAAATAAATGTGTGTATTTTTTTTGGTATTTTATCGTACTTATGAATTTTTAAAATGAGTTCGCTGCCCAGTGTCAGGGATCTTGGGACCCGACGGTTCTGATTGGATTGCTTTATCTCTGAGTGTCATTTTTTTACACATTAGACTAAATGCCAGGTTACAAGGACTCCAAAGGCTCAGAGAAGGTTGGGTGAAGGGGACCCACTGGACAGCTGTTAGTAGACAGATGGAATTCTCCCGTAAAGGCCATCCAGCATGTTCTTTAGGGTGCACAGGGTATGGCTCTCTTGCACACAGAACCATGGTTTAACGACCCATCCGACTGACGATGTCCTTTCCAAGACCATTGCGGGGCGGGGTGGCTCAGTCAGTAGCGCGCCAGGCTCGTAATCTGTAGTTCCCAGGTTCGAGTCCCAGCTGGGTCAGCGTTGAGATTTATCACCGCAAAAATTCCCCGCCCTGCCCACGGTCAGTAGGGGACACCGATGGGCTTGGAAAGGTCGCCGTCCGTCGGATGGTACGTTAAGCCGTGGCACAGTGTGCGGGAGAGCCATACTCTGTGCACATTAAAGAACACGCTGGATAGCCTTGACGGGAGGCTACCATCTGTCTCCCAACAGTTGTTCCAGTGGGTCCCCTCCCCCAACCTTCTCTGAGCCTACGGGGTCCATGTGACCTGGCCATTTAGCCCATGGTGTGCAGAAAAGTGCCGCTCAGAGGTAAACAACCCAACCCAACCCAAGACCATTGCTGTCCCCTTTCTGACAGAGGGCAGGATGGGGGTTCAGCGGAAATAAATCTCAACGCCGACATAGTTGGACTCGAGACTGGGAACTGCAGATTACCAGTTAGCGCGCTACCGACTGAGCCATCCCCTTCCCCCCAACGATTCAGAAACTATAGATGAGAATATTGATGAGAGGAATCCATCTGTTTCCTGAAACCTGTTCAGTGAACACATGTCTTGAACATAGCTCTGAAGCTTTTGGATCCTAGTCACTTAGTATATTGTGAACAAAAAAATGCCTCTCACAATTAAAGCAGCCTAGTTCAACAACGAACTAAAGCTATATTGTTAAAAAAAGAAGCAAGTTTTAGAGAGAGATCTGAGTGAAGATTTCAATTTTTCTCCATTGGCATTTTTCCTTAAAACGTATTTAAAAATGAGGGCTCGTTGAATATGGCTTTCCATTCAAATAACGTGGAAATGTCTCATGAAATGTTGCGAGGTAATTGTCTTTCTGAATGGAACATCTCTGTTAATGAGAATGAAAATTTCCCCCAATCAGAATCACGCTACACTCGTAATCTGGTGTTCCAGGTTCAAGTTCAAATAGAATTGAAACTGGGAAACCTTGAGGGCTTGTGCTGAGATTTACCTCCGCTGACCCTCGTTGCGCCCACGGTGAAAAAGGGGACCCCGATGGGCTGGAAACGCCGCCTTCCGCCAGAGGAATGTTAAGCCGTATACCGTGTGCAGGAGTGCTATACCAGTACACGTTAAAAAACATGCTGGACGACCCTAATGGGACACACCTGTCTTCTAAACAGCTTTCCAGTGGATTCACTTCTCTTACAAAACTCTGAACTCCAGGGGTTTTTGGGGGCGGGGGTGGCTCAGTCGGTAGCGCGCCAGGCTCGTAATCTGTAGTTTCCAGGTTCGAGTCCCAGCTGGGTCAGCGTTGAGATTTATCTCCGCAAAATTCCCCAACCTGCCCACGGTCAGTAGGGGACACCGATGGGCTTGGAAAGGCCGCCGTCCGTCGGATGGGACGTTAAGCTGTGGCCCCGTGTGCGGGAGAGCCATACCCTGTGCACGTTAAAGAACACGCTGGATGGTCTTGACGGGAGGCTACCATCTGTCTCCCAACAGCTGTTACAGTGGGTCCCCTCCCCCAACCTTCTCTGAGCCTTCGGGGTCCATGTGACCTGGCCATTTAGCCCATGGTGTGCAAAAAAAGTGCCGCTCAGAGGTAAAACAATCCAATCCAATCCAGGGGTTTTTGTGGCCTGGCCATTTAGGCCTTAGCGTGCAAAAAGTGCTGTTGTGGATTCGAAATTTCAAGCATAATATTAATGATCTTTGAAGTTTCAGTTTTCTCATATTGTTTTCTCTCCAACCATACATGATGACAATTTTTTACTTTCGAAACAAAAAAAAATCATTGAAAGCGTAGATGATGAAAGCTTTTCTCAACGACTTGATTACTCTTGATTCGTCTTATTTACTATAATATTTTTTTATTGATTGAAACTTTTTTTCGGTCACAAATTACACCTAGGAGCCAAAACATTATGACCAACACATCTTTATGCAAATCGAAGCAACTGCAGGTAAACGACAGCGCGTGTGAAGGTCATGAAACGGTATAAATAACACCTGATACTGAGCTCTGTTAATCAGTGTTATTCTTGTTCTTCAGATGGGAAAAGCAGCGGACTTGAATGAGTTTGGCAAAGGCTAAATTGTAATGGCCAGAAAACTGGGGGCGGGGGTGGCTCAGTCGGTAGCGCGCCAGGCTCGTAATCTGTAGTTCCCAGGTTCGAGTCCCAGCTGGGTCAACGTTGAGATTTATCTCCGCAAAATTCCCGCCCTGCCCACGGTCAGTAGGGGACACCGATGGGCTTGGAAAGGCCGCCGTCCGTCGGATGGGACGTTAAGCCGTGGCCCCGTGTGTGGGAGAGCGATACCCTGTGAACGTTAAAGAACACGCTGGAATGCCTTGACGGGAGGCTACCATCTGTCTCCCAACAGCTGTTCCAGTGGGTCCCCTCCCCCAACCTTCTCTGAGCCTTCGGGGTCAATGTGACCTGGCCATTTAGCCCATGATGTGCAAAAAAGTGCCGCTCAGAGGTAAAACAATCCAATCCAAAGCCAGAAAACTGGGTCAGAGCATTTCCGAGACGGAAAAGCTTGAGGGGTGTTTATGGTCAGCCATGGTTAGTACCTTCAAAAAGTGAAAACGCCGGCAAGTTATTGGCCGACCACGGTTCATCGCTGCTCGAGGGGAGCGAAGGCTATCCCATATAGTACAAACCAAGATAGTGTGGCGCAACTCGCCTGTAATTATGGGCATCACACAAAAAGGCTTTGAAATGAAAATAGTCAATCTTTACTAATTTCGAGGTGCTAAACACGAAAATGACAATAAAATTTGTCGATTGGCTCTTGTTTAGGAGACAGAGATGGTCATGTATAAACGACTCAGTCCGCATTGAGTACATAGGTAACCATTTCGCAACACTGTATTTTAAACTCCAGATTGCAACATATTGCGTTGTATTGCATCTGCCCACCATACACACAACCCCTGGAGGTATTGCATCATTGTCTGATGCAATGTAGTTGAGTCATGACATCGCGGACAAAAGATGATGCAATCGTAGGTTGTAAGCGACGTCTCATAGGGTGAGCAAGTCTTTTTGAGCGACTCCCATTTACCCCTGAGTCATAAGTACAACACAAGTGATCCTTGCAGTTTTAATCCAGCAGTAGTGATGCCTCGTAACTGTGTTAATAGTGCAGATACATTTTGTTACATTTGCAAGCCAGAAAAGGGCCATCACTCCAACAGTAAAAGCGCGTATGAGTTTTATTTTAAATGCAAGATTGGGGACCAGGAGAAGGCTTGGGCCCCACACATACGCTGTAGTATGTGTGCAAGAAATCTTCTGAAGTGGCTATTCCGTTTGCTGTTCCTATGGTTTCGAGAGAACCAAGCAATCACACAAATGACTGCTACTTCTGCATGGTTCCATCTGTTTCTGGAGCCATCACAAGGAAAAAGAAGTGGACAATAGCATACCTGAATATACAATCTGCTCTACGATCAGTTCCACACGGCGAAGGCCTCCTTGCATTCCCGAACCTCCAATAGAATTTTCCATCGATTCAGACAATGAGGAGGGAGGCGATCCACATGTCTGCCACGTGCGTCATCTGCATCATACATTCTCACCAAAGAAGAAATGAACAATTTTGTTCGCGATCTGGAGCTGTCCAAGGTCAAAGCAGAGATGCCAGCCATACTTGCTGTATTGAAGTCAGTTAACAGCTGTTTTAGGTTGTCGTAGAATTAAAACAAAGCAGAGTTACTTGGATCAGGACTTAAACAATGGAATCTTCTCAAGGAAAATGTCCGAGTGACTTCGTTTCGAACTCGTCATGAACAGTTTGAGCCTTACTTCAGAAAGGAACATGACCTTGTGTTCTACTCTGATGTAGATGGCCTGATGAATGCCCTAGGAATTAAGCGTTACCCTCAAGAATGACGATTATTCATAGACTCCTCGAAATTGAGTCTCAAGGCGGTGTTGCTGCATAATGGAAATCCACTTTCATCCACTTCAATCGGACACACTATCTACATGAAAGAAACCTACGACAACCTAAAACAGCTGTTGAACTGACTTCAATACAGCAAGTATGGCTGGCATCTCTGTTATGACTTGAAGGTAGTGGCTCTGTTGATGGGTCTGCAGCTGGGATATACGAAGTACTGCTGTTTCCTATGTGAATGGGACAGCCGAGCAAAGACTTTGCACTAGGTAAAAAGAAACTGGCCTCAGAGGAAATCTCTGAAGGTCGGAGAGAAGCACTGGCAGAAACGCACAAAATCCTGCTACCGTCCCTACACATCAACTCGGTGTGATAAAAAAACTCCGTAAAAGCCATGGATGGACCGGACTGCATCAGCTTTCAAGTACTTGGCTGACAAATTCCCTCGACTCAGCGAAGCGAAAATTAAAGAGGGAATTTTTGTGGGTTCGCAGATCCGCGATCTATTCAGAGACCAGATGTTTGAACAACCTGCTTCAGGATGACGAGAAAAAGGCTTGGGACGTGTTTCGTCTGGTGTCAACTAAATTCCTCGGCAATGTCAAGACAGACAACTACAAGAAACTGGTTAAGGACATGTTGTCTCTGTATCACAAACTTGGCTACAATATGTCCTTAAAGATCCACTTTCTCCATTCCCACTTAGATTTCTTCCCCGACAACTGCGGCATGGTTAGTGATGAGCACAGTGAACGTTTTCACCAGGACATTGTAACAATGGAGAAACGATACCAGGGAAACTAGTCCACTTCAATGTTGGCTGACTACTGTTGGACGCTCGCCAGAGCGTCCAACAGTAGTCAGCCAACCTGAGCAACTGTACAAGCGATAGCGGAGTTTTTCCGAACAGTAGTCGGCCAATCCTGAGCAACTGTACAAGCGATAGCGGAGTTTTTCCGATACATGTCACATGTATGTATTACTCTATTATTAAAGAAACTATTGTGGATTTCTCAGAAATCGTAGCCAATTTTGCATTTCATTGTCATATTCGTGTTCAGCACCTTGAAATCTATAAGAAAAGGCATGACTTTTGTGAAAATTTGTTGCCCAATGTAATTTGAATGCTGGATGTAAGAGTAATGTATCACAACACACAGTACATCAAACCCTGCTGAAAATGAGCTTCATAGCCGCAGGCCGTTCTGAGTGCCCATGCTAACCTCTGTTCACCATTGAAACCATCTACAATGGGCACCCGGGCATCGAAATTGCACCTTGAATGACTGGAAGAAGGTCATTTGATCTGATGAATTTTGTTTCCTGTTGCACCACATGGACGGCCATGTACATGTGCGTTATTTCCCTGGAGAAGTGTTGGCACCAGGATGCACCATGGGATGAAAACAAACCAGTGAAGGAAGTGTAATGATTTGGGCAATGTTCTGCTGGGAAACCCTAAGTCCAGTCATTCATGTGCAGGAAACTATGACGCCTACGTCTACCTAAACATCATTGCAGACCAGGGTATATCCTTTCATGGAAATGGTATACCCCTCTAGTAGTGCCTTCTTTCAGCAGGATAATGCGCCATGCCACACTGCCCGGATTGTTCGAGAATGGATCGCGGAACATGAGGAAGACTTCCAGGTATTGCCCTGGCCTCAAAATTCCTCAGACATCAATCCAATCGAGCATCTGTGGTTTGTGTTGGAACAGCATATCCGATCTGCGGCGGCTCAACCACGTAACTTACAAGAGTTAAAGGATCTGCTGGTAACGTGTTGGTACCAGATACCACAAGACACCTTTAGAAATCTTGCAGCGTCCATGCCTCGCCACGTAAGAGCTGTTTTGGCGGAACATGAAGGACCAGCATCATATTAAGCAGATGGCCATAATGTTTTGGCTCCTCGGTGTATATTGAAGCTTTTATTAAGCTAATATTCACTTTGAGAGCAATATTTTGCTTATAAGCACCTAATTACTTATGAAATTTGCTCAATTACGATAAGGAATTTTTAGTATTTTTTCAGAAGGTAAATTCTATTCCATTTAAGAAAAAGGTATTTCTAATAATATTTTCCGAACAATTTAGTATATAAGCTGAAATTTTGATTTTTGACACCACAAGAACATAGCCTTAAATCGGAAATTTCCCAACAACAAAAATTAAATTGCAATGGCTAGCCATGACACTTAGTTGGGTTCGAATCCAGAGTTATCGGCATACACAATGAGCTAAATAGCCAAGTCAGATGGATCCCAAGATCTCAAATCTGGAAAGAGGAAAGGGATCAACTGCGCAACTGTTTGGAGACAGCGGATGCCTTCCCGTCAAGGTCACCTAGTCTTATTTTGTGAAGTATTCATGGTATGACTAGACTCATATGGAACGACGGCTAAACTTTGGCACCAACATTTATATCCCCCTTTCTCACCGAGGGCAGAATAGAACTTAGTGGGGAAAATCTCAACGCAGGCACAGTATCGGTTTGTTTTGAACTTCGCGCGCTGCTGGAACCAAACTTCAGCTCCTTTCAAAGAAGTACCAACGGCATAATCGTTATCGTACTTCAGTCAACATTTGTAAGTTTGGAAAATAAAAATGTTAATTCCCAAAGTTCATTGGTTCAATATCTGACATAGCATAGTTGTGAGCATTTATCGCCTCTTCCTGACCCCTTTACGAAGGTTGATAACTCCCTCATCGTGCCCTGATAAGAAACACTTCTGTGTTCATGAATGACATAGAGTTCGTCCTACACTCTATGCTCTTGCGCAGCGGTTTTCCATACTCCCAACCATACTCAGTACCTTGTTCATCTGGTCATTTGTTTACTGTGCAGATCAGAGATAAGACTACCCAATACCAATCAAATTCCATGAGAAATTCTTAATTCTGAAAACCATTTCCAAAAGTCTCAAGGAACTGACCCTGTCTATCTACTTCTAACATGATTTCTTTAAAATACATCTATTTCTCAAGTAATGGATGCATAGGTCGTTAAATGCAATTTCTATAAATATGTATCCCACATTATATTGCTTAAATGTGCTTTAAATAGAACCAATCGTTAATTCCGAGAGTTTTTTTTTCTGCTTTGAACGGCTATTAAGATGTGGTGTCAGCTGAGAATAAACAGTCGCCATGATTATTCTTGTTGAAATAAAGAAGGAAACCCTTTTAACGAATTAACTTATCATATCTAGGTTAAAAATATTAATTGAACTGTATTTATTATTTCTTACTTCAAAGGAAAATAGAAAGATATCATATTATTCGATTTTCAAAAAGGTTTCATGCTTAACAAAGCATTTCAGTCCGAATTTTCTTTCAGAACAAAAAATTTTCTAACAACAAAACAGTCTGGACTAAAAACAGACATCTTGTGCAAGGGTTATTTTCGATTTTCGATCGGGGGATTGCGGTAGCAAGGAACGTTTCGTAATCTGTGATAGATTTTAAATCTACTACTAATTTTTTTTTAACTGCCTAATGCTTAAAAAAGCCATTCTTAGCTGCTTTCTCATTTAGAACTTTTGCGTTTTTCAAATTTCTTGGATATTTTAATCAGATTTGATCATTTACTTTCATTTTTTTTTATTTTATAACCATTGATTTTCCCCCTTTTTCCTCCTGTTCTTTTATACCCATTGTTTACCTCTATCTTATGTTGATTCTTTTTCTCATATACGAATTCTTCGCATTGTTGTTTTCTTACTTTGCTCTTTTTTTTTTGCTGTTTTATCTGCCTTTCAAGTTTTGTTTTTAACTCCGATTGTAGGCTTCTCGATTTTTATCTTCTTTCCTTTTATCTTGTTTGGCACAATACAGCCATAGTTTCTCTTGCACCACAAAACCCCAAGCATCAAACCCAGGTGCTTACGCAACATCCTGTCCACTGCTCCTCTCCTCCAACGCACTCCAGCAACCTTCTTAATCTCGCTTGATCTCGTTTTCCCATTTCACTCCTGGTCTCCTCTCTCTTCCTCTTTTGTTATCCCTGGTCTCCAGTTGGTGACAATTTCTTCCGTATGCCATTACCCATCATTTAGACATGACCTGCCTATCTTCAGTGGCCGATTACGTTTTTCTGGGGCCCCTAAACACCAAGATTTTGGGAGCATTTCTTCCTAGTTCGTAATAGCATAAAATACACTATGATATCACACTGGAAAAAAAGATGGTATTATTCTTTAGAAAAAAAAGTACTGCTTATACAGCAGTCAAACTATTTTTGGGGATTCCTAGCATGTGTTAATTGTGCCTATTGGGCAATCTGGCTCTACTCACCTACATTTAATACAAACACAATTCTTTAACTCTAATAGAAGATCATATCCAATAATTCGTATTGCTATCTTTTAACGCCAAGCCTATCATTCTTCTCACCATACCTCTGTGGAGAACTCTTAACTTATCTACCACATCTGCATGAGTGTCCAGGCCTGAAATCCGTAGGTATAATATCTGAAATCGTAGGTAATAAGGTCTGAAATCCGTAAGTAATAAGTATGATAAACTAATCAAAAGCTAACATTTTTTTAACTGAATGGAATATTAGTTTTAGAGACGTTTTGTAACTTTCTAAATACCATTCATCCCAATGGAAATCTTTCTTTTATCTCTTCCCAGAAATCATCATTTATGCAATCATTTCATCTGCATCCATGGGCAATCAAAAGAAGAGATCAATGACGGAGAGACGCAGAGAGCACAATGGCCATCATTGAACCAATTCCATTCATCTTTGTGAAAAGAATCTGCAAAGGTAGCTGCTAATGAAATGCACTGCTAATATGGCAAATGCATCTGTACCGTTGTTGGTGTTTTCGAAGCTCAGTCTCTGGAACGAGTGTATTAAAAGAAATGACAGAAAGGTAGGTATGTCTCCTCTTCTTTCCACCTCTACTTTCGCAATTTCAAGCTCCTTATCAATTTAAATTCCCCACCATTAGGAGATTGGGAGAGTTAAAATATAATGAAATCGCAAAACCATTGGATTCAGTTGAACACAACTTTATCTTTCAAAAACTCTACTATTAATTTAATTTTTCTCTATCGGCTCTTTGTTCGCGAAATGTGTTATTCGTGTTAAGTCATAATGAGATCTCATTTTTCTTTAAACTTTATTGCAGCATACCACAATGTGCCATTCTTAGCCCATTTATCTCTTCAGACTTCTTATTAATGATTACCATGAATATTGCATAAACTACAATAATATTTTTATATATGCAGATGATTTGTTATATTTCTTTTAAAGCCCAGTTCTTTTTTTCCTGCTTTGTAACAAGACAGAGAAACTAGCATTATAGATGAACTTCAGTGACTTAATAAAAGTTGATTCACTTTTAATATTAAAAAAAAATGTTATCAACGCGAAATCCTCCCCGGCGGGATATAGACAATGAAATTAATAATACCTATATTCTTGTTGCCACTCCTTTAAAAGCACTTAGCTACGACTCTTCACTTCATTCGAATCATCCCTTCAGCTCTTCACTTCATTCGAATCATCCCTTCAGCTCTTCACTTCATTCGAATCATCCCTTCAGCTCTTCACTTCATTCCAATCATCCCTTCAGCTCTTCACTTCATTCGAATCGTCCCTTCAGCTCTTCACTTCATTCGAATCATCCCTTCAGCTCTTCACTTCATTCGAATCATCCCTTCAGCTCTTCACTTCATTCGAATCATCCCTTCAGCTCTTCACTTCATTCGAATCATCCCTTCAGCTCTTCACTTCATTCGAATCATCCCTTCAGCTCTTCACTTCATTCGAATCATCCCTTCAGCTCTTCACTTCATTCGAATCATCCCTTCAGCTTCTACGCGAACTAATATATTGAGATCCATTATAAATTACCCGTTCTACTGTGCCTCAATATTCCACAAAACTTTTATTAGACCGAAACTCGAGGATTTGATACGGAATGTTACTTCATGATTTTCAAAGTTAACAAAAAAAAAATTAAATTATGATATCGGAGGAAATTTTCGAAATGAAATTCCTTAATCTTTAGCAAAAAAAATTTCACAAAGGGGAATTTAAATTATAAATCACTAAGCTTATCTATAAAAACGCGCCTTATCTACAATAAAAAAATGTTTTTTGAAAATATTTTCTAATACACTCTTTGTTTCGGTTATCTTGCTTGGAAGGAGGGGGGGGGGATTACAGAAGTAGGGGATCATTTGGGTTAGATGACTAAACAGGCGAAGGTGTAGATGCCTTTTTATTTGCTGGAACCTGTTAGGCTGAGGTTTCACGCCTCCTTTTTCCTTCAGGTAGAAAAGCAACGGTGTTTCAGCGGATTTCATTTTCCTACAAAATTTCTGATTTCAAACCGCATTATTCCAAAGGAAAAGCCCAGATAAGTTAAAAAAAAAAAGGTGTAAATAGGGAAACAGCATTATCCAAAAACGCGTTAATTAAATCCGTAATAATCGAGAGCCAGTTGTATCCAGTTTCAGGTTAGAACTTAAATCCCGAGTAACCACTTTTACAAACCATCTGAATTCATTCGGCGTCGGAAAAACCTGCTTCGCGGGACTTAGATGCACATCCCATGTCTACTAAACTTAAAACTATGAAATTATCTATATTTTTAGGAACTCAAGCGATCAATTTCACGTATTTTCTACAACAGTATTTTGTCTTAAACAACTGACCTCAATATCCTTCCTCTTACAAAAAATCTCTGTTTGTCTCCTAGCACCCGGTGAATGCCTTTGTTTCGTAAATGAGCACGATGACAAATATAAGTGATGTTGGTAGATGTTAAGACTATCAGTTATTTACGTGAATAGAAAATGTCAGTTTTAAATAAATGGGTATAAGATTATGCAGTCAGCTACAGATTATTGATGTATGAAGGGATATAGAAATCACTGAGGAACAATGCAAATACATCCGATAAGCTTTAAATGAATAGGTAGTACTTCAAAATCTGACGGATAAAGGTAGAATTTTCAGGCTTAAGCAGTCATGCGATTTCAAGCTAAAGGGGTTTTCAAGCTAAAGACATAAGCATAAGCTCAGAAAAATCACGGAGAAGATGCAATAAAAAAAAGATAGCCAGATGATGAAAGATATTTTACCTTCAGGCCAGTTGTCAAATACAAACTGGGCTATGTCCGATGCCGAGTCACTGGGGCTGAAGAGATATTCTCTTGTCTTTCCGCTCACAAGGATCAGCCGGAGGTTTATCTGCAGAGAAGGAGAGAATATTTAAGTAAGGTAACAAGCACGTGAAGAGTAAACTTTGAAAACTCAAGTGTGAACAAATATCTGAATTAGTAATGTCCTTTTGAAATCTGTCTTCAGGTCAGAAAATTGAAACATTTTTATAGAAACATTAAGAAATTTCTCTTCACACTCCTTTGAACAGCAGTAGCAAAATATTGACCGTTTGGGGACCGCCGGTCTTTTTATGGCCATAGTTTGTACAACAATAAAGAGTACCGCTTCAGGGGGTATTTATTTATCTCAATCAAATAAATCAATATCTTGATTTTCAACAATATTCGTTCAGTATTTAATGAGTTATGGAAGTTTGAATATTTAACAACAGCAATACCAATCTTAAGAAACTTATACAAAACTGAAGAATAGTGAAAGAATTCTTTACACAAAGTTCTAAAATACAAACTTATTAAACACTTTGATACAATACTTATTACTAAATTTTAATTAACTTCTGAAGTCAATTTTTTGTGGCTAGCATTGTTATCGCTAAATATTAATATATATATAAATTATAATTTTATGTGTTATCACTAAATATTAATATAATTTTTATGTGTTATCAACATTGTTATCGCTAAATATTAATATAAATAAATATAAATATACTTTCATAACCCATTAAATACTGAACGAATATTGTTGAAAATCGAGATATTGATTTATATGATTGAGATCTTTATCTGCAATCACATTTTTCAAAACAAAAAAACTTATTTTAGAAGTTATGGAGCTTTGACGTTAGCTTCCCATTGACTTAACATAGGGATTTTCCTTAATCTATGGAAACCAGTGTATTTGGAACATACTCTTTACACACAATATGTATTTTAAAATACTCCAGCGCCCCCTTCCCCAATTAGAACATACATATTACGCCACTAAAACCAAAGACTCATACAGTTATAAAAATGAAGATTTATAGGAAAATAATTTAAAACAATTTAATTTAATATCTTTAAAGAAGAAATACTTCACGAGACTATTGGAGTAAGTTTTCTGCACAAAGCTGCATAATTCCAAACTCTATGAGGAAAGCATTTAAGATGACTGTTGATTGGAGTACAAGGAATAGAATTCGGTGGCCATCCAAGCCCATTACCTCCAATTTTCTTCTTACTGAATCTGGATAGGAATCGAATTTTTGCTGAGTAAGTAAATCGGCGCTCAATCTTCCTTTGAAGTGATTACGAATTCAGTGAGTGATCTCACCATTGGTATGCTTTAGTTTTATTTTTTTACTTTTTACGAAAATAGGCATTTCCCTTGGGTTCTTTGTCAACAGCTAATTCTTTATATTTATTACCATCGACTGATTCTTGCATTAATAAAGCTTTATCATATGTTGTTGTTTGGGTTGGGTTGATTTACATCTGAGCGGCACTTTTTTTACACACCATGGGCTAAATGGCCAGGTCACATGGACCCCGAAGGCTCAGAGAAGGTTGGGGAAGGGGACCCACTGGAACAGCTGTTGGGAGACAGATGGTAGCCTCCCGTCAAGGCCATCCAGGGTGTTCTTTAACGTGCAGAGGGTATGGCTCTCCCGCACACGGGGCCACGGCTTAACGTCCCATCCGACGGACGGCGGCCTTTCCAAGCCCATCGGTGTCCCCTACTGACCGTGGGCAGGGCGGGGAATTTTGCGGAGATAAATCTCACCGCTGACCCAGCTGGGACTCGAGCCTGGGAACTACAGATTACGAGTCTGGCGCGCTACCGACTGAGCCACCCCCGCCCCTTTTATCATATGTCGCATCATTATTAACACCTATTATGAGAAATTCTGAGAAACTGCGGTCCCGATCACAGATGGCACCTATGGCGACATGGTCGGGAAAATCGGGAAGATTTAAAGTCACAATTAGCGGAGAAATAAACTAGACGACGAGAGCTTAGTGATTTAGGAACATCTGGCATGTAACTGCAAAGAAGTGGGCTCAAGTTTGACTCGTCGTAGAAACTAATTTTTCCCGAAAAGTTTTTCTTGGATTCTATGTCAGCAGCTAATTCTGTGTATTTACTATTGATTCACATTTCAACCTTTTTAGCGGAGATGAAAACACTGGGAGTAATTTTTTTTTGCCCTATGACACTCTCCACCTGAGAAGCTTTCATTTAACAACAAACTCGTCGAGATCCGTCACAATATTCGGAAGATATGAGGACAACTCTTTCGGTAAACCACAAACAAACCGAAAAAATGACAAGCGAAAAGGAATAGAAAAATTGGCATCATTACATTAAAAATCACATTTTTAAGCAAAAAACAAAACAAACGAATAAACTACACACAAGTGGAATCTTAAGTCTGAAAAGTGATGTCCGTTTCCTTCAAGCCAAAGGGCGGGGGTGGCTCAGTCGGTAGCGTGCCAGGCTCGTAATCTGTAGTTCCCAGGTTCGAGTCCCAGCTGGGTCAGTGTTGAGATTTATCTCCGCAAAATTCCCCGCCCTGCCCACGGTCAGTAGGGGACACTGATGCGCTTGGAAAGGCCGCCGTCCGTCGGATGGGACGTTAATCCGTGGCCCGTGTGCGGGAGAGCCATACCCTGTGCACGTTAAAGAACACGCTGGATGGCCTTGACGGGAGGCTACCATCTGTCTCCCAACAGCTGTTCCAGTGGGTCCCCTCCCCCAACCTTCTCTGAGCCTTCGGGGTCCATGTGACCTGGCCATTTAGCCCATGGTGTGCAAAAAAGTGCCGCTCAGAGGTAAAACAACCCAACCTTCAAGCCAAAATATCAGTGAATGGCAATCATAGATGTCGCTATGTGTCTGCTGTTCCTGACCACTAAGAAAACAAATGTGTACCTCTTCAAACTCACAAATATCACCCTAGTCACATATCATCTTAACATTAATGCTAATCGTATCGTTGCGAAGTATTCCGGCAACGGTGAGTGGTCAGCAGAAAGTTGTGATTAACAGAAACTTTAAAGCCTTTCCGCATTTCAAAGGAGTGGGAGTGAGAGTAGTTGAAATTTATGTCGGACTTCAAACCAGACGAGTTCTCGGCACAATTTACACCTTGACACTGATCTTATCTGTGTGTTCATCTTTTTAGCTTTAATCGTGGTCATCGGACACATAATATTCTGCTGTGAGGAAAAAGTGTCATGTGAGAGGTCAAATCGTTCACTTACGCACAAGCCTTTCTATCATGACTGAACATGTCTGTGAGTGATTTTACTTTTAAAGCGTTGGATCATTCTGGATACACGTATTTTCACAAAAAAGGATATATAATTTAGCAAGTAATTTAATTGCAATAAGCTTTATTTCAATTTAGGTATATGGAACCAAATACTGTAACCTTGTGGTTAATTCCCATTTGTCACTTATGTAAAACCGATCCTGCCAGAGTCTACAATAAGGCGTCAATGGACTAGAAAAGCTTTCGATATCTGCTCATCGAAAGGTCACAATCCATCAGATAAGCCTTTAAAGCATGGTCGTCGCTGATGTTTCACACTATGCACGCTACAAAATTCCCTATATGGTCTTAACGGGAGTGCCAATAGGTTTCCTTTCTCCATCAGGTTCTGAGCCTTTGGATTTCTTCCTCCATCAGGTTCTGAGCCTTTGGATTCCTTCCTTCGTGAGGTTCTGAACTTTTGTATTCCTTCCTCCATCAGGTTCTGAGTTTTTGTATTCCTTCCTCCATCAGGTTCTGAGGCTGTGGATTCCTTCCTTCATCAAGTTTGAACTTTTGGATTCATCCTACCATCAGTTTCTGAGCCTTTGGATAACTTCTTTCATCAGGTTCTGAGTCTCCGGATTCCTTCCTTCATCAGTTTCTGAGCTTTTGGATTCCTTCCTCCATCAGGTTATGGGCCTTTGGATTCCTACCTCCACCAGGTTCTGAGATTTTGGATTCTTTCCTCCGTCAGGTTCCAAGCCTTTGGATACCTTCCTCCATCAGGTTCTGAGCCTTTGGATTTCTTTCTCCATCAGATTATGAACTTTTGTATTCCTTCCTTCATCAGTTTCTGAGCTTTTGGATTCCTTCCTCCATCAGGTTATGGGCCTTTGGATTCCTACCTCCATCAGTTTCTGAGCTTTTGGATTCTTTCCTCCATCAGGTTCCAAGCATTTGGATACCTTCCTCTATCAGGTTATGAGCCTTTGGATTCTTTCCTCCATCGGGTTCTGTAGATTCCCTCTTCCATCAGGTTATATGGATTCCTTCCTCCAAAAGGTTTTGAGCGTTTGGGTTCCTGTGACATGGTTATTTATTCCATTGTGATGTAGGATAAGTTTATCTTAGAAGTAAAACAATATTACTTAAAACATCACTTTCCATTCACCAGTTAAGCATCAACATGATGTAATATATTTGTATGAAAATATCACTTCATCACGAAGAGTCATTTGCTCCTGAAGCTACATAGGATCCCTGTTAACATAAAAAGCTAAAAGAAGACCAATGAGAGAGATGGGAACTCGAATAGAGTGTCAATATATATATATTCAGGCCGTACTCGGCTCTTGCAGCTGCGAGTCTTCATCGTACCAACAAAACATCAGACCCGAAAGGCTCAGACAAGGTTGGAGAAAGAAGAAATGGAAAGAAGTCAGACAACTGGGGTCCAGAAACATAAAAAGTGAAGAGGGAAAAGGTAAGGAAAAAGAAAAAAAAAGGAGGAAAAGGAAAAAGGTAAGGAAAATGAAAGGAAGTATAGCTAATAGAAAATTAAAGAAGAGAAGTAAACAAGATGAAAAGAAAAAAAAGCAAAAAAAAAAAATGAAAGCAATAGAAAACTGACGTAGTCAAGTTAGAATAATATAAACGAAATAGTTAAAGATAAGCCTAAAAAGAAGAAAAAAAACTTTATGGACAAAAGCAAAATGAAAAAGGAAACCGAACGGAGAAGAAAAAACAAAACTCTAAATGATAATTTTTAATCACTCTAACTAAAAATGACTAAGAGTAAATTCCAAAAAAAAGTTATCACGAAAACTTGTTGTTCGTTTAGAGAAAGAAAACCCACGAATTCTCCTCCTTTATTTCTTCGCAGAATAGAAGTAAATAAGATCTGCACTTTGCATTCGTTCTTCATTTAAAAGAAATTGCACAAATAATTAAGGAAATGAGAGCGAACGATAGTTGTTACGATAAACAGTCTGCGGCGAATGCGGCACTTTTTTGAATTCCATCTAAACGAGCTTCCATGATTAAAGGAAATGGTAAAGAATGTGAAAAGGGTGTTTTGATCTCGCAATGGAAAGAAATGTTTCATTTAAAGGATTTCTCATCGAAAGAAACAAAAAAAAAGAATGCACATTGCCTCTGGCGCATATGGGAATCTCGTTTTCAAAGAGAATGAAGTTTTTCGTTTAGTTGCTTTTTAACGCCTTAAAAATTTCAATTCGGCCTAATGGATGATGGGAAAAATGCAAATACTAGCATTTTGTTTGTAATTATACAACGTAAGGAATTATTTGCCTTTAATTCCTTAAATTTAAAAAGTTGCTTTTCTACCACCCCTCTAAGAAAAAGAGCAGATTCATTTCTGTCAGTTGAACATCACTTGATACCGTAGCACTGGGGGGCGGGGGTGGCTCAGTTGGTAGCGCGCCAGGCTCGTAATCTGCAGTTCCCAGGTTCGAGTCCCAGCTGGGTGAGCGTTGAGATTTATCTCCGCAAAAACTCCCCGCCCTGCCCACGGTCAGTAGGGGACACCGATGGGCTTGGAAAGGCCGCCGTCCGTCGGATGGGACGTTAAGCCGTGGCGCCGTGTGCGGGAGAGCTATACCCTGTGCACGTTAAAGAACACGCTGGATAGCCTTGACGGGAGACTACCATCTGTCTCCCAACAGCTGTTCCAGTGGGTCCCCTCCCCCAACCTTCTCTGAGCCTTCGAGGTCCATGTGACCTGGCCATTTAGCCCATGGTGTGCAAAAAAGTACCGCTCAGAGGTAAAACAACCCAACCCTATCACTGAAATTTCAAATTTCTACCAAATACAGATCACTTGCAGCGTTCGTTAAAAGCTTTGCAGTTACCGTATTTAGTTATTTCTAACGACGTAAATTAAAATTACTTAAGTATTTGAGAAATGCGAATTTTAACATTTCATTAGCACCAATCCAACTTAAAAACAGTTTCCAATCATCTCTTTAAACAAAGTAGTTGCGTTTCCAATTCACTCGTGGCGTAAGGGTTGGGTTGGGTTGTTTTACCTCTGAGCGGCACTTTTTTGCACACCATGGGCTAAATGGCTAGGTCACTAAGACCCCGAAGGCTCAGAGAAGGTTGGGAGAGGGGACCCACTGGAACAGCTATTGGGAGACAGATGGTAGCCTCCCGTCAAGGCCATCCAGAGTGTTCTTTAACGTGCACAAGATATGGCTCTCTCCCACACACGGAGCCACGACTTAACGTCCCATCAGACGGACGGCGGCATTTCCAAACCCATCGGTGTCCCCTACTGACCGTGGGCAGTGCGGGTAATTTTTGCAGAGATAAATCTCAACGCTGACCCAGACTTGGCGTAAGGAGTCAAACTCTTGATGCCAATGGGAGCTTCATGATATTCACATTTCATCATAAAAATTTCAAAATTCTAGCAGAAATAAATCATTGGCAATATTCGTTAAATATTTTAGAATTTTTTATTTTTCCCAATATTAGAGGGTGCAATTATAGCTTTTGGAAGATTCGGAAAGTGGAAGTCGTAATGTTTCATCAATACTTATTCAACCCAAAAAATAATTTTATTTCTAAAAACGCAATTATCTCTTAAAACAAAGAAGTTGCGTTTTCCACCCACCCGGGTATAAGAAGTCAACTCATTGTTGCCATTAAAAACTTCGTGATTTTCACATTACACTACTAAAATTTGAAAATTATAGCATAACTATATCGTTTGCAATATTAGTTTGAAATTTTCGTTTCTTTTTTGAGGGGGGGGGACGGGATAAAAATGCTATGCTGTTGCAGGAATAAACAATTACGTGAGTAAACATGCTTCCACTGCAACCACTGGTGGAAATGCTTAAGCTAATTTTTTGCAGACTAAACGCTATCAGCGAGTGTTAAAAATATATTTTACCACAGATAAAATTCATTCTGCAGTTATTTTATAACATTAAACATTTTAACCAATGGATAAAGAAGAGGAACTTATTACTTTAGCGCAACGGGTAATATTTAAGTGACGTATCTATTCGGTACTTTCTGACTGGTACGTAAAGATGTGTGGTGAATCGGTCGATCGGATCTTTTTTTAGCTCTTCTTAGGGAAGATCGTAATCAAAAGGTGGAAGATCATCAGCGGGCGTTGATCAGATCTACTTAGAGCACTGACATCTTATCAGGAGGTCGTGGGTTCATATCCCACAGGATTAAAACCAATATTTCAGCAAACAATATTGTTCTAAATCAAGATGCTTCTGCATAACTCAATGTATTCGCATAGGACAAAACAAAAAATATCTTAAATTTAGACAGCGGTAGTCGTTGGATCGTTTAATTCTTGAAAATTCCTTTTTCCTCACAAGATTACAAGGAACTTTTTATATAGCTCTTAGAGGCATGTCGAATTTTTCGTTGATGTCATTTAGAGCATCTTTTAAAGCATACACATAAACCGTAAGAGTTTAACTTTCGCTCACACGGAACTTAAGATATCAAATGATTTTCTTTCGGGAAAGTTTTTTAAACTTCTTACAATCCCGCTTCTCAAAGAGAGCTGGAGGATGGAGAGAGGATAAGCGGTGAAATCGCAGTCTTGGACCGAAATGAGAATCTTTCAGTTTTGCTATTAAAGAGTAATGCCGACTATGCACACCAGGGGTGTATTTAAGTGAGGGGGGGTTTAACCCCCCCCCCCCCAAAGGCATAAGTTTTAAAAATTATTTTGCATTTTTATTCTTTTGAAAAATTTAGCAACTCTTAAGCACGGATTGTTAGAGACCAAAGAGGCAACAGGACACAAAATGTTCCCCTGATTTTTATTTACTTATTAGTTGACTTTTTTAATATTGATTACCTAAGTTTTAATCTTTTAAAAATAATATCCCCTCTTCCGTAAGCATATTTTTAAAATAAGCTACTGCTGCACACGGAAAAATATTGGGAGCGGAAAGCCCATATAGAGATTGCACAGTTTCAATAAGATGTCCCCTCTCCCAATGCAGATGGTGAGAACTCATGAATAACATGCTACGAGCCTGATGAGCTGCGGATAGAGGCAACTGCCTGCTCCAAGAACCAGATCGAAATCGTAGACCACGATGCATTGCAACCAATGATGATGATAAACAAACGTATCAATTCAGAACTCGACTCTGTGATTACAGTTCATCTGTGACTTATTATTAATCGCTCTTTATCCTCTCTTGATCCCCATCATCTGTGAATAGTCTGAGGAGCGTTTTAATTTAGCCACGAAAGCATTTTCCACACAAACCTATAGTTCGGTAATAGGAATGCCGCTGCACTCACTCCAGACGGATTGTTAGGAGACCGAAGAGGCAACCGGACATTGGAACATCATATATCTCCAGATAACGAACAGCTTTAGCAGAAATAATCACCAGTCGACACATATCAACTGAAAAGTTTTATTTTTTTCAGCGCATTATTATCGAAAATTGGTCGTTTACCTGAACTATGGAATCCTTAGAACTTTTCCCAGGTCAAAGATCAATAAATTCCGTTCCAGATGGCCTCTTGCTGCAGCCAATCACTGCTGTTGCGTTACTTACCAGGCAGCCGAGTGTATAATGCATAAGCATTAATCCATCACACGTAAAACTTTTATAAGCCACAGACTGTGCACGACGGTTATCGTTGGTTGGCAGGCGTCGAAGGTCAAGGGCGCAGAAACTGGCAAAACGTCGATCTCGACGATTTAAGGTCACGGGGGTCATTCTTACCTCCATGCAGTTGTAGGTTAGAGGCATCGAAACCGCCTCATCCTGTTGATGACTTTTGACTCAATGGGATGTTTTTTTCCCCCACTGTTGAGGGAAAAGATTTCCAAATAGCGTCAATATTCAAAATTATTCACAAAACAGAAAACCAAATTAGGAGTTGCGTTTGGAAAAGGTTTTTTGCAGAAAAATATCATTTGTTTGAGCTTAGTCAAAACATTTTCCGTAGGGAGTGCAAAAATATTTCAGTATGAGATAAAAAAAAATTTCAGTAGGGGCAAAAAAATAAATTAATGTTTCAAGATAAAAATATTTAGGCAGGCAGTTGATTAAGGAGTGAAATTGTGAATACAGCAATCATAAAAAATTAAAAAAAATAAATACCCCCTCAAGCAGCTGCTTGCCACAGGTCTGACAGGAGCCTGTCAGTTTAATACACCATAGTAGAAGGATCTGTGAGGATGGCGGGCCCTCAGCAGAAAGACAACACAAACATCGATGCCTTACTCGAGGTTCGAACCCAGGTCGCTTTGATTAGTAGCCAAGCGCGCTAACCACTCTCAGTAAGAAGATAGGTGAGAAACCCAAAAAAACGCCCCCCCCCCCCCAAAAAAAAAAAAAAATAAACGAAAAGAAAGGGAAATTTATTATTGAAAATACATGTGAAATACGTTTTTTTTATATTAATAAATAAAAAATACGCTTTCAAAAACATAATTTCTTTAAAGAATAAACAACATTATTTTTAACCTGTCATAAATTGACTCCCATAGTCACTGGATATTAAGATCTCGCCTACTCACTCTAAATTTTGCTAACACTACTGGCGGTAAGTGTAATAAATCCACTCATTATTAGTCATTTGCAAGACAATATTTCACATGTTAAGTTGGGTTGTTTTACCTCTGAGCGGCACTTTTTTGTACATCATGGGCTAAATGGCCAGGTCACATGGACCCCGAAAGCTCAGAAAAGGTTGAGGGAGGGGACCCACTGGAACAGCTGTTGGGAGACAGATGGTAGTCTCCCGTCAAGGCCATCCAGCGTGTTCTTTAACGTGCACAGGGTATGTCTCTCCCATACACGGGGACACGCTTAACGTCCCATCCGACGGACGGCGGCCTTTCCAAGTCCATCGGTGTCCCCTACTGACCGTGGGCAGAGCGCAGAGTTTTGCTGAGAAAAATCTCAATG
Source organism: Ryuthela nishihirai (assembly GCA_038380435.1). Lineage (NCBI taxonomy): Eukaryota > Metazoa > Arthropoda > Arachnida > Araneae > Heptathelidae > Ryuthela > Ryuthela nishihirai. The sequence continues at coordinate 87,407,111 of JAWZYU010000004.1, read as the reverse complement.
CTAACCCAGCTGGGACTCGAACCTGGGAATTACAGTTTACGAGCCTGGCGCGCTACCGACTGAGCCACCCCCGCCCCACACATGTTAAGGAAATAAAGCTCGTTTTTAAGTAACGGTGGAACATTCTGAACGTATGGAATAAAAAAAAAGGTTATTGGCTATTTGTTTAATTATTTAACATGGGATTTGTCACACCTCGCCTCACAAATACCAGTTATATGTTGGGCTGTTCACAAGGATCCCAAGACTAGAGAAAGCGACGCATTGAAGAACTTTCAGGAGATAGATGATAGCCTCCCTTCAAGACCATCTAGCGAGTTCTTTAACAGAGAATGGCTCTCCTGCACACAGGCCACGGCTTAGCTGCCTATCAGACTGACATCGATCTTTTCAAACTCATCAGTGAACTCTTTCTGAACGAAGAAAGGGTGAGGGAGTTGATGGAGATAAATCTCAACTCTAGCACAGGTGAGATTCGAACCTGGAAATTGCAGATTACAAGGCTGGCGCATTACCGAATGAGCCAAACCCCACCCCGAAGTCTGTGGATCTTCAACTCCTGGACAAAGATATTTCATCAGAAAATGCAACAATCGAGTCGTAATACATTCATTAAAAAATATCCAGATCTGCTTGTACGGTCGCTCAAAAAAGTATCCGAACACCATGGTTGATTACAGAATTCAGAAAAAATATCTGGCAACGATTTTTTTAGAAATTAGTTATACAGATATTTTTTCTGAATTCTCTAATCAACCATAGTGTTCGGATACTTTTTTGAGCGACTGTAGGTGGTCATATTATTTCGATACTAGATCGTGTGGGCTCACTCACGGAAATATTGAGCGTGTGCAGTTGCTGTACACGCTCCAGATATTTTTCCTGAATTCTGTAATCACGTGACACGAAGGTTGCCAGATCACTAATTTCTAAAAAATCGTTGCCAGATATTTTTTCTGAATTCTGTAATCAACCATGGTGTTCGGATACTTTTTTGAGCGACTGTACACAGCCGAAAATCACTTCGTCGAAATAAAGCATAAGATGCATAAAAAAATAATTGTTAAACCAAATGATTACAATAAAAATATTTGAAATCTACACGACAAAGCAAAAAAAGTCATTTAACCACCAGAACTTGTAAGGAAAAGCATTTAGGTTGGGTTGTTTTTGGGTTGTTTTACCTGTGAGCGGCACTTTTTTGCACACCATGGGCTAAAACACCATGGGCTTTTTTGCACACCATGGCCAGGTCACAAGGACCCCGAAGACTCAGAGAAGTTTGGGGGTGGGGACCCACTGGAACAGCTGTTGGGAGACAGATGGTAGCCTCCAGCCAAGGCCATCCAGAGTGTTCTTTAACGTGCACAGGGTATGGCTCTCCCGCACACGGGACCACGGCTTAACGTCCCATCCGACGGACGGCGGCCTTTTCAAGCCCATCGGTGTCCCCTACTGACCGTGGGAAGGGCGGGGAATTTTGCGGAGATAAATCTCAACGCAGACCCAGCTGGGACTCGAACCTGGGAACTACAGATTACGAGCCTGGCGCGCTACCGACTGAGCCACCCCCGCCCCAGGAAAAGTATTTAGCATTAATGTTTCGTGGATACTAAAAATAACGCTTTTGATTTGTTGCCGAAGATTTGACACAAGATTAGCGCGTTAGTGTACAAGCAGCACACTAGGTGGCTTTGAAGGTTGGTTGTTTTGGGTTTAATGGCGCATTAGCAACTCAGGCTATAATGCGCCAAACGAATATCTAAATAAAAGCTAAAAGTCATCACACCCACAACCAAAGTTAAAAAGTTACTACACAAATATAGAAAAAACAATGTAAAACAATAAAAGGAAACATAGTCAACAAGAAACAAAGGTATAAATGTATAATAAATATAAAAAGCACCCAGGTGTAAGCGACCTGGGATATACATTCGAATAAAACTATAGACGAGTAAAATATCCAGTATATTTTAAAAATTGGAAAACAGCATTAAAACAACAATGATCGGATAAAAGATGTCCGAGTGTAAGGGGCTCGGACGTAAAATCGTGAAAGTTAAAATAGAGTCGACGTTCAAAGTTAAAAGCAGGACAGGAAAGTAAAATATGTTTTATCGTTAAAACGGTGTCACAAAACTCGCACTTAGGTACTGCGTCCGCCTTAAGGAGAAAAGAGTGGGTTAAAAACGAGTGACCTAAGCGGAGCCGAGCAAGGACAACTTCCTCCTTACGATTCCTGCGAAAACAAGACTGCCACGGTTTGACAATGGGCTTGATCTCGAAGAGCTTGTTAGCAACCTGTTCAGACCAAGATCTCTGCCACTGTGCCCGGAGCTCGATGGTGAAACGCTGCCGGAAATCCACATATGGAACCGGCAACGGAGAGTCGGACAGGGGCGTGGCTGACCTGGCAGCAGAATCTGCCAAATCGTTGCCCCTGATTCCGACATGCCCGGGCACCCAACAGAAGAGAATCGTGGTGGTGGCTGCCAGACGATGGAGCTGCTGGCGGATCTTGGAGAGAACAGGGTGAGGCCGATGCCTCACCGAGATCAAAGCCTGGAGCGAGCTAAGCGAGTCGGTGTAAAGCACACACCGACGATGATGCTTAGCTGCTATATGGTCCAAGGCAATGCTGATAGCATGCAACTCAGCAGTGAAGATGGAACACTGCTGTGGGATCTGGTCTGCAATGATTACATCACAGCAGACCATGGCTGATCCCACCGAATTGCCGGACTTCGAGCCATCTGTGAAGACAGGCAAGAAGTCCGGGTGCTCAGCACGATGGCTGGCAAAGAGTTGCCGGTACACACAGTCAGGTGTAAAGGCCTTCCCCGTCCTGCACAGGGAAAAATCGCAGGAAGGGGAAACAGCGAGCCAAGGTGGAAGTGGCTCAGCTGTCGACTGTGCGATGCTATCGAGACTGGTGTTGATGTCTCTGAGGTAGCCTCGGACACGCAAACCGAAAGGACGAATGGCAGTCGGCCGATTCTGGTATAACATTTCCCACCTGGGACTGAAAACGCAGTCCCAAGTGGGATGGCCTCGCAGGGATCGCAATTTTGACGCATACTGCAGGGACAACTGCTGACGGCGAATAGATAAAGATGGTTCATCGGTCTCAACGTAGAGACTCTGGACCGGCGAAGTGCGGAAGGCCCCCGTGCACACACGGAGGGCCTGATGATGGAGTGGGTCCAGCACCTTCACCACCGAATCCTGGGCGGAGTCATACACCTGGGATCCGTAGTCCAGTTTCGACCGGACAAGTGCACGGTAAAGGCGGAGCAAAGAACATCGGTCCACCCCCCAAGATAGGGAGGAGAGGACCTTGATGATGTTCAATGCCCGCGTGCACTTGGACCTGAGATGTCGGATATGTGATAAAAAGGTCAATTTCCGGTCGAAGATGAGACCGAGAAACTTGGTCTCCGCCACAACTGGAATGATGTTACCCCCGAGCCGCAGCTCGGGGTCCAGATGAAGATTACGCTTGCGGCAAAAGTGCACACAAGCGGTCTTCTGTGGGGAGAACCGGAACCCATTCGCCGTCGCCCAAACCGAGAGATTGTTCAGGGCAGTTTGCAGTTGTCGTTCAATGACCCTCATGCTGGACGATGAGCAAAAGATGCTAAAGTCATCAACATAGAGGGCATTGCCTACAGTCGGAGGAAGTTGCCGTGTAATGGAATTGATCTTGACAGCGAAAAGCGTAACACTCAGGACGCAGCCTTGAGGCACCCCCTGTTCTTGGGGGAAAGGCCGCGACAGAGTGTTGCCGACACGAACTCGAAAAATACGAGAAGATAAAAAGTTTGCAATGAAGATCGGCATGTGACCTCGCAAGCCGAAGCTGTGAAGGTCACGAAGAATGCCGAATCTCCATGCCGTGTCGTACGCTTTTTCGATGTCGAAGAAAATGGACACCAGGTGCTCTCTACGTAAAAAGGAATTCCTGATCGCCGATTCGAGGCGGATCAGGTGGTCTAAGGTAGACCGGTGCCTGCGAAAGCCACACTGGGTGTTGGAAAGAAGGCCGTGATGCTCCAAATACCAGGCCAGCCTGGTATTTACCATCCTTTCCAACACCTTGCAGACGCAGCTCGTTAACGCAATTGGACGATAATTCGAAGGAATCTTGGGATCTTTTCCTGGCTTAGGGAAGGCCAAGACGATGGCCTCCCGCCAGGTGTCCGGAAACTGCTCCTCGATGAAAATACGGTTGAAGAGGCGGAGCAGTCGATCCTTACTCGATGGTGAGAGATGTTGGAGCATGGCATAATGGACATTGTCTGGCCCCACAGCAGATGCACGAGAAGTGTGCAGAGCACGGCGAAGCTCCTCCGCTGTGAATGGCCTGTTGTAAGACTCCAGGCCATTCGAATGGAAGGACAGCGGAGAGCGTTCAGCCCTGCTCTTCTGGGCCAGAAACTCGGGGGAGTACGAGGAAGATGAGGAGATGGAGGAGAATGACTCCCCCAGAGTGTCGGCAATTGCACGAGGATCAGCAATTGCCTGTCCATTGTGCTCCAGGATCGAAAATGAGTGGGACGTGTACTTCCCACCCATCTTCCGGACCTTATCCCACACAACCTTAGAACTGGTCGTGCGGGTTATAGAAGATGTATATTTCATCCAAGATTCCTTCTGGCTCTGGCGCCGGACGAAACGGGCTTTCGCCCTGGCGCGTTTGAATGCTTCGAGGTTGGGGGACGTCGGATATCTCCGAAACACCCCCCAAGCCTTGTTCTGAGCCTTACGAGCTGCGGTGCAGTCGGGATTCCACCACGGTTTTGGGAACCGTGGAAACCGAGTCGAGGTCTGAGGAATAGTAGAGGCAGCTGCATGGACGATACAGTCCGTCAACTCCGTCACTGCGACATTGATGGGCTCCTGGCTGAGAGAGTGCTCATCGAGCTCAGACAAGAGCTCGAAGCCACTCCAATCAGCCCGATCAAGCCTCCACCGGGAGACACGCGAAGGGCTGCAAGGCCCCCCACGAGAGATGGTACACACCACGGGGAGGTGATCGCTTCCATAGGGATTGTCCTCGACCTCCCATGTAAAGAGTGGAAGGATCGAGGAGGAGCAGATGGTGAGGTCAATGGCAGTGAATGTGCGGGTTGGGGTGTGAAAGTAAGTACTGACACCGGTGTTCAACAGGGAGAGCGATGGATCCAGGAGACACTGCTCCAAGACCCGGCCCCTCCCGTTGGTGTCAGCACTGCCCCAGAGCGGACTGTGGCCGTTGAAGTCCCCCATGATGAGGAAGGGGGACGGCAGCTGCGAGACGAGGTCATCAAGGTCATCCCGGAAAACGATGCTTCCGGGTGGGAGATAGACAGAACAGACAGTCAACGAAAATCCCACAAAGAGGCGGATGGCTACCGCCTCTAAGTGTGTGGAGATTGGAATGACCTGGAATGGAGAATGGTGGCTCACGAGGATGGCAACACCTCCGTGAGCTGGACCATCTCCATCCCGGTCCCGGCGAACGAGAGAAAAGTGCCGGATAGTGGGATTGTTGGCTGTCTGCAAAAATGTCTCCTGAAGGCACACGCAGAGGGGTTGGTGCGCCCTCAGGAGGACCTTGATGTCGTCAATATTCCTCTGGAATCCACGACAATTCCATTGAAGGAGTGTGGCCATCTCAGGTCTTGGAAGAATTGGCGGACGTCTTTCGATTTATTTTAACCGTCGCCAGCGACGGTTTTGGAAAATTGGGGCGGTCGGTGTCCATGTCCTCGGAGTCGTCCGAGCAACATGGATCAGAGACCGCCGAACGAGGAGGTAAAATCTTCTTTTTGGGCCCCGGCGGGGGACCCTTGGGTTTAGTAGGTCTTGCTGTCTGTGGGCGGGGTGGAGGGGGCCTTCCGGAGGTGGAAGTGGAAGGCACAGACACAGGAATAGAAACCGGTGTCGATGTCGAGATTGACACCGACGTCGGCTTCGCCTGCGTCAAGAGGTACTTTGCAGCAGGCGAGAAAGATTCAGCTGGTGGAACGCTGATGTCGGTCTGCACCGCCACAGAAGCCATCTTAACGATGGGCTTTCCGGCAACCGCACCGGCATAGGAGACCTTGCCAGGTGGGGCAGGCGGTGCAGCGAGCTTTCTCGCCTCTGGATAGCTGATGTTATGTAGGGTCTTGAGGCGCTGTACCTCTTTCTCCTCCAGCCACTTCGGACAGTCGCGGGAGTACGCCGGATGTTCACCACGGCAGTTTACACAGCATGCCTTATCTGCTGTGCAGTCAGGTTCGAGATGATCCTGACTGCCACAACGAGCACAGGTGGGCTTGCCCCGGCATGCGGTGCGGGCATGGCCAAACCTCTGGCATTGAAAGCAACGCAGAGGATTGGGGATAAATGGCCGCACCTCGCAGTGTAAGTATCCTGCCTTGATGGAAGTAGGCAGGCGTGGTGTGTTGAAAGTTAGAATAAGTACCCGGCTGGGTTCTAACTTTCCATTACGGCGTGACGAAACCCGGTGGACTGCGATCACTCCTTGGGCTGAAAGCTCCGAGAGGATTTCCTCCTCAGAAACCTTGAGGAGGCCCCACTCGGAGATCACACCCCGGGAGGAATTGAGCGTCTTGTGCGGAGTGACTTCGACAGCCACTCCACCAATCGCTGTAACCTTTAATAGAAGCTCCGAATGCTTGGAGCACGCAGTCTCCACCTGCAAGTCACCAGATCGTAGGCGCTTGACAGATTTCGGCTCTCCCGCAAGACCTTGTAAACCCTTGTTGATAAAAAAGGGGGACATGTCCCCAAGAACCTGGTCACCCGTAGAGTGGATGATCAGGAACTTCGGACGGAGACACACACGAAGACGAAGGCAAAGACAAAGAATTTGGGGGTTCATGGCGAGCCCTCTTGGCGGCATTGACCGATGAATTTTGAGTTGTGGAACTCATGTTTGTTTTAGAAAATTCAGTGCCCGTTGTCCCCACCCACCATGGAGTCCAACAAGGGGACGCCCAATCGGGCGCCAGGGCTGCCCGGGCACCATACCCATACAGGCAGTGAGCCAAGCCCGCACAACAAAACAAAAAGAAAAGAAAAAGAGAAGTGGCGGGAAACTCGTCGGAGTTCCCACAAAAGAAAAGAAGCAACAAAGCAATAAAGTGTGAGGCAAGAGCTGGCCACACAAAAGAAAGAAAACTACAAAATTAGTAAATGTGTGTGGAAACTCGCAAACCGTTGTCCGGACGGTGGACAAGGTTACTCACCGATCTGCATAGTTGACCCTAGCAGGACCAGCCCACCAGTCGATTGATCCTGAGGGGGCCACCCCAGGACCTCCCGTTTACCTGAAGCAGAGGCCAAAGCAGTGTATAGCAGCGGCCCCGGAAGTCGCTGCCCAGCCCCGCGACAGACAGGCTCCCCAATGGCAAAACGGCCAAAGGGGACCCCACCAGTCATGAGCTGGGGAGAGAAGACGGGGACCCCTGAGCAACTGCCAGGATCCTCCTTTCCAGGGACACGGGTCTCCGCGCACGGCAAACACGCGGGCGAGCGTTTAGGACCCTGTGAAGGTAACCGAGCCAGCGGAACCTTCACAGGGTGGTCCCCTCACCACGGACAGGCTCTCGCATCGAGGGGGCTTTGAAGGGAGGCTGCAGTCTCCTAACAACTGTCTAATTTCCCCATCCTCCCCTGAGCTCTTGGGGCCATTTTTGACCCCGCCTCCCGTGGCCGAGTGGTTAGCACGCTTGGCTACTGATCTAAGGGACCTGGGTTCGAGCCCCGGATTAGGCATGGATGTGTGTGTGTCGTTTTTCTGCTGAGGTCCTGCCATCCTCTCAGATCCTCTACTTTGGCATATAAACTGACAGGCTCCTGTCAGACATCTGTGGCAAGCAGCTGCTTGAGGGGGTATTTATTTAGCTGTCCCGTAGCCGAGTGGTTAGCGCGCTTGGCTACTGATCTACGGGACCTGGGTTCGAGCCCCGGGTAAGGCATGGCTGTTTGTGTCGTTTTTCTGCTGAGGTCCTGCCATCCTCAGACCTTCTACTCTGGCATATAAACTGACAGGCTCCTGTTAGACCTCTGTGGCAAGCAGCTGCTTGAGGGGGTATTTTTTTTTCAATTAACACACTGTGTGAAAAAGTCAGCTTAGTCGAACTGTTGCACTTACTTCTTCAATAAGGGATGAATGCTTATCATGAAAGTTTTTTTTCCTTCAATTCACGCTGAATATTTTCTACAGACTATCACAATGTTTTTTAACTTTTTTTTCGTGTGACGAAACATTTCGTAATGTGGTAAAAAACTGTGGGAGCAATCATAAACAAATGCTTCTATCTTTATATATATATATACTTTATTTTTCTGTATTCAATAAAAGCAAAAGTATAATTCTACACAAAAATAGATTTAATCAAATAAACATTTGGCATCACAAATAGGAACAAAATATTTTGACACATACAATTTAATAAAAATAAATAATGAAAAAATTTTAGCGCGAAACTTGTACTTGAATATGATAGCACATTCCTTTTATAGGAGGTTTAATTTTTGATAGACACATTCCTTTTATAGGAGGTTTAATTTTTGATAGACACATTCTTACCATCAATTAATAAAATCTTCTTCGGCTTTTTTTTGCATTGCAGAAAATCTAAATTATCATAAATATAAAGTTGAAAATGTAATATCTGAACTAACAGAAAATATAATTTTCAATGAGATATTTCACGATACGACGGTTGAAAAACGGGGCGGGAGTGGCTCAGTCGGTAGCGCGCCAGGCTCGTAATCTGTAGTTCCCAGGTTCGAGTCCCAGCTGGGTCAGCGTTGAGATTTATCTCCGCAAAATTCCCCGCCCTGCCCACGGTCAGTAGGGGACACCGATGGGCTTGGAATAAGCCGCCGTCCGTCGAATGGGACGTTAAGCCGTGGCCCGTGTGCGGGAGAGCCATGCCCTGTGCACGTTAAAGATTACGCTGGATGATCTTAATGGGAAGCTACGATCTGTCTCCCAACAGCTGTTCCAGTGGGTCCCCTCCCCCAACCTTCTCTGAGCCTTCGGGGTCCTTGTGACCTGGCCATTTAGCCCATGGTGTTCAAAAAAGTGCCGCTCAGAGGTAAAACAACCCACAACCCGGTTGAAAAACGGTGGACTATTCGCTTGGCACGTTGAACGATATTTACTTGATTGTCTTGATGACTGATATCTTGAAAGATGAACTTAACGTCTCCAAAAAGATATCTCAACTGATGGAATTTGAAGTGTGAGGGCGAGGGTTGGCTCAGTCGGTAGCGCTTCCAGACTCGTAATCTGCAGTTCCTAGGTTCGAGTCTCCCCTATGCAAGCGTTAGGATTTATCCCCCCTAAATCTTAATTTAATAAATAAAATTAATTACTTAAAAAAATAAAATTTATCCCCCCTCGGTCAGAAATGAGACGGCAAAGGGCATGAAAAGACCGACGTCTATCGGATGAGATGTAAAGCCATGATCCCGTGTGAAGGTGAGCCCTATCCTGTGCACGTCAAAGAACACGCTAGATGACTTTGAGGGGAGACTACGATCTGCCTCCTATCAGTTTTAATACTCCAACCTTCCCTGAGCTCCTGGGGTCCTTGTGACCTCGCCGATTAGCCCACTGTATGCAAATAAGTGCCGCTCAGAGGTAAAACAACCCAAAATGCTCAAAAATATGTAAGTGTTCGACACTGGATTATATGACGCAGTATATTTCTACCAAATCTTTTGAAAATCTTTTAGATCTTCTCAAGCAGTTATCATCTCTTCACCGGAAGAACGTGTTAGCACAAATCATCAATTCTTACGCGCCCACGAGATTCATCCCTAAATGGAATACGCTCCCAATCATCTGCAATACTGATGGTCTTCCGCTCACTGCAACCGTTTCTGGTTTGAATTGTTGATAGATATGGTTCATCCTTCGCTTTCGGAGAAACGAAATCCCTTGCCCATTAATCGAAAACGTAAAAGTTCCATCAGGAACTTCCTCGCCTCATTTCGTCCATTCATTATTGATCCCGCCTGATGTTCTGAACCGCATTTGATTGCAAATTTGGGTCAGTTTATCCTGGTGAGTATTATTCTGTTCTTCCACTTCTGTTTGCAGATTTGACAGTTACCTGCTATTTCAACTTTTATCAGGATCATGAAGACTGTCCCTAAATACACTTTATTTGCTTTGCATTCCCCCTGCAGAGTTTAAATCATCTTCAGATAAATGCACGCTACTTTGTACCTTTCAGTAAACACCTTTCGATAAGGTTTGTTTATTGGCAAGGTTGGGTTGTTTTACCTCTGAGCGGCACTTTTTGCACACCATGGGCTAAATGGCCAGGTCACATGGACCCCGAAGGCTCAGAGAAGGTTGGGGGAGGGGACCCACTGGAACAGCTGTTGGGAGACAAATGGTAGTCTCCCGTCAAGGCCATCCAGCGTGTTCTTTAACGTGCACAGGGTATGGCTCTCCCGCACACGGTACCACGGCTTAACGTCCCATCCGACGGACGGCGGCCTTTCCAAGCCCATCGGTGTCCCCTACTGACCGTGGGCAGGGCGGGGAATTTTGCGGAGATAAATCTCAACGCTGACCCAACTGGGACTCGAACCTGGGAACTACAGATTACGAGCCTGGCGCGCTACCGACTGAGCCACCCCCGCCCCTTATTGGCAAGAATCATTACATCGATATTCTGAAAGACTGGTGGGTTGGTTGGTTTGGTTGTTTTACCTCTGAGCGGCATTTTTTTTGCACACCATGGGCTAAATGGTCAGGTCACAAGGATCCCGAAGGCTCAGAGAAGGTTGGGGGAGGGGACCCACTGGAACAGCTGTTGGGAGACAGATGGTAGCCACCCGTCAAGGCCATCCAGTGTGTTCTTTAACGTGCACAGGGTATGGCTCTCCCGCACATGGGCCACGGCTTAACGTCCCATCCGACGGACGGAAAGATTGGTGGGAATTTCCACTGCATGATGATTGCAGAAGTGAAATGTGATTGTCACAATGTTTTGTTTACAGATCTACAAGTTTTTGTCATGTAGGAAAAGAATTTTTTTATTTATATACCATAGGATTTTTGTTACATAGTACCGCGCAATTTTTCTTTTACAGCTGGTGGCTATTTAAAAATTTCTTTTGCTACAGCTTGTAGACATTTAAAAAATATTTTATTTACTGCTTGTAGATATTAAATATATTATTTTATCTCGAGCTTACGGATGTAAAAAAAAGAACAATTTTTGAATATTAAATATTTTTTTGCCTGCAGGGTTTGGATATTATTTTTCTTCTTCCCAGGTTATCGATGTTAAATTTTTGTCTCTGTCAGGAGTTCTTCAAAAGCTTATATTAAGGACATTTTCTTTCTATATTTCATGCTTTAACTATATATTTGAAATCATGGCTGGATCTTGGCGAGGGGCAAGAGAACTATGCTCTCCCCACCCCCGTTTGAGGACACTAGTAAGGGTAACAGACACAAACATTCTTTTAACTTATGCATATTTAATGCATTTTTCAATAAATTTTAAAAGACCTCTAAAAAGGAGGCGGAAGTGTTATATGCAATGGAAATCCAGTTTATTTCCACCCCTCCCCCTCTTTTCTGGCTCGATTGAGTTCCTTGCCCCACCCCAATAGCCCAGCGGTGTCCTCCCCGCCCTGCCCACGGTCAGTAGGGGACACCGATGGACTAGGAAAGGCCTCCGTCCGTCAGATGGAACGTTAAGCCGTGGCTCCGTGTGCGGGAGATCCATACCCTATGCACGTTAAAGAACACGCTGGATGGCCTTGACGGGAGGCTACCATCTGTCTCCCAACAGCTGTTCCAGTGGGTCCCCTCCCCCAACCTTCTCTGAGCCTTCGGGGTCCATGTCACCTGGTCATTTAGCCCATGGTGTGCAAAAAAGTGCCGCTCAGAGGTGAAACAACCCAACCCTCTCAGACCTTCTACTATGGCGTATTAAATTGACAGGTTCCTGTCAGACCTCTGTGGCAAGCAGCTGCTTCAGCGGATATTTATTATTTTTTATTTAGTTCCTTTGATTATTTTATTGATGTTCATTTTTGGACTGACACGACTTGACGACAGACAGAAAATTCCGTGTACCAATTCGATACATTTTCCTATATTCTATTGATAATTTTCTCGTTCATTTTTACTGAATATTGCGAAGCTGCCATCAGTCGAAATCGGTGTATTCCTCGTGACTGTATTACCCCATGTTCAGGAGAGCCATACTTTTTCACGTTAAAGAACAAGCTGGATAGCCTTGACGGGTGGTTACCATCTGTCTGCTAACAAGAATTCAGTGGGTCCTTTTCCTCTCTCTGAACCCTTTGGATTGGGTTGTTTTACCTCTGAGCGGCACTTTTTTGCACACCATGGGCTAAATGGCCACGTCACATGGACCCCGAAGGCTCAGAGAAGGTTGGGGGAGTGGACCCACTGGAACAGCTGTTGGGAGACAGATGGTAGCCTCCCGTCAAGGCCATCCAGCATGTTCTTTAACGTGCACAGGTATGGCTCTCCCGCACACGGGGCCACGGCTTAACGTCCCATCCGACGGACGGTGGCCTTTCCAAACACATCGGTGTCCCCTACTGACCGTGGGCAAGGCGGGGAATTTTGCGGAGATAAATCTCAACGCTGACCCAGCTGGGACTCGAACCTGGGAACTGCAGATTACGAGCCTGGCGCGCTACCGACTGAGTCACCCCCGCCCCTGAGCCCTTTGGATCCTTGGATACTGTCAAGGACATCCAGCATGTTCTTTAAGGTTGACAGAATATGGCTCTTCTTTACAAGGAACTACACTTAAAGTTCCATCCGATAGAGGGCGGCATTTCTAATGTCCCCTTTCTCTCCGTGGGCAGAGTGCGCGTAAGCGGAGCTAAATATCAACGCTGGCGCACATGGGACTCGAACCTGGGAACTGAAAATTACGAGCGCGTTGACTTCAAATTTCGATTTCCGTTTAATGGCATGAGAGGAGCAACAACACAGAATTATCAAAATTATATTTCCACAATATAAGTTGATGAATGCTAAATTGTAATTCGCAGACTTTCTTTTCAGAAACTTCTTTGAAACAAAAACTCAAACGTCAAAGCATAATGAATATATTTGTATTTATTCCTATAAGAAACTAATAGCCAACTTCTTGTGAATAGAAAAATCTTTTAGTGATTTACCCCATATTATCATTGGATTTACTCTTTTCTGCCGCTCGATATCATCCATAATTCATATACCACATGCTTTTGTCAGATAACTGTTTCATATTCCATTATCTCGTGCAGCAATGTGTCGACTTCGGAAGATTTATTCTCCGGCTTCGACGTATTGAAGGAGCATTATACAAAGGGTTTCCTAATGCAGACATATCTGAGATCTCACAAAGAGCAAGATGTTGGAGAGAGTTAAATGGAGTACGAATATCGAGGGACAGCTTCCTAAATGTTCTGGCTACTACAAGGAGTGTCGCTAAAGGGACCCAATGTCACTTAACACATCTGATCAATTACAACAACGATTCAATATGTGCCATTCTAATGCTCGCAATGCATGGAAGCCGTGTGACAGCGAACATTAGAACAGCATATCGCCTTGCATCAGGGATGCTGCTCATTTCCTAGATTACTCTATCCTAGAAGACTGAAAGCATGCAAGGGTCTCTCTCCAAAGCACGTGGGTAGATGTGGCGCATCCTTTGAATTCATTCCTTTAATAAACTAAAGTCATATTTCTTATACAAAGCGTCCGTCGGATGGGACGTTAAGCCGTGCTCCGTGCGCTGGAGAGCCATATCCTGTGCACGTTAAAGAACACGCTGGATGGCCTTAACAGGAGGCTACCATCTTGGGAGACATCCCAACAGCCGTTTCAGTGGATCCCCTCCCTCAACCTTCTCTGAGCCTTCGGGGTCACTTGTAACCTGGCCATTTAGCCCATTGTGTGCAACAGAGTGCAGCTCAGAGGTAAAACAACCAACCAATCTTATGCAAAGAATTTGGATTAGGAAGACGATCTGGTCGTCATCTAATGGGGGTGGGAAAGGAAACTTAACCTTCAATTTGAAAAAAAAAGATGCAAAATTAGAATGGCAGAGCATCACAGAAGACGCTCTGTACATCTGAGACTCGTGAAGAATTAGTTGGCGAAAAAAATTGAGCTTTGTAATGAATGTGATCACCTTCCAGTTAAATGCCGGGTATTCCTGACCACTAAATAATCAGCAGCTGTTTTTTCGGTTAATGTGACGTAAACTTTCCATAATATTGTTTAGTTTTTTCAGTTTATATATGAGTAGATTTGGATTGAATTGTTTTACCTTTGAGCGGCACTTTTTTGCACACCATGGGCTAAATGGCCAGGTCACATGGACCCCGAAGACTCAGAGAAGGTTGGGGGAGGGGACCCACTGGAACAGCTGTTGGGAGACAGATAGTAGCCTCCCGTCAAGGCCATCCAGCGTGTTCTTTAACGTGCACAGGGTATGGCTCTCCCGCACACGGGGTCACGGATTAACGGGGTCACAGCTTAACGTCCCATCCGACGGACGGCGGACTTTCCAAGCTCATCGGTGTCCCCTACTGACCGTGGGCAGGGCGGGAAATTTTGCGGAGATAAATCTCAACGCTGACCCAGCTGGGACTCGAACCTGGGAACTACAGATTACAAGTCTGGCGCGCTACCGACTGAGCCACCCCATTTACGAGTAGAATTAGAAATTTAAGAATGTATCAATATAATATAAACAATGGGTTTCCTTTTTTGTTGTTATCTGTTTCCTCATACAGAGAGTCATACGTAGTTGATCAGAGGAAAAGACTGGACGAAAGGAGAAGGTTTATCAATATCAAAAATTACTCTCTCCGCACCTTCCATATAATTTTTGACCTTTGTGGACTAATTCAGATAAAACAAATCAATCTAGTTATACAACACTTAAAAACTAAATGTTTGATGTTTATTGCACAATATTACGATAATTATTCAAAAAATTTGCATTTTACAATCGCATGAACCATTTTGGCCACTTTAAACAATAATGAAAAAAAACCACTCTTCGTTAGAGTAAAAAAAAGTGCTTCTGATGTAAGCAAGCAATTTTTTTTCTTCTAAATGATATTGTAACTCTGAAAGCATTGATATTTACATTCGCGTTGGTATACAAAATAAAAACTGCATATAAACACACCGGGCAAAATATAGATGGAAAAAAATATAGCTCTTAATATGGAGAGAGGGTTTTCGAAGGGATTTCATTTGAAAAACTCAATACCTACTAAACACTTAAAATTGACGGCATTTAAATTTAATAATCCTAGCTTTGACTCTTTCAGAAATAAATTCTAATTTTGAAATGATTTCATTGTGTTTGGCAGAGCATTGAAAATATCCGTTAGTCTGGATAATAAAGTGATTTTGAAAGGAACCTAACGATTTAAAAAATACAAAAATTTTGAAGATAACAGTTTTTCTTTTTCTTTTGAAGATAACAGTTTTTATTTTATTTTGAAGATGACAGTTTTTATTTTTATTTTGAAGATAACAGTTTTTATTTTATTTTGAAGATGACAGTTTTTATTTTATTTTGAAGATAACAGTTTTTATTTTTATTTTGAAGATAACAGTTCTTTTTTTCTCCTGAGAAATGAGAAATTCTCTTATCTGCAGAATATAAACCAGGAACAAATTCTCATATATTTCACAAAATTTGCCTGTTTTTAGTTGCGAATTTTTTTGCAAAAAAAGAAGCTTCGAATATTATAAATTCAAGCGCTTATCGTAAACGCGAAGGAGCAGCAGAGTTCCTACCTCAAGAAGCGTTGGTTGGTAGGTTGTTTAGGATTTTATGATGCGAGAACAACTAAGATTATGCAGTAAAAGAATAACAGATAAAAATCGAACTGACGACCAAAGTTAAAATCAAAGGAGTAAAGGACACAACAATAAAACTGTATAACAAAAGGCGTAAAAAATCGTGAAGAAAAACTCAAGAGAAGTCAACCACGTTTACAAAGAGAGAAAACTTCAATGCGGAAGTTTATTCCCTGAGTTTCAAATGGTGACTAAAGTCCCATCTGTCTCCTAAAGCACTATTTAACTACTCAGTGTAAACACGATGAAATGCAAATTAAAGTTTTGAGCACCAGGAATCACAAAGATGTCTTAAAACAACAGATTCATTACCCTACTAATCTTCACCAACACAATCACTATTTCCTCCGCTAGCTAAAACGGGTTTTACTTCATTTTTAGTTCCTTAATTCTTAATCCGCCGTTGCCACTGTGTTTTCACATAGAGCAACACAAACAAGTCAGTTAATCGCATACCTTCATTGCTCTTCTTACAGTCAACGTTATTTTCAGCTGCCTAACAAAAACTTGTTCCTTGTTGCCAACAGCGAGTGATGCTCCTTCCTCCTCTTCCTACCGCCATCGCGAGCGGTGGCCGAGCTTGGCTTAATGCCAACTGCAGCCCACTAATTACATAATTGCATTAATGACAACGAAAAACATTATTCAAGTCCATCGATTGAAACTTTCTTCTCTTCCACTTGCGATGCTTCCTGTTTGATGATTGCAAACCCCCTCCTGCCCCCTCCCTCCCCCCTTCTCCCCTCCCTCATTCCTATAAATCTTCCCAGCACTTGTTTCTTCCTTTCTTTCCCGCTTAGACTGAAAGCAGAAATGATGCTTTATAAGAAGATTCTTTGTTCCGGACCTTCACTGGAACTTTTTCAAAGCAATGACAGCTAAAAGCGCTGGTCCGAGACAGATCGAGCACGCATGACAAGTCTTGACGAAGCATAAAAGAAAGTGACGAAAAGAAATTCACTTTTAATTCATTCGTTCCTTTTTCGAAATATTCCTTTTGGGAAGTGGCTAGCGCAATCGACAACTTGATAGATTCTTAACCTGAAGTTCGTGGGTTAAATCTCTATCATGACAAAGTTGAGATTTTCTTCGCTTTCACGACCCCTGAGGAGGGGGTGGCTCAGTCAGTAGCGCGCCAGGCTCGTAATCTGCAGTTTCTAGATCGAGTTCCATCTGGGCCAGCGTTGAGACTTATCTACGCAAAACTCCCCGCCCTGTCCTCGGTCAGTAGGGGATATCGACAGGCTTGGAAGGCCGTCGGATGGGACGTTAAACCGTGGACCCTTATGCAGGAGAGGCATACACTGTGCACGTTAAAGAACATGCTGGATGGCCTTGACGGAAGGCTGCCATCTGTCTCCCAACAGCTGTTCATTGGTTCTCCTCCCCCAACTTCCTCTGAGAGCTCGGGATCCTTGTGGCCTGGCAATTTAGCCCACTGTGTGTAGAAAAGTACCGTTCAAAGATGAAACAACCCAAGCCTCTCCGACCCCAAGTCTTGGTATGATGATAATGATGGGCAAAGTTCACAATGATGGGAAACCAGACAGTGATGGACAAAATTAGCAATGATGGGCAAATGAGACAGTGATGGACAAAGCTGACAACGATAGTCAAATAAGATAGTGATGGATAAAGTTCACAATGATGGGCAAATGAAACAGATATTGGACAAATGAGCCTGAATGAAATAACAGTGACAAAATAAGATAAGACATTTGAGACAATGATGTACAAATCAAACAGCAATGGATAAAAATGGTCAATGGGATGGGGGAGGGGATGGCAAAGGATGCAATGCTGCAAAAATACAACAACCGAACAAAATAAAACCAAATGAAATTCTGTGATGCAAATATATTAAAAAAATACGTGTTTTACACGATAATGAAGAGCAAATGGGTTATTGGAAATCCATTCCAATAATTCAATTTGCTAAAAATAATAAATACCACTCAAAGAAAAATAATGTCTTTGATCCAATATCCCGCCTTGAACAGTGTTTTAGTAGCACACATATAAGCCAACCACATGTACAGCGACTTTTTTTAACTCCTTTGTATTCATTTCCCCTCACAAACTATGAAATCTTTCTAAACCACATTTTTTAAGTTATAACGATCTTTCCCGATGCACAAGTAGCGCAAACAGAACCGAAAACAGAAGAAATGCATTAAAAAAGTCTCAGTAGCCTCAAGATATCGACTGCATTCAATAACCCCTTACCGAAAATTCTTCGAAACATCGTCGTCTCTTCAGAAGCGAAGAAATTTGCAGCTTCTCGAGCATCCGGTATGCATTACGTCGAGAATGGTCACAGAACTTGCTGAGTGCGATCATATTAAATTCCGGAGCAATTTACGCGAACTAAGAGGTAAAATTTCAATGACATTTGGCGCTCCACAGAGAGAGATAAGTACGAGAACTCCTGGCAAATGTAAGAGGCGATGTAGGACAGGCAATTCCTGGCTTCTACGTTCAGAGGAAAAGCAGTTGGAGACGATGGGCATTAGTCGAAAGGAAAAGAAAGGCCGATACCAAGACCAGTACTCGAAAGAGAGAGAGTGTGTGTGCACGTGTGTGTTAGTCACATCCTCACTGGAACAGGGAGTTTGTGTTCGTGTGTGTAGAGAGAAAGTGTGAGTGTGTATGGGAGGGATGCAAGTGGACCGGGCAGAGGATGAGGAGGAGACTGTGTGCTGAAGCTTGGAATCGATTGCTGAGATCCTGCATGGATGGGCAGCTATCAGCTGCAAGGGCAAAGAGAAGAAGGAAAATAAAAAAGTAGACCAACATCGCTTCTCTGCGCAGTGAGGAGAGGATAGTGGCTCATATCTGCATCGATGCATTCCTGTGGGAAGTTAGGCATCTCCTCCTCTTTCGTTGCATAGAGAGTCAGGAGGAAGCCTCGACATTCCACGCAATCCATAGCTAAATATTCTGCTTATAATCTCCATAGAAAATGGTTTAAGCTTTTGCGTGAGGGTTAAAGTTGTGTTTATTTACTGGAGGAGATAGAAATGATATCGCGTGAGAGAAACTGAATATCTGGGGTTTTTATTCTTTTCGTCCTTTTGTCAAGTCTCTGTTGGGATTTTTTTTCTTTCTGTGGTAAAAAGAAATATCTTTTTTTATCTAGGTTAGGAAAAGTAAAAAGAAAGAATGAAATATATGTTCATACAAGAAACATGGTTCAAAATAAATGGGGAGAGCTAAATTATGAATATAATATTAAATCTTGAAATGCAATAGAACTTAAATTATTCATGAAAGCCCTAAGTCGAATCTATTGATAATATCAGAGTCATTTGTATATTTTTCGCATAATGAATTCGAGGCATGTGAAATACTAGAAATCAATCGATGTCTTGATTTATATAGGCCGTCATTCCGACCCCTATTTGACCTTGAACGCGACACCGGATCTGAAAATTCTTCTCATTTCTTTCTGCTGTCTGAAATAACACTATTTACCCATTTTAAGCCCTCTAGCACAGGGATATCAAAATTTGACCTGTGATCTCGAAGCACCCATCGGATTTTTTTCCAAAACTTTTCCCCTCGTTTCATAAAACTCGCAAAATTTTTTTGAAAAAAGTATGTTTAATATATATCATTTTAATATTTTTCACCTTATCTCAAGTTACTAGCATTAAGGATCTATGTGTGTGTGTGGGGGGGGGGGATCAAAGCAAGGCCATCTAGGTACCCCGGGCCTGCAGTACACTAACAGAAGAAGTATTATTTAAAAATATATAGGTACTGGACATAAAAATTGAAACAAGTTCCATGTTATCTTAATAGAAAACCACATTCAGAACTCAACTTTTAATGAAAAATATGTCTAAAGATAAACTAAAGATCTCAATCAAATCTACCTAAATCTCGATTTCAAACACTATTTATTCAATTTTGAGGTCAATTTTTTGTAGCCTGTTAAATATTCCAACGTATAGATAGATATTAGATAGATTTGAGATTTTTTAATTTATCTTTAGACATATTTCTCATTAAAAATCATATTGAAGAAGTTTGAGCTCTGAATGTGATTTTCTATTGAGATAATATGGAATCCATTCTTCTGTAGGTGTTTTAATTAAAGTTTTACATCTTAAAATTCTTTTTATTGCCAAATTTTAAAAAATAAAGAGCTATTAATTCTAAAATATTTAATAATATTTTAGTAGACTGGTAATGAGTAAATTATGTCTTACGCTATTTTAAATGAAATGGCTCGTAGTTAAATTATAGAAAAATTCGTTGTGATCGATCTAAAAACGTTCGAAATCGATCTGGACATTTAGCCCATTGTGTGCAAAAAAGTGCCGCTCTGAGGTAAAACAACCCATCCCAACAGACGAAAATCTAGAGGGAGAGGGGGGTGAGATGCCCACATTTTTTTAGAATGCTAGTAACAAAATGGATATAAAATCAATCATACTTACAAGTAGTTTACAAAAGCAGAAAACCAGGGCTACGTGAAGCATAAAAGGTTCCAGGTTGAGAACCACTGGCCGCAGTGGTTCTCAACCTTTTATGCTTCATGTTCCCCCCTGAAATGTGTATGTAACTGGCGTACCCCTTATATAGATAGATAAAACTATAGTTGTAGTATAATAATGTCAACTTAGCGACTTTGTTACTAGATCTAGCGACCTTTGAGATCTCACGGCGTACCCCAAAAACCACGTTGAGAACACGTGGCCTACGGAATTGCCGAACCTAGTTTACGAACACTGAAATAAACTACAGTCAAATAAAATAATGAAACAGGAAATATGAAATGATACAATATCTAAATACCAAAAATGCAAACTGTCTGCAATCAACAAAAATTATTAATGCCCAACAAAATTCCACAAGGCCCGTGTCTTGTGGAATTTTGTTGAAATTTTTGGAAACATCGAAATCATCAATAGGCAACAAAGTCATTGATAGGTAGCAAAAACCATCAACTGATAACAAATGACAAAAACCATCAACAGGCAACAAAAACAAAAACCAGTTGTCAACAAAACACGTTAAACACTCAAAAGATAAACTGATACCGTCAGCGGAAATCGTCAACAAAACACGTTAAACACTCAAAAGATAAACTGATACCGTCAGCGGAAATCGTCAACAGTTGTCAACAATAGTTAAGAGAAATTGCAAATATGCAACAGAAATAGTCAACAGTAATAAATATTTCATAACGACTACAACCACAAAAAAACTCTCACTGCACAACTGACATACCGAAGGAAAATCCACTTAAATACCCCAATATTATCCGCAAAACTCCCCGCCCTGCCCACGGTCAGTAGGGAACACCGATGAGCTTGGAAAGGCCGCCGTCCGTCGGATGGGACGTTAAGCCTTGGCCCCGTGTGCGGGAGAGCCATACCCTGTGCACGTTAAAGAACACGCTGGATGGCCTTGACGGGAGGCTACCATCTGTCTCCCAACCTTCTCTGAGCCTTCGGGGTCCATGTGACCTGGCCATTTAGCCCATGGTGTGCAAAAAAGTGCCGCTCAGAGGTAAAACAATCCAACCCAATCCCAATATTACCTGGATATATAATTTTAAAGATTTCGAAAATGTTTACAAAAAACGAAATACTATTTCAGCCCGTCGTTTGCCTCTGTTCAAACAGGGTTTTAAACAAAAAAAAACTCTCCTCCATAAATCGATACCCCAAGAAAACATCGAGTTCAAAATTATTACTTAGATTTCTGGCCTGTTTCGATAAAACGAAAACCTCAGCTCGCAATCTCCATAGTCAGCAGATGCTTTACCTGTGATTGCTTGAAAAGAAACAAAACGCACAAGTTTGAATTCTGATTTTACTGCTGATGATCATCCGAAACATGAAACTTATTTATCCCTTGCAGCTGGAGGCAAAATATCTTGTCGGGATACATAGCAAGCCAGACATTATATTCCTTCTCGTATGTAAACTCGAAATACCATATTCCATGATTATTATTCATCGTCAGTGATGCATTGACTATAATAGTCTCTACTATTATCGTCATTGGCCTTCTTTCTACCTTTACACCCTAAAACATCTACTCTTTTGTTTCCCATAATCAAAAGAGATACGGACATATAATCACTGAAAACAAAAAATTTTGAGTTCAACCTCATGTCTGCTTCATGTGAACAGATTATCTCCACAACAACAACAAAGCTCAGATGAAATCATTCCTAAGGACATTCTCCTCTTTCTCGTTTCGTTGTTATACTACTTATTATTTCGTCACTGAATACACAGAAGAATACACAGAAGCTAACAATGACCGAATTCAACAGGATTTCCCCAGAAACAATAGCTCCATGACGCCACTGCGTTTTGCATGAATAAATTACGGAAAATTCTGCGAACATGACGCGAATTGCACGAGAGTTGGCGGGAGAGGGAGGAAGAGAAACTTCGAGGAATTCAGTGAGCGAATTCCGCGAAGTCTTTGATCCACTGTCAAGGCTTGCTGCGAAGAGGAAAGAACTCGTTGAGGATGCGGAGAGCAGGATGAAAGTGAAATCATGATGATAATGGATTAGCTGCAGTTGATTATAACATTTCGCTTTAGTTTATTCAAAAAAATTCAAGATCATTTCTGTGCATGTTCAAGGTTTTCGCTAATTCTGTCTGGAGATACCCGATATACAGTCGCTCAAAAAAATATCCGAACACTATGGTTGATTACAGAATTCAGAAAAAATATCTGGCAACGTTTTTTTAGAAATTAGTGATCTGGCAACCTTCGTGTCACGTGACACGAAGGTTGCCAGATCACTAATTTCTAAAAAAATCGTCGCCAGATATTTTTTCTAAATTCTGTAATCAACCAGTGTTCAGATATTTTTTGAGCGACTGCATCTACATGTGATAAAATATGTACGCACGAATAAAATTATTTATCCCAGTTAAATATTTTGCATAAATATAAAATTTGAATTTTTTTGAAAGACAAGTGGTAGATTAACGCGGAAAAATCTGAAATATTTATTAAAAAAATAATCGTATCGTAAAATAATTTTGTTTGGTATAAAAACTGAATAAATTATCAAACATGAATTTTAGACATTGCTAATTGCTAATAAGAAAAGTGCAATAATTCGATCTATATATTTCATTCTGATATTCATTAGAACAGCAGTTGTTTGTTGATAAATGTAAGCGCCTCCAAGATGCATAGACTTTGGAACTTATACAACAGTCAGTAATGAACTAGATAAAGGCCTTTCCATCAAATTTATATCATTTGACCTTTCGACCAATTTCATATCATTTGACCTTTCGACCAATTTCATATCATTTGACCTTTCCACCAATTTCATATCATTTGACCTTTCCACCAATTTCATATCATTTGACCTTTCCACCAATTTCATATCATTTGACCTTTCCATAAATTTCATATCATTTGACCTTTCCACCAATTTCATATCATTTGACCCTTTCCACCAATTTCATATCATTTGACCTTTCCACCAATTTCATATCATTTGACCTTTCCACCAATTTCACATCATTTGACCTTTCCACCAATTTCACATCATTTGACCTTTCCACCAATGTCATACCATTTGACCTTTCCACCAATCTCATATCATTTGACCTTCCCACCAATTTCATATCATTTGACCTTTTGACCAATCTCATATCATTTGACCTTTCCACCAATTTCATATCATTTGACCTTTTGACCAATTTCATATCATTTGACCTTTCCACCAATCTCATATCATTTGACCTTTCCACCAACTCAGTGATGTCATTTGGTTAGAGGATGGGGCTCTCTCGGTAGCGCGCCAGGCTCGTAATCATCAGTTCTCAGGTTCGAGACCCCCACCTCAGCCAGAGTTCAGATTTATCGGCGCAAAACTCTCCACCATACCCTGTGCACGTTAAAACACGTTGGAAGGCCTTGATGGTAAAGTAACCTTATGTCTCGCCCAACAGTGGTCCAGTGGGTCCGGGTCCCCCCCCCACACACACACACACACACCCCACCCCCACACAACCTTCTCTGAGCCCTCGTGGTCCTTATGGCCTGGTCATTTAGCCCATTGTGTGCAAAAAATGCCGCTCAGAGGTAAAACAATCCAACCCTTTAACGGGCTCGTGCTCAGTACCAAATGAATTGGTTCGGACTCTTAAAACTATTTAGGAATCGCGTTCGAAAATTCGAATTCAAACTGATCTCTAAATGTCCTATTTTTAGCCCGGACAAGTAGGCTTGAAAATGACGCAATGATAGGGTACTTGCCACAGAGCATGAATGTGTGATATGTATAATATTAAAAAATATATAAATGGTTCTAATCATCATCATCATCCTCAAGCAGCCATGGGCTACGGAGGTCCAACCAGACCGCGCAGTTTAATTCTCCAAGCATATCTGTCCTGAGCTACATCTGCTGCATCCGGCCACTGCACACCAATTCTAACAAGGTCCTGTTTGACATTGTCTGCCCACCACACCCTAGGTCTCCCCCTCCTTCTGAGGCCTCTAGGCACACTGCTCATAACCCTATTCGCCAATCTATAATTATCCATACGGGCAACATGGCCAAACCAACGGAGTCTCTCTCTGCACAATATGCTGCTTAAAGGAGGTTGCAGACTCCTTTACCTAACCTCATCATTAGTTACAAAGTTAAACCACCTAATACCCAAGATACTGCGTAAGCATCTAGAATCAAAAGCATCTAGTTTCCTGTTATCTTGTTTACACAGAGTCCAAGTTTCACTACCATAACTAACCCTAGAAAGAACCAAACTATTATACAGCCTAATTTTAGTCTTTAGGTGTATACGCCCTATTTCTCCACAATCTCCATAGATTCTTAAAAGTCCCGGCAGCAATACCTATTCGTCTGTTAATCTCATGCCGCACATCACCAGTATCAGTTACATAGCTCCCAAAATAATTAAACTGTGACACCTGCTCAAGACTGCAACCATTCAGATTAACTGAATCCCAGCCTGCCTGACCAATTTTCATCACTTTAGTTTTCTCTCTGTTTATAACCAAACCTACTCTACTACCAGTCTCATCAACAGCTCGAATGAAAGAGTTCATCTCATCAACATCATTTGCCAAAAGGGCTAAATCATCAGCATAATCTAAATCAGAAATTTTTGTATCTCCAGCCCATTTAAGGCCAAAATCTTTCCCTTGAAGTGAATTTCGATAACCAAACTAAAGAGAAAAGGAGACAAAATGCACCCTTGTCGAACACCAGAAGTAATGCTAAACCAATTGCTACAAGACTTACCAACTCTCACACATGATTCAGTGTTATTATAGAGAGCTTTCATTATGTTAACTAACTTGTCTGGTATACCATATGATCTCACAATCAATCACAAATTATGACGATCAACAGAGTCGAAAGCCTTTTTGAAATCAACAAAGCTAGCAACCAAAGGTTTCTGAAACTCTAAACATTTCTCGAGAATCTGCCTAAGTGAAAATATCTGATCTACACATCCCCTACCACTTCTGAATCCACATTGCTCATCACGCAATTGCCTGTCAACCAGATTCTTAATTCTATTAAGCACAATCATGGAAAGAACTTTACCTGGAACAGATAGTAGGCTGATACCCCTATAGTGTTCACAAGAACTGCGATCACCTTTTTTGAAAATAGGGATAATAATAGCTCTGGTAAAATCTTTAGGAACCATGCCTTTATCATAAAAGCTATTCAAAATTTTAGTCATCGAAGTGGTAACCGAAACATTCCCAGCTCTGAGCATTTCTGTAGTAATTTCATCTATCCCTGGGGATTTATGAAGTTTAAGTTTAGAGATAACCAAAATAACTTCAGATTGTGTTATAGGGCCAACATTAAAGCTGCCAATGCATCTATCATCATTACAAACAATGGGAGTAGAACTAACCACATTGTTTAGAACATCACTGAAATGCTCAGCCCACCTAGCCATGACAGAATCCTCACCATCTATAACCTTACCTTGTTTATCCTGCAATCCTTGTATGCCTGTCCGTTTTCTACCACACAAAACATTAACTATCTGGTACAGCTCTCTGCTGTTGTGCTGCCTAACTGCTTCCTCAGCTTTGTCAGCCAGGCCATCAAGCCAAAGATTCTTATCAGTAGCTAACTGATCCTTTACACGTTTATTAAGCTCTCTGTAATCCTTTCTATTAGGACTAGTAGGGTACTGATTAAGGACATTCCTGCAGTTCCTTCTTTCTAAAATAAGCTCAAGTGCCTTATCACTTAAATAATTCTGCCTCCTCTGCTCCTTTTTTCCTAAAAGAGTACTGTTAGTTTCCAAAAAAGCCTGTTTAAAATGGCCCCATTCTTCCTCAACTTCAGTAGTAAGCAAACCATGACTGTCATAATGACTAAGTAACCTATCATGGTAAGCTTTAGCTATAACTGGGTCTTTCAGAGCTTCAGTATTAAAGATAAATTTTTTAACCCTAGCACAACACTTTTTAAGTTTAAGTTGCAAGACACTTTTAACAAGGTAATGGTCAGATCCAATTTCAGCTCCCCTATATGCCCCGGTATTTCTAACAGAACTAGCCCATTTGCTGTTAATTAATATATAATCAATCATATTCCTATGCAGCCCATCAGGTGAAACCCATGTGTATTTATGTATGTCGCGGTGTTTGTAATATGTGTTAGTTATTCTGAAACCATTGAGTCTACTTACCTGTAGGAGACGTTGCCCATTGCCATTGCAGCTACCAATACCAGAAGGGCCTATCACCCCTCCCCAAAGATCAGAGTCAGTACCAACTTTGGCATTGAAGTCACCAAGAACAAGGGTAATATCTCCTTTCTTGACAGAATTCAAAATATCCTGAAGTTATCCGTAAATCCTATCCTTCTCATCCTCATCAGCATCCTCAGTGGGGGCATAACAGCAGATAACATTCAAGTCTTTAATGCTTGTCTGAAATTTTGCTGTAAGAAACCTTTCATTAATGCACTCATATCCTAGAAGAGCATCACTAGCATGTCTGCTGAGCAGCAGACCAACGCCTTGGTGATGCTTTCCATCCTCCCTCCCTGTAAAGAGAAATTTAAAGTTATTTTTAAGTATCTCACCTTTACCTTTCCATCTGGTCTTTTGTAAGCCAAGAATATCTAGGTTATATCGCTGGAATTCCTGCGTGATGACATCAAGAGAATAATTTCTATGTAATGTCCTCATGTTCCACGTTCCTGCAGAGAGAAAATGATTAGTAGGATTTTTAAAGAAATTAGGTTTATTGAGATTGGTAGGGCCAACAATATCAAACAGCCCCCCTGATCGCAGGCATGGGGCAAAGACCTGTTCCTCCTCTGCTAAAGCCCGATGCTGGTAGGAACTACAGGCACCACCTTTTCAAGTGGACTTTTTCAAGAGCCACATGGCCTGCCTGAGACACATTACTACAGTTTAGGCTTGACGAAGCTAAGTAAGGTTCAGGTACCTGCGATGGCCTCTAATTAGGATTATCCACCAGCTGATATAAGGTATCCCATGCCTCTGTTCACTTAGAGCTGGCAACCCAGAAGCAAACAGAAAACACAGCGGCAGACTCTCCCTCAACAGAGGCCCACCAATGCAGCAAGTCCAGGATCAATAATCAAGCTCAAATCCATAAACAAGTCCAGTCTAGTAGGTATAAATGGTCAGCACCAGGACCCTGTGAAGTTGACCACTCCTCAGCAGATTTGAAAAAAGAAAAAAGAAAAAAGTGGCCATAGATGACCAGATCAGTAGGCCATACTGAACTGGCAGCCCTCCCCTTCCGTTCCATTTTAACAAGAGAATATCTCTTTTGAAAGGTACTAACGGCCTGCACCACGAGAAGGCGGGGTCGGACATTAGTTGATAGACCTGGCCGGTTCTGTGCATCATCAATAGGGATTGGTGCACAGTTCTAATGCTTATTATAAATTTCTATAGGTTTTGTCATGCTGAGGTGTGGCCTTCCTCTCAGATCTTATCTAATGGCTTATTATACTGACAGGCTTCTGTCGGACCTCTATGGCAAGGGTGTTGTATCAGGAGTTCAGGGTTATCTTGCACTGCAAGAGACCCCATGGTCCGCCATTACAGGACAGCAGCAAGAAGCAAAAATAGAAAAATTGAATTTTGAGATTATTAAATTCGACATTTATTAATGCTTTAAACTTAAGGGTTGGGTTGTTTTACCTCTGAGCGGCACTTTTTTGCACACCATGGGCTAAATGGCCAGGTCACATGGACCCCGAAGGCTCAGAGAAGGTTTGGGGTTTGGATTGGATTCTTTTTACCTCTGAATGGCACTTTTTTGCACACCATGGGCTAAATGGCCAGGTCACATGGACCCCGAAGGCTCAGAGAAGGTTGGGGGTGGGGACCCACTGGAACAGCTGTTGGGAGACAGATGGTAGCCTTCCGTCAAGGCCATCCAGCATGTTCTTTAACGTGCACAGGGTATGGCTCTCCCGTACACGGGGCCACGGCTTAACGTCCCATCCGACGGACGGCGGCCTTTCCAAGCCCATCGGTGTCCCCTACTGACCGTGGGCAGGGCGAGGAATTTTCCGGAGATAAATCTCAACGCTGACCCAGCTGGGACTCGAACCTGGGAACTACAAATTACGAGTCTGGCGGCCTACCGACTGAGCCACCCCCGCCCCTAAACTTAAGGGAATTTTGTGCTATACTCTAATTTACGCTAATACTCTAATTTATATTACAGAACATATCATTTCTTGTTTGAAATTAATTATGCATCTCAAACAAAGCCAATCTGTTTCAGAAAAAAAATCTAATACTGCTGTTTTCCCATTTTTGCCGAGGTGTACACAGCTTGTAACTATGTGGAATGTTCCACTAATCTTGAAAATTTGAACATTCCATGGAACACTGCCAAGCCATAAACACAGTAACAACTTTATCCCCTAACGAATTCTACCGACAATATTTTTAGTACTAATAACTTAATTTTTGTGTTTTTGCGCCAAATATGGAGATGCTCTTCAGACTGAAGGTCGGCGATTCTCTTCCTGTCTAGAATGTGGATGGCGAAACGTGAATGTTCAGAAAATGCGAAGAAGGCTTCAATGAGCTCAGAGATTTACGAAATGAACACTTCAACATGATTCAAACATTTCCCAAAACGAAAGGTTACGAGTTGTTGTTGTTGTTGGGTTGTTTTACCTCTGAGCGGCACTTTTTTTGCAAACCATGGGCTAAATGGCCAGGTCACAATGGACCCCGAAGGCTCAGAGAAGGTTGGGGGAGGGGACCCACTGGAACAGCTGTTGGGAGACAGATGGTAGCCTCCCGTCAAGGCCATCCAGCGTGTTCTTTAACGTGCACAGGGTATGGCTCTCCCGCACACGGGGCCACGGCTTAACGTCCCATCTAACGGACGGTGGCCTTTCCAATCCCATCGGTGTCCCCTACTGACCGTGGGCAGGGCGGGGAGTTTTGCGGAGATAAATCTCAACGCTGACCCAGCTGAGACTCGAACCTGGGAACTACAGATTACGAGCCTGGCGCGCTACCGACTGAGCCAGCCCCGCCCCGAAAGGTTACGAGCATTTGAGATCTTGTAGATTTATTTCCACTTGCATTAGAAACGTATTTTTCGTGTCATATTTTTGAAAACGCTTATTTAACTTAAATAACAAAGTTCAATAACATTTTTTTAAAAGTGTATTATAAGTTCTGCGTAAAACTATAAAAATCTATGTATAAACGTTACATATAAAAACGCAGTAAGAAATAACGTTTCAAAAAAAGTATTTTTTAAAATTTTTTAATTTATTTAAGAAGTAAAGAATTATTTTGATTCCTCAAAAAATAAACAAAAAACTCAAGCATACCGACGGTGAAGTCACTCACTGAATTTGCATTCACTTCAAAGGAAGTTGGGAGGCAAAACTGATTTACCTACTCAACAAAAATTGACCGGCTCCCTATATTTCTTTGAAGTGAATATGAATTCCGCGACGGACTGCAATATCGATATGCTTTTTTTCTTTACTTTTTGCGGTAAAAATAGGTGTTTTCAGCAAAACAGTTTTTTTTTTTAAATTTCGCTTTCTTCGGAACTACTACTGTACCCTAGTTACTGGAGCGGGGGTGGCTCAGTCGGTAGCGCGCCAGGCTCGTAATCTGTAGTTCCCATGTTCGAGTCCCAGCTGGGTCAGCGTTGAGATTTATCTCCGCAAAATTCCCCACCCTGCCCACGGTCAGTAGGGGACACCGATGGGCTTGGAAAGGCCGCCGTCCGTCGGATGGGACGTTAAGCCGTGGCCCCGTGTGCGGGAGAGCCATACCCTGTGCACGTTAAAGAACACGCTGGATGGCCTCGACGGGAGGCTACCATCTGTCTCCCAACAGCTGTTCCAGTGGGTCCCCCCCCCAACCTTCTCTGAGCCTTCGGGGTCCATTGTGACCTGGCCATTTAGCCCATGGAGTGCAAAAAAGTGCCGCTCAGAGGTAAACCTTAGTTACTAGGCCTTTCTGATGATTTCATTTGCCATACAACTCATAAACATCGACGCCAGAGGCGTGGGTGTCTCAATCGGTAGCGCGCCAGTCTCGTAATCTGCTAGTTCCCAGGTTCGAGTCCCACCTGGACCAGTGTTGAGTTTTATCTCTACAAAACTTCCCCGCTGCCCTCGATCAGTAGGGGACACCGATGGTCTTGAAAAGGCCGCCGTCCGTCGGATGGACGTTAGGGCGTGGTGCCGTGTGCAGGACAGCCATACCCTCTGCACATTAAAGAACACGCTAGATGGCCTTGACGGGAGTCTACCATCACAACCTTCTCTGAGCCCTCGAGATCCTTGTAACTTGATTAGGTAAAAAAAAAGTGCTACTAAAATAACTCAACGCAGAAATCAAGAATAACTTCTTTTATGAAAATTAACTCTTCTTAGTGAAGAAAAATATGCCATAAGCGACAGATTTAACGACCGGAAAATCATACATTTAAGAGTTAATTCTCTTCGTCTTCATGCATCACTTTCCACTTTTTCCAACACTTTCTCAACCTTCCTCTTTTTCTCTATTTCGCCGTAAAGAACAACAGGACGAAGCTGAAACAACAGGAAATTATATTCATGAAAAGCTTTAAGAAAACAATTAGACGCATAAAAGTCCGTTGCGAACTTAACAACTCTCTAAAAAGCGGCTGTAATTTTTTCCGTCGACACCTTAATGTCCGTGACCGCGTTGGAGTACAGAAGAGCCGACTTTCCGCCTCACCCCTTCAGCACGTTTATCTAATTAGTTCGTGGAGGAGCGAAGTGGAAAAGAAACGTAAAGAGAGAGAGGATGGATGAGGAGCGGAGGAATGAGGATGGATGCTGACTCCCTCCCATCAGCCAACCCACGCTGATGTCTTTCCTTGCTTCATTTAATTACATCGTTTGCCGTTGAGACAGCGGCATCTTTTAACACGCGGCTAACAACACACAGAGAGATCTGAGTTAGCAACCTTTCTGTCTGAGTGTTGTTTGGCCACAGCAGAAATTAACCCGCCTTCACCGCCTGCAATGTGCGAGGGCATTCTATTAGCCAACGCTTGAACGCTGGGGGCATGCCCTCCGATGGAGAGAGATCGAAGTTTTCTTCCAAAGACAGCTGATGTGCGAACAGCTGCGAGTCGCAGAAGTTTCTTAATTAACCTTTCTCTCGAGAGAATCCTTTAAAGGCTTGAAATGATGACAAAGCGCGTTGATGGAGTGACGACGCCCAGAAGATGACGTCAGCTCCATTATTATGTACGTTACAGAAATGCCCTTCGAGCATTCCTGCTTCATTTACATTGGCTCTTGGGCTTTCCTACGGAGTCCTTCATTATTCACCGCTGAGTATACATATACCGAAAGCGTGGCTGAAGCATTGGCCATACACCACTGAAAAAAAATATGTCTCAGTGGTTTAGAGTTTCTCTTGTAATTGGAGTCTCTCCACTGTCAGCCCAGTGGCTTATATGACTGGAATTCAAAAATATTTATACTCAAGAAAGACAAGGAGGTTTCCATTTTCCTTCTATGATCTCTGGCATATTTTCCTTACGGAATTGGGTAGATTTGCTTTACCTCTGAGCTGCACTATTTTGAACAGTGGGCTAAATGGCCAGGTTACAAGGACCCAAAGGCTCAGAGAAGGAAGAAAAGAACCCACTGGGCACTATTGGAGACAGCTGGAAAGCTCCCGTCAAGACCATCCAGTGAGTTCTTTAACGCGCACACTGGATGGTCTTGCACAGGGTGTGGTCCTCCTACATATGAGCGCCAGGCTCTTAATCTGCAGTTCCCAGGTTCGAGTCCTATTTGGAGCCAGCGTTGAGAATTGTCTCCGAAAAACCCTCTCCAGTCTACCGATGGGCTTGGAAAGGCCGCCTTCCGTCGGATGGTACGATATAATCAAAATATTTAAGGTTGAATTTTAAATTTTCAAGCATCTAAGTCCATAACTAGTACGAGGCGGGGATGGCTTAGTCGGAAGCACGCCAGGCTCGTAATCTACAGTTCCCAGGTTCGAGTCCCAGCTGGGTCAGCGTTGAGATTTATCTCCACAAAACTCCCCACCCTGCCCTCAGTTAGTAGGGGACACCGATGGGCTTGGAAAGGCCGTCGTCCGTAGGATGGGACGTTAAGCCGTGGTCCTTGTAAGAGAGATCCATACCCTGTGCACGTTAAAGAACACGCTAGTGTTCGAGACACGAGACTACCATCTGTCTCCTAATAGCTGCAGAGTGGGTTCTTTTCTTCCTTCTCCGAGCCTTTGGATTCTTGTAACCTGGCCATTTACCCATTGCGTGCAAAAAAAGCGCCGCTCAGAGCTACGAGCCCCAAAAAAACCTCTAAATCTCCTGCACACGGGGTCTTCCTTACTGCTTGTCCATATTTTCTCAAATAAAAATATGTTCACTAAACTAATACAGTTAGGGATCCAGGAGATCGACCCTCACCACCCACTCCTAAATAAATACTGCCATTGGAACAGCAGATAGGCTCTCCAATTACTCTACCAGTTAATTATTACTACAGTACAGTGGTCGACGGGTTAGCGTGCGTGATTATGGAGAAAAGAAATCCGGGTTCGAATCTCTATAATAAAGTGGATGTTTTCTTTCTTGATGCATGTTGATGCTTTCTCACAGATATTATCTCTTTTTTTTTCTTAAATGAATAATAAATCTGGATAATTCTTAATTTAAATCTTAAATGAATAATAAAAAACATAATTCACTTAAACATAACATGTTTTTTTTTTTCTATTTTGCTTCTCTGACTTTCTTCGAGAGTAAGATAACCGAAGACAAAATTTCTTTCAGGCTCAATTCTTCGAATGTCCTTACTATCAAAGATGAAAAAAAAAATTTTTTTTAACTTGTTATTTACTTACTGTTTTTTTTTAAAGAATAATTCTAAGGAATAATAGTTATCGTGAAAGAACCGAGCCTCAACCAGTTGGGTTACGTCACAGTAACTGAATGACGTAGACAACACGAGAAATAATTCGCGAATGGCAAAAACGTATTTTAATCGATCAAGCCATTATTATGATCTTATCTCATGTCAATCAGATGATAAAGATTTAATGTGATGCGATTGAGGAAGGTACTAATGATAACTATGTAAGAACATCATAAATTGACCATCACGGGAATTTACAATGAAGTTGATTAATCCAATGTACACAATTATATTACGGGAATCCAGAAGCGCTACACATTATTTTAACATTTTACTAACATATATATAAAATGAAGAACATCTAAGATATCTGGATAGTTCTTAATTTAAATCTAAATTAAAATGAATAATAAAAAACATATATCACTTGAATGTAACATTTTTTTTTTCTATTTTGCTGCTGTATTTCCATTCAGTAATGTATTCACCGAAGCTTTTGTGATTGAAGCAAAATGGAAGGGCGAAGACCCACTTCCCTTTTGAAATGTTTAACCTATTTTAATTGTAAATTGTAAGATTAAAAAATGTGGCAAGTGAATATGTGCCCTGAAATTTCTATCATTCGGGGCGGGGTGGCCCAGTCGGTACCTCGCCAGGCTCGTAATCGGCAGTTCCCAAGTTCGAGTTCCAACTGGGAACTCTATTAGGTTACATGGACTACTATTAGTTTACGTACATACTCTATATTATTCTTCCAACTGGGAACTACTATTAGTTTACGTACATACTCTATATTATTCTTCCAACTGGGAACTACTATTAGTTTAAGTACATACTCTATATTATTCTTCCAACTGGGAACTACTATTAGTTTACGTACATATTCTATATTATTCTTCCAACTGGGAACTCTATTAGTTTACATGGACTACTATTAGTTTACGTACATACTCTATATTATTCTTCCAACTGGGAACTACTATTAGTTTACGTACATACTCTATATTATTCTTCCAACTGGGAACTACTATTAGTTTAAGTACATACTCTATAATATTCTTCCAACTGGAAACTACTATTAGTTTAAGTACATACTCTGTATTATTCTTCCAACTGGGAACTACTATTAGTTTAAGTACATACTCTATATTATTCTTCCAACTGGGAACTACTATTAGTTTACGTACATACTCTATATTATTCTTCCAACTGGGAACTACTATTAGTTTAAGTACATACTCTATATTATTCTTCCAATTGGGAACTACTATTAGTTTACGTACATACTCTATATTATTTTTCTCCACAAAACTGCCCCGCTTTCGCTCACTAGGGGACACTGTTGGGCTTGAAAAAGCCACCGTCTTTCGGGCTCCTTGTAGGAGGAGAGCCATACTCTGCCCACTTTAAACAGCTGGATGGCCTCCCAATAACTGTCCCAATGGGACTCCTTCCCCCACCACCCCAACCTTCTCTGAGCTCTCGGGGTCCTTGTGACCTGGCCATTTAGCCTATTGTGCAGCTTAGAGGTGACCCAACCTTCTTTCATTCAGCATGCTGAAGTGGACTCCAGATTAATCACCTATTGGCACACTTGTTCAAGGTTGCAACCCTTCAAAATAACTGAATCGGAACCTGTCTGACACATTTTAATCCCTTTACTTTTCTCTCTGTTTATCACCAAACCTACCCTATTACCGGTCTCATCACAGCATCTAATGAAAGAGTTCATCTCATCAACATCATCTGCCAAATGCGCCAAATCATTAGCATAAAATTAGCGTCGAATTAGATTGGCAGGATCTTGTAAGATCTCTTTAACAAATTACTTCATAAGGAATATTTTTTATTCTATGAATTTGTATTTTTAAAATATAAACAACCTAAGGTCATAAGTTCACCAGGTTGTGAATTACACTTTGAAAAAAGACCACTGAGAACAGATTTCGACAAGTTAAAGCATCAAACGTCTTCAAGAATGTTAATTTTCTATTTTGAAATAAGCATTCTTGAAGACAATTTCATTCAAAAAAGTGGAATATACATATGTACTTAATTTAAAATTTTAATATGACAATAGTACCAAAGTAATATAAAATTTTTACAGAATTAGAAAATATCATTGCATCAATGCATTATAGGCCAGTGTTTGGAGATAAAATTGCATTCACATTTATCAACTTTAATCGGAAAATACAGATTCCAAATCAGCAACACATTTTGGTTACTTTTCTGTTCCTTCTAGTAGATATATCATCCACAATTACAACTTCTAAGGTCAGGTGGCAATGAATCCAGTAATCAATCAATAGTAAATATACAGAGTTACCTATTGAAATGTGGCTCAGTCGGTAGCGCGCCAGGCTCGTAATCTGTAGTTCCCAGGTTCGAGTAACAGCTGTGTCAGCGTTGAGATTTATCTCCGCAAAATTCCCCGCCCTGCCACCGGTTAGTAGGGGACACCGATGGGATTGGAAAGGCCTCCGTCCGTCGGATGGGACGTTAAGACGTGGTCCCGTATGCAGGGGAGCCATATCCTGTGCACGTTAAAGAACACGCTGGATAAATTCGAGGTGGGTTTTGGTAGAGACGGAAGGCTACCATCTGTCTCCCAACAGCTGTTCCAGTGGGTCCCCTCCCCCAACCTTTTCTGAGCCTTCGGGGTCCATGTGACTGGCCATTTAGCCAATGGTGTGCAAAAAAAATGCCGCTCAGAGGTAAAACAACCCAACCCTATTGAAATAGAAGTCGATATCTAGTTTTATGGAAAAAATGAAACTCTCCAGATTAATTCCAACACTGATATGAATCTGAAAAGATATGGGTTCGATTTATCATTTCATCTACAGAAGAATTCAATATTTTAAGTGCAAGACATATATATGAAATCAGTCGGGCCTTGGGGGTCATGAGAATGTTAGTATGGATAATGGAGGCCAAAAATTATTAATTTTATGCATTTTTCAGAAATATTTTAAATCTTCTAAAGCGAAAATGCTACACTGCAATGGAAATCCAGAATTTTAGCCCCCTTTATTTTTTTTTATAGATTCTGACCTGTATGTAATGCTTGTTGCCTTTTGCCTTACGGACCACATATGTCATTTCTCCATCTCTTCAAAAGTAATTAATTACAAGCTACTCCTGAAATTCGACCAACTCCAGAAGTCGATCGTTAGATATTACACCCCTCAATTCCATTTTCCGCCGAGTGATCGATCACTGGAATGGAGATCCAGTTGGCATGGAGCATTTTCGGTCGAGCCGATCGATCACTGGCATGGAGATCTAGTTGGCATGGAGCATTTTCGGCCGAGCCGATCGATCACTGGAATGGAGATCTAGTTGGCATGAAGCATTTTCGGCCGAGTCGATCTATTACTGAAATGGAGATCTAGTTGGCATGGAGAATTTTCGGCCGAGCCGATCGATCACTAGAATGGAGATCTAGTTGACATGGAGCATTTTCGGCCGAGCCGATCGATCACTGGAATGGAGATCTAGTTGGCATGGAGCATTTTCGGCCGAGCCGATTTATCACTGGAATTGAGATCTAGTTGACACGATGATTTTCGGTCGAGCCGATCGATCACTGGAATGGAGATCTAGTTGGCATTGAAGCATTTTCGGCCGAGCCGATCTATTACTGAAATGGAGATCTAGTTGGCATGGAGCATTTTCGGCCCAGCCGATCGATCACTGGAATGGAGATCTAGTTGGCATGGAGCATTTTCGCTCGAGCCGATCGATCACTAGAATGGAGATCTAGTTGGCATGGAGCATTTTCGGCCGATCCGATCGATCACTAGAATGGAGATCTAGTTGACATGGAGCATTTTCGGCCCAGCCGATCGATCACTGGAATGGAGATCTAGTTGGCATGAAGCATTTTCGGCCGAGCCGATCTATTACTGAAATGGAGATCTAGTTGGCATGGAGCATTTTCGGCCGAGCCGATCGATCACTGGAATGGAGATCTAGTTGGCATGGAGCATTTTCGCTCGAGCCGATCGATCACTGGAATGGAGATCTAGTTGGCATGGAGCATTTTCGGCCGAGCCGATCGATCACTGGAATGGAGATCTAGTTGGCATGGAGCATTTTCGGCCGAGCCGATCGATCACTGGAATGGAGATCTAGTTGGCATGGAGCATTTTCGGCCGATCCGATCGATCACTAGAATGGAGATCTAGTTGACATGGAGCATTTTCGGCCGAGCCGATCGATCACTGGAATGGAGATCTAGTTGGCATGGAGCATTTTCGGCCGAGCCGATTTATCACTGGAATGGAGATCTAGTTGACATGATGATTTTCGGTAGAGCCGATCGATCACTGGAATGGAGATCTAGTTGGCATGAAGCATTTTCGGCCGAGCCGATCGATCACTGGAATGGAGATCTAGTTGGCATGAAGCATTTTCGGCCGAGCCGATCTATTACTGAAATGGAGATCTAGTTGGCATGGAGCATTTTCGGTCGAGCCGATCGATCACTGGAATGGAGATCTAGTTGGCATGGAGCATTTTCTGCCGAGCCGATCGATCACTGAAATGGAGATCTAGTTGGCATGGAGCATTTTCGGTCGAGCCGATCGATCAC
Source organism: Ryuthela nishihirai (assembly GCA_038380435.1). NCBI lineage: Eukaryota > Metazoa > Arthropoda > Arachnida > Araneae > Heptathelidae > Ryuthela > Ryuthela nishihirai. Next base: position 87,369,227 of record JAWZYU010000004.1, on the reverse strand, counting down.
TGGAATGGAGATCTAGTTGACATGGAGCATTTTCGGTCGAGCGGATCGATCACTGGAATTGATCTCTATGTTGCGATCTTGTGCAACCACGACAATTCCCGGTTCCGCCTGACAGCACTACCTGGTTAAAGAAAAGCCATGACTATCTAGAGCCGGGGGCAAGGAATACGCCCTATAGGCGCACCTCAACCCCGGCCTCACATGGCAGCAGTCCTATAGAAGGAAAGCTAACCACCGGAAGAAACCTAAATTTAATCTATTCCCCGGTTTGCAAATGTGCAAGGATATAAAGATCCAAGCTCGATCGGCACCCGGGGTGGAGACTCTTAGTAGGACCCAGACTTTTTGGACGGCTCGTGCCTACTAGGCAGGAGGGACCTTTCGACCGAGCCGTCGAACTGACCACCCAAGGTCCCTGAGGTGAGGTCTCCGACGCCGTCACCACCCGACCGGCAATCAAGCCGGCCAGCAGCGTCTTCGACCTCGGTTGGCCTTGGCCATGTCCAACCGGCGCCCAACCCGGTCGGCTAGTTGGCATGGAGCATTTTCGCTCGAGCCGATCGATCACTGGAATGGAGATCTAGTTGGCATGGAGCATTTTCGGCCGAGCCGATCGATCACTGGAATGGAGATCTAGTTGGCATGGAGCATTTTCGGCCGAGCCGATCGATCACTGGAATGGAGATCTAGTTGGCATGGAGCATTTTCGGTCGAGCCGATCGATCAGTGGAATGGAGATCTAGTTGGCATGGAGCATTTTCGGTCGAGCCGATCTATTACTGAAATGGAGATCTATTTGGCATGGAGCATTTTCGGCCGAGCCGATCGATCACTGGAATGGAGATCTAGTTGCCATGGAGCATTTTCGGTCGAGCCGATCGATCAGTGGAATGGAGATCTAGTTGGCATGGAGCATTTTCAGCCGAGCCGATCTATTACTGAAATGGAGATCTATTTGGCATGGAGCATTTTCGGCCGAGCCGATCGACCACTGGAAAGGAGTTCTAGTTGGCATGGAGCATTTTCGGCCGAGCCGATCTAGTTGGCATGGCGGATTTCTAGATCTAGTTCGCATGGAGCATTTTCGGCCTGACCGACCACACGAGCATTAATTGCAACTCAAATTTTTCATGGTTAAATTCGAGGTGGGTGTTGGTAGAGTGGGTAGCATTGCGTTCCCTTCCTCTCAAACCGTCTCTGAGTCTTTGGGGTGCTTGTGACCTGGCCATTTAGTCCATCGTGTGCAAAAATAGTGTCGCTCGCAGGTAAAACAGCCAAGCCTACAGGAATGCCCCTGAATCTTTAAGGACATGTACTTGAGGTTGTTTTCTCCCATTAAAAGAATGAGGAGCAAATATTTTCACATGGCCATTCAGTCAATACAAATTATGAGATTTTTTAAAATATTGCTTCTTGTATCGTACATAGTAATATAAAAAAAAACTCTTTATTTAAAAGTGTAATTTCATGTTTTTTATGTCGTGCTAAAACGTAAAACATAAGAAGTCAATTTCCTATAGTTTTCTAGATCAAAGAACTTTGCCAGCTCTCTGTATTTAAGAATCATGATTTACAAGCACTGAATACAGATTACATGTTCATCAGTTCTATAAAATTACCCGAGTCAGGAGGGGCGGGGGTGGCTCAGTCGATAGCGCGCCAGGCTCGTAATCCGTAGTTCCCAGGTTCGAGTCCCAGCTGGGTCAGCATTGAGATTTATCTCCGCAAAATCCCTCCCCCCTGCCCACGGTCAGTAGGTGACACCGATGGGCTTGGAAAGGCCGCCGTCCGTCGTATGGGACGTTAAGCCGTGGCCCCGTGTGCGGGAGAACCATACCCTGTGCATGTTAAAGAACACGCTGGATGGCCTTGACGGGAGGCTATCATCTGTCTCCCAACAGCTGTTCCAGTGGGTCCCCTCCCCCAACCTTCTCTGAGCCTTCGGGGTCCTTGTGACCTGGCCATTTAGCCCATGGTGTGCAAAAAAGTGCCGCTCAGAGGTAAAACAACCCACAACCCGAGTCAGGAAATGCCTTGAACAAGCAAAGGTTAGAAACCTTAAGAGGAAATGGCTTTCAGCACTATAGCGAGACTCACTCAATCGTTAAAGTAATTAGATGGTCTGGTGGAGGGAAACAAGAAGAGGTGCTGAATATTTTTTTCTTTTTTTGAGGAAGAGCTTTTATCTACATAATCATTCATTCGTGTTGCAACCATTTTTTACCACGTCATAAAAAACGTGAAATTACACTTTTAGAGTTACAGGACTGATTGATATATCTTTCAACAGCTTTAAAAAAATAATTGAATGATCCTATTTATAGCAGAGCTGCATCTTCAGAGATGGGTTAAATTATCTTTGAGGCTCGTAATCTGCATTTCCCCAGGTTCGAGTTCTGCCTGGGCCCAGGGTTGAGATTTATCTCCGCAAAACCCGTGCCCTGCCCTCGGTCAATAGGGAACACCGATGGGCTTGGAAAGGCAGCCGTCCGTCGGATGAGATGCTAAGTTGTGGTCCGTGTGTAGAAGAGCCATACCCTGTGCAGGTTAAGGAACACGCTATATGGCCTTGATGAGAGGCTTCAGTCTCCTAACAGTTGTCGCTTCCCTCAATTTCTCTGAACCCTTGGGGTCCTAGTGACCTAAATATTTAGTTCATTGTGTGCAAAAGAGCGCCGTTCAGAGGTAAACCAACCCAATCCATTACCTCTGATTGGTATTTTTTGTTTTTTTCCCATCAAGTCTATCCAGTGTGTTCTTTAACGAAATTAATTAATTAACTCTTTAATGCATTACTTTCCTGCACATGAAACCACGACTTAAAATTCCATCCGAAGGACGGTGATCTTTTCAAGTTCAATGGTGCCTCTTTTCTCACAAAATAGGGACTTAGTGGGGAAAATTCTCATCGTAATCCCAGCTGGGGCTCTAATCTGGAAACATCAAATAAGGAGCCTGATGCGCTATCGACTAAGCTAACTCTCTCCTCGCATAGCCCTCAGAAAGAACAGTCATAAGTTTATTAATAAAAATACTTCGAGGCTGTGAGAAAATAAGTTTGGGAATGAAAGAAAACTCTTACATCGTATAGATCTTAATCTGTGCGACATGACTGATATTCTGGGATGCTGAAAGCGCTTAGGGATGAGCTTGAAGGGAATTTTGTATGTACAGTGCTCAAGTGTTAGCACCTCTATTGACTGAAGAAGGAAAACAGAGAGGCTTTAAATGGGGCACTATGGAGGGGGAGGGGAAAGAGATGCTGTGGATTAATCTTCGACGCATCATCTAAAGGTGCAGCATCTGGATAGGAGGAAAAGAAAGATGAGCAACTTGCTTAAAGTACTGGGCTGTGGAGATTCGTCTTAACCACGAAAGGGAACGAGGGGAAAAAATCGAGCTTTTTTAGGGGAAGGCCAAAAGGAGAACTCTCTACAAATCAAGAAGTGGGTAAGTCAGTGGGATTATTAGTCTATTCCGTTAGAAGAAAACTAGAAAATCCCGAAAAGACTTCAAAGGAGGAAGAATAAAGAATCTCGGTTTTATAGGTGGGTATCAGTTGTTGATCCTTGGGCTTATGGAGAGCGCTCAGAGAGAAATGGAGCAGGTGGCTTTTCTTGAAAGGAAAGGCATGGCTTTGCCATTAAAAAGAAAGATTTAGGTTGGATTTTTTTCCTGTTTTTTATCATCGTAAAACTCGAAAAAAAAAATACACCAGGTTGGTTAATCTGGATAAATTAAAAACGATTTTCTTGTGAATAAAAAAATTGGATTTTTCATGGTTTTAATTTTTCTGGAGTATATCCTCACAGACCTTCTACTCTGGCATATAAACTGACAGGCTCCTGTCAGACCTCTGTTTGCCCCTGCTTTTTTCTTCTGTATGCCCCTGCTTGAGGGGTATTTATTTATTTATAAGGGAAAAAAAAGGTACAGTTTTAGACACGTTTTTGATATTGCATGGATTTAAGAATTGTAGGCAAAGCTCTATACAAACATAATATGTACGAGAAATTTTTGAAAATAAATATTGCGATTGTTAAAAAGCAACTGGTTTTATTTAGATTGTCTCTAAGATAACTGATGAAGGAAGTTCCAAAATTTTTGACTGTCAGTTTTTATTCGAGAGTTAGCAAGTTTTTGGTATTTGGTATAATTTCTTCTAGTTAAACTCTCAGTTCTGTTTGCATAATATTAAAATATGACATAAATCAAATCATTTAAATACATATATCATAAATCAGGGGTTCTTAACGTATTTCAGGTCCCGTACCCCTTGCCGAAATGTATGAAAGCCTCGGACCCCGATCAATTCCTCCTCGTGCCTCCATTTACAGGTGCCCCTGTTCGGTTTATTTTTGAGAATACATTAAACGAGAAAAAAATGCGATATCCGAATATTCCTCTCACTCCCTGGATTTTCTTTCTTCACCCCAGGTTAGAAACTCTTCTAATAAATGATATTTTCTTCAACTCGTCCCAAAACTGCACAATTTATGAATAAAATCGATATGTCGAGACTTTAGAACACCTCTACCTCGTGAACACAAAAGAAATGCAGGATTTTAATTCGTTCTTTTTTTCCCTATCTGATAATTCGTCGCTGTCAATTGGTTGAACTTCATTTGACCAGTAAAACAATCAACCTCAATATTTACACTAGAGCAGTGGTTCCCATTTGGTGGTTCGCCAAGTGATTCGCGCTAAATAATCTGTATCCAACACGTAGATATTTGAGGAAATAATGTGTAATATATTTTGTAGAGAAAACAGCTCTCTACTTCGTAGATATAGGGTTGGATTACTTTACCTCTGAGTGGTAATTTTTTCCCATAATTGGCTAAAATGGTCAGGTCACAAGGGCCCCAAGGGCTCAGAGAAGGTTGAAGGAAGGGGACTCACTGGACAGCTTTTACGTAGGAGATAGATGATAGCCTTCTGTTAAGTCCATCCAGCTTGTTCTTCAGGTTGTTTTACATCTGAGCGGCACTTTTTTGCACACAATGGGCTAAATGGCCAGGTCACATGGACCCCGAAGGCTCAGAGAAGGTTGGGGGAGGGGACCCACTGGAACAGCTGTTGGGAGACAGATGGTAGCCTCCCGTCAAGGCCATCCAGGGTGTTCTTTAACGTGCACAGGGTATGGCTTTCCCGTACACGGGGCCACGGCTTAACGTCCCATCCGACGGACGGCGGCCTTTCCAAGCCCATCGGTGTCCCCTACTGACCGTGGGCAGGGCGGGGAATTTTGCGGAGATAAATCTCAACGCTGACCCAGCTGGGACTCGAACCTAGGAACTACAGATTACGAGCTTGTCGCGCTATCGACTGAGCCACCCCCACCCCATTGTTCTTTAGCGTGAACAGGGTGTAGCTCTCTCTTTTACATGAGATCTCAGCTTAACGTCCTATCCGACGGACAGCGACCTTCTCAAGCTCATCGGTGTTCCCTTTCTGACCGAGGGCAGGCGGGATTTTTACAGATATAAATCTCAACGCCTCAGCTGGGGCTCGAACCTCAGAACTGCAGATTACGAGCCTGGCGAGCTACTGACTGAGGCAACCTCCACCCCTCGGCAGTCATGTGTCCAGAATTTGTTTCGAGTGGGGGAGATCAGAAAATAAGACTTGAGTAGAATTTTGAAATTACTAATATACTCCACCGGACAGGAAATGTTAAAAATGATATTCTTCAAAAAATAATATTTAATACTTGTTTGATAAAAGGATTTTTTTTTAAGCCGTCCCATGGCCAAGTGGTTAGCGCGCTTGGCTACTGATATAAGGGACCTGAGTTCGAGCCCTGGGTAAGGCGTGGATGTATGTGTTGTTTTTCTGCTGAGGTCCTACAATCCTCTCAGACCTTCTACTGTGGCATATAAACTGACAGGCTCCTGTCAGACCTCTGTGGCAAGCAGCTGCTTGAGGGGATTATTTTTTTTTTTATTTCTTAAATCTATATTTTGTGTCGGCCATATACTCGTCACATGGGGTTAAAAAAAAATTATAGAAAGGCACTTGATTTGGATTTCAAAGCAGGCAGACAATTTCGAGAGTTCGTACCAGACGACGGGACTTCGAGGTGGGGGGGAGGGTCAGGAATCCCTTGGACTCCAGCTAAATTACAGGTTACAGCTAAATTTTTAACATTTTCAAAAGTTGTTCAATAAAAGGATTTGTATACTTTTCTGTTATTGCGCACTCAACTATTGATTTTTTTTTAAGATTGTACATATATATGTTGTCACTACTTTATTCCTGTGTTAATTTTTACAATAACCTGGATGAGAATATGCTCTTGGGTTATTTACATTGTAATAGTGTATATTTATATCAAAAATAAATATTATTATTATATATATCTATCTTTACAGATACTGGTGATGTGCGGCATGAGATTAACAGACGAATAGGGATTGCTGCTGGGAATCTTAAGAATCTATGGAGAGTGTGGAGAAATAGGCGTATACACCTAAAGACTAAGATTAAACTGTATGATAGTTTGGTTCTTTCTAGGGTTAGTTATGGTAGTGAAACTTGGACCCTTGCAAGCAAGATAACAGAAAACTTGATGCTTTTGACTCCAGATGCTTAGGCAGCATCTTGAGCATTAGGTGGTTCAATTTTGTAACTAATGATGAGGTTAGGCAAAGGAGTCGGAACCTCCTTTAAGCAGCATATTGTGCAGAGAGAGACTCCGTTGGTTTGGCCTTGTTGCCCATATGGATAATTATAAATTTGCAAATAGGATTATGAACAGTGTGCCTAAAGGCCTCAGAAAGAGGGGGAGACCTAGGATGCGGTGGGCAGACATGTCAAACAAGACCTTATTAGAATTGCTCTATAGTGGCAGGATGCAGCAGATGTAGCTGAGGACAGATATGCTTGGAGAACTAAATTGCACGGTCTGGTTGCACCTCCGTAGCCCATGGCTGCTTGAGGTTGATGATGATGAATCTTGGGAAACAAGTGTTCAGAAATAGTAACCATTTGTAGTGCGTTTTATCACATTAAAATCGACAACGACAAATTAAAATAGAAACTCACTAAACGTCAAAATGCACTTTTAGTGCATATCTAAATATCTCCTTTAATTTTAACTCAAATTGCATAAGATTAAATAACTGCTTATTATAAAACGAACTGTAGATTACAGCAATTTTAACGTTGTTCGACATTATTTACTCATAAACGTCTTAATTAAATCTAACCATTAAAAAAATCCAATACATCTTTTCCCTATCTCGGGGGAGATGGAGAGTCCCGGGATTTTTTACCCCAAAACGACCTCGTTTTCCAATTTTCTTGAAGTCACTTCATATTGTATACAAAACAGAAGGGATGCAACAAAAAGTCGTAAAAATCACCAGAACACATAACAAAAAAAAAAATCTGCCAGAAATAATCTTCTTAGGAATAATTTACTACCGTTAAAGCCTGGCATAATAGAAAAGAAAAAAAAGGCGGAAACATTTTAACCGTTAATGCCACCAGAGGCAATCCTAAAGAAGCAACAAAACCGAAAAAAAACGACTCAACTCTGAACGGGTGGAACCAAAATAACTTTAATTACACCTTCAGCACAATGCGGTAGCATTTCATTAATTCCTCGTTTCCCAGTTGGACACCTAAAGACCTCCTGGATGTTGCCGCTGGGCGGCGCTGCCTGCCAACTCTCCCTCTCGGTAATGAAAGACTGTCCCAGTCGGCCTTCCACATAAATCTATCTTTACGCGCAGAAACGCCGCTCTATGTTGGGCCGTTTTCACTTCTAATTCATTACTTAATAAGCCAGCCTTCCTAATTTTGCAAATTACGTTTAGAAATAATTTAATAGGTTAGGCGGTATAAAGCCCTGAAGCGTGGAAAAGCTTGAAGAATGAAGAGAGAGCAGAACCACACACAGTCATTCACCCACATAGACTCGAGGGAACTTGATGCTAGAGGAAGAGACAAAAAGGATGGGGGGGGATCAAAATTGTACAAAGTGAAGGAAGGGGGGAGCGGACGTTAATTAATTCATCAGAGGTAGGAAGAGGAGAGGGCCCGACTCATCGTCACTTCCTCGTGCCGCCCTCCTCTGACCATCCGTTCTGTGCCGCCAGTTTAAGTGACGGCGATAAAAGAGGTCCTTCATTTGGCTTTCGGATGGAGGACAAAACAGTTACTCAGTGATAAATTAAGCTTCGCGCTTTTATGAAGAATTTTTTATAACTTTATAAAAATGTATGCATATTTTTTTTATCTTTTAGTTGCAATTCACGAGGTAGTTAGCAGTCGCCTCGTTAACGTCACTTTTGTTATAGCCAACCTTTTTTTTCGTTAGGCTATTTTGGGATGTTTTGCTTCTGCGCGGCACTATTTGCTCACAATTGGCTAAGTACCCAGGTAATAAGCAGCCAAAAAGGCTAAGAACTTCGTGTTCGGGAAGGCTATCCACAAGAGAACTCTCATCAAGGCGTGTTCTTTAACGTGGTTAGGATATGGCTCTCGTATACGCATGGGGGCGGGGGGGAGCTCAGTCGGTAGCACGCCAGGCTCGTAATCTGCAGTTCCCAGGTTCGAGTCCCAGCTGGGTCAGCGTTGAGATTTATCTCCGCAAAATTCCCCGCCCTGCCCACGGTCAGTAGGGGACACCGATGGGCTTGGAAAGGCCACCGTCCGTCGGATGGGACGTTAAGCCGTGGCCCCGTGTGCGGGAGAGTCATACCCTGTGCACGTTAAAGAACACGCTGGATGGCCTTGACGGGAGGCTACCACCTGTCTCCCAACAGCTGTTCCAGTGGGTCCCCTCCCCCAACCTTCTCTGAGCCTTCGGGGTCTTTGTGATCTGGCCATTTAGCCCATGGTGTGCAAAAAAGTGCCGCTCAGAGGTAAAGCAACCCAACCCAACGTACACGCATGTCGCGGTTTAATGTTGCATCCGATGGATGTCGGCCTTTCTAAACCCAGCTGTGCCCTCTTTTCCACAGAGGATAGAGAAGGCATTAGCAGGTTTTAATGCAAGAACAGTGGGGAATAGAACTTTTGAATATCAAGTTAGTCACCGCGTTAACAACCAATTTGTTTGTTATTGAGAAAAGTAACTTTGTAGGTTTCAAACCACCGAAAAAACACAAACAATGGTTTTCGGTGGTGAGGGCACGAAAGTTAGTATCTGTTTGATGGAAAGAAAAAGTTCCGATGAATAAAGGGAAAGTATTTTTCATCCGCTTAGGATAAAGTATTTAACAGCCTAGAATAATAAATGAATTAAAAGCAAATTAATGCAACTGAAATTCATATCTGAAATTTTTGATATCCGCCCTGTCAGCACCGGGTGTTTGACTTAACAAGTTTTATATTAATTAAAACTTGTTATTAAATAAAAACTTTTATATAAAATATTAACAAGTTTTAATAGTAATCCAATCTTTAACATTTCAAAGAGAAAAGAAATATAAGAAATGCCAAAATTTATATCAGAAGAGATGACAATTCACAAACAATTAGAATTAGGAAACAAACTGATCTGGAAAAGCTCTCGAACTATACAAATTGCTAACCATTTAGTAATGACTAGCTATTAGGCTGTTTATTTGTTAATTTCTATTTTACAATTATGAATGTAAGGAATAGTATGTATACGAGAGTGATATGCTTGATGTCGATTTACATAGTGAAGAGAGGGATAATAATGTAATTTATGATAATATACTTGAATAATATAAATATAAATTTAAATAATATAACATAAAATTCTTGAGAAAACATTTGCAAAATTGAAAAAAATTAAACGTGAAAATGTTTTTGATACTTTTGTGTTTTTGATGTTTTTGATACTTACCCCAAAGTGCTACTTTTGGGGTAAGGGTTGAAAAGTAATTTCTGCAAATATAAGAAGTTTGAGAAGAAATTTTGGCCATTTTTTAATTTTCTTAAATTTATCTAGGGTTAAGGCTGTTCGTGTTGTTTTTCTGCTGAGGTCCTGCCATCCTCTCAGACCTTCTACTATGGCATATAAACTGACAGGCTCCTGTCAGACCTCTGTGGCAAGCAGCTGCTTGAGGGGGAATTTATTTTTATTTTATTTATGTCTAGGTTACAACCTGATGTGATAATACTTACAGAAATTCAGATAAAAGATGATTAAAGAGAATGTCGTAAATTAAGGGTTATAATTTATACTACATATGTGGACAAGAAAGTATGGCAAGTGACGTAGTTAATGGATAATATTCATGCTAGTGTTCGTTATACGGATTTTAGAATAGCCGGCTTGTTGCAAATTCGAACAAAACTTAATAATTTTTCAGATGGTAAATTATGGGTTTCTACAGATATCACGTATACACAAAAGCAGAATTTATTGATGAATACAGGATAAGATTAGTGATATTTATGACCAATATGCTATTATTATGGGGGATTTGAACTTAGATTTAAAAATGCATGATGCAGTAACTGAAAAATATCTTCGGACTTCAGATGTTAATGACTTTTATGTTGCCACGATGAAATCACTAGAGAGATGACAGGCAGTTGCTTGGATCATTTGTTTGTAGGGAATTTTAACAGCAGGGATTTAACAGCGTACGTTATCATATTTACACATTTCAGATCATTATTTTATTGGTTTATGCATATTGCCAGAAATGACATGGAATACATAAATTTGAAACCTTTTAATAAAAAGAAAACCGATATAAGTAAATTAAAAAATATGTTGAGAGTAAAGGATTGGAATTCAATTATAATTGATCCTGATTATTAATAGCTCTTTTGAGAACTTTATCAGAGAATTAAATATGATGATAGATGAAGCTACTTCTATTGAAACAAATATAAAAGTGAATAAGAAATAAAAACAGTGGATTTTAGATGCAATTTTGGTTTCCATCTAGAACAAAATAGGATGTTTAAATTGCAAAGGTAGAGTAATATCAATGGACTAAATTTATTAGATTATTTATTTGTTTATTTATTATATTATTTATTTGTTTATTTATTAGATTATTTATTTGTTAATTTCTATTTTATAACTATGAGTTGTAAAAATTTGGTCCATTGATATTACTCTCAAATTAATAAATCTCTACTGAACCCTGTGATTCAGAAGAGATTATTAATTTGAGAGTAATAATTGGTTCAGAATTACAAAGAATGTCGTAATACCTTAACTCAAGCTATAAGGGAAGCGAAATCAAACTATTATACCAATAACATATTATTACATCAAAGTAACTTTAAGAAATAATGGTATGACGCTAATGAGTTAAGTGGAAGAATCTAAAAAAAAAAAGAATACAATTGTCCTAAATAAATTGTTAATAATGATCAAGAATATAGTGTAATAGAAAATCCAGTAGCTTTAGCTAATGCTTTCAATGATTATTTTATTGGTATAATACACAAATTAACCCAAACTATTACAAAATCAAATGATGTTGGGTTAGTTCAAGTTAAACAAATATAGAATTCGTTCTTTATCAAAGAAATATATGACAGTGAAGTACATAAGCACTTATAAACAATTCAAATTCTGGAAAATGCTGTAGAACTGATAACATTTCTATATATATTTTAAAAGAAATAAACAAAGAACCCATTTGTTCTCTATTTAATAAGACAGCAGGTTCTTTCCTACTGTCTTAAGGTTGCTACTGTTGTACCAGCTTTTAAGGGGGGGGGGATGAAAAAATTAAAAAATTATAAACCTATTACTATTCTGTCGACTTTTATCAAAATATTTGAAAAAATATTTTGAGATTATTGAATTTTTTAGACAAATAGAAATTTTTTTCAAACAACCAATATGGTTTTCGAAAAAATAGAGGGACTGAAGATGCAACTTTGAAACTAACTCAATTATTTATCTTGGTATTCACGATAATTTTTGGGTTCTGTTTTGATTCTTGATGTAAAAAAAGCATTTAATTCTGTTTCTCATATTGTGTTGCTCAAAAAATTAGCAATGGTTGGAATGAGAGGCCTTATTCTGTCTTAGTTAACTGGTTATTTAACTGAAACACAGCTAACTGTAAAATTAAAAAATACTTTAGTTCATTTGCTAATGTTAATTTTGGGGTCCCACAAGGTTCAGTCCTTAGATCAATATTATTTTAAATATTTTTAATGACCTATGTGATTTATATTTGAATGGGATTAACATTGTATTTGCGGATGATATTGCACTGGTTTACCTTGGCAGCATTGATGATATTGTTATATAAAATAAATGATCAAATAAATGAGCATTAAAAGCAATAAAAAACTGGTTTGTGAAAAATATGCAAATTTTAAAAATTAGCAAATCAAAATATATAAATTTTAGACTAAAAATTAAGTCTACTGATGAACTATACAATAAGTTAATTTATCATGATATAAGCTGTCACAATTGGTTATGCAAGGTATTGACGTTTTAGATATTTTGGAGTATTTATAGATAGTAACCTCACATGGAAATTGCATGTCAAAATGTAGTAAAAAGCTCGAATATCATGATTTCAAGAATATATTTCATTGGAAGTTTCTTAAATTTGTCAATGTTAAAAATAATTTACAATTTTTCGATAAATCCTATTTGGAATATGAATCGAATTTGAAACCTATTCAAAATCTTCAAAATGAGGTTTTGAATAGTCAGGTGCATGACTCAAAAACAGAAACTTATTAACATATATTGTCAAAAATTGGGATGATTCAAATTTAAAAGTTTTATAATAAAAAATACCAGACTTTCAACAGTAGTACATTTAAATGTTGTTACTCCTCCAGAAAAACAGTTTTTTTGTAAGCATTATGTATACCTGGCTCCCAATATATTCAACAGTTTACCTAATAACATAAAGAATGAAAAAAAATATTTATCTTTTTAAAAAATTAATTATGAAATGGATAATCGAGCACAATGTAGAAAATATGTTATAGTGTTTATGCTTTGTATGATTATAGTGTTTAAACAGACATTTGAGTCTTAAGTTAACGGGTTTATTATATGTCAGTAATAAATATGTTGATACTGTTACTTTAAAATATTTTAAGTTTTCTTAATCTAATATCTCCACAAACGAGCTCATGTGGAGATTTGCCTTTTACACTTTCAAAATTGTTTATTTACTTTGAGAAAAAATATGAATTACACTGTGTTGTCATAAGCTTTAAATTACACGTTTCTAATGTAACAAATGTGAGAAAGAAATTTGAATTGAATTGGAATTAAATCCACTAGCTTGTTAGTGGATTATCAATAAAACGTTCTGTGCTTTAGTACTGCACTAAATGCACCCAAAAGTTGACTTATGATTTCTGGAGAAAGTTCGTCAGAATGTAGATCAGAATATTAATTTACCTATTAGCACGCTTGGCTACTGATCTAAGGGACCTGGGTTCGAGCCCCGGATTTAGGCATGGATGTGTATGTCGTTTTTCTGCTGAGGTCCTGCCATCCTCTCAGATCTCCTACTGTGGCATATAAACTGACAGGCTCCTGTCAGGCCTCTGTGGCAAGCAGCTGCTTGAGGGGGTATTTATTCAGCCGTCCCGTGGCCGAGTGGTTAGCATGCTTGGCTACTGATCTACGGGACCTGGGTTCGAGCCCTGGGTAAGGCATGGATGTGTGTGCTGTTTTTCTGCTGAGGTCCCGCCATCCTCACAGACCTTCTACTATGGCGTATTAAACTGACAGGCTTCTGCCAGACCTCTGTGGCAAACAGCTGCTTGAGGAGGTATTTTTTTTATGCTTCCAGGAAGCATAATTTTGAACTTCGCAGTTTCGGCACACTTGCTTTTTTTTTTACGATGCTGGTATTTCAGTTCACGCCCCCCCCCCCCCCTTCATCCCCCCTTCATCCATCCTTGACTGCATACCTATGATAAACGTTCTTCGTGATGAAAGTGAGGATAAGGCAATAAAAAAGCTGTAAAACAAACGATGAACTGAGGGAGAGAAGGAAAGCAAGGGGGTGATCGAAGGTTGGATGACGAAATAATGGGTGGTGAAAAGTGGGATAACAACGTGATGACGTTAAAAGGGATGCAAAAGATGAGATAATGAAGTGACGAAAGTTAAAAGGGGAGAAAAAGATGGGACAATGAAGTGACTGTCATGTCCCTATAATTTATTTTATTATTGTACAGTCGCTCGAAAAAATATCCGAACACTTTGGTTGATCACAGAATTCAGAAAAAATATCTGGCACCGATTTTTGTAGAAATTAGGATCTGGCAACCTTCGTGTCACGTGACACGAAGGTTGGAGGAGGGAACCCACTGGACAGCTGTTAGACGACAAATGATATCCTTCCATCAAAGCCATACAGCGTTTCTTTAACGTACAAAGAGTAAAGGTCTCCGGCACACGCAGTCATAGCTTTAAATCCCATCCGACGGACGGCGGCCTTTTCAAGCCCATCGGCATCTCTTACTGACCGAGAGCAGGGTGGAGAGCTTTGCGGAAATTATTATTTTTTTTCATTGCTATTATATTATTAAAATTTTGTTTTACTGAAATTCCATGAAATTAAAATGTCATGGTTAAAGATTTCAACATCTAATTGTTGCTAGTTTAAATTTGCTTCATTAGTGATTTTTATAAGAAACGCCTTAATTCCCTTCTGCTTTAAAGATTAATAGTGCAAAAAATAAGGATATAAACCACAACGTTTTAGTGATTAAAGATTATTTGAAGTTCCAGCTCTATTGCGACAGAGAAGAGCCACTCCGATTTATGAATCAAAAAACATTTTTTTAAGGATCATCGTCTCCAGATATAGGAAGATAACTCTTGATAGATCGTTACATCCATAATCATAAGTTTTTAGAAAACATATGTACACATGTCTCGAAGGCTCCGTAAATCTTCCTCCCTGCCCTCGAGAAGAAAAAGGAAACCAATGGGCTTGAAAATACTGCAGTCCGTCTGATGGAACTTTAAGCCGTGGCTCCGTGTTCAGGAGAGCCGTACCATGAACTCTCTAGATGGCCTTGACTGGACCATCTACTAACAGCTGTACCAGTAGGGTCTCTTTCTCGCAAACTTCTGAGTCCTCGGAGTCCTTGTGACCTGGCCATTTAGGGGCGGGGGTGGCTCAGTCGGTAGCGCGCCAGACTCGTAATCTGTAGTTCCCAGGTTCGAGTCCCAGCTGGGTCAGCGTTGAGATTTATCTCCGCAAAAATTCCCCGCCCTGCCCACGGTCAGTAGGGGACACCGATGGGCTTGGAAAGGCCGCCGTCCTTCGGATGGAACGTTAAGCCGTGGCCCCGTGTGCGGGAGAGCCATACCCTGTGCACGTTAAAGAACACGCTGGATGGCCTTGACGGGAGGCTACCATCTGTCTCCCAACAGCTGTTCCAGTGGGTCCCCTCCCCCAACCTTCTCTGAGCCTTCGGGGTCCATGTGACCTGGCCATTTAGCCCATGGTGTGCAAAAAAGTGCCGCTCAGAGGAAAAACAACCCAACCCAACCTGGCCATTTAACCCGTTGTTTGCAAAAAAAGGGATCTCTCAGAGGTAAAACAACCCATTTCACGAAGGAAGAACTTTGCATGTAAAACAGTTCAACTGATTTTCATCTGCGATTGCAAAAGGGAATGTAAAATATCTATTATGTCACCCAAGCCAAAAACCGTCAGCAAACTTGTGAGTAGCAGCAAACAAGGTCAAAGCTGATGGAACGCTGCTTTTCGCTATGTGGACACATCCAAAGTGAATTCACTAAAGCGAGCAATCGAGGAAAGGCACTTTCTTCCTAGATGGCTCTCTCCCCCCTTCCCTACTCCCCCATCGTTTACACCCTCCTCCCACTTCGTACGGCTAAAAATGGTCACGAATTGGTAATCCTGATGAACACATTCCCTTCCCCCTCCTCTTCTTCATCTTCCCCCTTTTCCACTTCTGTTTCAGCACCCAGTAGCCAAAGATATGGAGAGAGAAAAAGGGAGAAGAGAAAAGGAAGAAAGAGCACCCCTGCCGCGTGAGGCAAGCGAACGGCATGAATAATGTACGAGCGCGCTGTGTCCGCTACATGGCCATTACACCATCAGTCGCCGAGCTCCTTCGACCGTGGACATGATACCGAAACAGAGCTCTGACGTCAAGCCCGAATGCTCAGCAGCAGGCAACCCCTGCGACGAGTCACGGCGAAGTTAGCCCGACCGCGACGGACGCAAAGTCTCTATCAGCGCCGAGGCAGTCGTGACCGCCAGTGTCCTTCTGTTGTCCTCCCTCGGCACGTAATGGCCACTGGGTACTTCGCTCAGTAGCCATTATAGTCAATGTTAAGGGACTGACCTCACATTGAGTGTCTTATCATATCTTCTTTCGTTGTTAGAATCTAATGGCCGTGGCTCCCATCAAACGAAGACCGAAATCACTGCCAACAGATCCTTTGGAGTCAGCAGGCCAAAGTTATCAGTCAACAGGAGGGTGATCGTCGACTGAAAATAAACTCACTGGAAGTAGTGAACCCGAAGTAATAGATCTGTTATAAACAATTGTAACTGTGCATTCTACAGTAAAAACATTCATGATCTGTTTAAGGCATAGTAAAGCGATAATCTGCATCCAATTACTGCAAGCTATAACTTGTTCATGCCCAATATAGCAAATGATCTTTAATCGTTAAAATGCTCAATGGATAATAAGGATCTGTCAGGGTTGGGTTGTTTTACCTCTGAGCGGCACTTTTTTGCACACCATGGGTAAATGGCCAGGTCACATGGACCCCGAAGGCTCAGAGAAGGTTTGGGGAGGGAACCCACTGGAACAGCTGTTGGGAGATAGATGGTAGCCTCCCGTCAAGGCCATCCAGCGTGTTCTTTAACGTGCACAGGGTATGGCTCTCCCGAACACGGGGCCACGGCTTAACGTCCCATCCGACGGACGGCGGCCTTTCCAAGCCCATCGGTGTCCCCTACTGACTGTGGGCAGGGGGGGGGAATTTTTGCAGAGACCGAAGGCTCAGAGAAGGTTGGGAGAGGGGACCCACTGGAACAGCTGTTAGGAGACAGATGGTAGCCTCCCGTCAAGGCAATCCAGCATGTCTTTAACGTGCAGAGGGTATGGCTCTCCCGCACACGGGGTCACGGCTTAACGTCCCATCCGACGGACGGCGGCCTTTCCAAGCCCATCGGTGTCCCCTACTGACCGTGGGCAGGGCGGGGAATTTTTGCGGAGGATCTGTCAGGAGTAAACTGTAATCGAAAGAAGCAGGGCCAATGATTCTATAGAGCAGCCCGATTCAAACGGTCATATAGGACCAAAAATAAAGAAATTTGTTGGTCTGCAGAGAATGCATGAAATTTAACAAGGAAAACATGAAATGCTTTTGTTTTTGCAAAAGAAATATGACAGCAAAAATCAACTGATTAAAATCTGAAACCTCTCACATAAATGTAATTGTGCTTATATTTGTCTTCAAACTACGAACTTTTTTTTGCCCCATTTCGGACCAGAAAAAAAGTGAAGATTAAAAAAATAATGAAAAATCTTGGACTTTTTGGTCAGATTTTTAACCTTAGGCTCGCAGGCTACTTGACTAGACTACTGTACTAGAAAACTGGAGATTGGATTGTTTTACCTCTGAGCGGCACTTTTTTGCACACCATGGGCTAAATGGCCAGGTCACATGGACCCCGAAGGCTCAGAGAAGGTTGGGGGAGGGGACCCACTGGAACAGCTGTTGGGAGACAGATGGTAGCCTCCCGTCAAGGCCATCCAGCGTGTTCTTTAACGTGCACAGGGTATGGCTCTCCCGCACACGGGGGCCACGGCTTAACGTTCCATCCGACGGACGGCGGCCTTTCCAAGCCCATCGGTGTCCCCTACTGACCGTGGGCAGGGAGGGGAATTTTGCGGAGATAAATCTCAACGCTGACCCAGCTGGGACTCGAACCTGGGAACTACAGATTACGAGCCTGGCGCGCTACTCACTGAGCCACCCCCGCCCCGAAAACTGGAGATATCGTGGTTGTTTGTTAAGAGCTCTCAAACGGTTGTCTCGAAGATCCTGCTTTTAATTTCTTGCACTTTTGAACAAATCTCAAATTTGAAGGTCTACTAGATCGAACAATTTGGAAAAATGTGACTCCTATGATATAGTTGGGCTACTGACGCTTTTTAGTTCAAAATTCAACTACGAAAAAGTTTCAATAATTATCATCATAAACAAGCGCCAAAACCGGTTGGCAGAAGACAGTTCGAAAGCACTGATTCAATTCAAATGTTCTAAATACGGTCCAAATTTGATTAAGTTTGTCGAGAAAACTCAAACTCAAAAGTCACCCTGATGAAAAAAATTATTAAAAAATTTGCTATTCAATAGTTTTATTGTATACACCTGAATATACCTACCTTAAAGTTGTACAGTCGCTCAAAAAAAATATCCGAACACTAGGGTTGATTACAGAATTCAAAAAAATATCTGGCAACGATTTTTTTAAAAATTAGTGATCTGGCAATCTTCGTGTCACGTGACACGAAGGTTGCCAGATCACTAATTTCTAAAAAAATTATTGCCAGATATTTTTTCTGAATTCTGTAATCAACCATAGTGTTCGGATATTTTTTATTTTGATACTATATCGTGTGGGCTCACTCACGGAAATATTGAGCGTGTGCAGTTACCGTTCACAGCAAACTGGAGCGTGTGCAGTAACTGCACACGCTCCAGTTTGCTGTGAACGGTAACTGGAGCGTGTACAGTTGCTGTACACGCTCCAGATATTT
The DNA here is from genome assembly GCA_038380435.1 of Ryuthela nishihirai. Classification (NCBI taxonomy): domain Eukaryota; kingdom Metazoa; phylum Arthropoda; class Arachnida; order Araneae; family Heptathelidae; genus Ryuthela; species Ryuthela nishihirai. The sequence continues at coordinate 87,350,519 of JAWZYU010000004.1, read as the reverse complement.
TTCCTGAATTCTGTAATCACGTGACACGAAGGTTGCCAGATCACTAATTTCTAAAAAAATCGTTGCCAGATATTTTTTTAAATTCTGTAATCAACCATAGTATTTGGATATTTTTTTGAGCGACTGTAGGTTATGGTTTTATTTTTATCGGTAGAATAATCTGCAGTTTCTTTTTTCCCTGTTATGGCTCTTGATCCAATAAAGAATATAATTTGTGGCTCTCAAAATTTGTTGCTTAACTTTTTTTGTTTTGGCTCTTGACCCAAAAAAAGGTTTTTCGATCCCTGATATAGTGAGCAGCATACTATAAAAGTTGTTTTCTTATGAATTCGTAAACTAGTTGAGGCATTTGAAAGTGGTTTTCTGTATAATACACAAAACTGCACCATTTTGTATTTATTGCATACGCTTACAAAATTGAGTAATCTTTATGGAATTTTTCAGCATATTAAAAATTATTCTCTGAAACGTATTCATCTATGTCTAACACATACGTTTAATATGTATCCTTATTTTTTCACGGTATTATTTTTCTCTTAAGCCTAACAGTTGTTTCGATTTGCCAACAATTTTGCTGAATATCGCCAATGGACTAGTTGAAAAAGTAATCTAGTTAATCCACAGACCTTAGTCTTACAATATTTTCATTATTAAATCAAATTGTAGAAACATTATTTTTCCGTAATTAAATTGCTATGATCTACAGCATGGATTTAGGAATCCTTTTCAATAAGAGTTGCACACATACATGTAGTTTATAGGTAGAAATATAGGCAATTTATTATTGGAAAGATGAACCCAGGATTTATTTATGCATACTTCATTTCTTTTTCACAAGGGCGTTATTTTACCACAAGGAGACACTATTTTAAATAATATTTTAGTATCGGACAAAGAGAGCAAAAAATATGTATTTTAAATCCTCGGATTGAGTTGTTTTACCTCTGAGAAGCACTTTTTTGTGCACAATGGGCTAAATGGGCAGGTCGCAAGGACCCCGAATGCTCAGAGAAGGATGGGGGAGGGGACCCACTTGACAGCTGTTAGGAGACAGATGATAGTGTTCCGTCAAGGCCATCCAGCATGCCTTGCATATGGGGACATGATTTAACGTCCCACCCGATGGACGGCGGCCTTTCTAAGCCCTTCGGTGTTACTTCGGTTGTCAATGTAGCATGTATATATTTATTGAGAGAAATCTGAATTCTGGCACAGTTGGGACTCGAACCTAGCAACTTCAGATTACCAGCCGTGCTGATGATGAGCCCAAATTGGGCTCTCTCATCAGTTAGGCCTAGCCTAATATCAGAGTATGTGAACAGTCTAGAAGCAACTTCCACTAGCATAGCGGATTCTCAAAGATCGTAATGTCAACGACCTATCCATAACCTGTCAATCCCTCTATGATCTCGAAAGGTCAACTGCGCAGTCTCACAGTCTCTCCAGTTGTCAACCACGCTACAACACGTAGCTTATTAGTTTCTCCTTTGTGTAGCTACGTTAACCCACCACCTGTCCTCTGTAAGAAAAGCGACACCGATGGGGCTTGGAAAGACCCCCATCCACCGGATGGGACGTTAAGCCATAGCCCCGTGTGCAGGACAGCCATATCCCTTGCATGTTTGGTTTGGCTTTTTTACTTCTGAGCGGCAATTTTTTGCACCTTGAGGTATTTGCTAAATGGTCCACAAATACCTCAAGGTTCAGAGAAGGTTGGGGGAAGGGGTTGGGTTGGGTTGTGTACCTCTGAGCGGCACTTTTTTGCACACCATGGGCTAAATGGCCAGGTCACATGGACCCCGAAGGCTCAGAGAAGGTTAGGGGAGGGGACCCACTGGAACAGCTGTTGGAAGACAGATGGTAGCCTCCCGTCAAGGCCATCCAGCGTGTTCTTTAACGTGCACAGGGTATGGCTCTCCCGCACACGGGGCCACGGCTTAACGTCCCATCCGACGGACGGCGGCCTTTCCAAGCCCATCGGTGTCCCCTACTGACCGTGGGCAGGGAGGGGAATTTTGCGGAGATAAATCTCAAAGCTGACCCAGCTGGGACTCGAACCTGGGAACTACAGATTACGAGCCTGGCGCGCTACCGACTGAGTCACCCCCGCCCTTTGAGGGAAGAGGACCCACTGGACAGTTGTTGGGGGACGGATGGTGGCCTCCAGTGAAGGCCATCCAGTGTGTTCTTAACCTGCACAGGGAGCCATAGCTTAAAGTTCCATCCGACGGACGGTGGATGGTCTTTCCAAGCCCCTCCGCCGTCACAGTAACGTGCACAGACTTCGCAAAACTCCCAACCGCAGGTTCGGTAATTTTACGAAGCTTGTGCACGTTAAAGAACACGCTGGATGGCCTTGACGTCAGGCTTCCATCTGTTTCCTAACAGCTGTTCAGTGGGTTTTTCCCCAACCTTCTCTGAGCCCTTGGGGTCCTTGTGACCTGGCCATTTAGCCCAGTGAATACTGAAAAGGCAGGAGGAAATCAATGCACAACACTTGTGTAAGAACACTTTGTGTAGAATACTCAAAAAAGATTAATGGAAAATTAATATTTTTGTAGGTTCTTGCTATATTCCAAAAACTAATAAAACTAATGAATGCTCTTCCAGAGAAATAAATTTGTTTTCCGACGTCAGAAAACAACTCGTGAGCATCTTTTCACGCACGGTTGGGTTGTTTTACCTCTGAGCGGCACTTTTTTGCACACCATGGGCTAAATGGCCAGGTCACATGGACCCCGAAGGCTCAGAGAAGGTTGGGGAAGGGGACCCACTGGAACAGCTGTTGGGAGACAGATGGTAGCCTCCCGTCAAGGCCATCCAGCGTGTTCTTTAACGTGCACAGGGTATGTCTCTCCCGCACACGGGGCCACGGCTTAACATCCCATCCGACGGACGGCGGCCTTTCCAAGCCCAGCGGTGTCCCCTACTGACCGTGGGCAGGGCGGGGAATTTTGCGGAGATAAATCTCAACGCTGACCCAGCTGGGACTCGAACCTGGGAACTACAGATTACGAGCCTGGCGCGCTACCGACTGAGCCACCCCCACCCCTTTCACGCAGGGAAAAAAAGCTCAAAATGCAAGAGTGTCAAAGCAGGGTTAAATGAATAATATCGATCTTATCCTAAACATATTAAAGTCGAGCAACATTTGTTAGGAAAACAACTCGGGCATTTCGTCTACCAACCCCAGTAGAGATTCGATGTCTCACGTTTGCCGTTAAAACAGTTGAAACGAAACATTCATCAGAAAGAAGTCATCCGAAAGTTCCCTCTTGCCCCCTCTAAAAAAAACAACGAGAGCACATAGAAAAAAGAAAATCGGGGATTCCAGAGTGGTTGGTGTGAGTGTATTTGGCACTTGGCCAAACACCATCCCAGCACACGCAAAGGAAACACGAAAAGCACCGATCGAACGTCGTGCCAGCTTATGTAATAGACGGGGCGTAATTGACAGAAATGTCAAACTTGGAAGGCTATCTGCGAAGCCACTAAATAACAGATTACATCTTTCTATTAAGCACATCTTTGTATAAGGCGAAACAGAAAAGAACTAGAAGCTAATCTTAAAAGCAGGACAAAGAGATGCCTCGTTACATGAACACGAAGCTTCGTACAATTTGACGCGTTTTTGAGTCTACTGGAAGTCAATTTAGTGAATTTCATTTACTTAAAAAAAACGCTAATTATGATGATGCAGCAATGGAGAAGTCATATCTCAGTTGCCTGTAAGAGTTTTTTTTTTTAATTATTATCAATAAATTAGTTGAAACACATCAAAAATGGAAATTAACGTTTATAGTTTTGTAATGGTTCAACTATTTCTTCCTTTCAGTTCGAGTGCTGGAGGATATAGGAAAAATGCTTTTAAAATGTTGAAGTGAAATGAGAAAAGTTAAGATTTACGAAGTGAAATAAACTATCATCTCATTCAATACCTATTTCTATCATCAATCCCATAAGCGTATTTTTAGCTAGTTTCCAAAAAACGAGCTAAAGTGGGGTGGGGTGGCTCTGTCGGTAGCGCGCCAGGCTCGTAATCTGTAGTTCCCAGGTTCGAGTCCCAGCTGGGTCAGCGTTGAGATTTATCTCCGCAAAATTCCCCGCCCTGCCTAATGTCAGTAAGGGACACCGATGGGCTTGGAAAGGCCGCCGTCCGTCGGATGGGACGTTAAGCCGTGGCCCCGTGTGCGGGAGAGCCATACCCTGTGCACGTTAAAGAACACGCTGGATGGCCTTGACGGGAGGCTACCATTTGTCTCCCAACAGCTGTTCCAGTGGGTCCCCTCCACCAATCTTCTCTGAGCCTTCGGGGTCCATGTGACCTGGCCATTTAGCCCATGGTGTGCAAAAAAGCGCCGCTCAGAGGTAAAACACCCAACCCAACGAGCTAAAGTTTTCCCTTTTTTCTGTCTCTCCGTTTGTGAACATTCAATTTTTTTGTTGAGATAAAAATTATTTTTGGATTTTGTGGGTATTATTGAAATACTATGACCTTCCCTTTCCGAATCTTCCAATAACTTTCATAGCGCCCCCTAATGGTGCAAAAATGTGGCAAATACTATATATATATACAACCAATATTGTATTGTATATATACGGTTGCTGCAATATGCATAAAAATTGCCATACTGTAAGCCACGTCTGTAAAATAAGAGTTTTTAATCAATAATATTACTACCCCACAAACGAGTATACTCGCGTGGGTATATACTAAATCGTAATCACATAGAGTGCATTGTACATTATATTCCTCTAAATATATTGTTAAAATGAAATGCAAAAGTATTGCAATGGTTCCTGTAAGCAAATTGCAAATGTGAAATGTAAAAATATCGCAATGCACTGTACTTGAAAAAAAATGTGAATTGCAATTGTAATTTAGTTTTAAAACTTCAGAAAGCGTGAAAAATATTGATAATGATAAACCTCTTTCCGCTGCACCCTTGATGTTTCCAGGTTCGAGTCCCAACTCTGCCAGAATTGAGAATTCTCTTCGCTAACCCGGCCCTGCTCTCGCTGAGAAAGGGGACCCGATGGGCAAGGAAAGGCAGTCGTCCGTCAAATGGAACGTTAAGCTGTTACCCCGCGCAGGACAGCCATACCTTGTGAACGCTGAATGACTGAAATGTGAGGTTTCCATCTGTCCCCTTCCCCAACCTTCTCTAAGTCTTTGGGGTCCTTGTGACTTGATCATTTAGCCCAATGGAGGCAAAAATTCCACTCAGAGGTAAACCAGCCCACACCTTTAATCAGCTGAAGCATTGCAAGTATGTGACGAGTGTCAAACATCCAAAGTGTAAGCAATAATTCACTCCACACTCCGCAACATCCTATCTAGCCATCACCGTTATGCTTGGAGAGCTATGGATGCTGATAAATCTTGACAAACTTGGTGGACTCTCTGTGAAATCAAAAGTCCAACTCAGACAGAGACATTTTTGCAGCGATAAGACGTCATTGATGCTGCCGGTGCATTCCAACCAATCGCAGAACGAACAACTACGAGTCGGAACACTATTTCTAATCGAGATAGAGATTTGGAGATCTTCATCTTCCCTTCCATCAGAAAACGCATCTTTCAGCGAATGAAGCATTGAAACGCTTTGTTGAGATAATTTTAATTATTTTTACGAGAACCATTAGAGAGAGGAGTCTTCCATCTCTCGAGCAACATGTTAATGGGAGAAGCCAAGCAAGAGTGGAAGAGATGCAGCCCGTTCTGCTTCATTAGCAAAATGCTGAGAGAAGACTTTTCTTCCAGAAAACGAGAAGGAAATGCTAATTACACGGAGCTAATAAATTAGCGAGAAACGGAAGAGCTTCGTAAAAATGGTGTCTCATGGCCACAGTGTAAATTGTTCCGCTCTGATTAGGGAAGAATTAATGTTCTGAGTGCAAAGGCTGAATCTGATTTAGAAAGACAATTTATCAGTAAGGTTCACTTTAATATCCTTTTGGTCAGAGAAAGGATACAAATGTGTTTATCCTTTAAACACGCCCAGAGCTAGCAAAAAAGAATAAGGAAAGAGTCCAAGAGACTCCCATTGCAATGAAACATTTTCTCTTCGTGTTAGAGGGAAATGCATTTCACGAAAAATGAGCGAAATATGAATAAATTGAATCATTTTTGACCTCCACTCTCCTTACTAGCATTCACAGGGGGGTGGCATGACCCCTTGCCCCCCAACTCCTAGATCCAACCGCCCTGCCAAAGGTCAGTAGAGGAAACCGAAGGACTTGGAAAGGCTGTCGTCCGTCGGATGGGATGTTAAGCTGTGGACCTATGTGCGGTAGAGCCATACCCTGTATACGTTAAAGAACAAGCTGGATGACCTTGACGGCAGGCAACCATCTGTCTCCCAACAGCTGTTCCAGTGGGTCTCCTCTCCCTACTTTCTCTGGAGGCGGGGGGGGGCGGGCTCAGTCGGTAGCGCGCCAGGCTCGTAATCTGCAGTTCCCAGGTTCGAGTCCCAGCTGGGTCAGCGTTGAGATTTATCTCCGCAAATTTCCCCGCCCTGCCCACGGTCAGTAGGGGACACCGATGGGCTTGGAAAGACCGCCGTCCGTCGGATGGGACGTTAAGCCGTGGCCCCGTGTGCGGAAGAGCCATACCCTGTGCACGTTAAAGAACACGCTGGATGGCCTTGACGACAGGCTATCATCTGTCTCCCAACAGCTGTTCCAGTGGGTCCCCTCCCCCAATCTTCTCTGAGCCTTCGGGGTCCTTGTGACCTGGCCATTTAGCCCATGGTGTGCAAAAAAGTGCCGCTCAGAGGTAAAACAACCCAACCCTACTTTCTATGAGCTTTCGGTCAGAGAAATGTATTATATATGGTCATTTAGTCCATTGTGTGCAAAAAAAGTGCTACTAAGAGGTAAAACAACCCAACCAACCCCCTAGAACATATACCCTATCAGTGAACATGTACTTTTATAGAGAGACAGTAGAACTAGAAGAACGCATGTGGGAATCTCCTTTTCAAAGAGTTTTCGTTTTTCGTTTACTTGCTCCTTCGCTTTTTAACAGTTTTAATTCGAAACAATGGATGATTGAAAAAATGCAAATAATAATATTTTATTAGTAATTATGCAACATAGGAAGCATTTGTCTTTCATTTCTTAAAATTAAAAAGTTGCTTTTAAATTTCACTCATTCTGAGAAAAGGGGAAAGATTGTTGCTGTCAGCGGAATATCTTGATATTCTATAACCGAAATTTCATATTTCTATCATAAATATATAACTTGCAATATTCGTTAAAAGTTTCGCCTTTTCCATATTTATTGCCCTCTAAAACTGTAAGCGAAAATTATTTAAGAAATTGAAAATTGCGAATTATATTTTATTAGTATAAATGGAAAAAGAGTATCAATGCAACTTGAACGTTTGAGATCTTGTAAAACAAAAAGTTGTGTTTTCCCACCCCCTTAGGGATAAGGGGTCAACTCATCGTCGCCAATGGAAACTTCATGACTTTCACATTCCACCACCAAAATTTCAAATTTCTAGCATAAATACATCGCTTACAATATTCGTTTAAAATTTGGCAATTTTCCGTTTTTTCCACAGTTAGAGGGCGCAACTTAAACGTTTGAGATATTTGGAAAGTGCGATTCAATTTCATCAATAGCTATCTAACCTTAAAAGAATTTTTATTTATCTTCAGAAGCAAAAAAAAGCTGGATGTCTACAAACAGACGAGAAAGTGAAAACATTATCTCGTGTTTTTTTTTTAAACGAGATAAAAAAAGGACGACATTTTAAAGCGTAAACGAGTATAATTTCTATTGCTTTAAAAACTCCAAACGTATCAGTATCCAAGCTATCTGTTTTGCATATCAAATTCGAAAAAGCAGAATTGAAGGTTGGGTTGTTTTACCTCTGAGCGGCACTTTTTTGCACTCCATGGGCTAAATGGCCAGGTCACATGGACCCCGAAGGCTCAGAGAAGGTTGGGGACCCACTGGAACAGCTGTTGGGAGACAGATGGTAGCCTCCCGTCAAGGCCATCCAGCGTGTTCTTTAACGTGCACAGGGTATGGCTCTCCCACACACGTGACCACGGCTTAACGTCCCATCCGACGGACGGCGGCCTTTCCAAGCCCATCGGTGTCCCCTACTGACCGTGAGCAGGGCGGGGAATTTTGCGGAGATAAATCTCAACGCTGACCCAGCTGGGACTCGAACCTGGGTTGGGTTGGGTTGTTTTACCTCTGAGCGGCACTTTTTTGCACACCATGGGCTAAATGGCCAGGTCACATGGACCCCGAAGGCTCAGAGAAGGTTGGGGGAGGGGACCCACTGGAACAGCTGTTGGGAGACAGATGGTAGCCTCCCGTCAAGGCCATCCAGCGTGTTCTTTAACGTGCACAGGGTATGGCTCTCCCACACACGGGGCCACGGCTTAACGTCCCATCCGACGGACGACGGCCTTTCCAAGCCCATCGGTGTCCCCTACTGACCGTGGGCAGGGCGGGGAATTTTTGCGGAGATAAATCTCAACGCTGACCCAGCTGGGACTCGAACCTGGGAACTACAGATTACGAGCCTGGTGCGCTACCGACTGAGCCACCCCCCAGAATTCAAGTGAATAGCTGTTTAGCCACAATGCATTTCATTTCTATGTACCCAGAATTTCGATCCGTGGGGAGTGAAATGCCTTTAACAAAGATTTTGCAACCTGATTATGATTTTACAAAAAAACCACTATTTTTACATCTCACCTGAATTTTACCAAGTCACTTAGAATTTTGCCAATTACCCAATATTTTACAAGTTTCCTCGATTTTTGCCAACTCTCCTTAATTTCACAAAACCAATCCAATTTTCACACCTCACCTTTATTTTGCCAATTGCCCCAAATTTTGCCAAATTGCCTCGATTTTGCCAACCTCCCTAGATTTTGCCAAAACTCCCTAGATTTTGCCAAAACTCCTTAATTGCACAAAAAACAATCCAAATTTTCAAAACTCGCCTGTATTTTACCAAGTGGCTTCGCATTTCGCCAGCTCACCTAGATCTTGCCAACTTGCTATAAATTAACAGAAAATAATCCCAATTTCTACATCTCACCTGAATTTTACCAAGTCACTTCGAATTTGGCCAACTCTCCAAAATTTTGTCAAGTTGACTCAATTTTTTCAACTCTCCTTAATTTCACAATTCGCCTGTATTTTACCAAGTGGCTGTGAATTTTACCAACTGCCCTAGGTTTTGCCAAATTGCCTTGATTTTGCCAACTCGCCATAATTTTATAAGTCCTTCTCAGGACTAAACCATACAAGAAAAAAATCCCAATATTTACATCTCATCTGAATTTTGCCAACTCTCCAAAATTTTGCCAGCTCCCCAAGATTTTGCTAGCTTCTTCAAAATTTTGCCAACTCTCCAAGATTTTGCCAGCTCCCCAAGATTTTGCTAGCTTCTCCAAAATTTTGCCAACTCTCCAAGATTTTGCCAACTCTCCAAGATTTTGCCAGCTCCCCAAGATTTTGCTAGCTTCTCCAAAATTTTGCCAGCTTCTCCAAGATTTTGCCAACTCTCCAAGATTTTGCCAGCTCTCCAAGATTTTGCTAGCTTCTGCAAAATTTTGCCAGCTTCTCCAAAATTTTGCCAACTCTCCAAGATTTTGCCAGCTCCCCAAGATTTTGCTAGCTTCTCCAAAATTTTGCCAGCTTCTCCAAAATTTTGCCAGCTCCCCAAGATTTTGCTAGCTTCTCCAAAATTTTGCCAACTCTCCTTATTTAACAAAACCAATCCCTATTTTCACAACTCGCCTGTATGTTACCACGAGGATTCGAATTTTGCCAACTGCCCTAGATTTTCCCAAGTGACCTAGATTTTGCCAACTAGCCATAATTTTACACAAAAAAAATTAAATTTTTATACTCACCTGAATTTTGCCAACTTCCCAAGATTTTGCGAACTCTCCTAAATTTTGCCAAGTTGACTCGATTTTGACAACTCTCCTACATTTTGCTAACTTTCCTTAATTTTACAGAAAAAAAATCCCAATTTTCACAACTCAGTTGGATTTTAGAAAGTCGCTTCGAATTTTGCCGACTAAAATATACTTTGGAGGGAACCTCTCCTCATCCCCCATAGCTATGCCCTTGGATGTATCCCAATAGTAATGTTAAAGTCTCATATTCTAATAGTATAGCCACACAGACAGTCGTTTAGTGTTATTAGCATCACCACATTTTCTGGTGTCCATCTGGTGTCCATTTCTGGTGACCATCACCAACAAGGTACAGTCGCTCAAAAAAATATCGAACACTATGGTTGATTACAGAATTCAGAAAAAATATCTGGCAACGATATTTTTAGAAATAAGTGATCTGGCAACCTTCGTGTCACGTGACACGAAGGTTGCCAGATATTTTTGCCACTAATTTCTAAAAATATCGTTGCCCAAATATTTTTTCTGAATTCTATAATCTACAATAGTGTTCGGATATTTTTTTGAGCGACTGTAGGTGGTCATATTATTTTGATACTAGATCGTGTGGGCTCACTCACGGAAATATTGAGCGTGTGCAGTTACCGTTGACAGCAAACTGGAGCGTGTGCAGTAACTGCACACGCTCCAGTTTGCTGTCAACGGTAACTGGAGCGTGTACAGTTGCTGTACACGCTCCAGATATTTTTCCTGAATTCTGTAATCACGTGACACGAAGGTTGCCAGATCACTAATTTCTAAAAGAATCGTTGCCAGATATTTTTTCCTGAATTTTGTAATCAACCATAGTGTTCGGATACTTTTTTGAGCGACTGTAGGTGGTCATATTATTTTGATACTAGATCGTGTGGGCTCACTCACGGAAATATTGAGCGTGTGCAGTTACCGTTCACAGCAAACTGGAGTGTGTCCCTTATACTCAAACCCTTTATACTTAACTCAACCCTTAATAAAATCAAACCCTTTATACTTAGTCCAAATTCCAGTCCCGAACAAATTTTACTTTGACTAAGTAAAAAGGATTTTAAATACAAAACATTACTCATAAAAAAAAGTTCTCACCTGCTGCAGTCTGGACCACTGTGTATTCACTTTGCTTTTCTATTGGACTTCAAAATTATCGTAGTATTGTCATATTATATTGAGATGTCGTTTGTACTCATAAAATCGATAGCAAGATAAAAAAAATTTATGTATGATATGCGTATAGTGAAAAAGAAAAAAAAAAGTCACTATACTCAGTAACGAATCGTGTGCCCTACTTGTCTGATCCAAAAAGAACCCAAAGTCCGTTGTCCCGATTGTACAGCGTTTTACGATGCCATCTTATCGGAAACAGAACACACACACACTATGATCATTTTGGAAATAATAAATGGATAATTATGTAGAAATGCGACAAAGTAAAATGCTTGTTTCCTTTTTAGATTTTGTATGTGTATCTAAACAGGAGAGTAGTCCATGTCATACAGGAAAAGTTCATATACGTCTAAATCAGAAGTTATGTTATACGTGGCATGACATCAGATATGGATATCACAATCTTTGGAGAGTTGTAAAGCACTCTATGGATGAAAATAACAGATATTGTGGATTTCGGGTCATTTCATTAATCACGACAAGGTTTAAAAATAATATTAGAACAATGCTTTGAAGACACAATCTTGTAATTGATGACAATGGTTCAGACACGAACACTAAGTTGACGAAATGCAAATTGCTGATCCCGAAAAAGGGAAGAATTCAAAAACAAGAGATCTGTAGAATTTATTTATGGAAAATTAGTAATCTAATACATATAATAGAAAGTTTGTTTGTGTATCTGTTCGTTTATGCATTCGGCCTCCAGGGACAGGATTGGCTCAATCGGTAGCGCGCCAGGCTCGTAATCTGCAGCTCCCAAGTTCGAGTTCCCAGCTGGACCAGCATTGAGATTTATCTCCGCAAAACTCCCTGCCCTGCCCACGGTCATTAGGGTACACCAATGGGCTTGGAAATGTCGCCGTCCACTGGATGGGACGTTAAGCAGTTGCCCCGTGTGCGGGAGAACCATACCCTGTGCACGTTGAAGAACACGCTGGATGACTTTGACGGGAGGTTACCATCTGTCCACCAACAGCTGTTCCAATGGGATCCTTCCCCCAACCTTCTCTGAGTCCTCGGGGTCTTTGTGACCTGGTCATTTAGCCCATTGTGTGCAAAAAAGTGTCCCTCAGAAGTAAAACAACCCAAGTATTCGGCTTCCAAAAGAGCTAGAGGCACCAAACTATGCACGAACGTTCTCTTCACCCAGGTGAAGGTGCTAACCTGTTGGGATCAACCAAAACTGGGGTTTGGACCGATTTAAATTTTTCGAAATTTTCATAAACTTAGCATTAACGGTTAAAAGTTATTCAAAATAATAGTTGCCACCAATAAACTAAAATGAAGGAAGGCGTCAATTGATTGCTTTCGCGTGATAAAGCAATTGTTTCAGGAGTTTGGTAAAGACCACGAGCCTTTCAGTGGAAATTGAAGTCGTTCTAATTAAGCATTAGCGAGACACGAGTCTTTTTTTGAATGGGAGGCTTCGAAAACTAAGAATCCATGTCGGACGTTAAATAGCTTAATTCGATAAATATGTAAAAGTTAATAAACATATACATCATTAATGTTTTAAATATTTGTACAAGAAAAGTATATTGTTGAAAATCTCAATCTGGATAAATTTGATCCGTATTTTCAATACCTCCGGTGACCTTTTTTCAGTAGAAAGTGTATTTCCTAAGTTAGAAAAATTTGGCTGTGGCTTTGCATTCACACAAAATGAAAGGAACCCAATACTTTTGTCATTGTAGCATGTATGTATGTATGTAGTGGGTTGGGTTGTTTTACCTCTGAGCGGCACTTTTTTGCACACCATGGGCTAAATGGCCAGGTCACATGGACCCCGAAGGCTCAGAGAAGGTTGGAGGAGGGGACCCACTGGAATAGCTGTTGGGAGACAGATGGTAGCCTCCCGTCAAGACCATCCAGCGTGTTCTTTAACGTGCACAGGGTATGGCTCTCCCGCACACGGGGCCACGGCCTAATCTTCCATCCGACGGACGGCGGCCTTTCCAAGCCCATCGGTGTCCCCTACTGACCGTGGGCAGGGAGGGGGATTTTTGCGGAGATAAATCTCAACGCTGACCCAGCTGGGACTCGAACCTGGGAACTACAGATTACGAGCCTGGCGCGCTACCGACTGAGCCACCCCCGCCCCTCATCAGTAGTAAAATGATTATTAGACCAATTGTTTAACAAGTTTGCGAACATTGGATCATTTGTATCGCACTACATAGCAAAAGGAACAAATAAATCAAGTTTTCATGCAAAAGTAGGGCAAAGAATTACTTCTAAAAATTCGAATCTATTTCCGCATATTTATGTTTTTATGGTTCTTCGGTCTTACAAAAGCTTCTAGTGGCAGCACAAAATGGCCCGTGAGCAGTATTTTGCCCTCTTCCTTTCCTCCGATGTAAAAGCATCTGGTAATGTTGGTCAGTTGCTTTCTGTTTTGTCCTTAGCTCTTTGATATCACTCGTGCAACTGTGCATATGAGCACATTAAGCATTTAGTTGAACTAATATCGTGGCGGCGATTCTAATGGAAGTAGTTGGCTTGAAATATCACAGGGGTCACGAACTTTCCGCCTTTTGCGGATGACACTGCCGAGAGTTCAAGGTCAGTAGGGAGATTGAGCTTCATTTTATTTATCTCGATGCTGTTCCTAGAAGTAAGGAAGATGTAATGAGAAACTCGAGCATGTGGGTGGTGAACAAGAAGCTATGTGAAGACCGTGGGTGGAGACTTAATAGGGACTTGGGGGTTGGCGAACACTAAGAAGCTCTGTTAACTCTGTGGTTTCGAAACCGAAGCTACATGGATTCAAGGTGGTGGAAAACAATCTTCGTGGAATGTTCAATGTCGGAGGAGGCCTTGGGTTGTTTACCTCTGAACGGCAATTTTTTGCACACAATGCGCTAAATGGCCAGGTCACATGGACCCCGAAGGCTCAGAGAAGGTTGGGGGAGGGGACCCACTGGAACAGCTGTTGGGAGACAGATGGTAGCCTCCCGTCAAGGCCATCCAGCGTGTTCTTTAACGTGCACAGGGTATGGCTCTCCCGCACACGGGACCACGGCTTAACGTCCCATCCGACGGACGGCGGCCTTTCCAAGCCCATCGGTGTTCCCTACTGACCGTGGACAGGGCGGGGAATTTTGCGGAGATAAATCTCAACGCTGACCCAGCTGGGCCACGCTCACTTTTGACCACGCCCCCTTATTAATATTCGCAATTCATAATTAATAATTAATTAAAAATTAATTAAAATTAATTAATGAATAATTATGAATTATGAATATTAATAAGGGGCGTGGTCGAAAGTGGGCGTGGTTGGTGCCGTCATAGGGGAAAGCACTGTGCAAAGGGGTACCGTATAGTGCTGTTCTACTACTTGCATCCCAATAGCAACGAAAGCTGTATCGATTTGATCCCAAGAGAGTGCCCATTTCTCAATTTCCTTTCATTCTTCCTCGATCCCCATCCGTAATTATCTCCTCCAACCATTAATCCTCTCTCTGTCATAATCAGAATTATTATTGCCTTCAGTCATTCATTCGCTCGAAACCGGTTACATAGTAAGACGATAAGCTGCATATTGACTGGCTGGCGATGGATCTGAAACGAGGCAAAGACACCAAGGAGCTTCATTAAAATCGGACGGCATAAACCGGAGGCAAAAACGAGACGGATAGAAGAAGCCCGAAGATGAAGCTGAAAATAAACGCGCTGCAGCAACAACTAAATGCAAGAAATTTAGCCGACAGCTTTGACAAGCGTTGGCCTTATCACTATCGCCGCTACGACCTCAAGAGGAGGCCGTAATAATAAAAACTAATTTATATGCAGTACGCTGCCGTAATGAGACGACGCACGGTAGTGCTAAGGACAGCCCAGAGTGATTCGGGAAGTCACCTCCCATTCTGTCCCCCGCCCTGCCCCTTCGTATTCTCTCCCTCCTTTCCTCTTCAGTTCCATTCCATCAGGCCATCGTCCTCATAAGAAGACATCGCCGCCCTCTGCCGAGAAACCAACACCTACTCCAATCGATACTTTCCACAAGAAGTACCGGCGTTTATTTCACGAAATGTTTTTTTTTTGCTCAGTTCTCACTCACCGTTTTTCTTTCAGTTCTCACTCACTTTTTTTTTTTCTTTTGCTACCATTAGAAATATGGGGCCATTAAAAACAATTTAGAGTGCAGTTAAAATCAGCCAAGAAACATTCAATTACTATGAGGTGGGGAGAATGTTCTGTTCCCTTCTAGGTGACAGATTTTTCAGTCTTATTTAAATGCGATGCGGTAGTTATGACGCTTAAAAAAGCACAGAGGATTTATATAAAGAAAAAGGAGAAAAATCATGGATGAAAGCACAATTTTCATCCGAAGCAGATATCGTTTAAGTGACAGCTCTTTAATACGATGTATTAAATTTATGATAATGAAGTATTAAGTTGAGTACCGCATTTTTATTTTGCTGCCGTAGTGATTATAGTTCACAAAACATCAAACCTCAGAAGGGTTAATACAGATTCCTCCTGTGAGGCTTTTAGGGATGATGAGTTAATAAAATACCCATTGGAGAGCTATGTAGGAAGAATGGAGGAAGATGGGTTAATAAAGATACCAACTGGAGAGCTCTACTAGAATATGGGTCAATAAAGATACAAACTGGAGAGCTCTACTGGAAGATGGTTCATTAAAGATTCTCACAAGACAACTGTGAGAAAATGGGTCAATAAAATTACCCAGTGGCGAGCTCTGTGTGAAGATGGATCAATAAATATATCCACTGGAGAGGTTTATGAGAAAATGGGTCAATAAAGATCCCCACTGGAGAGCTTCTGTGAGAAGATGAGTCAAGAAAGATACCCACTGGAAAGCTTTATGAGATTTCCAATGGGGAGCTTCTGTGGGAAGATGAGTCAATGAATATATCCACTGGAGAGCTCTATGGGAAGATGGGTCAATAAAAATGCCAACTGAAGAGCTTCCGTGAGATAATAGGTTAATAAAGATTCTCACTAGAGAACTATGAAAAGATAGGTCAATAAAATTACCCACTGGCGAGCTCTGTGTGAAGATGTGTCAATGAAGATACGCACTGGAGAAATCTATGGAAAAATGGGTAAATAAAGACTCCTACTGGAGAACTTTATGAAAATGGTTGAATAAAGTTTCTCACTGCAGAACAGTGAGAAAATGGATCAATTAAATTACCAACTGATGATCTCTGTGTGAAGGTAGGTCAAGGATGATACCCACTAAAGATATCTGTGGGAAAATGGGTCAATAAAATGATTCCTACTGGATAACTGGATACTGGGAAGATGAATCAAGAAAGATACCCGCTTGAGAGCTCTATGGGAAAATGGCTGAATAAAGATACACACTGGGGGACTCTATGCAAAATGGGTGAATAGCGATTTCCAATGGAGACTTTCTGTGGGAAGATGGGTCAGTGTGATACCCACTGGTGAGTTCTACGGGAAGGTGGGTCGATAAAGATACCCATTGCAGAACTCTATGGGAAAATGAAAAAATAAAGATTCCCACTGAAGAGATTCTGCGAGAAGAAGGGTAAATAAAGATAGTGCAGAACTTCCAATGATAAGTCGATAAAGTTACTCTATATAATTTATAAGGGCATGTGGAAAGCTTTTAACATAATATGGGTTAACAAAGATAGTCACTAACAGTTTCTAGGTGAAGATGGATTAATAAAGGTACCAATAATAATAAAGGTATAAGTAATAAAGTTATAAGGGCATGTGGAAACCTTTTAACATAATATGGGTTAACAAAGATAGTCACTAACAGTTTCTAGGTGAAGATGGATTAATAAAGGTACCAATTAGAGAGCTTCTACAAGAAGAGAAAGTAATAAAAAAATACATGCTGGAGAGCTTCAAAATCAGTGGTTCTTAGAGACGTCGTGGCCACATTCCTAAATTTAGGGTAAAAAGTCATATTCCGTCTTGCAGGAAAAACGCACCTAAGTTAACTACACACTGATAGACTTTTATATTAGTAAGTTTACTTTTAATAATAACTTTTTTTAATACCATGTATATCGTGAGACAACAAAAACTAAACAAATATTTGAAATTATATCAAAAACTTATTTATTCCATTATACACTGTACTATTAAAATATTAGAGAATTTCTGTATTATGTGAACGTGAATCTAACTTTCAAGCTCTATAACTACTGCTGTGCGTTTAACTCAAAAATGTGATGAAAATAATGACCATAATCAAATTTATTTAAATCACGATTTTCAACAATATTCGTTCAATATTTAAAGATATAGAAGCTAGAGTATTTCCCAACTATAATGCATCATGAGATTAATTAAAATTTAAATAATAAGTATTGTTCAAACCATTTAATAAAATATAGTTTAGAAATTTTCGTAATGATTACTTCAATATTAAAATACAAATGATTTTTATGAAACAAAATAATTTATTGCTAAATATTCTAACTTCCAAAACTCTTTAAATACTGAACGAAAAGAGTTGAAAATCGATATTTAAATAGATTTGATTATAATACACTGCTCGACATTGAAAATGCCCCACCCAGAAGGACATGTCGTACAAACATGCAAATAGAAGGGTGGGTGTGCGCAGTTGAGATGTGCAAATGATGATAATCAGGAGCCAATGACATGTGGCTCAAGAGATTAAAGGTGCAAGAAGGAACAGGGATGGTATTGTGTTTATGCAGGTGGAAGTCGTGCGAATGGTTGAGATTAGGTGGTTCCGCTTGGAAATTGTTCAGTGAAGACGAAAAGTCTTGGTACATGCTGTCGGCAGGTTTATCGCCATTTGGATGCTTTTGAGCGAGGAAGAATTGTAGGCCTATGTGAAGCTGGATGGACTACAGGTCTTGTCGCTGCCCATGTTCATCGGAAAGCACGAACTGTTGGACACTGTTGGCAACAGTGGCGAAATGAAGCATGCATCGCAGAGGGAGTGGTGCTATCCGACAGACATCAGCATGGCTTGATAGGCGCATTGTTCGACATGCTCGTTTGTTACCACAGAGCAGTACAGTCGATATTCGAGGGGGCTGTGTCAGCAACCATAGACGTCCCCATAATGACCCGAATAGTAAACTGAAGGTTGTATGAGGCACACCTGCGCTCTAGGTAACCATTACGCTGACTGTCATTGACTGCAAACCATCGTAGCGCTTGTCTGGCTTGGTGCCGAAGTTGTGTGAACTGGGGTCACGAATGGAACACTGTTGTGTTTAGTGATGAATCCAATTTCTCTCTGGGTGCTGTTGATTGACAGGTCTATGTATGGCGACAACCTGGCGAGAATACGAATCCAGCTTTTGCTCGTGACTGTCACATTGTGCATCAGCCAGGCATAATGGTAAGGAGTGCTATTGAATACAACAGCAGGTCACCTCTTGTCCACATCATGGGAACAATGACAGCTGCACGCAGTTCTGCAGCCCTTTGCGTTACTGTTCCTGGGAGACATGCAATTTCCAACATGACAACACCTGTGTGCACACTGCTGGATCTCCAGACAATGTTTGCAACATACTCAAGTATTGCCATGGCCAACACGATCTCCTGATTTATCCCCAACAGAAAATCTGTGGGACCACATTGGACGACGTGTGCAATCCTCTCACCAGTAACGCGGAACCTCGATGAATTATGGGAGCAAGTCAACGCTGCTTGGTGTGCAATTCCTCAGGACCATATCCGTTGATTGTATGACTCCATGTCACGCCGTGTTGCTACCTGTATTGCCGTTCACTGCAGTGCAACCACGTACCAAGGCAGTTGCACTGTACTGCATTATCTCATCTAACCGCTGTAAGTGGCTGCAAATTAAATCATGGTATGCCAATATAGCCGTCCCGTGGCCGAGTGGTTAGCACGCTTGACTACTGATCTAAGGGACCTGGGTTCGAGCCCCGGATTAGGCATGGATGTGTGTGTCGTTTTTATGCTGAGGTCCTGCCATCCTCTCAGATCTCCTACTGTGGCATATAAACTGACAGGCTCCTGTCAGACCTCTGTGGCAAGCAGCTGCTTGAGGGGGTATTTATTTATTTCTTTTATGCCAATATGTATTGCTATGTATGTGCTACATTTCACTCCTATCCCCTCACTCCTCCTGGGTGGGGAAATTTCAATGTCGTGCAGTGTATCTTCAGTCACATTTTTTCCATTAAATGCATATTTTAGAAGTTATGGAGCTTCGAAGTTAGATTTCCATTTACATCATATGGAAATTCTCTAATATTAAGGGTTGGAAAGCCAGCATTCCGTCAGATGGGAGTGCAGTGTGAAGAAGAGCCATACCCTGCGCTCGTTAAAGAATACGCTGGATAGCCTAGACGGGAGGCTACTATCTGTCACCCAGCAGCTGTCCAGTGGGAGTAAGTCAACCCTGCTTGGTGTGCAATTCCTCAGGGCCATATCATTCGAATGTATGACTCCAAGCCACTCCGTATTGCTGGAGGCTACTATCTGTTTCCCAGCAGCTATCCAGTGGGAGTAAGTCAACCCTGCTTGGTGTGCATTTTCTCAGGGCCATATCAGTCGAATGTATGACTGCAAGCCACTCCGTATTGCTGGAGGCTACTATCTGTTTCACAGCAGCTATCCAGTGGGAGTAAGTCAACCCTGCTTGGTGTGCAATTCCTCAGGGCCATATTAGTCGAATGTATGACTCCAAGCCACTCCGTATTGCTGGAGGCTACTATCTGTCTCCCAGCAGCTGTCCAGTGGGGATAAGTCAATCCTGATTGGTGTGCAATTCCTCAGGGCCATATCAGTCGACTGTATGACTCCATGCCACGCCGTATTGCTGGAGGCTACTATCTGTTTCCCAGCCGCTATCCAGTGGGAGTAAGTCAACCCTGCTTGGTGTGCAATTCCTCAGGGCCATATCAGTCGAATGTATGACTCCAAGCCACTCGGTATTGCTGGAGGCTACTATCTGTCTCCCAGCAGCTGTACAGTGCGAGTAAGTCAACCCTGATTGGTGTGCAATTCCTCAGGGCCATATCAGTAGACTGTATGACTCCATGCCACGCCGTATTGCTGGAGGCTACTATCTGTTTCCCAGCAGCTGTCCAGTGGGAGTAAGTCAACCCTGCTTCGTGTGCAATTCCTCAGGGCCATATCATTCGAATGTATGACTCCAAGCCACTCCGCATTGCTGGAGGCTACTATCTGTTTCCCAGCAGCTATCCAGTGGGAGTAAGTCAACCCTGCTTCGTGTGCAATTCCTCAGGGCCATATCATTCGAATGTATGACTCCAAGCCACTCCGCATTGCTGGAGGCTACTATCTGTTTCCCAGCAGCTATCCAGTGGGAGTAAGTCAACCCTGCTTGGTGTGCAATTCCTCAGGGCCATATCAGTCGAATGTATGACTCCAAACCACTCCGTATTCCTAGAGGCTACTATCTGTTTCGCAGCAGCTATCCAGTGGGAGTAAGTCAACCCTACTTGGTGTGCAATTCCTCAGGGCCATATCAGTCGAATGTATGACTGCAAGCCACTCCGCATTGCTGGAGGCTACTATCTGTTTCCCAGTCGCTATCCAGTGGGAGTAAGTCAACCCTGCTTGGTGTGCAATTCCTCAGGGCCATATCAGTCGAATGTATGACTCCAAGCCATTCCGTATTGCTGGAGGTTACTATCTGTTTCCCAGTCGCTATCCAGTGGGAGTAAGTCAACTCTGCTTGGTGTGCAATTCCTCAGGACCATATCAGTCGAATGTATGACTCCAAGCCACTCCGTATTGCTGGAGGCTACTATCTGTCTCCCAGCAGCTGTCCAGTGGGAATAAGTCAATCCTGATTGGTGTGCAATTCCTCAGGGCCATATCAGTCGACTGTATGACTCCATGCCACGCCGTATTGCTGTAGGCTACTATTTCTTTCCCAGCAGCTATCCATAGGGAGTAAGTCAACCCTGCTTGGTGTGCAATTCCTAAGGGCCATATCAGTCGAATGTATGACTCCAAGCCACTCCGTATTGCTGGAGGCTACTATCTGTGTCCCAGCAGCAGTCCAGTGGGAGCAAGTCAACGCTGCTTGGTGTGCAATTCCTCAGGGCCATATCAGTCGACTGTATGACTCCATGCCACGACATATTGCTGGAGTCTACTATCTGTTTCCCAGCAGTTATCCAGTGGGAGTAAGTCAACCCTGCTCCGTGTGCAATTCCTCAGGGCCATATCAGTCGAATGTATGACTCCAAGCCACTCCGTATTGCTGGAGGCTACTATCTGTTTCCCAGCAGCTATCCAGTGGGAGTAAGTCAACCCTGCTTCGTGTGCAATTCCTCAGGGCCATATCAGTCGAATGTATGACTCCAAGCCACTCCGTTTTGCTGGAGGCTACTATCTGTTTCACAGCAGCTATTCAGTGGGAGTAAGTCAACCCTGCTTCGTGTGCAATTCCTCAGGGCCATATCAGTCGAATGTATGACTCCAAGCCACTCCGTATTGCTGGAGGCTACTATCTGTTTCACAGCAGCTATCCAGTGGGAGTAAGTCAACCCTGCTTGGTGTGCAATTCCTCAGGGCCATATCAGTCGAATGTATGACTCCAAGCCACTCCGTATTGCTGGAGGCTACTATCTGTCTCCCAGCAGCTGTCCAGTGGTAGCAAGTCAACGCTGATTGGTGTGCAATTCCTCAGGGCCATATCAGTCTACTGTATGACTCCATGCCACGCCGTATTGCTGGAGTCTACTATCTGTTTCCCAGCAGTTATCCTGTGGGAGTAAGTCAACCCTGCTCCGTGTGAAATTCCTCAGGGCCATATCAGTCGAATGTATGACTCCAAGCCACTCCGTATTGCTGGAGGCTACTATCTGTTTCCCAGCCGCTATCCAGAGGGAGTAAGTCAACCCTGCTTGGTGTGCAATTCCTCAGGGCCATATCAGTCGAATGTATGACTCGAAGCTACTCCGTATTGCTGGAGGCTACTATCTGTCTCCCAGCAGCTGTCCAGTGGGAGTAAGTCAACCCTGCTTGGTGTGCAATTCCTCAGGGCCATATCAGTCTACTGTATGACTCCATGCCACGCCGTATTGCTGGAGTCTACTATCTGTTTCCCAGCAGTTATCCTGTGGGAGTAAGTCAACCCTGCTCCGTGTGAAATTCCTCAGGGCCATATCAGTCGAATGTATGACTCCAAGCCACTCCGTATTGGTGGAGGCTACTATCTGTCTCCCAGCAGCTGTCCAATGGGAGTAAGTCAACCCTGCTTGGTGTGGAATTCCTCAGGGCCATATCAGTCATGACTCCATGCCACGCCGTATTGCTGGAGGCTACTATCTGTCGGAGTCCTCGTGACCTGTCTATTTAGGCCATTGTGTGCAAAAAAAGTGCAGCTCAGAGGTAAACCAATTCAATCCTAATATCGTGGTAGGGCAGTATACCAACTTGACTTCACCAACATCCGTATCCATGGAGCGCTGATAACTGAATTCTTCATTCAATCAAACAGTATTGTTACTAAAGGTATTTTTAAAGGACTGTTTTAACAACAACGAGCAGTACTACTCGTTGTTGTCTCAGTATTAATGACTATATGTCGGAAAAATAATTTATTGGCAGCCGCGTTAAAATTTCTGTCTCACTTCACAATCGCTGTTATAGAGTAGAGGTTCTCAACGTGGGGTACGCGGTAAAATTTTTTGGGGTACGCCATGAGAGCTCAAAAGTCGCTAGATCTAGTAACAAAGTGAAAATAACCATTGTTATACTATAACTATAGTTTTATCTATCTATACAAGGGGTACGCCAGTTACATACACATTTCCAGGGGGTTCCTGAAGCATAAAAGGTTGAGAACACCTAGAGGAACGTAATTAATAAAAAAAAATGCAATAGAGAGCTTCTGCAATGGAAAATGGAATTTTTCGTGGACACCGTTTAAAAAAAAATAACCAACTAAAACATAATTTATTGATGGCCAGATTTAAAATTTTCTGATGGTCGCACATGAGAGTCACTGTAAGAAGAAGAGATAATAAGGATAACCACGGGGCAATTCTTCTAACAACAGCTGGAGTTTTCGAACCATCCATTAGTTCAAATTTTCATCGTCAGAGGATGCAAAATTGTGTAAATGAGAAACTTAGTTCACTTTGACAATGAGCATTCCATATTCACTAGAGGTAATATGTTTATTCTTCTAGTTTCTAAGCAGCTCTTCACGGATGATGATTACTAGATTCATATTGCTTTGAGGTCTAGGTGGGACTTTTCCCTTTTTTTCTGTGAACTGAATGATTTTGTGAAATAATTGATATTAAAAATGTAGTATCATATTCAATAATGTATATGACAAAAAGTGTACTTTCAATGTGAACAAATGAAGTCAAACTTTTCAAAGCTTAACCTTTATTTATAAATATACACTATTTATACAAATTTTGCCTCGTTATCATTTTTATTGACAAAAATTTGTACTTCGGTTGAGGTGTTTTACCTCCGAGTGGCACATTTTTTGCACACAGTGGTCTAAATAGCCAGGTCACAAGGACCCTGAGGACTCAGAGAAGGTTTGGGAAGTAGACCCACCGAAAACTTGAAACAAAGTGCACATAGACGGGCCATCCAGCGTGTTCTTTAACGTGCATAGGGTATGGCTCTCCCGTCCCCCCCCTGCTCACGGTCACTAGGGGACACCGATGGGCTTGGAAAGGCCGCCGTCCGTCGGATGGAAGTTAAGCCGTGGCCCGTATACGGGAGAGCCAGCGTGTTCTTTAACGTGCCTGTGCACGTTAAAGAACACGCTGGATGGCTTTGATGGGAGGCTACCATCTGTCTCCCAACAGCTGTACCAGTGGGTCCCCTCTCCCAACCTTCTCTGAGCCTTCGGAGTACATGTGACCTGGCCATTTGGCCCATGGTGTGCAAAAAAGTGCCGCTCAGAGGAAAAACAAACCAACCCAACTCTCCCACACACGGGGGCAGAGCTTAACGTCCCATCCGACGGACGGCAGCCTTTCTAAGCCCATTGGTGTCCCCTACTGACCGAGGGCAGGGCGTGGAGTATTATGAAAATAAATCTCAACGCTGACCCAGGCGGGATTGGAAGAAATTTGTGCCCGATTTTATTGATTATTATTAAAAATTGCTTCCTTGGGTATTTGTGGAACTTCGAGGTACAGGGGAACACAATCTGAATATTATGAAATAATTTATGCGATGTATATAATAATTCATACTGAAATTTTATAAAAAATATCAAAAAATTCAAGGCTGAATTTTAAATTTTCAAGCACCTAGGTCCATAACTAGAAAGGGGCGGGGATGGCATAGTCGGAAGTGCTCCAGGCTCGTAATCTACAGTTTCCAGGTTCGAGTCCCACCTTAGCCAGCGTTGAGATTTATTTCCGCAAAATGTTTCCCCTGTTTCAGTTAGTAGCGGACACCGATGGGCTCGGAAAGGCCGCCGTCCGTAGGATGGGATGTTAAGCCGTGGCCCTTTTTCCGGGAGAGCCATACCCTGCGCACGTTAAAGAACACGCTGAATGGCCTTGACAAAAAGCTATCATATGTCTCCAGTAGGTCCCTTTTTTCCAACCTTCTCTGAGCCTTCAGGATCCTTGTGACCTGGCCATTTAGCCCACTGTGTGCAAAAAGGAGCCGTCCCACGGCCGAGTGGTTAGCACGCTTGGCTACTGATCTAAGCGACCTGGGTTCGAGCCCCGGGTAAGGCATGGATGTATGTATCGTTTTTCTGCAGAGGTCCTGCCATCCTCTCAGACCTACTATGGCATATAAACTGACAGGCTCCTGTCATACCTCTGTGGCAAGCAGATGCTTGAGGGTGTATTTATTATTTTTTATGTGCAAAAAGGTGATGCTCAGAGATAAAAGACCCGAATTCATAACTTTTACGTGTTATATCCTGAATATAAGCTTTAGCTTGGTGAGAACCTTTGCAAAAATGTGCGTTAAGATATATAAAAGTGTTACGACTCGAAAACAAGAAACTTCGAAGCGTTATTTGATACATGAGAGAATTTAGACATCGCGTGAGTATAAAGTAAAACCCACGTGGCCCGATTAGTTCCGTGGAAAGTGCATTCTGATCCCACACACGTTCGTGGTATGCAGCCATTGCATGGTTCTCCTGTGCAAAGAACCGTGCCTGAACGTCTCATCGGTCAGACGACGACCTTTAGAAGTCCATCATGTCTCTTTCAACGAAGGGAAGGTGAAGACATGAGGAAAAAATCTGAAGAAAGAATCTGCGATTGTTTGGGATGCTACCGACCAAGCCGCTCACCACTCCTACCGAAGATTAGTGAAAGTTGAGAAAATTTTCCATTTCATCCTTGAGAAGTGGAATGAAAACTATCAAAAATTCAAAAATAAATGCTATTCAAAACTAAAAACTGTGTTTCAGGTATTATCATTATAACCTACACACTTTTAAACTTAAATAATTGTTGTTGATTCAATTATAGCAGAAAAATTTTATGGGTATGTTTTTCATCCGCAAATCATATATCAGCGATTAGGCTGTTCGACCATTTGCCTCGGCTAATCCTCACTCTGCTAACCCTCACTCTGCCTTCAATGAGATTTTCTCTGCTAACCCTCACTCTACCTTGAATGTGATTTTCCCTGCTGACCTCACTCTGCCTTGAATGTTATTTTTCCCCGCTGACCCCACTCTGCCTTGAATGTTATTTTTCCCCGCTGACTCCTCACTCTGCCTTGAATGTGATTTTATTTTCCATTAACCCCCACTCTGCCTTGAATGTGATTTTTTCCATTAACCCCACTCTGCCTTGAATGTGATTTTTTCCATTAACCCTCACTCTATCTTGAATGAGATTTTCCCCGCTGACCCTCACTCTGCCTTGAATGAGATTTTCCCCCACTGACCCTCACTCTGCCTTGAATGAGATTTTTCCCCCACTGACCCTCACTCTGCCTTGAATGTGAGTTTCTCCGCTAACCCTCACTCTGCCTTGAATGAGATTTTCCCCGCTGACCCTCACTCTGCTTTAAATGAGATTATCTCTGCTAAATTCCCTGCGAAACTATTCATATAGAGACTTTAATAATATTTGAATCGACTCTCATGAGGTAGAAGCCGACAGCGTTGTGGTTCAGATGAGTTTGTTAGTTTTGTTTTGATAGGTTGTATTGCTAATACCGTCAAACTATCTAAACTACTTTCTGTATGGTGGTTTAGTTTTGGTCACTAGGAGCATCCCGTAGGTCGCAGACTTTTCTGAATGTGTTCTGATGGAAATATCTTCATATAGAAATTGTCAGTTCCACTCTTTTGCAAATTGTCTGTTCTTACAGAGCCATCAGTATCTGATGAGTATGTAACACAAAATAAACACCAAGGGTTTTCTTTAATATTTCCCTATCAACTTCCACAAAAGAATCAAGGCAGCATTAACTTAAACGCTCTTTATCCATTCGCAAAAAGATGACTCTCTTTTTCGAAATGGGAATTGAGTAATAACGACTGGAATGAGAAACAGACAAGTTTTCAGGAAAATATCCAGTTTATAGTTACTTCAAACACTAAATGTGGCTTCGAATTTCCCGAAATACCTCCCCTCCTAGGAAGCGAAAGAGAGCTGGGAACAGTTTACGAAGTCGATGCGAAAACGGGAAAAAAGAAATCACGCTTAATGGCATTCGTACGTGCAAATGCAATTTAAAATTCAGTTTAGCACTTGACTGTAAAGTATTTAATATTCAACACTTGCAACTCGGTAGCGCAGACTCTCAGCTGCGAAATGGTCATCGTGGACTTCCCATCAATCAGGCTGAGCCCTGTCAAGAGCTCTGTCACGTGAATTGCACGTTGCACAGCGTATTATCTGACCGATTCATCACAGCCTATGTTCTTCACGCTTCACTGATAAAAGTTACAATTAAAGGTCTTCCGATGGATAATGATGGAAAGCATTATCCATTCCTAGACCTGAGAAAGTAAATGTTCAGCTACTCTAGTGAATGCAAGGGCCGGGGGTGGCTCAGTCGGTAGCGCGCCAGGCTCGTAATCTGTAGTTCCCAGGTTCGAGTCCCAGCTGGGTCAGCGTTGAGATTTATCTCCGCAAAATTCCCTCCCCCCCGCCCACGGTCAGTAGGAGACACCGATGGGCTTGGAAAGGCCGCCGTCCGTCGGATGGGACGTTCGGAGTCCGACCCCCTGGGGGGCTTGTGGCCCAGTTCCCGTCGGAGGCCGCCGTTCGTCCGCCGTCCGTCGGAAGCCGTGCCCCGTGTGCGGGAGAGCCGTACCCTGTGCACGTTAAAGAACACGTTGGATGGCCTTGACGGGAGGCTACCATCTGTCTCCTAACAGTTGTCCAGTGGGTCCCATCGTCCCAACCTTCTCTGAGCCTTCGGGGTCCATGTAACCTGGCCATTTAGTCCATGGTGTGCAAAAAAGTGCCGCTCAGAGGTAAAACAACCCAACCTAGTGAATGCAAGAATGAAGAAAGATTAATTTTCCCCAAAAAGAAAGTTAGCCGTATACAGTCATGTCGGGGAAATCTCTCATCTTTATCAAGTCATCTCCCTCCTAGACATCAAAAGGATGAGGCCATAGAGAGAGATTTGAGAGGTTTAGAATTCTGAACATTTTCAGATTTTCTGCCATCTTGAAAACCATTTTCAGCAACGGAGGGAGCCTCACAAAGCACTGGAGCGGATTCAGTAATGAGCTCCATTTTGCTCTGAGGCTTGTTTTGTTGCTGGTAATGGTTTTGCTTTGAAACACCAAAATTTGGAACTGTTAACAACGCCAAACTCTCTAAACAACTTTCTGTGTGGCCGTACGCTTAGACTGTTAGTTTTCATCAACTATGGCAGTGGTTCTCAGCCTCTTATGCTTCACGTACCCCCTGGAAATGTGTATGTAACTGGAGTACCCCTTACATAGATAGATAAAACTATAGTTACATTATAATAATGGGAATAAAACTTTGTTACTAGATCTAGCGGTTTTTGAGCTCTCACGGCGTACCCCAAAAAATTTTACCGCGTACCCCACGTTGAGAACCCCTAAATTAGGGCATTTCGTAGATCGCCGACCTCTGAATGTGTTGTGAAGGAAATATCTTCCTACTAGAAATCAGTCGCTGCTTTCGTCACCTATTGATTTCTAGCTCGTCACTCCGACTTGACCTTGAACGCGACACCGTATCTGAATATTCCTCTTACATCTGAGTTCCAATGCCTGAATTAGTTCTATACACAAATGTTTAGCCTATAATATATCTATATTTGACCTTTGACCTCAAAGGACCCAGAACATTCAAAATTCGGCATAATTTCTGAAATTTACGACTCAAAATACCCCCAAGTACCAATCTTTAGCCCTCTAACACTGGGAGATCTATATTTCACCTCTGACCTCGAAGGACCCCAGTGCATACAAAATTTGGCATAATTTCTGAAATCTATGATCCAGAACTACACCCAGATATCAATTTTCAGTTCTCTAGCACCATTATAACTAAATTTGACCTTTGACCTTCAAGGACTCTCCGGATCAAAAATTTCGTAACATTTTCGAGATGTGCAGCCTGAAGCAGCCCCAGACACTAATTTTTCACGTTTCTTGCAGTCATATATCACGGTTTGACTCTACGTGACCTCTCTTTGACCTTGAATGACCTTCGGAAGTCCTTGAATGACCATCGGCGGGGGGGGGGGGGGGGGGGCTCAGTCGGTAGCGCGCCATGCTCATAATCTGCAGCTCCCAGGTTCGAGTCCCAGCTGGGTCAGCGTTGAGATTTATCTCCACAAAACTTCCCGCCCTGCCCACGGTGAGTAGGGGACACCGATGGGCTTGGAAAGGCCGCCGTCCGTCGGATGGGACGTTAAGCCATATGCGGGAGAGCCATACCCTGTGCACGTTAAAGAAAACACTGGACGGCCTTGACGGGAGGTTACAATCTGTCTCCTAACAGCTGTCCAGTGGATCCCCTTCCCCAACCTTCTCTGAGCCTTCGGGGTCCTTGTGACCTGGCCATTTAGCCCATTGTGTGCAAAAGTGCACATGAGTGCCGCTCAGAGGTAAAACAACCACACACAACGCGTCGGAGGTCAAATATTTTACTTTTCCTGGATCTAAGACGCAGATTATCCCTAGGTGCAAATTTTCAGAGCTCTGCCATTTCTGCATCATAGTTAGAATTAACGTGATCCTCTGTCAATCAGTCAGCTATTAATCGATCACTCACAAGCATTTATATACATGCTAAAACAAAAAAACGACGCACCTCAAAGCAAGCGTGACATAGTAATGAAACGTAGCACGTGCAATGTGGAGGAAGAGATAAAGATGTGATTGCAATGTCACACAACAAAAGACTCTCTTTCAGAAGAGTCGCAGCATAACTGCTACAGATTAAAAATAAAATATTAAATACTCCCTCAAGCAGCTGCTTGCCACAGAGGTCTGACAGGAGCCTGTCAGTTTATATGCCAGAGTAGAAGGTCTGAGAGGATGGCAGGACCTCAGCAGAAAAACAACACGAACATTCATGCCTTACCCGGGGCTCGAACCCAGGTCCCGTAGATCAATAGCCAAGCGCGCTAACCACTCGGCCAAGGGAAGTAGCTCGTAAAGCCATCTCTGGCTGCGACGCATGCTGATATACCGCGTGGCATAGAGTCAAACAAAACTCTGATGTCTTGCTCGGGAGAGCAATACCCTGTGCACGTTAAAGAACACGCTGGATGGCCTTGACGGGAAGCTACCATCTGTCTCTCAACAGCTGTTCCAGTGGGTCCTGTCCCCCAACCTCTGAGCCTTCAGGGTCCTTGTGACCTGGCCATTTAGCCCATGGTGTGCAAAAAAAGTGCCGCTCAGAGGTAAAACAACCCAACCTGTAATTGCTATCTCTTATATTCTGTGATGGCCGCAGCTGACGTTCCACACAAGCTCGATAGAAGAAAGATCCTGAGACCTGGCTAGCCAAGGGAGTGTTGCAACACTATAAAGGCATTCGTGGAAGAGTCGAGTCATGTGGCCTGGCATTATCCTGCTGGTGAATGACCCCTGACTGATGTGACACGAAAAGTAAGATGACAAATCGCAGGATCTCTTGAACGTATTGCTGTGCTGTTAACGTCTCTGTTACCACGACTAGTGCTGACCGGCTGTCATAGGAGATGGCTCCTCACACTATAACACTACTAGTGGTGGCAAGTGTGTCGCTCGACAACTGAGTCGGAATGTGAGTGCTACCTGTCCTCATGCATATGCCAATGCGATGGTCATTCACTCCAGGGTAGAAGTGGGATTCGTCACTAAAAATGATGCAACACCAGTCGGAGGCCGGCCATGATTCTCGGGCAGGGCATCACTCCAGACGGAGTGCCGATGTAGGGAGGTTAATGGAAGATGTCGGAAGGGGTGTCAAGAAAGGAATCCTGCTGGTATAAATCGTCTTGCAATGGTACGCGATGATACAGGATGTTGAATAAAGGCTGCTACATCTTGATGGATACACAGAAGCTGTCGGAACGGTTAGGGGTTGTCTGACTATGAGATGAACTTCTCTCCCAGTTGTCTGCCTGAGCTGACCAGACCATTTCGAGCGAGTATTCGTGCCCTAAAGTACCCACTGCTACAACACTACGGCTCAGATGGTGGGCGATTCGTCAACACGACCAGCCTGCTTCCCGCAGTCCAACGATGCGGCCCGGCCCCTTTCAAATATGCTGAGTTGTTCTAGCGTCTTCTACGCCCAGGCATGATTAGTGGCAACTGAAGTGAACGCACCCGATAGCGCAGCCAAAATATTCACAGTGAGCGCCTGACAGTCCTTATCTAGATCACTAGGTGTGCGATTCAAATGAACTGGGAACCTGGACGTTCATTAACAGTGAAACTATAGTCATTTGCATATTCTAGCTAAGAGGTATTTTCCTATCGACTTTCACGGTTCCGCGGACGTTTTTAGGAAATTTTCCAGTTTATAGTTACTTCAAACACTAAATGCAGCTTCGAATTTTTCAAAACACCTTTAAGATTTGGCAGTATTAAGTTCGAAACGTAGAAAATTCAGATATATTTAATTCAATGTATAAATAATCCAAACGAGTAGTCTTTGAATCTTAACAGGATTAGAGATAAAAGACTAATAAAAGTTTGTTCGCTGCCTCATCGAATATTAGTGGCAGGTTAGCTTACTATCGCCGTCCCGTGGTCGAGTGGTTAGCACGCTTGGCTACTGATCTAAGGGACCTGGGTTCGAGCCCCGGAATTAGGCATGGATGTGTGTGTCGTTTTTCTGCTGAGGTCCTGCCATCCTCTCAGATCTCCTACTGTGGCATATAAACTGACAGGCTTCTGTCAGACCTCTGTGGCAAGCAGCTGCTTGAGGGGGTATTTATTTTTTTATTTAGCTTACTATCATAGTTGCGGTAGACTTTGGTCAATAATAAGTTGTTGCAAATGATAATTAAATGCAACGTATGAACGGTGAAAAATACATGCAAAATAGAAGATTACAAAGCTAATAATTGCAAAACGAGGCATACTTTGAAAATCTGTTATTCAAATGTGAAATTAGTTATTATTATCCTTTTTTCTAGAGGGCGGGGGTGGCTCAGTCGGTAGCGCGCCAAGCTCGTAATCTGTACTTCCGAGGTTCGAGTCCCAGCTGGGTCAGAGTTGAGATTTATCTCCGCAAAATTCCCCGCCCTGTCCACGGTCAGTAGGGGACACCGATGGGTTTGGAAAGGCCGCCGACCGTCGGATGGGACGTTAAGCCGTGGTCCCGTGTGCTGGGAGAGACATACCCTGTGCACGTTAAAGAACACGCAGGATGGCCTTGACGGGAGGCTACCATCTGTCTCCCAACAGCTGTTCCAGTGGGTCCCCTCCCCAAAGCTTCTGAGCCTTCGGGGTCCATGTGACCTGGCCATTTAGCCCATGGTGTGCAAAAAAGTGCCGCTCAGAGGTAAAACAACCCAACCTTTTTTCTAGAGAGACTTCGGTTAATTCATGAAGAAGTCTGTGGCAATGCCTACATCACTTCTTCCGCTCTCTACTTCTTTCAAATCGTGGTGTTTCTTAGAGATCCAGGAAATCTAATAGAGGAGATGACAGGGCTATAGGGAGGATGTTCCAGGCATTCCCAGCCATACCTGTTTAACATTGTTACTTAGGATATTATGGGAGAGGACGTTGTCATGCACCAAAATAACCTTCGTACACAAAAGTCCCGGGCGTTTCGACTTTATTGCCTACATTCAAATTTCCTGATAGTTTTTGCAATACTCTTGCGAGTCGATGGTTTTACTACGGTCCAGGGGGCAGGGGTGGCTCAGTCGGTAGCGCGCCAGGCTCGTAATCTGTAGTTCCCAGGTTCGAGTCCCAGCTGGATCAGCGTTGAGATTTATCTCCGCAAAATTCCCCACCCTGCCCACGGTCAGTAGGGGACACCGATGGGCTTGGAAAGGCCGCCGTCCGTCGGATGGGACGTTAAGCCGTGGCCCCGTGTGCAGAAGAGCCATACCCTGTGCACATTAAAGAACACGCTGGATGGTTTGACGGGTGGCTACCATCTGTCTCCCAACAGCTGTTCCAGTGGGCCCCCCCAACCTTCTCTGAGCCTTCGGGGTCCTTGTGACCTGGCCATTTAGCCCATGGTGTCGTGCCAATCAACAGTTGGCCCTTAGAGTCAAAACGTCATTATATCGCACATTGTTCAACTTGGAATGCTTCCACGCGGGGTTTGTCTGAAATCCACATAATGTCAATTCCTTTCAAACAGATGCTGGCCACTGATCTAGTGTTGATCACTTCCTTCTATGTACATTATATGTTTACTCGTTTTCTACGTGAGGGCAAAAAGATCAATCAATCCATTACCTAGCAATAGAGGTTGCCCATTTTTCGTTTGAACGATACTTATACATGTGAGCGCGTATGTGTCAGCCTTTAAGTGGGAGGGAGACATAAAAGTACAGTTTTATCTCTGAATTGGGTTGGGCTGTTTTACCTCTGAGCGGCACTTTTTTGCACACCATGGGCTAAATGGCCAGGTCACATGGACCCCGAAGGCTCAGGGAAGGTTGGGGGAGGGACTGGTAGCCAGTGGAACAGCAGCCACTGGAACAGCTGTTGGGAGACAGATGGTAGCCTCCCGTCAAGGTCATCCAGCATGTTCTTTAACGTGCACAGGGTATGTCTCTCCCGCACACGGACCACGGCTTAACGTCCCATCCGACGGACGGCGGCCTTTCCAAGCCCATCGGTGTCCCCTACTGACTGTGGGTAGGGCGGGGAATTTTGCGGAGATAAATCTCAACGCTGACCCAGCTGGGACTCGAACCTGGGAACTACAGATTACGAGCCTGGCGCGCTACCGACTGAGTCACCCCCGCCCCATTTACCTCTGAGTGGTACATTTTACACATAATAGGATAAATAGCCTGGTCACAAAGACTCCAACAGGTTGGAAAAGTGAATCCACTCTTAGAGAATAAGTGGGAAATTTCCAACAAGGCCACCCAGCGTATTCTTTAACGTGGACAGAATAGGGCTCTCCTGAATACGAACCATGGCTTAACCATTATATAATTTTGTACAGAACAAAATAAAATCACTATCAATGTACTAAACATGTGTTTTAAATCACACATTCTGGACTATTACGGCAACTACAACCACGGAAATTTATATTTTGGGGTTCTACACCACAGAAGACAACTCTCTTTAGCCCTTTAAAGTGTGTGTGTGATTTTTTTCTTACTTTTGAACTCGTTAAATGAAGCAATATAACACAATGACTCACCACGGCAAAAGATCTCTACACCAAAGTATCAAAAAGAAGCATAACTGCGTGTTGCCACTACTCCTTCGATAAACATAGAAAGCTAACAGCGGTTACCAGAACGAGGCAGTTGATGACTGCCACGGACAATTTCCGCCGAAAGTGCTGGCCTCCCGCAACTTACGGAATCTCAGCCATAATAAAAAGAAATCCCACTGATGTAGGTGGTCTCCACCGCTTCACACATCCGCACGAGAAAGTCGCTTAGGCGGCGGTGGGGTAGAACCAATTGGTTTATCCCGGACTGAATGCCATCAACCCAATCGCTCACTTTCTCACACAACTTCCACTCCTTGATTTACTGTACTCTTGTGTAAATGTTACGAATGCAGTTGGAATGGCAGAAAGGGGAAGAGAGAGAGAAAAGAAAAGGGAAATAAATAGCGCCACAATGCAATAAAGGTCGCTCAATGAATGGGGAAAGAGAAAGTTGTAAGTTTGGCGAACGCATGTCGTGTGTGGGGTGTGGGATGTTCGAGAGAAAAAGAAATTGGGGGAAGTTACTCATATGGCGTGATAGCTGCGAGATGCCATACGTCGTTGGGTCTGAAAAGAAAATGCACATCACCAAGCAAATGATCGAGATAAAATGAAAGCCTTTTCCATTGCAAGGAAGTGGAATCGAGAGAAGACGGTCGCTTCATTTCTGTGGAGTGCGGTTTGGTGAAGTTGTTCACCCTTTTCGCTTTTCATGTTGTAAATTGTATATTAACACTAGAAAACTAGAACTCAATTTTTCTACGAAGGAGAAATTTGTGTATGAGTCAGTGAACAAATAGTATTCATTTTTACCAGAAAAATCCCAAGCATTACACATAAATTAGATTTTGGAAAGCCTCGTAGGTTGGGTTGGGTTGTTTTACCTCTGAGCGGCACTTTTTTGCACACCATGAGCTAAATGGCCAGGTCACATGGATCCCGAAGGCTCAGAGAAGGTTGGGGAGGGGACCCACTGGAACAGCTGTTGGGAGACAGATGGTAGCCTCCCGTCAAGGCCATCCAGCGTGTTCTTTAACGTGCACAGGGTATGGCTCTCTCCCGCACACGGGGCCACGGCTTAACGTCTCATCCGACGGACGGCAGACTTTCCAAGCCCATCGGTGTCTCCTACTGACCGTGGGCAGGGCGGGGAATTTTGCGGAGCCTCGTAGGATTTGTGAGCCTGATCTGGATTTGGGCCTCTGAGCGGATTTGGACCTCTGAGAGGCATATTTTTGACACGATGGGCTAAAATGGCGAAACGAAAAGGACCCAAAAGCTCAGGGAAAGCTGCAAAAGAGGAAACACTGGATAGCTCTTAGGAAATAAATGGAAACTTTGCACCAAGCCCATCCAGCGTGTTCTTTAACGTGGAGAGAATGCGATTCTCCTGAACATGGACCATGTTTTAGCTTCTCATCCGACAGATGGCGGCCTTTCCAAATCCATTGGTGCCCCATTTCAGGAACTTAGTCAAAAAGCCAACTCACTATTAACTAGTGAGCAGTATCGCTGATAAGTAAAAATCTCCTACCTCAAGTAGGAAAATGATAAGCTTCATTCTTTTTGAAAACGAACATTCGATCCCCTCCCCCAGGATTTGATGTTTCATACTTCCGATGTTTCATTAATTTTCTTTTTAGATCCATTTACTCCTTTTAGTCGTACTAAATTTCGCGATTAAAATATTTAATATGGGAAATTTATTATAAACATTAAGAAAAGTTTCGTAAAAACTTTAAATGAATTAAAAAAGCCGCTTTCGTTTTGCCGTTTGAATCTGATAAAACAGCAAACATCTTCGAGATCATCATTTCCAAACTGCTTTTAGAATCTTAATCTGACAGCATTATTTAGTCCAGTAACATTCTTAAAGTTAAAACCACACCCAGCCCATCCTTAAAACGAAATGATTTGTTTTTTTTCTGAGTGGCACATTTTTATATGGCCAGTTCACAAGGACCCCAAGGGTCAAAGAAAGTTGTGGAAGGAGATTCACTGGACAGCTCTTAGGAGACAGACGGAAGCCTTCCAACAAGGCCATCCAGCGTGTTCTCTAACGTGCACAGGATATGGCTCTCCTGCACACGGGCTTCAACTGCGCAAGCGAAATTATTTTATTATCGTCTGCCCTAAGTGAGAATAAAAAATTTAAAAGGATACCTTCCGTTTGATGGGACATTAAAGTCTTGTTCAGAAGAGCCACCACACACTGTGAACTAAAGAAACACTTTGGATGGCTTTGAAAAAGGAGGAGGGGGAGTCATCTGTCTCGTAACAGTTGTCAAATGGTTTCGCTTCCCCGATCCTCTCCAAGCCTTTGTGACCTGCTACTTAGCCTTTAGTGTGCCAAAAAATGCCGCTCAGAGGAAAGGCAATCCGATGTAACCAGAACACGGACCACTGCTTAACATAACAAAAACTGAAGTTAATAAAAATGCTTTCGCTCGTTGCAATAAAAACAAGAGCATCAACAAATACTAAAAACAAATATCAAATAACATTCACTTCATATACTTTATTTTTATCTCATGGACGATAATCACAAAGGCAAGCTTTTGATGTGCCGCCAACTAAGTTCATCACCGTGACGATTCTCTCGCACGTCAGTCTCCCAAAGCATAAGATTCAATGACCATCTCTGTAATGACACAGACAAGGTCTCGTATTGTCTCGCGAGATATCAGTCGACGTCCTTTACCCCTCGTTCAATCAAACAATGGAGACTTTTAACAACGTGATCAGCTGCTGCGCACGAACCGGCAAAACAAATAGCGCTGCGCAAAAGGACAGATCATGATATCGCGCCATCGACCTCTGAGAGGGGAACAAGGGCGCGTGAAACTCTTTCCTTGCAGACACTCGGCCAGTGCACACACACGTCTAAAAGCACCTCTCCTGTCTCCGAAGCACGCATCGGAAATGAAGCGATCAAGACAAACAGTGACCCAAGCGCGAGCCCTGCTATCCGGAAGCGGAACAAAAGACCACACCGTCCATTAATCAAGAACTTAATGGCGCGAGTTGATTTAGCGTTACATGGAGAAACTTCTGCGGTGTACGTCAGAAGATGCTGGTGTCGGTGGCGACTCCTCCCTTGTCCTCCCTTCATCATCCATCCTCCCCCCCCCCACACACCTCCTCCTTCCTCCGCTTCTCCCCGCTCTACTTTTCGTCATGGAAAAGCGTTACATGGAGAAACTTCTGCGGTGTACGTCAGAAGATGCTGTTCTCGGTGGCGACTCCTCCCTTGTCCTCCCTTCATCATCCATCCCCCCCCCATCTCCTCCTTCCTCCGCTTCTTCCCACTCTACTTTTCGTCATGGAAAAGCGTTACATGGAGAAACTTCTGCGGTGTTCTTCAGAAGATGCTGTTATCGGTGGCGACTCCTCCCTTGTCCTCCCTTCATCAACCATTCCCCCCCACCTCCTCCTTCCTCCGCTTCTCCCCACTCTACTTTTCTTCATGGAAAAGCGTTACATGGAGAAACTTCTGCGGTGTACTTCAGAAGATGCTGTTCTCGGTGGCGACTCCTCCCTTGTCCTCCCTTCATCATCCATCCCCCCCCCCACCTCCTCCTTCCTCCGCTTCTCCCCGCTCTACTTTTCGTCATGGAAAAGCGTTACATGGAGAAACTTCTGCGGTGTACGTCAGAAGATGCTGTTGTCGGTGGCGACTCCTCCCTTGTCCTCCCTTCATCATCCATCCCCCCCCTACCTCTTCCTTCCTCCGCTTCTCCCCACTCTACTTTACGTCATGGAAAAGCGTTACATGGAGAAACTTCTGCGGTGTACTTCAGAAGATGCTGTTGTCGGTGGCGACTCCTCCCTTGTCCTCCCTTCATCATCCATCCCCCCCCCACCTCCTCCTTCCTCCGCTTCTCCCCACTCTACTTTTCGTCATGGAAAAGCGTTACATGGAGAAACTTCTGCGGTGTACTTCAGAAGATGCTGTTGTCGGTGGCGACTCCTCCCTTGTCCTCCCTTCATCATCCATCCCCCCACCTCCTCCTTCCTCCGCCTCTCCCCTCTCTACTTTTGATCCTGGAAAAGCGTTACATGGAGAAACTTCTGCGGTGTACGTCAGAAGATGCTGTTATCGGTGGAGACTCCTCTCTGGTCCTCCCTTCATCATCCATCCCCTCACCTCCTCCTTCCTCCGCTTCTCTCCTCTCTACTTTTCGTCATCATCTTCCAACAGTCCCGTTTTGATGAGGAACCATCGCCATCTTGCTTTTCTTCTTCAGTTTTCGCGACGGCCATCGCAATTGCTTCGAGAAAGCTCAGCGACTAGACTTCGTCCAGCACTGCTTGTTCGTCGGTTGGTTGTGTCCAGGCAAATCCGGTCATAAATCATATTCAGGGAAGATAGAGGGAGAAGCAAACTCTTCAACAGAAAGCGAGTATCTGATGAAAGGAGGAGGGAAAGGTCGCTAATTGCTCTGATAAGATCCGTCGAGGCTAATGATTCGTAAATATAAACATCACGTCCGCGAAGTCTGAAGGAAGCATGCCTCTGAAAGCAGGCTACTTAGGAATCGAATGCATGTTCCTGAAATGAAATGGTGTAACGACAAATATTCTGTTACTTAGTCACATATTTCGCCTCCTTAGATGCACAGTAAGATGAAAGATTTCAGTCTGTAATTAGCTCATTTTGAAGAGATTAGCAAAACTTTTAAATGATAGTGGTCTTGGTTTGAAAATAGCAAAAAAGGGCGATGATGATAATGAAAGCACTGCAAATTACACAAAGAGACTTATTACGAATAAAACCAAAATTATTTGTTTAGTGATAGAGTAATATGATGATTGGGCGTCTGCTTACATATAAACTTACAATTATACTGCTAAAGCATGCCTATTTAAGAGGTGTCCACTAATACCGCAGCAAATAAGTCGCTGTTGGTTCAGCAACCATAGTAATCACGATCAAAAGCGATTAAAAACGCCTCGAATAATATTCATTTTTTTTCATAGCAAAGAGTTCCCTGTCGAGCTTAAGACAAAAGAGAGTAACGTTAAAGCCATAATTTCCATTTCAGAAATTAAGTCTCTATTTCAGTAAGATTTTGGTTTCGATTTCAGTTGGGTTGTTTTACCTCTGAGCGGCACTTTTTTGCACACCATGGACTAAATGGCCAGGTCACATGGACCCCGAAGGCTCAGAGAAGGTTGGGGGAGGGGACCCACTGGAACAGCTGTTGGGAGACAGATGGTAGCCTCCCGTCAAGGCCATCCAGCGTGTTCTTTAACGTGCACAGGGTATGGCTCTCCCGCACACGGGGCTTAACGTCCCATCCGACGGACGGGGGCCTTTCCAAGCCCATCGGTGTCCCCTACTGACCATGGGCAGGGCATAATTTTGCGGACATAAATCTCAACGCTGACCCAGCTGGGACTCGAACCTGGGAACTACAGATTACGAGCCTGGCGCGCTACCGACTGAGCCACCCCCGCCCTTCGATTTCAGTACTCACGCTCAAAAATCTGCTTAAGTTCTAAGAACATCTGTCATTGAAAAGGGGCCCAAAATAATTTTAGCTCAAAACAGAAATTGCACTAATAACAATGTTCAGAAAGCAATAGCAATGAGCAATATTATTTCGTGTACGAAAGATCATTATAGTAACAACGAAAACAGCGATAAACTTTTAACATGGGCATCGACAAGAATTTTTTTGGAGGGGGGGGGAGGACGAAAAAAATCAATGTTTCAAGATAGAAATGTTTACGTCGAGTCGTTGATTAATGAGTGCAGTTGCGAATAAAAGAACCTTGCATACATCATACCATAAGCCAACTAAGGATGCCAGAAAACAAAACCAAAGGAAAATTATTATTGAAAATACATGTGAAAAAATTTTATTGCATCTTAATAAATAAAAATAACTAATGTACTTCGAAAAAACAAAAGAAAATATAAAATTCAAGATTATATTTCGTTAAGAAAAAAAAAAGACAATTTTTTGGTACTCCTGTATTTTACAATAGAAATTATTTTTTTAATTAATTTGTCTAAAGTGGAGGACCAACTGCTCCCCCTGCCGACTCACATGTCTTTTAAGAGAACACGTCCTCTTTTTCAAAACAGATTCTTATGAAATTAAAAATTATCGGTGTCCTAATCTTCCTTTGAAGTTAATATGAATTCAGTAGGTGATTTTTTTATTGTTCTTGTTTATTTTTCCCTTTTTAGTACGCGCATGTAGGAAGATAAAAAAAAACATCCTCTCAAGCAGCTGCTTGCCACAGAGGCCTGTCAGTTTAATACGGCATAGTAGAAGGAAGGCCATATCTAAATAGAACGACAACACGAATATCCATGCCTTACCCGGGGCTTGAACACAGTGCTCTTTGATCACTAGCCAAGCCTGCTAACTACTAAGCCATACAGCCTACTAAGTCATACTAAGCCGTACTACCAAACCTTCTAACTACTAAGACATACAGCCTACTAAGTCATACTAAGCCGTACTACCAAGCCTTCTAACTACTAAGACATACAGCCTACTAAGTCATACTAAGCCGTACTACCAAGCCTTCTAACTACTAAGACATACAGCCTACTAAGTCATACTAAGCCATACTACCAAGCCTTCTGACTACTAAGCCATACAACCTACTAAGTCATACTAAGCTGTACTACCAAGCCTTCTGACTACTAAGCCATACAACCTACTAAGTCATACTAAGCTGTACTACCAAGCCTTCTAACTACTAAGCCATAGAGCCTACTAAGCCGTACTACCAAGCCTTCTAACTACTAAGCCATACAGCCTACTAAGTCATACTAAGCCGTACTACCAAGTCTTCTAACTACTAAGCCATACAGCCTACTAAGTCATACTAAGCCGTACTACCAAGCCTTCTAACTACTAAGACATACAGCCTACTAAGTCATACTAAGCCGTACTACCAAGCCTTCTAACTACTAAGACATACAGCCTACTAAGTCATACTAAGCCATACTACCAAGCCTTCTGACTACTAAGCCATACAGCCTACTAAGTCATACTAAGCTGTACTACCAAGCCTTCTAACTACTAAGCCATACAGCCTACTAAGTCATACTAAGCCGTACTACCAAGCCTTCTAACTACTAAGCCATAAAAAATAAAAAAAATAAATACCCCCTCAAGCAGCTGCTTGCCACAGAGGTCTGTCAGTTTATATGCCAAAGTAGAAGGTCTGTGAGGATGGCAGGACCTCAGCAGAAAAACAACACAAACGTCCATGCCTTACCCGGGGCTCGAACCCAGGTCCCTTAGATACAGCCTACTAAGTCATACTAAGCCGTACTACCAAGCCTTCTAACTACTAAGCCATACAGCCTACTAAGTCATACTAAGCCGTACTACCAAGCCTTCTAACTACTAAGCCGTACTACC
Source organism: Ryuthela nishihirai (assembly GCA_038380435.1). Classification (NCBI taxonomy): domain Eukaryota; kingdom Metazoa; phylum Arthropoda; class Arachnida; order Araneae; family Heptathelidae; genus Ryuthela; species Ryuthela nishihirai. The sequence goes on along the minus strand of JAWZYU010000004.1, from coordinate 87,309,259 downwards.
AAGCCTTCTAACTACTAAGCCATACAGCCTACTAAGTCATACTAAGCCGTACTACCAAGCCTTCTGACTACTAAGCCATACAGCCTACTAAGTCATACTAAGCCGTACTACTAAGCCTTCTAACTACTAAGCCATACAGCCTACTAAGTCATACTAAGCCGTACTACCAAGCCTTCTAACTACTAAGCCTACAGGAAGTTAAGTAATTTTTAAATCTATATGTAAATAGTTTTTTAATTTCTTAATTTACATATAAATAGTTTTAAATTTCTTAATTTACATATAAGTAGTGTTTAAATTCCTTAATTTATATATTTTAAAATGTTGCATCTATTAATGGCATCGAGGGTGATATGATCGATGCATTCATAATAAAGCGTAGTGTTCTAAAGTAGGTATCTGAAACCTGACCCGCGAAGTTATTCTGTTCGACTCACAAGCAATAATACGTTCTACCATAATCACGGAAGTGAGTTGGGTTGTTTTACCTCTGAGCGGCACTTTTTTTGCACACCATGGGCTAAATGGCCAGGTCACATGGACCCCGAAGGCTCAGAGAAGGTTGGGGGAGGGGACCCACTGGAACAGCTGTTGGGAGACAGATGGTAGCCTCCCATCAAGGCCATCCAGCGTGTTCTTTAACGTGCACAGGGTATGGCTCTCCCGCACACAGGGCCACGGCTTAACGTCCCATCCGACGGACGGCGGCCTTTCCAAGCTCATCGGTGTCCCCTACTGACCGTGGGCAGGGCGGGAAATTTTGCGGAGATAAATCTCAACGCTGACCCACCTGGGACTCGAGCCTGGCGCGCTACCGACTGAGCCACCCACGCCCCCGCCCCCCACATGTTAGGTAAATGGGAGTTATATATATATTGCTGTTTTTTCGTATGAAGACTAGTGCTTGTTTAAAAATCTTTTCCGTTTTTCAGTTTCATTTGTTTTTGGAAAAGCAATTAATTTTAGACAAGAAATCAATAGCCAACTTTTCAGTGACGCTTGGGAAAAAAAAATTATCGCCAAGTGATTTGATAGTACGAGTTTTGTTTCCATTTCTGAGAAAAAAACATAATTTAAAAAAGAAACGTATATTCGGCAGATGTGGAGCTTATTAATTCAAATAAATGCATAGTTGCTATAGGACTATTTTCTGTTGCACGGAAAAAAAAGTACCTTTTTCAATTTACTCTTTCAAATACACATTTAAAAAAAAAAGCGAGAAAAAAAAGATAAGAAATTTAAAATACTCAATGAAACATTTTAAGCAAATAGTGATCAAATAAAATACAAAATGATCGCAAACCTTTTACCTCAGCGAGAGAAAAAAAACAACTCTCTTTCTCCAAATCTCCGCACGCGACCATTTCAACCCCGCGCAACTGCATCTGCCAGAGAAAGAAGACGAAAAAGAAAAGTTGCTTTTTAATACCTGATGGTTTTGTAAAGCGAAGGAATGGCAACGGCAGAGAATCCGCGCCTCCGACCAACAATGGCACCCGCTCACGCGATCGGCCGAACGCAAAGAGAAACGATTGTTTGCATCGAAAGTCGCCCACGAGGCGTGTCTGGAATTTCCTCGGAACTTCAGGGGATGGCCACACAGACTGCGGCTACAGCGATTCAGCGTTATTCATATTTCCAAACTTAAAGCGATCTCCGCTGTACGTAAAGGTCTTGTTATAAGATAAAAGTTACTCCACACAATTTCCTGTGAGGAAACTCCGTTGTTCGTAAAGGTCTTTTTTGGTTTAAGATATTAGCTACTCCACAAGCTCCAATTTCCTTTGAGACTAACTCCGTTGTTAGCAATAGTTTTGTTCCAAAACGTTTAAATTTTCTTTTTCTTTCCGAATTATACTTTTTTTATTAATACGAAAAAACATTTCTTTGGTGGGGCGGGGGTGGCTCAGTCGGTAGCGCGCCAGGCTCGTAATCTGTAGTTCCCAGGTTCGAGTCCCAGCTGGGTCAGCGTTGAGATTTATCTCTGCAAAATTCCCCGCCCTGCCCACGGTCAGTAGGGGACACCGATGGGTTGGAAAGGCCGCCGTCCATCGGATGGGACGTTAAGCCGTGGCCCCGTGTGCGGGAGAGCCATACCCTGTGCACGTTAAAGAACACGCTGGATGGCTTTTACGGGAGGCTACCATCTGTCTCCCAACAGCTGTTCCAGTGGATCCCCTCCCCCAACCTTCTCTGAGCCTTCGGGGTCCATGTGACCTGGCCATTTAGCCCATGGTGTGCAAAAAAGTGCCGCTCAGAGGTAAAACAACCCAACATTTCTTTACATATACTAGAAGGACGCATATCGCCTCAGGCTCATATGAGAATCTCATTTTCAAAGAGAAAGAAGTTTTTCCTTTACCTACTGTTTCATTCCTTAAAAGTTTTAATTTGAGCTAGTGGATGATGGGGGAAAATGCAAATAATATTTCGTTAGTAATTATACAACATAAAAGTGTTCGTCTTTTAATTCTTAAACCTGAAAACTTGCATTTCCCACACCTCTCTCAGAAGAGTAAGTAGGTTTTTGCTGTCAGTGGAATAGCTCTTAAGAACTACCACTAATTTTTCAAATTCCTATTCTATACATATCATTTGTAAAACTTTATAACATCTCTTCCATTTTAATGATTGTTCATAAGCTTTTACTCTATGATATGATCATCAGACCGGTGATTCTCTATGTTTCATCCATATGGGCGAATACTACACCCACCAATATTCGTAAGATTCAGGTCTTACAGAACAAGATTTTGAGAACTGCGGTCGATGTCCCCTGGTTTGCCACTAACAGACAACTCCATAAAGACCTGGGCATCGACCATATATATACACATATAAAACGCACCTCAAAAAGTTTTTTTTGAGGCTGTAAACAATAATCCCAATGAGATTATTTCTTCTCCGATTCTTTACGATCATACTGTTTTGAACAAGTACAAGAGGCCTGAAACGGTAGCATTCTCTGAGGAGTAGGTTTAGGTTTCTTATTCAATTTTTACAATTTTTCTTTTAGGTTTCTTATACAATTTTACAGCTTTTTTTAGATTTTCTTATGTTTGCCCTTAGGGGCCCACCTAAGGGCGGTTCACTTATATATTTTGTTCTTACTCATGCCAAATAGGCATATCTTTATGATGCAGATGGTTAGGGGTAAAATTATTACCCGGTACATCGAATATGATTATACGATCTACGATAACAGCTCTGCCGTATCATCATTTAAGTGATCTGTAAAGATATGTATATTAAAACTACTAAGCATTTGGAAAATGCGAATTACAATATTTCATTTATTTCTAGCTTAAATACGTCGTTTGCAATATTTGTTTGAAATTTACAAATTTTTTCACGCAATTATAGTTTTTGGAAAATTTAAAAAATATGAATCATAAAATTTTATCAATTCCTATCTACCCGAAAAAGAATTTTCCATTTATCTCTAAAAAAAAATCTGCTAAAGCTAAAAAGGTGTTTTCCCACCCACTCTGGGTCTAAGGGATCAACTCATTTGCTGCCAATGAAAACTTCGTGACATTCACATTCCACCATCAAAATTTCAAATTTCTAACATAAATACATCGTTTGCAATATTCGTTTGAAATTTTGGAACTTTCAACTTTTTCCACCACTAGAGGGCATATTTATAGCTTTAGAGAGATTCGGAAAATGTATATCGTAATATTTCATCAATTCCTATCCAACAGAAAAAAGAATTTTTGATTTATCTCTGTAAACAAAAAAGTTCGATGTCTCCATACAAACGACAAAGCGAAACTATTATCTCATTTTCTTTGCAAACGAGATAATAAACACCCCTCAAGCAACTGCTTGCCACAGAGGTATGTCAGTTACATTTAGTCATAGTAAAAGGTCTGTGAAAATGGCAGAACCTCAGCAGAAAAACAACACAGCATCCTTGCCTTACCCAGGGCTGGAACCCAGAGTCCCTTAGGTCAGTAGTCTAGCGTGTTAACTACTTGGCCACGGGACGGCTTTCTTTACACGTACCATGAATAACAAGCTTCCGTTTTTACCTTTCGTTTTCGGGCCTCCTTAATGGTATTAGGGTATATAGTGATTGCTGTATTCAAACTGCACTCATTAAGGAACGTCTCAACCTAAATATTTATAAGTTGAAACATTGATTTGTCACTCCCCCCTCCTGCAAAAATTCCTGTCGATGCCAAGCTCCAATTTTGGTAATGGTTTTCTTTCAATAGTTTCTCGGTAGCGCGCCAGGCTCGTAATCTGCAGTTCCCAGGTTCGAGTCCCAACTGAGTCAGCGTTGAGATTTATCTCCGCAAAACTCTCCGCCCTTCCCACGTTCAGTAGGGGACACCGATGGGTTTGAAAAAGCAGCCGTCCGTCGGATGGGACATTAAGCCGTGGTCCGTGTGCGGGAGATCTATACCTGTGCATTAATGAACAAGCTGGATGGCCTTGACAGGAGGCTACCATCTGTCTCCCACAGCTGTTTCAGTGAGTCCCCTTCCCCAACCTTCTCTGAGCCTTCGGGGTCACTATGACCTGGCCATTTAGCCCATGGTGTGCAAAAAGTGTCGCTAGGAGATAAAACAACCCAAATCTTCCAAGGTTGGGTTGTTTTACCTCTGAGCGGCACTTTTTTGCACACCATGGGCTAAATGACCAGGTCACATGGACCCCGAAGGCTCAGAGAAGGTTGGGGGAGGGGACCCACTGGAACAGCTGTTGGGAGACAGATGATAGCCTCCCGTCAAGGCCATCCAGCGTGTTCTTTAACGTGCACAGGGTATGGCTCTCCCGCATACGGGGCCACGGCTTAACGTCCCATCCGACGGACGGCGGTCATTCGAAGCCCATCGGTGTCCCCTACTGACCGTGGGCAAGGCGGGGAATTTTGCGGAGATAAATCTCAACGCTGACCCAGCTGGGACTCGAACCTGGGAACTACAGATTACGAGCCTGGCGCGATACCGACTGAGCCCCCCTCCCCGCCCCCCAAATCTTCCAAGACGCCAGAAAGTTTTAGCATGCTAATAACGATAAATCCGCTTTAATCTCTTTCTGTGTGGCCGTACTCTTCGCGTACGGAAGGAGCAAATGAGAATGTCTTTGATCGCGATGACGATCCGAGTCTCTGGCTGACTGCGGAGATTAAAAGTGCTCGTGTCACGTAGCTGCCCTCACGCACACCGCCGCCTTATTGACTCGGGCGAAGAATTTTCAATAATAACCAAACCTGTTACGGAACGATGACGAAATTGAAAATTTCGAAAACTTCCAAAAAAATATAAATTGATGTCGAGCTTGTGTAATTTTGTGACGAAAAACTTTTTTACAATATTGTATTTAGCGGGGTGACGGGTGTAGCTGCTCCCAGAGGCAGACCGCTTTAAGTTTATCCAAAGTAATGTAAAATAATTTCCACACGAAATAAATCTGAATTCGAAACGAATATTTAAAAGTAAAGTCACTTTTTGTGGGGACATTGTATTGCGATCATATTTATAAGCTTGTGTCAATATTTTTTTAATTAAAACTTCTATCTATGGTAAAACAATTCGCTGCAGATTTAAAGGTTTGGATTGGATTGGATTACCTCTGAGCAGCACGTTTTTGCACACCATGGGCTAAATGGCCAGGCCACAAGGACCCCGAAGGTTCAGAGAAGGTTGGGGGAGGGGACCCACTGGAACAGCTGTTGGGAGACAGATGGTAGCCTCCCGTCAAGGCCATCCAGCGTGTTCTTTAACGTGTACAGGGTATGACTCTCCCGCACACGGGGCCGCGGCTTAACGTCCCATCCGACGGACGGCGGCCTTTCCAAGCCCATCGGTGTCCCCTACTGCCCGTGGGGATGGCGGGGAATTTTGCGGAGATAAATCTCAACGCTGACCCAGCTGGGACTCGAAACTGCGAACTACAGATTACGAGCCTGGCGCGCTACCGACTGAGCCACCCCCGCCCCAGATTTAAAGGTAAAAAATAGATAAACTTGCCAAGTTTTAATGAACTTGGATAACTTTCCATATGAGCAGCCTTTTTTGGGGCACAACATACACTGTCTAAATGGGTACTCCACTTCCCACCAGATATTTCCAAGCATCTACGGAGTGATTTTTGCACAAGAATCGGTGATCCTGTGACTCTAGTCCACCAAATTCGTAACTGAGTTTGGTGCACAGTGTCATTAATGCATCCCCAAAGAAAGAATTCAAGAAGGGATACATCCGGGGATTTAGGAGGCCATTCTATGGGATATCTTCGTTCAATCCAACAGTCAAGGAACTGAGCATCAATTTTGATAAAAAAAAAACTATTATACCCGAGCGGCCGACGTCCAGGACAATGGCGTCATCCTTCTACCAACAAAACTTCACGAGTTTCTCTCTTTTACCACGCGCTGCATTGTTCGTCGTTGAATTAAAAAATCAGTTGTATTATTTTTCATTGATAGATTTTGTCCCGAATACACTGCATTTTGTTACGTTTATTCACTGCAACCTGTGGGAGCAGAAATCCGAGTTCAAATCCCACATGATCGCGAGGGGCGGGGGGTGGCTCAGTCGGTAGCGCGCCAGGCTCGTAATCTGTAGTTCCCAGGTTCGAGTCCCAGCTGGGTCAGCGTTGAAATTTATCTCCGCAAAATTCCCCGCCCTGCCCACGGTCAGTAGGGGACACCGATGGGCTTGGAAAGGCCGCCGTCCGTCGGATGGGACGTTAAGCCGTGGCCCCGTGTGCGGGAGAGCCATACTCTGTGCACGTTAAAGAACACGCTGGATGGCCTTGACGGGAGGCTACCATCTGTCTCCCAACAGCTGTTCCAGTGGGTCCCCTCCCCTAATCTTCTCTGAGCCTTCGGGGTCCATGTGACCTGGCCATTTAGCCCATGGTGTGCAAAAAAGTGCCGCTCAGAGGTAAAACAACCCAACCCACATGATCGTATACATGTTACTGTTGTGCTTCTTAGAGATAAGTTCGCACCCCGAGATTTCTCATTTTGAAACCGAGCTCGATCGGTACAGAAAATAGCAGACAGAAAGTCGTCTGCATCGCCGATTTTCGGTTGCACTTTCGGACGAAACAAACAACTTCTAGCTTGGGTGAGCTCAGTTAGAATTTAAATCGCAAATTTTTCTCGTAATTGTGGAAAACATTTTAGTACAAAAAATTATTTTTGTTATAATTTCAACCTTATAATCAATCTTTTAATCGGAGATCAGTTATTCGAGATTTATTGTACATGCAACTGAGAGTACCGTTTGCATTAGTTTTGTCATTAAATTACTATTTTATACCAAAATAGTCTTGGGAAAACTAAAAATCAGAATCCTGAAATGCATTAGGGCTTGGCATATATACAGCTAGCAAGTAAAGATATGTAATCGAAAAGCACCAAACCTTAGAAATTTGCCATTTGCACCGTTTCGAGCCAGAATTTTATGACCCCTGCAACAGCACCAGTACTTTTCCAAAAAAGTCGGGTGTTGTCCATTACCTCCTCTTTGTACAAGTACTTTTCCAAGAGAGTCGTGTCGTCCACTACCTCATCTTTGTGCCAGTACTTTTCCAAGAGAGTCGTGTCTCCACTACCTCATCTTTGTGCCAGTACTTTTCCAAGAGAGTCGTGTGTCGTCCACTACCTCCTCTTTGTGCCAGTACTTTTCCAATAGAGTCGTGTGTCGTCCACTACCTCCTCTTTGTGCCAGTAATTTTCCAAGAGAGTCGTGTGTCGTCCACTACCTCTACTTTATGCCAGTACTTTTCCAAGAGAGTCGTGTGTCGTCCACTACCTCTTCTTTGTGCCAGTACTTTTCCAATAGAGTCGTGTGTCGTCCACTACCTCCTCTTTGTGCCAGTAATTTTCCAAGAGAGTCGTGTGTCGTCCACTACCTCTACTTTATGCCAGTACTTTTCCAAGAGAGTCGTGTGTCGTCCACTACCCTCCTCTTTGTGCCAGTACTTTTCCAATAGAGTCGTGTGTCGTCCACTACCTCCTCTTTGTGCCAGTAATTTTCCAAGAGAGTCGTGTGTCGTCCACTACCCTCCTCTTTGTGCCAGTACTTTTCCAATAGAGTCGTGTGTCGTCCACTACCTCCTCTTTGTGCCAGTAATTTTCCAATAGAGTCGTGTGTCGTCCACTACCTCCTCTTTGTGCCAGTAATTTTCCAAGAGAGTCGTGTGTCGTCCACTACCTCTACTTTATGTCAGTACTTTTTCAAGAGAGTCGTGTCTCGTCCACTACCTCCTCTTTGTGCCAGTACTTTTCCAAGTGTCGTGTGTCGTCCACTACCATCTCTTTGTGCCTTTCTCTATACTTCAAAAACACAATGCAATGGAAAAAAATTGTATCTGTAGATAATTTCTAGATCTAAATGAAATCGAAATCTATTTTTATTCGCAACATTCGTTCAATATTTAAAGTTAACAAGGCTAAGGCATTTAACAAAAGACTGCCAGTTCTAAGAATTCATCCCAAAACTTATGTAAATAATAACTATTATATCAAAACGTTTAACGTAATAAATGTTAAACTTATTTAGTTTGACTTTTTACGACTGAACTGTAGAAATTCATACAAATTATAACGATGCCGTTAGTTAGCGCCAATCTTGAAAGATGATCTGAAGAGTTAAATCTTAGGAAGTGCAGCTTTGCAACTTTCGCTGACACAAACAAATTTTGTTGGAAATGAGTACTTCTGCATGTTTTAATCTAGACTCTAGATCTTCAATTATCTACAGTAACTAAGATTCCTTAGCCGAATTGTGAGACAAGAAGTGATCAACCGGAACTTAGCAAAGACGCAACTAGAAAAGAAATCGATATTCTAAACGAGCCACAGAAGAAATTCTTTAATCAAAGACAGAAGCATACATTTCTAATATATTAATGAACTGAAAAAATAAAGCTATATTTTAAAGAATTCAGAAATATCTTGATTAAAAGAAAATGAAAATAACTTACCCTTCAAGCAGCTGCTTGCCACAGAGGTCTGACAGGAGCCTGTTAGTTTAATAAGCCATAGAGAAGATCTGTGAGGAAGGCGAAACCTCAGCAGAACACCACAAAAAAGAAGGGTTGGGTTGTTTTACCTCTGAGCGGCACTTTTTTGCACACCATGGGCTACATGGCCAGGTCACAAGGACCCCGAAGGTTCAGACAAGGTTGGGGGAGGGGACCTACTGGAACAGCTGTTGGGAGACAGATGGTAGCCTCCCGTCAAGGCCATCCAGCGTGTTCTTTAACGTGCACAGGGTATGGCTCTCCCGCACACGGGGACACGGCTTAACGTCCCATCCGACGGACAGCAGCCTTTCCAAGCCCATCGGTGTCCCCTACTGACCGTGGGCAGGGCGGGGAATTTTACGGAGATAAATCTCAACGCTGATCCAGCTGGGACTCGAACCTGGGAACTACAGATTATGAGCCTGGCGCGCTACCGACTGAGCCACCCCCCCCCCCCCCCAAAAAAAAAAAAAGAAAGAAGCATCCATACGTTATCCGGAGATCTAAACCGGATCCCTTTGATCAGTAACGAACCGCCCTAAACCTTCAACCAAGGCTCGTAACCAGCTCAGAGCAAAAGAGAGAGGGGAGGGGGCTTTGTAATTTGTAGGGGGGGGGATGACCAATTTTTTTAAATAAAAAATAAGAACTGGAAATTTGCGTTACCATCCTAAACGTAAAGAAAATCTTGTATTATAAAGTAGCAAAGGTTAAAAGTTTCAAAAATTCAGACCGAAGAGCTTGTTAGAGAAGGCTTGTGGACTTTTCAGGGTGATGACGTCCCCCCCCCCTCTATCGCTAGTTATATTAATAATATATAATATTATATTTTATTAAAAATCAGATATATTAGATTTTCAATGGATTTTATACGAATAGCTAAAGTCGTTGAGTTGCGACCTTGAAATGTTTGATAAAAAAAATTGGAAGAAATAAGAGTGATATTAATGGGGGGTTTTTTATCAGCGATAAATTCTTTTCCAATGTTCGTTGATTACCAGACCTGGGTTATAGTATTCGACTGTGGATTGTAGAGCCCGTGGTTTCAAATTCCGATGTAAGACATGGGCGTTCGTGCTATTTTTCTGCTGAGATCTTGCCTTCCTCTGAAGAAGTGATGAAGCATTAAATTGAAGCATCATATAGAACAAAATCGAGCCTGCAAAATGTAGGAGGCAAAAAACACAATAGAACCCGAAAGATGAAAAAGGAGGGTTGGGAAAGAGGCGATTTTCAATGGAGTATCGATGATGAAATCTGCCGATGAAGAAATTATTTTCATTCAAACGTTTGGAGGGCTACAGCTAGTACGTAAACTTTAAACGCCAAATATAACACGTAATTTATTAATAACGTAAATAACAACCATTATTACTATTGACGGAATCCTACTGATACAAAATTCAAGATATTTTAGTGACTAATAAACGACGAAAAACGACATCTAGTAGATCAGTATCGTTTCAAAAATGTCCGTCACTCAGAGATGTCGTTACAACACTCAGTGTCTTTGGACGACATCTGGCGTGAAAACGTTTGGCGATCATATAGTATATTTCTTTACTTTTTGACAGTATCGTGACTTTATAACTCAAATATTCATCTTACTTTAAACAATCAAGGTCATGATTGCAGTACTATACTTCTTAAATGAATAGTATTAATACTTTCTTAGAAATTTAAAAAGCAAATATTCACAGCACATTTTTACTTTAAATTTTTTTTGAGAACGTACTAACACATTCTAATGTTTTTCAAATACAAGTACAAACACTTCTAATTTTTTTAAAATTATTATTAATTTTCAAGTGTTTTAATTTTCTACTTTTATAAATTATCACTTTTTCAGTTTTTTTGTTTTTCATTTTTTTTTTACTTTTTTCTTATTAACTGATTATTAAAAAAGAAATAAAAGAGAAAAAATATATAACATTAAAACGATTGTTCTGGAGAATTATCAAAGGAAATTTAAATTCGTAAACAAATCAAATTTATTTTGGGACAAATAACAAAATAGTTCAAATTTTTTTATCGTTTAAAAAAATTCAATCTATATTGCTATCTTTTAAAAGGAATACTTTCAAAAATTGTCGGATTTTTGGCACTTTTGGTTATTTGATTTTTGGTTTTAAACTTTATACCAGTGTCTCGCAAACTTTTTTACTCTGCGGCACACTGAATCTAATTTTTTTCCGCGGCACACTGAATCTAAGTTTTTTCCCCGCGGCACACCTAAAAAAGTTTTTTTATGGTTACGTAAAAAGAGGAAAATTGAAGTTTCGTTAAATGCATTTTATTTAAAATAAATCTAATAATAAATATAATTAATCATAACTCGGTGTTTGTTTTAAATATTTGTCCATTCTATGGCTTGAAATAATCAAAAATTAATACTAAAATGTGGAAAAAGCTTGATAAATACTTACAAGATCCCAGTTGATAAAATCTGAAAGATTTTTATTAAAGCACGTCGATAACACAAGTCAAGTCAAAATAAAATTTTTGGAATATCTAGTGTCAATTTGAAAATCTCTCGCGGCACACAGTTTGCGAGACACTGCTTTATACTGACAGGTACTTATCAGATATTTGTGGAAAGTGAAATAAATGGAAGAAACTTTATTTTTTTTATTGTTATTCCTAGAGAAACATTGCATTTTCTTCGATTCAAAGATTCGAGATTGAGAAATAATGAAATCTTACTTTAAACGGACGTTAGATTTAAAATAAAAGTCTCTACAACAACGAATTGAAAAATGTCGCTGTTACTATGAAGCAAACTTTGAACTGAAACAAATCCACCAGGAAAACTTCTTTAAACCGATTACTCTAGCTGATATTCTAAATGCAGCGCTCAAGGTAAACAAAATCTGAATTCTTTAAATAGAATGGATTGGAGTAAGGAAAAAGATTTTTGAATTATAGCGACCAATTTTGAAATACCCAAAGCTGCAGTAGCAAAAACCTCAAAAATGCACAGCTAAAGCTATGCCTGAAAAACTTTCATATATATTTATGATAGGAAGGAAATAAAACAATATCTGCTGATTCTTCTGAAACGGAAACAAGAAGAGTTTGCTGCTGGAAAACGTTCTCGGAATCGCTGAGATATGCAAAGAAAAATCTCTATCTATAATTACATTGGCTACGCTGAAAAGCAGTTCCAAAAGAAATAATTCTCCGCCAGAACACGAACGACAAATGCATTTCACATTTCAAAGTTGAAATTTTGATACCGAAAGTCTGAAAACAGGATTCAGAATTTAAGATGCGTGTTTGCGATAAGAAGAGAAACTTTCGTATGTACAGTCGCTCAAAAAAATATCCGAACACTATGGTTGATTACAGAATTCAGAAAAAATATCTGGCAACGATTTTTTTAGAACTTAGTGATCTGGTAACCTTCGTGTCACGTGACAGATCACTAATTTCTTGGAATTATTTGTCTTCCTGATTATATCACTAATTTCACTAATTTCATCACTAATTTCTTTGAACTATTGTCTACCTGAAGTGACTCCCTGTACCTGGGTCTTGTTTAAAAATGAATACTAATTGTGATTTTAAATATACTGCGGATTTCAATTGAATAATCTGAAATGAATTTTATTTATTCCAAAATCATACCAAGGGCTGTATTTGACCCGAACCAAAACAATTGAAGTCTCAGTAGAGAAAAAAAATTAAAATTATATGAAATCGAAGCGAAATCGTAAACACTAAAACTGAATCTTTTGATAAATTTCCCTAAAAAAAGTTTGAATTCATCAGTTTAAATTTTAATGATTACAATACTCTATCTGAGGTGAAAGAAGTATTTTTGATTAAAACCTTTCTACAGCATTTTTCTTTTCTTAAAAAATACTTAATGTTTTCATCAGCAATTGTTCAAATGATATCATTTTCGTATAAGATACAAGTAAAAACATACAAATAATAAATCCCAGACCAGACTATCAAATTTGACAAAATTTAGAATATGTAGCCAAATCTGACACAAAATATATAACAGTCGCCAATTCTGTCATAAGATAAACATGCTACTTCACTGTTATGTTGCATACAGATCAATACAAAAATCAATTGTAATTTTCCTTATATCTACAATAAGAAATTTCATGCTTCCTTTGAAATGCGATACTTTTCAAAAATAATTTAAGAAACGTTTTTAAATCATGAATACTGTAACACTAATCCCAGAAGGAATTTAACCCTTTTACCCGATTTCTGTTTATAGAAAAAAAAAATTCCATTTAAATGTACTTTATGATCAAAGAAACAAAACACACAAAAATTATTTGCAACGTCATTTCACTGAAATTCAGCGTGTATATTACAATGTAAAAACCGTCCCAAAAGTAGCAAAAATCTGAAAACTCAGAAACCAATAAAAAGGAACATAAAAGAATTATAATTTATATACACTTTGCCATGATACACACATTAAACGAATAAGACATTTGAAATATAGCAAGACAACTCTTGTTGCATGTGAGGCACAGTTATTTTAATATTATTGTATTGTATTTTATATTATATCCATAGATGGCACTAAATTCCATTCTATTTCTGTAAACTAAACACTGGTCTATACTCTGCAAATATTTTAAGACCGCAGTCAGCTCTTCTTCCGCTTAAAAAACTTATAAAAGTAATGTAAATTATAATATAAACAGGATATCAAGTGGTTAATCTAAAACGTCAACTATAAGTAGAAGTCACTTAGCTTCAACCCATAAGGAATTGAAAATTTAAATCAAACTATTACCCTTGGTCAGTGAGACTAAAAATCTGTGGTATATAAAACATCCTGAAGCTATAAAAAAAAAGAAGATGGTTAGACTTAGCTAACTTAGGAAAACTGTTTCTCCTCACGCCACTACTTTTTATGTGCCTGTATGCTTACGTCTGAGGTTTATATCCTCATTTATTTTTTTTCTCCCAGATCAGAGAACTTTTTGCTCGGAGGAAAGGAACGAATACCGAGAGATAGCAGCAAACAGAGCGAAGATGAAAAAAAAACCGAGCAAAGTACCCTTCTGTGGCCCGTTGGGACTCGGAACTGAGCAGATCGAGGAGGATTCTTTTTTTCTCTTCTTTAGATCGGATCGATGGCAGTGAGCAAGGGTTCTTCGTCGCTGCGGTGGGCGAACAGCAATGATCATTACCGAAAATAAAACCCTTATGAACAACTAATGACATTACGACTGACTCATCAACTGACGGATTTAAATGAAACTGCAGATTCTAGAAAAGAAAACCATTTAACGGTTTTGTGTACTTTCGAGAGCTGCTTTTGCTGAATATGTAACCGATGTTGCAGTTGTTTTCAACCACTGTGGAAAAAAAACACATTCGAATTCATTTAAGCATTTTCCTTTTTTTTTTCAAACATCAAATGGTATGGAATGTTAACTGTAAAATAATTGACCTCAATACCAAAACAGAACATTCTAAAAACTCTAGGTTCTGTTATGAAATCAAAATATACGTTTGATGTGAATCACCATACATATACCTTTACCCACGAATAATGCAATCGAATCGTCAAATTGCATACTAATCTTTGCTGTGTAATTCCCCATTAAACACAACTGGACATCTGACATAGGCCCGAATGCAGAAAAAAAATTGGCGAGGAGCCAAGTGATCGAATTCTACTGGAACATACCAGAATTTCGTTTCGCACTTTTTTTTTACAATTGATTCTTTTCAAAAAGTTCAATATATAATTATACCCTAATCTTTGTAGTCTTTTAGAAATTATTTTTGTGTAATATATAATTTTTTCGCCTTCATTCTGATTATTAAAATTTTTTCAAATGAGTATCTATCCCCTCCCAAATTTTGTTTTCTATATTTAGAACATATCTTTCATAACATTAAAGCTTGATTTATCAGCATAGAAGAACATTTTAAGATCCCGTTAGTCTTTAGATATTATCCTTACACAACTTTCATTTTTCTAGTTTCCTGTAACGCAGTTTTAACAGACTTGTTTATCCTGCAAGTTTAATTTTGTCCCGAATAACTTATGAATTTTAAAGAGACGGATTCCGTTTAGTAAAATATTGCTTTCCTAACAACATTGATCACCAAGAAGGAACAACAGCGCTATCGATTAGATAAGAGTTCAGGCTCAAATTTTCGATACAGAACTCTTTCGAAAAATGTTGAACTCGATCGAGCACAGCCGGTTACGGTTTAAAAAATAAGAGAAAATATTGTTACAAATACAGTATTCAATCCTTTATCCGCAATTCCAAAACCTGAATACACTTGAAAACGAAATGACTGTAGAAAAGTGTATGAGGCAAAACTGAGAAGCTTATTAGGAGAATGGAGGAAAGGAGTTTCATCATTAAATTGCGGGCGGGGGTGGCTCAGTCGGTAGCGCGCCAGGCTCGTAATCTGTAGTTCCCAGGTTCGAGTCCCAGCTGGGTCAGCGTTGAGATTTATCTCCGCAAAATTCCCCGCGCTGCCCACGGTCAGTAGGGGACACCGATGGGCTTGGAAAGGCCGCCGTCCGTCGGATGGGACGTTAAGCCGTGGCCCCGTGTGCGGGAGAGCCATACCCTCTGCACGTTAAAGAACGCGCTAAATGGCCTTGACGGGAGGCTACCATCTGTCTCCCAACAGCTTGTTCCAGTGGGTCCCCTCCCCCAACCTTCTCTGAGCCTTCGGGGTCCATGTGACCTGGCCATTTAGCCCATGGTGTGCAAAAAAGTGCCGCTCAGAGGTAAAACAACCCAACTCATCATCAAATTGATAGCTGTACCAGAGTTGTTAACCGTCCGTAAAATTTAGCCGAAATTTCACGTCTCCAAAAATGTCCGTAAAAATGCTAAGAATTTTCCAGGAAGAGAATTTTTCAATTTTTCACGAACTTCAGTACAGTTTCTTTTTTTTCGCAATTGTGCACAAAAAAATACTTCATTATTTTCTTTTCCGATTCGAATTTTCGAAACAATTAATGAAAAAACGTTTTTTAAATCAATAATCAACTTGATTCTTGTGATAATTTATTACTGAATCAATAATCATTTATTTCTTTTATTTTTTCTCAATGGCGGTGAGCCAGGGTTCTTCGTCGCTGCGGTGGGCGATCAGCAATGATCGTTACCGGAAATGAAACCCTTATGAACAACAAATGATGTTACGACTGACTCATCAACTGACGGATTTAAATGAACGAATCAGCTGCTGAATCTAGAAAAGAAAACAATTTAACGGTTACGCTTAAATTTCATTCGAGATTTTAAATTTAAAAATTCATTCCATATTTTAAATTTAAAAATTCATTCGAGAATTTTTATTTTTAAAATTTATTCGAGATTTTAAATTTAAAAATTCATTCGAGGATTTTTAATTTTAAAATTCATTTGAGATTTTAAATTTAAAAATTCATTCGAGAGCTGCTTTTACTGAATATGTAACCGATGTTGTCATTGTTTTCAACCACTGTGGAAAAAAAACACATTCGAATTCATCTAAATATTTTCCTTTTTTTTTTCAACCATCAAATAATATCGAATGTTAACTGTAAAATAATTGTGCTCAATATCAAAACAGAACATTCTAAGAACTCTAGTTATGAATATCTAAATACACGTTAGATGTGAATCACCACACAATACCCATACACATAGAATATCTAATATATAAAGAAGAATATTTGCTTCTTGTGTGTTTGTTTATTTGTGTGTCTTGTCCGCTTACGTACAGGGCGGGGGTGGCTCAGTCGGTAGCGCGCCAGGCTCGTAATCTGTAGTTCCCAGGTTCGAGTCCCAGCTGGGTCAGCGTTGAGATTTATCTCCGCAAAATTCCCCGCGCTGCCCACGGTCAGTAGGGGACACCGATGGGCTTGGAAAGGCCGCCGTCCGTCGGATGGGACGTTAAGCCGTGGCCCCGTGTGCGGGAGAGCCATACTCTGTGCACGTTAAAGAACACGCTGGATGGCCTTGACGGGAGGCTACCATCTGTCTCCCAACAGCTGTTCCAGTGAGTCCCCTCCCCCAACCTTCTCTGAGCCTTCGGGGTCCATGTGACCTGGCCATTTAGCCCATGGTGTGCAAAAAAGTGCCACTCAGAGGTAAAACAACCCAACCGCTTATGTACACGGCCGCTAGAAGAGTTAGATGCACCAAACTTTGCCTGAACATTCATTTCACCCAGAGGAAGGATATAGGCTGTGCGAACCCGTTGGGTTCCACCAAAATTGGGGTGCGCAGGATTTAATTATAATTTAACATTGAATTTTAATAAGTATATAATAGATATATTAAAATATATCTATTATATATTTTAGAGAGTTTCAGACCTCCCCTAAAAGAGGAGAATACATTTTTTCCATGGAGGGGGTAATAGGAGGGGACGAAATGATCATAATGAGTTTTATGCTCGTGATAGTTTGCTATATGCTTTAAAGAGTTTCAAACCCGAGCAACGCCAGGTTAAATATTTACAAAGGCCGAAGATTACAAAAACATCTAATTTTAGATAGTTTATTAGAGAAATGAAATCGTGAAGACTAATTCCCTAGAGCAGTGGTTCTC
Organism: Ryuthela nishihirai; assembly: GCA_038380435.1. NCBI lineage: Eukaryota > Metazoa > Arthropoda > Arachnida > Araneae > Heptathelidae > Ryuthela > Ryuthela nishihirai. The sequence goes on along the minus strand of JAWZYU010000004.1, from coordinate 87,291,710 downwards.
AACCTTTTATGCTTCACGTACCCCCTGGAAATGTGTATGTAACTGGCGTACCCCTTGTACAGACAGATAAAACTATAGTTATAGTATAACAATGGTTATTTTTACTTTGTTACTAGATCTAGCGACTTTTGAGCTCTCACGGCGTACCTCAAAAAATTTTACCGCGTACCCCACGTTGAGAACCCCTAGTCTAGAGTATAGAAAAAGTTGTATGGTGAAAACGTAAGTAAAATTAACTAGCATACAAAATTAAGCATTGTTTTTATCAAGTTTTGTGAAGTAATAATAAGGAAAACTTAAGTCGGGTTGGGTTGTTTTACCTCTGAGTGGCATTTCTTTGCACACAATGGAAATGGCCAGGTCACAAGGACACCGAGGTCTCAGGGAAGGTTGGGGGGAAGACCTACTGGACAGCGAAAACTTAAAAATTGTTCAGTTTTGAGTATACCTTTAGAATTATCATAAGGTACGTTATCTTGCAAAATGCAATATTTAGTTTGTAACAATATCTTAACGATTAAAGAAAGGGTAAGAATTAACTATTTATTATATTAAGAAATTTGCTGTTGTCCTCAGTAAATGGATTATGAGAGCAGATAGCCTCAATCCATCCACTCTAAAAACACGATTTTGCAGTTCGGCTGTTTGTTTCTTGTCACGAGTTTCTAAAAGAGCAGATTATGGTCTCATAATTGTACATTAAATCGATCTGCATACTTCATGTCTGTAAAACTGCGAAATAATTTGCTGACTAGTTCAAGAGCAATTTTTGCGGCGGGGTGAAAAAATATTGCCTTAAACGTAGCCTTGCTTTCAAGGCTTCATTCGTCATTGGTCACACTCCGCTACATTCTATGCTTGCCTGAACGCCACTTTGACGTTGAAGCGATATTTTTGCCGCCGAACATCTTTTTCTTAATCTAACCCTTAGATCTGAGAGTCATTGACGATTTTGAAATGTTTTTAGGTGAAGTGGATGCTTCAGTTGTTGTCAGTGATAGGAAACCTACATCATTCTAAATATCATTAACATCAATAGTGAATGGGAAAATGCACAGATTCCAATGATTATGAATGGGACAATGTGCAGATCCCAATGATTATGAATGGGACAATGTGTAGATACCAATGATTATGAATGGGACAATGTGCAGATCCCAATGATTATGAATGGGACAATGTGCAGATCCCAATGATTATGAATGGGACAATGTGCAGATCCCAATGATTATGAATGGGACAATGTGCAGATCCCAATGATTATGAATGGGACAATGTGCAGATCCCAATGATTATGAATGGGACAATGTGCAGATCCCAATGATTATGAATGGGACAATGTGCAGATCCCAATGATTATGAATGGGACAATGTGCAGATCCCAATGATTATGAATGGGACAATGTGCAGATGCCAATGATTATGAATGGGACAATGTGTAGATTCGAATGATTTTGAATGGGACAATGTGCAGATGCCAATGATTATGAATGGGACAATGTGCAGATCCCAATGATTATGAATGGGACAATGTGCAGATGCCAATGATTATGAATGGGACAATGTGTAGATCCGAATGATTTTGAATGGGACAATGTGCAGATCCCAATGATTATGAATGGGACAATGTGCAGATCCCAATGATTATGAATGGGACAATGTGCAGATGCCAATGATTATGAATGGGACAATGTGCAGATTCCAATGATTATGAATGGGACAATGTGCAGATGCCAATGATTATGAATGGGACAATGTGTAGATCCGAATGATTTTGAATGGGACAATGTGCAGATGCCAATGATTATGAATGGGACAATGTGCAGATCCCAATGATTATGAATGGGACAATGTGCAGATGCCAATGATTATGAATGGGACAATGCAGATCCCAATGATTATGAATGGGACAATGTGCAGATGCCAATGATTATGAATGGGACAATGTGCAGATGCCAATGATTATGAATGGGACAATGTGCAGATTCCAATGATTATGAATGGGACAATGTGCAGATCCCAATGATTATGAATGGGACAATGTGCAGATCCCAATGATTATGAATGGGACAATGCAGATGCCAATGATCATGAATTGAACAATTTGTAGATCTGAATGATCGTGAATGTGACAATGTGTAGATACAATGATCATGAATGGGCAAATGTGCTTGTTTGGAAGACTCTAAAACGGATGTGTCCATAACTTCGCAGGATTCATGAACAGATCTCTTTAACCTAATGAAATGTCGAAAAGTTCGCTAATTTACAAGTAGCAGACATTATAATGTTCCTTATGTCCATTTAAAAAGAATTGCCCATGGAGGATTTGATGGAGCTACTAATATTTGAGATACATCATGAAGAGGAAGATAAAAAAATACGAAGTTCTCGTGATATGACCATAAAAAATATGTCCCATATCCAGACGACCGCTTAGAGTTACTTTTCAACCCTTAAATATTCCTGATAGAGATATAAGGTTATGAACAAGCAGCATTAATTAGTATATCCTTGCTGATTAAGCTGATATAGGATTCGTCCACAACTAAAAACTGAGCAATAAAGAGGTTGGGTTGGGTTGTTTTACCTCTGAGCGGCACTTTTTTGCACACCATGGGCTAAATGGCCAGGTCACATGGACCCCGAAGGCTCAGAGAAGGTTGGGGGAGGGGACCCACTGCAACAGCTGTTGGGAGACAGATGGTAGCCTCCTGTCAAGGCCATCCAGCGTGTTCTTTAACGTGCACAGGGTAGGACTCTCCTGCACACGACTTAACGTCCCATCCGACGGACGGCGGCCTTTCCAAGCCCATCGGTGTCCCCTACTGACCGTGGGCAGGGCGGGGAATTTTGCGGAGATAAATCTGAACGCTGACCCAGCTGGGACTCAAATCTGGGAACTACAGATTACGAGCCTGGCGCGCTACCCACTGAGCCACCCAGCCCCAAAGTAATAAAGAGATAAATATCTTTCATAACATATGGCAACAGTAAACTAATATATTATCTAGTGTAGAAGTTTTAAAATGTCAGCATGCCAGACTCTTAAACTGTCGTTCGTAAACTTTGGAAGATCCATGAATTTCTACAGTACAGTCTCAACTTCCCTTACAGTATCACACGTTAACGTATTCTATCTTTCAATTTATGCAATAACGAAACGCTTTGGGCTATCTAAATAGTGTCTATATGCTTGAGGGTCTGCTATGCACTAAAATTGGCATACTTTCTTATTTACCGATCGACATTGAGGGTCTGAAGCTAAGGTTTAAAAACCGCTGTTTCGAAACACTTTCCCACGCTAATCGTGAGTCTGCTGTACACGTGTACATTAGAGATTCCTCATTTTATAAACCTATTGGTAACATGTGCTTTGTCCATTGCCGAGTTTCAAAAACTTTTCGTTGGAAAAGTCAATATCCAACTTATTTGCCTCAGATATTGTGCCCGGTATCTATCGGTCCACTGCATCACCATTAAGAACGCAAAAGTACATCTCGGCGTCTACAGAGACATTCCAAGACCTTAATCATAGTAGAAGAATATTCCAAGTGATACAGCTACAGAATCCTTCCCACAACAACACTTAGCAGAGTACCTCGTTCACTGCACAGTTAGGTAACCAGGTTTTGGTAGCGCCTGAGGTGTGCATAATTTCTGGAGCTACGCCAAGGATCATCTCTCGCATCAAGGCGCAGCCAAACGTGCCGCCCAAGGGCACAAGTTGGATGCTCAGCAGCAGATATTACTTGGCGTCGGGCCATGGCGTTGCTCACTTACAATCAGATACAACACGACTTGCTTCGTGAGTCGGTCTGTTTCTCTTCCCCCAAGGCGAGTGAAGGGGAATTAAGAAAAAGAAGACGCTCTAATTTCCTGCGGGAAACCGCATTTAACGATGTAGACAAAACGATAGAAGTGTCAAGAGCGTGGTTGTTTTGGATTTAGACAAGGGGACTTGGTCATAAATAGCTTCGTCAAAGCAATACGAGGAGCACAGTTGTATAAGATGGCAAAGCTCAAGGCCGGCGAAGAACTTGGAAGTGTTAATGGATGGCAAAAATATCTTGTTTAAGGATGCTTAACTCATACATCAGACTGATCACCTAGTCCTCAGTCGATAGCGGAAGCTACTGAGGATTACACAGAAGCAGTTAATGAGCCGAAGATTTGAAATAAAGGTTTATGAGTGTGAATTAGCGATTAAATATGATAATAACTCTCATCAAATATTCATTTTCAAAAGCGATCCGATAGATCTAATGCAGTCGTCAGTCATTAAGTTAGTTATTCATCATTACGCCACTGGATAAATGGAACTATGAAAAAATGTTATAAGCGTATACATTTGTGGAAAGAATCGACAGAAAGGCAAAAGAAGTACACTGCCTAACAAAATATTAGAAAATTTCAATGTTATGTTAATGGGAATCTGATTTCAAAGCTCTATAACTTTTAAAATGCGCATTTAATGGAAAAATGTCACTGAAGGGTACTGAAGTATACTACTAATGTATATTTAAAGATCATAGTCAAATCTATTTAAAAATCGATTTTCAACAATATTCGTTCAGTATTTAAAGAGTTATGGAAGCTGGAGTATTTCGCAACAGCAATGCGTCATAAAACTTAAGTATTATTTCAAACCATTTAATGAAATATACGTTTTACAAGTCTGCGTAATAATTATTTCAATGTTAAATTATGAATTTTTTATAAAACAAGAAAATTGATTATTAAATATTGCAGCTTTCGTAACTTTTTTAATATTAAACGAATATTGTTGAAAATCGAGATTTTAATAGATTTGATTGAAACCTTGAATTTATCTTCGGTCATATTTTCCCATTCAATGTATTATCGAACTTCGAAGTCAAATTCCCATTGATGTAACATGGAAATTCTCTAATATTTTGGCATACTAATGTATTTACGCTTCATCTGTAAACATTCGCATACTTATTTCGCAGAGAGGCAGAGAGATCTTTGGAAATCACGGATAAAGGCATCGGTACAGTTCAAAAAAGTATCCGAACACTATAGTTGATTACAGAATTCAGAAAAAATATCTGGCAAAGATTGTTTTTAGAAATGAGTGATCTGGCAACCTTCGTGTCACGTGACACGAAGGTTGCCAGATCACTAATTTCTAAAAAAATCGTTGCCAGATATTTTTTCTGAATTCTGTAATCAGCCATAGTGTTCGGATACTTTTTTTAATATATATATAATGCGTATGAATATATAATGCAATGAATATGGAGCGTGTGCAGTTACCGTTCACAGCAAACTGGAGCGTGTGCAGTAACTGCACACGCTCCAGTTTGCTGTGAACGGTAACTGGAGCGTGTACAGTTGCTGTACACGCTCCAGATATTTTTTTTTAATTTTGTAATCAACCATGGTGTTCGGATATTCTTTTGAGTGACTGTACACGAAGGTTGCCAGGTCACTAATTTCTAAAAAAATCGTTGCCAGATATTTTTTCTGAATTCTGTAATCAACCATAGTGTTCGGATACTTTTTTGAGCGACTGTACTTGTCTACCAGAGAGGAGTTCGAATTGAAATTTTTGAGCGCGAGCACGAACCATTTCGACAATTACGGAGCTTAACACTTTTTAATTCTTCGTATTATAGGCTGTTACGAACGTTAAAATAATTACAATTATTGGATGGCAAAATTAAAATTTTAATGCTTTTTGGAACAAAAAATATCGGAAATAATTGATAGGAACTGAAGATACTTGAGTAATGTCATAAACGTTAAGAGCGATTCAGTAATGAGATTTTGGGTTGTTTTATCTCTGAGCGTACCTTTTTTGCACACCGCGGGCTAAATGGCCAGGTCACATGGACCTCGAAGGCTCAAAGAAGGTTGGGGGAGGGAACCCACTGGAACAGTTGTTGGGAGACAGATGGTAGCCTCCCGTCAAGGCAATCTAGTGTATTCTTTAATGTGTACAGGGTATGGCTCTCCCGCACACGGGACCATGATTTAACATCCCATCCGACTGACGGCGGCCTTTCCAAGCCCATCGTGTCCCTTACTGACCGTGGGCAAGGCGGGGAATTTTGCGGAGTCATTAATGAGAGAAAATACCTAAAAAAATAATAGTTGAATATGCACTACTCAACCCAAATATTGAATGGTTCTAATTTGTATCTCTTTTCAGAAAGCAGGAGTATGCTTTCACTTTGTGTCTGTCCGTCTGTAGAGATCGGACTGTTTTTTTTCATAGAGATAATAACAGAAATAATTTTTTTGGTTTATGATTCACACTTTCCGAATCTTCTAAAAGGTACAATTGCGCCTTCTAACGGTGGAAAAAGTTTAACTTTCCAAACATTTTAAAATATTAATTAATAATAATTAATAATAATTTAGATAGTTCAGCGAAAGAGGTATTAATCCTGGAAATTAGAAATTTTGTTGGTGGAATGTGAAGGTCCCTTGGCAGCAATGAGTTCACCCCTTACGCCAGGATGGGTGCAAAAAATGCAATTGCTTTGCTTTTAGAGATAATTGAAAACTCTTTTTTAGTTGAATTGATACCTACTAATGAAATATTATAATTCGTATTTTTCGAATCCTTAGGTAGTGTAAAGTTATATCATTAGATGCCACTAAACATGGGAAAGGCGAAACTTCTAACGAATGTTGCAAATGAGCTGTTCATGGTAGAAATTTGAAATTTTGATAGTAGTCAAGACATATGAAGATCCAACACAAACAATATCCCTCTTCTGACCTGGGGCGGGGGTGGCTCAGTCGGTAGCGCGGCAGGCTCGTAATCTGTAGTTTCTAGGTTCGAGTCCCAGTTGGGTAAGCGTTGAGATTTATCTCCGCAAAATTCCCCGCCCTGCCCACGATCAGTAGGGGACACCGACGGGCTTGGAAAGGCCGCCGTCCGTCGGATGGGACATTAAGCCGTGGCTCCGTGTGCGGGAGAGCCATACCCTGTGCACGTTAGAAGAACACGCTGGATGGCCTTGACGGGAGGATACCATCTGTCTCCCAACAGCTGTTCCAGTGGGTCCCCTCCCCCAACCTTCTCTGAGCCTTCGGGGTCCATGTGACCTGGCCATTTAGCCCATGGTGTGCAAAAAAGTGCCGCTGAGAGGTAAAACAACCCAACCTCTTCTGACCACCTTTCCTCTCTTGCTAACAGCTTCTGGGCTTGCCTGAGCAATGTTAACAACACAACGGAAACCCGACAGCAGGCAACGGGAAGAAGTCGAGCCAAAAAAAAGAACATCGTCCTGCTTTGAAAAATTTCACCCTTCGCTTTCATCAGCCAACGAACTTATTGGACTCACTTGGTCACAAATGAGTATATACTGATATCAGAAGAAAAGTTGGACGTTGCATACGGCAAAATATATTTTTTTCATCAACACTCAGCCCGAAGCAGATTGTCGAAGACACCTAATCGCTGAAATATGATTTGCAGATGAAAAAAAGGTATTCCACTGACAGCACAATCTGTCCCCTTTTCTCAGCGGGGTTTGAGAAAGAATTTTTTTTAAATTTAAAGAATAAAAGACAAATACTGTTTTATGTTGTATAATTACTAATAAAATACTACAATTTTTGCCCAATCATCCACTAGTTCGAACAAACGCTTTTAAAAGAGTGCAAAAGTAGGTAAACGTAAAATTCCAATCTCTTTGAAAATGAGATCCCTATATGCGCCAGAGGCGATATCCCTTTTCTTATTAATTACTAAAGACTGTTTATAATTTCTATTTGTTAATCAAAGTAGCTATTTTACAGTATTTTGCATATTTTACTATTTTTCAACAATTAGGAAAAAATTTTTAAACTAAAATTATGACTGAGCCCTACAAAGCATGGGCCTGAACGCATCTCCATTGTTTACCAAAATCAAAATACACTGCTAATTAGGGAGCAAGATAGAACTTAAAAGAAATGTTCATTTGGTTTGGAAAATTAAGTGATTAGCATTGAGAATCGTCCAGAAAAATTAAGTGATTTGCATTGAGAATCGTCTAGGAAAATTATGTGATTAGCATTGAGAATCGTTTAGAAAATTAAGTGATTAGCATTGAGAATCGTCTAGAACAGTGGTTCTCAACCTTTTATGCTTCACGTACCCCCTGGAAATGTGTATGTAACTGGCGTACTCTTTGTATAGATAGATAAAACTATAGTTATAGTATAACAATGGGAATAAAATATATATATAACATATATATAGCGACTTTTGAGCTCTCACGGCGTACCGCAAAAATTTTTACCACGTACTCCAAGTTGAGAACCCCTAGTCTAGAAAATTAAGTAATTAGCATTGAGAATCAGAAAAGCTAACGTAGCAGAGAAAGTGGAATCTCAAGATTTTTAGTAGATTGAACTGCGATCAAAGAAATCGATTGGACGCCAGCGAGCATAGGGGGGGAGGGGGAAAGGTCAGGTTGGAGTAAAAAGAATTTATCCGAAAATCAAAAAAAAAAGTTAAGATGGGCATTGAAAAAGGGAAGAATTTATCATTTAGAAAGGTCGAGCTGAACATTGAAACGGGGGCGAATCGGTCACTAAAGAGGTCAAACTACGCATTAGAAAAGATTACAAAAAGTCTAGCAAGAAAACGTTCGAGCCGAACGTTAAAAAAGAGTCAAAACGAAAAAAGAGTAAAAATAAGTTCGTGCCGAGAATAAAAAAAGAGTCGACCGATTGTATCTTGGGCCCCAATACAATTCGGATATTGAACCCGCAATCTGACTTTTTAAAACAACCGGAATATAGTGGTACTGGACAGAAAAATGGAAACAGTTCCTGTTACCTCAATAGAAAAGGGGCGGGGGTGGCTCAGTCGGTAACGCGCCAGGCTCGTAATCTGTAGTTCGCAGTTTCGAGTCCCAGCTGGGTCAGCGTTGAGATTTATCTCCGCAAAACTCCCCGCCCTGCCCACGGTCAGTAGGGGACACCGATGGGCTTGGAAAGGCCGCCGTCCTTCGGATGGGAAGTTAAGCCGTGGCCCCGTGTGCGGGAGAGCCATACCCTGTGCACGTTAAAGAACACGCTGGATGGCCTTGACGGGAGGCTACCATCTGTCTCCCAACAGCCGTTCCAGTGGGTCCCCTCCCCCAACCTTCTCTGAGCCTTCGGGGTCCTTGTGACCTGGCCATTTAGCCCATGGTGTGCAAAAAAGTGCCGCTCAGAGGTAAAACAACCCAACCCAACCCAACAACTCAATAGAAAAATTACATTCAGAGCTAAATAATATCTTCAATGGGATTTTTAGTGAAAATATGACTGAAAATCTCAATCAAATCTATCTAAATCTCGATTTTAAGCAATATTTGTTCAGTACTAAGAGTTATGAACGCTGAAATATTTAACAGGCTACAGCCCCGGGTAAGGCATGGATGTATGTGTCGTTTTTCTGCTGAGATCCTGCCATCCTCTCAGACCTACTATGGCATATAAACTGACAGGCTCCTGTCAGACCTCTGTGGCAAGCAGCTGCTTGAGGGGGTATTTTTTTTTATTTATAAAAAAATTGATCCCAGAATTTAAGCATTGAAACAGGTTAAGAGATCAGATATTACAGTTGACTCTAATAGAATACCGTGTGTCCAACCTTCGTGTCACGTGACACGAAGGTTGCCAGAACACTAATTTCTAAAAAAATCGTTGCCAGATATTTTTTTTTATTCTGTAATCAACCATGGTGTTCGGATCTTTTTTTGAGCGACTGTACGTGGTCATATTATTTTGATACTAGATCGTGTGGGCTCACTCACGGAAATATTGAGCGTGTGCAGTTACCATTCACAGAAAACTGGAGCGTCTGAGTAACTGCACACGCTCCAGTTTGCTGTGAACGATAACTGGAGCGTGTACAGTTGCTGTACACGCTCCAGATATTTTTCCTGAATTCTGTAATCACGTGACACGAAGGTTGCCAGATCACTAACTTCTAAAAAAAACGTTGCCAGATATTTTTTCTGAATTCTGTAATCAACCATAGTGTTCGGATACTTTTTTGAGCGACTGTACCTGTATATGTTAATTGATACCGATTTGGCTGATTGGATCTCGGGCCCTTGTTTGATTCATACCTGATTACCGTTCAATCTGCTCCTAGAACTCGGCTTTAAAAAAAAAAATCAAACATTAGAAAAAAATCTTAAACTCGGCATTCTTTAAAAAAAGAATCCGAGAGTTGGGTTGGGTTGTTTTACCTCTGAGCGGCACTTTTTTGCACACCATGGGCTAAATGGCCAGGTCACATGGACCCCGAAGGCTCAGAGAAGGTTGGGGGAGGGGACCCACTGGATCAGCTGTTGGTAGACAAATGGTAGCCTCCCATCAAGGCCATCCAGCGTGTTCTTTAACGTGCACAGGGTATGGCTCTCTTCCGCACACGGGGCCACGGCTTAACGTCCCATCCGACGGACGGCGGCCTTTCCAAGCCCATCGGTGTCCCCTACTGACCGTGGGCAGGGCAGGGAATTTTGCGGAGATAAATCTCAACGCTGACCCAGCTGGGACTCGAACCTGGGAAGTACAGATTACGAGCCTGGCGCGCTACCGACTGAGCCACCCCGCCCTAAAAATCTGAGAGTACCAACATTTCGCATACTAAGGGGTTCAACATCGATTTTATGAGAACTTTCAATAGCTGATCAGAGCTTTCAATAGCTGCAATAAACAGTAACAGAACAAATTTGAACCATACTTTTGTAAAATAGACTTCAAACAAATTAAGGTTTTAAAAAAAATTACAAACAATCCATTTTTTTTAAAGTCCTCTTCAACATCGATTTCCATGACTACGTAATGAGACTATTAAGAGCTGAAATTAAACGTCCGGAAAGTTTATAAGGTCACACAAGCTGAGAAAAGGTTAGCCATTGGTGATGTAGTGGCAGCATAACAGGCATGTTTCCTGGAGACGTGGGTTCGAATTCCACTCATGGCAAAACCAATTTTTTTCAGCTTATTATTTTAATGGGGTCTAAGAATTATTTATTCTACAACAACAAGAATATCACCAAAGAAAAATACTTTGCCAGATTGCACTAACGAAAAGAACAAGAGTCTCAAATTTTGTTAGGTTGTTTCACCTCTGAGCAACACTTTTTTGCACCCAATTTTAAAAATGGTAAGGGCTCAGAAATGTATAGGGAGTAGGGAATCCACTGGGAAGCCATTAAGAGACTGATGGAAGCTTCTCGTCAAGGCCATCGAAATATTCTTTAAAATGCACAGGGTATGTCTCTCCTCACAAGGAGCAACGATTTAACGTCCCATCCTACGGATGGCTGTCCTTCGAAGACCATCGATATCCCCTTCCTCACAGGGCAGGGTTATTGGAGATAAACAACACAGGCAAAGTGGGGACTTGAACCTGGGTTGTTTCACTTCTGAGTGGCACTTTTTTTCACACAATGTACTAAATGGCCAGGTCACAAGGACCCTGAGGGCTCAGAGAAGGTTGGGGGGGGGGGCACTGTACATCTGTTAGGAGACAGATGGTAGCCTCCGGTCAAGGCCATCTAGCATGTTCTTTAGCTTGAACATGGTATGGCTTCCCATACATGGAGCCACAGCTTAACATCCCAGCCGTCCGTCGGATGGGACGTTAAGCCGTAGCCCGTGTTCAAGAGAGCCATCCCATATGCACGCTAAAGAACATGCTGTATGACCTTAACAGGAGGCTACCATCTGTCCAGTGGCTTTTCTTCCTCCGACCTTCTCTGAGCCTTCGAGGTCCTTGTAACCTGGTCATTTAGCCCATTGCGGAAAAAAAGTGCCGCTCAGAGGTAAAACAACCCAACCCGTCAAGTCCTACAGTGTGTTATTTAATTGTATGGGTCCAAGGCTTTACGTTCCATCCGACGGACAGCAGCACTTCCAAGCTCATGTGTCCCCTATTGACTGAGGGCAGGGCGGGGAGTTTTGCGGAGATAAATCTCAACGCTGGTCGAGGTGAGAGTGGAATCTGGAAACTGCAGATTACGAACATCCAGTACAATCGAGAATCAGTCCTCCCCTCTTTTGTGATAATGCATTCTAGAACTGTGTTGCAATGAAGAACTATGTTGCAATGATGAAGCTTGAGTGATAACTGGGGAGCCTATGAGACTGAGCAGTAGACGCCTAGACAGTTCTCACAGATCATAGTTTAATTGACAGATGATGGATAATCACTGACCAGTGATCTATGAGAACTGTCGAAGATTCAACTGCGCAATCTCAGTCTCCCCAATTGCCACTCACAACGTCTGTTGGAGTACTTCGTTTAATTTATTTTTTCATAGTTGGGTTGTTTTACCTCTGAGCGGCACTTTTTTGCACACAATGGGCTAAATGGCCAGGTCACACGGACCCCGAAGGCTCAGAGAAGGTTGGGGGGAAGGGACCCACTGGAACAGCTGTTGGGAGACAGATGGTAGCCTCCCGTCAAGTGTGTTCTTTAGAGTGCACAAGGTATGGCTCTCCCACACACGTGGCCACGGCTTAACGTCGCATCCGACGGACGGCAGTCTTTACAAGCCCATCGGTGTCCCCTACTGACCGTGGGCAGGGCGGGGGAGAGTTTTGCGGAGATAAATCTCAACGCTGACCCAGCTGGGACTCGAACCTGGGAACTACAGATTACGAGCCTGGCGCGCTACCGACTGAACCATTCCCGCCCCTTTTTTCATAGTACCATTTATCCAGTGACGTAATGATGAATAACTAAACAAACAGTAAGACAGAAAGTTAGAAAGAAACCAAAAAAAAAAACGAAAAAAAAACAAACATCAAACAGGAAGCATAAAAGAGGCTACTTTGCCATAAAAATAGAATGGCTGGGAAGAACAGCTTGAATACAAAACATCCTAAATAGGACACAACAGAAACGAACAAAAAACTTATGCAAATGGTAAAATGATGAGAACAAAACACATAATGCAAGAATGGCTAAGAGACTACGAATAGATAAGAAAAACAGCAAAAGACTTTCAACATAAAATAAACAAAACTTTAGAAACAGAAGCAGCAGAGTAACCCCCATACAGACACAATTATAAAGGTTATCAACATCGTAGTCGCATGTCGGCGGGAGAAGAGGTTATTAACCCTGCTCCCCAACCTACACTGAGAAACTGTAGCCGACTCATCGGCCGAAAAGCGCACCGGTCACGTCCACATGTCGCCACCCATGCAATGGCCGAGTGACGTAGGGGTAAACAGGCTCCCCTGCGTCGTCGATGCCGAGAAAAACATATTGACAAGAGCGCGAGCAAATTTTTGATGACGTCGAGGTCTGCCGTGAAATGGGAAGTGTGAGCTGCTTGTAACCCGTTCCCACGACACCTATCCCCAACCGAAGCATAGTTGGGAGACAGTTTTTTTTAAATATCGTTGTTGTTCAAGTGACGATCTTCTGAAGATTATTGGTTCTCAGTTGTTTTTTTTTCCTTCGTTACTGTCTTTTTTTGTTAATTATTTTTTGATGGATATATTAAACTGGTGAAACATGAGTAAATAGACCGTAAAAATTTTGATTTGTTTATGTAAACATCATAATTTATTGTACTTGCTGTAACATTTTTCTCGATAAACCCATGCACTTCCCTCCATGAGAAAGGAGACGCCGATTGACTACGAAATGCTGTCGTTCGTCGGATGAGACATTAAGACGTGGCACTGTCTGCCGGGAGAAACATATCGTGTACACGTTAATAAGAACAAGCTGGATAGTTGGGTTGTTTTACCTCTGAGCGGCACTTTTTTGCACACCATGGGCTAAATGGCTAGGTCACATGAACCCCGAAGGCTCAGAGAAGGTTGGGGGAGGGGACCCACTGGAACAGCTGTTGGGAGACAGGTGGTAGTCTCCCGTCAAGGCCATCCAGCGTGTTCTTTAACGTGCACAGGGTATGGCTCTCCCGTACACGGGACCACGGCTTAACGTCCCATCCAACGGACGGCGGCCTTTCCAAGTCCATCGGTGTCCCCTACTGACCGTGGGCAGGGTGGGAATTTTGCGGAGATAAATCTCAACGCTGACCCAGCTGGGACTCGAACCTGGGAACTACAGATTACGAGCCTGGCGCGCTACCGACTCAGCCACCCCCACCCCACAAGCTGGATAGTCTTGACGAATGACTTCCATTTATTTCGTAACAATTGTTCGGTGTGTTTCGTAACTGCTTCTCCTACTCTGAATTCTTGGGGGTCCGTGTGGCCTGGCAGATAAGCCCCAATGCATGCGAAAAGCACTATTCAAATGTAAAACCTGAAGGGGTCAGTCGGTAGCGTGCCAGGCTCGTAATCTGCATTTCCCAGGTTCGAGTCCCAGCTGGGCCAGCATTGAGATTTATCTCCGCAAAACTCACCGCCCTGCCCTCGGTCAGGAGGGGATACCGAATGACTTGGAAAGACTGCCGTCCGTCGGATGGGACGTTAAGCCGTGGCCCCGTATGCAGGAGAGGCATACCCTGAACACCCTTGTTGTCATTAATTAGTGGCTACCATCTATCTCCCAACAGCTGTTCCAGTGGTCCCCTACCCCAACCTTCGGGATCCTTGTGACCTGGCCATTTAGCCCCAACCTTATCCAAGCCTTCGGGATCCTTGTGACCTGGCCATTTAGCTCCAACCTTCTCCGAACCTTCGGGTTGTTCTTGACCAGGCCATTTAGCCCATTGTGTGCAAAAAAAGTGCCGATCAGAGGAAAAACAACCCAACTATCCAACCCGAAAGGAGAATAAGGCTAGGGTCAGGTTCAAGCTCGTCGAGACGCCGACATATTTTCAGTGCAAGTTCCCTTGTACAACATCCAAGAATTCCATCGTTGAGGTTTTTTCCATTTTTGTGGGTCCTATTTTCGTCAAGAAAATCTTCGACGAACTCAGAAATGCCACGATTCCTTAAATGAGACGGTTACCGATTGCGTATAGAGCTCTCATCTGTTCCCAGCAGTCATCCGATGAGTGTTCACTCTTTCCTTGTTTCGATAATTGGGTCCTTGCAATCTGACCAGCTCAGAGAGACAAAATATGCCCTTCTGGTGACAAAATACATCCAATTAAACAACCAAGTCTTGAACGTTATCAGCTCTCAAAAATACACGGAAACAGAAATAATTAAGCACCTGAATGTAACAGTCGATTGCGATAGAAAGAGAATTATTATACATATAGCGCCACAATGCGTTGAAAATTGTATTCTCATGGAATACATCGAATTCCCAAATATTGAGTCGTTCATGTTATGTCAATGGGAATCGAACTTCGACTCTATAACTTTACAAATATTCATTTAATGGAAAATTGTGACTGAAGATAAATTAAAGATCGCAATCAAATCTATTAAATCTAGATTTTTTTAACAACATCAGTTCAGTATTTAAAAAATTTCGAAAGCTGAAATATTTAATAATAAATTATCTTGCTTTAACAAAGTCATTCATAATGTCCTTATCATGAGGCCATTAGAGCCCATTGTGTGCGAAACAGTGCTGTCAGAGATGAAATAAATAATAAATAAAAAAATAAATACCCCCTCAAGCAGCTGCTTGCCACAGAGGTCTGACAGGAGCCTGTCAGTTTATATGCCACAGTAGAAGATCTGAGAGGATGGCAGGACCTCAGCAGAAAAACAACACGAACATCCATGCCTTACCCGGGGCTCGAACCCAGGTCCCGTAGATCAGTAGCCAAGCGCGCTAACCCACTCGGCCACGGGACGGCAGAGATGAAACAACCGAACCTAATTCTCAAGAAGATACTTGCAATTTGCCGAACCGTCAGGTGAGTTATGTTGGGTTGCTTGGGTTGTTTACTTCTGAGTGTCGCTTTTTTTGTGCACACAATTGGCTAAATGGCCTGATCACTAGGACCCCAAGGCCCGGGTTGGGTTTATCCCTAAGCGGCACTTTTTTTGCACACAACGGATTAAATGACCAGGTCACAAGGACCCAGAGTGCTCAGAGGTTAGGGGGAGAGGACCCACTAATTAGCTGTTAGGAGACAAATGGTAGCTTCCCATCAGCGTGTTCTTTACAGGGTATGGCTGTCCCGCATATATGGGACCACGGTGTAATGTCCCATCCAACGGACGTCGGCACTTCCAAGCCCGTAGGTGTTCCCTACTGCCCGAGGGCAGAGTGGTGAGTTTTATGGAGATAAATCTCAACGCTGGCCAGGCGAGACTCGAACATGTGAACTGTACAGATTACGGGTCAGGCACGCTACCGACTGAGCCTCCCCCCCTCCTCAAGCACCCGGAGAAGGTGGAGGAAAGGAAGTCACTGGGCAGCTTTCAGAAAGACAGTTAGAAGCCTCTCGTCAAGGCCATCCAGCGTGTTGTTAACGTGCACAGGGTGTGGCTCACCCGCACACGGAACCATGGCTTAAAGTCCTATCCGGTGGACAGTGACCTTTCCAAGCCTAACAGTGTCTCCTTCCTCACCGACTGCAGGGTGAGATTTGGCGGAGATAAATCTCAAAGCTAGAACAATTGGGACTTGAACCTGGGAACTGCAGAACTACGAGACTGGCGCGCTACAGACTGAGCCAACCCCTAGCTCCAGTTATGTTGGGGGCGGGGGTGGCTCAGTCGGTAGCGCGCCAGGCTCGTAATCTGGAGTTCCCAGGTTCGAGTCCCAGCTGGGTCAGAGTTGAGATTTATTTCCGCAAAATTCCCCGCCCTGCCCACGGTCAGTAGGGGACACCGATGGGCTTGTAAATGTCGCCGTCCGTCGGATGGGACGTTAAGCCGCGGTCCCGTGTGCGGGAGAGCCATACCCTGTGCACGTTAAAGAACACGCTGGATGGCCTTGACGGGAGACTACCACCTGTCTCCCAACAGCTGTTCCAGTGGGTCCCCTCCCCAACCTTCTCTGAGCCTTCGGGGTCCATGTGACGTGGCCATTTAGCCCATGGTGTGCAAAAAAAGTGCCGCTCAGAGGTAAAACAACCCAACCCAGTTATGTTGAGAACAACTAGCTTAGACTATTGTTGCACCCAGATGTTTAATTACAAAACGAATTTGTGAAATTCAACGAAATAAAGACAGAATGAAGAGCAAAACGAAATAAAGAAACACTAATCAAAAGTGCCGGGCAACCCACTTTTAAAAGCTTTCAAAGTTTTGCTCTATAGTGCTGCTCTTTGGTAAGTGGAGCATAACGTATTTCAAGCAGCCATGATCTCAGTGTCCCTTGCATATAACCTCGACCAGGTCTCCCGGAAGAACACACTTGCTGTTGCTGTTCAATCCACCGATGTCTTAGGCGTGCATTAAGGCCCTCCATAAGTGCGACACTTCCCTACAGCCTTAACTCGGCGAGCAAGAAATGGAGCCCAGCATCCGCAGACACTCCACGTCACTTGCCAACCAGAGTCTCTCGGATATCCAGTCGCTTCACGTGCAAATCGATTGCCACCAGTCGTTGATGCTGGTCGGTCGCGCGCCGTCGGTCTCGGGCAACGCAGCGTGGCCCTGCATTTTCTTTTGGCAACTCGTTTCCCTGACGACCGCATTACAAATAAAAGGAAGGAAGCAAGAAATAGCATGGGAGGAGGAGGAGGATAAAAAAGAGAAATGCATCTTAGAGATTGAGGAAAAGAGTACGAAGAGTGGGCTATATATATATAGCGCCACATCAGGCCATTATGTTTCATATCTTCCTACTCAATGTGTGTGTATAAACACTTATTTATATACGCTCTGCCAAGTCAAGCTCATGTCTTATCCATGGGCAACGGTGCATCAGGTCAGCGGGATCTAAGCACTTGTCGTTAGGATGCTGAGAGGGAAAATTTCGGAAGAGGAAGAGAAGGATAAACGGTGGATGGAGAGGACGGAGAGGAGCGAATAAGAAGTATTGTGAAGAGATGTGATTTTAATTCTCGTTTCTAATAGAGAGGAAAATGATTTCCTTCTTCGTTTCTAGAAAAGTGGTTCACTAAGTTTTTGAGTCGAGTGCTGCTTCTAATTTTTTAACACATTGGGGTTCCAAGCTGAAAAATATTCGTTGATTTCTCTTCAACTGTAATGTGTCGCCATGTAGATGATTCTGATGAGATATTTGTATTTTCTTCAGCTAGTAAAATCTCGTATAATTAAAAGTAATGTTATAAAATGATTATATAATTCTGCTAGAAAACAAAGCCAATTTCGTACAGATGGCATTTTATTACTAGCAATAAACTATGTGTCATAAACCATGGTGTTAGCTTTGTTGTCTTAAGCCTATTTTATTCACACAGTCATGATACAAATTACACATTCAGAACTTACGAGAGCAGCATCATTTAAAGCTTATCTACAGGAGAGGAAGTTGCATCTACTTAATTTATAAGCCTTCTTATATGTCTTCTATTTATCTGGTTATATTTACAAGCAGTTGTATAGCAAAAATAAAATTTTACGCATATATTAAATTATCTTGTATAAGAAATATGACTCTTTTATGTTAACGATTAATACAGTATTTTAGTTCAGTTATTTAAAATTATTTTCAGTTTTTATTTTACTATATGAAGATAGAGATAATAATTCTGTTTCTAAAAGATTGAAAATATATGGGACTTTATAGTACAGTCGCTCAAAAAAGTATCCTAACAATATGGTTGATTACAGAATTCAGAAAAAATATCTGGCAACGATTTTTTTAGAAATTAGTGATCTGGCAACCTTCGTGTCACGTGATTACAGAATTCAGGAAAAATATCTGGAGCGTGTACAGCAACTGTACACGCTCCAGTTACCGTTCACAGCAAACTGGAGCGTGTGCAGTTACTACACACGCTCCAGTTTGCTGTTGTCACGTGACACAAAGGTTGCCAGATCACTAATTTCTAAAAAAAAATCGTTGCCAGATATTTTTCCTGAATTTTGTAATCAACCATAGTGTTCGGATACTTTTTTGAGCGACTGTACCTAAACATTTACTGTAACTGTTCATGAAAGATGGTAAATGGTAGAGTTGTTTTTGGTCTAGAGTTTTTTTATCATGTAGTGGTATTGTTTGACAGGTATTATCAAAAATATTGTTTAATACAATTTCATATTTATATAAGTTTCGATAAGATAAAAACTTCATTTAATTAAACCTACTTTGAGATGGATATTTAAATTTATATTTAAATTATATATTTAAAATGTTAAATTAATAATTTTTTAAATGTTAATATTATTATAATTTAAATGTTAAATAATAAATTTTTAAATGTTAATATTATTATATTTAAATTTATATTTAAATTTAAATATAAAAAATTTAATTCATACTTAAATCCAATCATTCTGTCGGCATCGACATAAATCACTTCCATGAACTGTATAAAGATCTCATCGGATGATCTCGTATGAGAACTCAAGTCCTGAAGAGCAAAAGAATAGCCAGAGGTCGAAATTTTCGAGCCTTTTTGCAACATTATTTTCAAATATAATCATCATGTATTTCAGTCCGATGCACAAAAATCCAATCGTTCATCGTTGCTACACCAGAAGTCATCTCATAAATAAGATAATTATCGTAACATTGGCTGGGGAGAGGTACTCAGTCGGTAGCGCGCCAGGCTCATAAACTGCAGTTCCCATGTTCGAGTCCCACCTGGGCCAGCACTGAGATTTATCTCCGCAAAACTTCCCGTTCGGTGAGAAGTGGACACCGATGGGCTTGGAAAGGCCGCTGTCTGTAGGTTGGGTTGTTTTACCTCTGAGCGGCACTGTTTTGCACACTATGGGCTAAATGGCCAGGTCACATGGACCCCAAAGGCTCAGAGAAGGTTGGAGGAGGGGACCCACTGGAACAGCTGTTGGGAGACAGATGGTAGCCTCCCGTCAAGGCCATCCAGCGTGTTCTTTAACGTGCACAGGGTATGGCTCTCCCGCACACGGGGCCACGGCTTCACGTCCCATCCGACGGACGGCGGCCTTTCCAAGCCCATCGGTGTCCCCTACTGACCGTGGGCAGGGCGGGGAATTTTGCGGAGATAAATCTCAACGCTGATCCAGCTGGGACTCGAACCTGGGAACTACAGATTACGAGCCTGGCGCGCTACCGACTGAGCCACCCCCGCCCCCTGTCTGTAGGATGGGACGTTAAGCCGTGACTCCGTGTGCGAGAGAGCCATACCCTGTACACGTTGAAGAACATGCTGGATGGCCTTGACGGGGGGGGGGCTATCATCTGTCTCCCAATAGCAGCCCAGTGGGTTCTCCAATTTTCTCTGAGTCCTAGGGGTCCTTGTGACCTGCCCATTGTGTGCAAAAAAAAAAGCGCCGATCAGAAGTAAAATAGCCCAAATTTGGCTACTAAAAAATCAGACCAGTAAAGCAACATTTACTCTTACTATGACAGTGCTCAATATTTCCTTTCGCATTTTTTTTTTAATTTATGCATTTTACAAGTACTAGAGCAAATTTTACGTACAGAACGCAGAGCCAGCTGTACCGATATTCGAGCCATTAAGACGGCCTTACCATATCATTACAGAATTCCGATATTATGCTAACGTCAATTGATTTTGAAACGCAATACATGGAAGATAAATCTTTTGTGAGAACGAAACAGAAAGAAAATTAATGATCTAAAATCAAGTCTACACATAAATCTTGAATTTCAGTAATATTCGTTCGATATTTAAACACGTATGGAAGCTCGATTATCTAACAGCAAAAGATGGCAGTCATAAGAATTGTCGAAAGGAAATCGAAATATCTATATTTTTATAAAAATATTTAACTTGGAAGGGATATTTAACTTATAGGGCACAGGTTAGTACAGGAACATACCCAGGATTTACTTTCGGGGGAAAGGGGTGGTCCGAGAATTCAGTTTCTGGGAGATCCTAAAATTCAGTTTCTGGGGAATCCCAGATTTCAGTTTCCGGAGGTTCTAGAATTCAGTTTCTGGGGTATCCTAGAATTCAATTTCTGGAGGTTGTAAAATTCAGTTTTTGGGGAATCCTAGAATTCAGTTTCTGGAGGTTCTAGAATTCAGAGTCTGGAGGTTCTTAGAATTCAGTGTCTGGAGGTTCCTAGAATTTAGTTTCTGGAGGTTCCTAGAATTTAGTTTCTGGAGGTTCTATAATTTAGTTTCTGGAGGTTCTAGAATTCAGTTTTCTGGGGGATCCTAGAATTCAGTTTCTGGGGGATCCTAAAATTCATTTTCTGGGGGATTCTAGATTTCTATTTCTGGGGGATCCTAGAAATCTGTTTCTGGAGAGTGATAGTCGGGGTTTCGAGAATTCAGTTTCTGGGCTATCCTAGAATTCAGTTTCTGGAGATTGTAGAATTCGGTTTTTTGGGGGATATTAGAATTCAGTTTCTGAAGGTTGTAGAATTCTGTTTTTTGGAGGATCCTAGAATTCAATTTCTGGAGGTTCTAGAATTCAGTTTTTGGCGGTGGTGGTGGTGTGGCCTTGTTCTAGAATTCAGTTTTTGGCGGTGGTGGTGGTGTGGCCTTGTTCGAGAATTCAGTTTCCGGGGCGGCCCTACAATTCAGTTTTGACGGGTCCAAGAATTCAATTTCACGGCCGGAAAGGGGTTTAGGTGAGAGTTCGAGAAATTTAGTTTCGATGGAGGGGGAGTCTGAGAATAAGACTTAGTAGGGTTTCCTAATTACTAAAATATTCCACAGGAGAGGAAAGATTAAAATGATATTCTATACGGAATAAATTTTTATGCTTAGTTTTTTAAATCTATGTTTGGCGGAGATTGCATTGTAATGATATATAAATTTATCTCCTACTACTCATATATTACAGAGGCTGAAATTGCTATTTTTGTTTACATGTTTATATATATTGATGTACTCAAAACTGCAGGATATATATGTTTTGTTAATATCCACTTGCGAGTTAAATACTAACTCTTGTGGAACTTGACTAGGTACTAGCTATGTATTTAAATATTGTGAAAATAAAACTGAATTAAAATTCAAATTGAATATATATGAATTATGGGATTAAAATAAAATTAGACAAAGGCAACTGTTTTCGATTTCAAAGTTAGTAGCCAAGTTTGAGATTTCGTATAAGACGACGAGATTTTTCGGGCATACCCGGAGGGGAAATGGGTTGTGGACCCATCCCCCCCCCCCCCCCCCCGGGTATGTCTCTGCGGATCTAAAATGCACGTGTTTCTTCCACGACAGTATGCTTACGTTTACGCTTCAGTATCACGCGGCTCACTTAAACGATCGAAACTGCTTAATCTCTGCTTTAACCGTTTTCAGCCCTCTCTCATTCTATAATAATAATAATAATCTTTATTTTATTCCGCCAGTCAATACAATACACGTTTACATAGCATAATTATCTAATAACAATTAATATATACATGAGAAAAATTGAGAAGTGAAATAGCTGAGAAATATCAATTGCATCAGAAAAGGTAAATAACAATCATATTAAATATAGGTGTTTAATAAGGAAAGGCGAAACAAAAAAGGAGAGCATAGTAAGCTGACGCTTATTTTTAGTTAATGCTCCCTATATTCTCCCTATATTCTCCACATAACTTGCCAAAAGGTTCCCAATTTCCCCCGCAATGTGCCCAATGCCCCCCAGTGTTGCATTAAAAAAAAATCAAGCCCCTACCTATGACAGACTACTAATTCCTTGATTTAGAATCTCGAATAGCCTTGGAATTGTACGGGATCTGGTATCAATCTGCCACAATGATCGATTTCTCAGCTTTCCTCTCTGCTATAATTTCATTTCTGTAGCGAATTTTTTTCGTGTTCCGGAACGAGTTGGGTTGTTTTACCTCTGAGCGGCACTTTTTTTCCGCAATGGGCTAAATGGCCAGGTTAAAAGACCCCGAAGGCTCAGAGAAGGTTGGGGAGGGGACCCACTGGAATAGCTGTTGGGAGACAGATGGTAGCCTCCTGTCAAGGCCACGCAGCGTGTTCAAGGTACGGCTCTTCCACACACGGAACCACGGATTAACGTCCCATCCAACGGATGGCTGTCTTTCCAAGCCCATCGATGTCCCCAACTGACCGTGGGCAGGACAGATAAATTTCAATGTTGACCCAGGCGGACTCGAACCTGGGAACTGCAGATTACGAGCCTGGCGCGCTGCCTACTGAGCCATCCCCGCCCCTATTCAGGAACGAGGAGCTAACACAGAAACCTGTATGGGGGGGGGGGGGGCGACGTAACTATACACGATAATCGACGTAACTATACACGATAATAATGTTTTCGCGGAGGGAAGCTAGTAAGTAATAACTGCCATATGAAAACAATTTAAAATAATAATTCTACATTTCAAACTTCCATCTTATTTTCTATTTTACTTATTTTATTATATTTTCGTCAATTTTGACCAATCATTGTAGAGTGACACTGCTCTTAAATATTCCAGCTGCCACAAACCTTTAAATTCAATATGAGTGTTCCTGAAATTCAAGATTTAGATACTGTTGATTTAGATCTTTAGTTCAATCTCTTTCCCATAAAAAAAATATTCCCAACACAAAGAGTTTTAAATGTTTACTTTCCGCGACATAGAATAAAATATTCGCTAATTATTTTCTACAGCTCTGTGTAAGTATACTGTGCATCGAAATACAAATAAGTACCAACCAAAATGGGGGTGTTGTGGACCAAGGCAACCTTGAAGCCTAAAACCCTAACAACTCTTTCAGTGCCACCACAAACGGAGGAATTAATTTTCTAAATTTAATATATATACACCGGCGAAAATTGAAAAAAGAACACTATTAATAGTTGAAGCGTAATCTACGAGATTTATTTAGTAGAAAACACTTGTTGAGAAAGGATAGTGATCACGTGTGAAGTGATTCAATGTTTATTTTACCTTTTAATGAGTATTGCATTTCCCAGAAGGGACATTTAAGCTGTTGGCATTCATTCGCACCCACAGATCATTCCGTGTTTGACCTTACACTGTAAGAGAATAAATTGGGGTTCTGCCTGTCGTCTATCCATGGGGCACTAGTCCGAGTGTCGTTAGTTTATCGTAAAGGGATTCCTAGATGTGACAAATGGGTACTTGTTGCAATGTTTGTGTGCGTACGATTTTGTCTGTAGCTGTGAATTTGCAGCAATAGCACAAAATATAGAAGTATTTAAAATTCTTAGATATCTATTTACATATATATAATTGGTTTTACTCTATTGTAATAATTGTTTTTAATTTATTGGTTAAAATATATCCTAAAGTTATAATATTGACATAATATAAAATTTTATCCCTCTTTTAGTACCTTACTTTTCTTTTATTACCTTACTGAAATAGCTATCATGGCTTTGAGTATCAAGGCTTGTTTGGGTTGTTTTACCTCTGAGCGGCACTTTTTTGCACACAATGGGCTAAATGGACATGTCACAAGGACCCTAAAGGATCAGAGAAGGCTGGGGTAAGGGGACCCACTGGAACAGCTGTTAGGAGACAGATGGTAGCCTCCAGCCAAGGCCATCCAGCGTGTTCTTTAACGTGCATAGGGTATAGATCTCCCGGACACGGAACCACGACTTAATGCCTCCATCCGATGGAGGGGAGGCGGCCTTTCCAAGTCCATCAGTGTTCCTACTGACCAAGGGCAGGGCAGTTTTGCAGAGATAAAACTCAACGCTATCCCAGGCGGGACTCAAAGCCTGACAAGGGAATTACGCTAATTCTAGAAAACTATGATGCAGAAATTGTAGAGCTCTGAAAATTTCCACCTACAGGTATTCCAGGTCATAGAGCTCGGAAAAAATTCAAAATTTGTTCTTCCACGTTTCCTTTAGTGTCAAACAGAGGTCACGTAGAGATCAAGCCTTGATCTACGGTTGCTAGAAACGTGAAAATCGGTGTCCGGTGGCGTTTCGGATTCTAGATGTTATGAAAACGTTATGAAATTTCGGATACGGAGGGCTCTTCGAGGTCAAAGGTCGAATTTAGATGTACCGGTGCTAGAGAGCTGAAAATTGGTGAATTCCGGTCCCAGATTCTGGAAACGTTGTAAAATTTTGGATGCGATGCATCATTCAAGGTCAAAGGTCAAATCGTTGGTAGAGAGCTAAAAGTTGGTGAATAGGGCTCTTTTGAGGAGTAGAACTGATAACGTTCGGATCTGATGACGCGTTCAAGGTCAATTGGGAGTCTTAACGACAGTCTAGAAATCAATAGGTGACAAAGGCACCGACTGTTTTCTAGTGTTTATATATTTATTATCACAAAGCTATCTTTAAACTTGGAAGAGTAATACGTTTATTCGATAAATCAGTGGCCCCCTCTGGGTTCTCTTAATTTCTCGATCATCAATCTAGTTATTATTTGACCTTAAATGCCACACGGTATCTCAAATTTCTTAATTTTTCGAGATACGGGATCCGAATTTCCCTTAGACACTAATTTCGGGTTTTTAGCATACGTAGATTAGATCAAAAATTGACCTCGAAGAACTTTTCAGATCTCAAATTCCATATTTTATACTGAGGTCTACGACCCAAATTACCCCCAAACGCAAATTTTCCTAGCTCTAGCACATCTGCATCATGGTGGGATATTAGGCTTATCCTCCCTCCCTCCCTCCCCCCCCCCCCCCCCCCTATTCACACCTTCAGTCAGTTACCATCAGTCATCATCAACTTTAACAATCCCATTAAAATAACATCAATACGGTGCAAGTCAAAAGAATTTAGCATTTTTATTGGCGAAAAATCATTGGAAGTTCCAAGAGACTTGTCAACACAGAAATTATATGAAAAATTAAATCCAATGGGGTACTATGACAATCGCTATTATACATCGCAGATTAAACAACTGGATATCATGCTTTACCGGAATAATTAATTTGTACCAACTGTGCCGTCCGTGGTCAAGTGGTTAGTGTACTTCCATGATTTACGAGTAAGTCATGGAAGTTTGGGTTGACTTTCTGCTGAGATCTCGCCTTCCTCACAGATCTAATCTATGGCGTGTTAAACTGTCAGAACTATTTGGAAAGCAGCTGCATGAGACGCAATTTATTCTTTTCTAGCCGTCCCGTGGTCGAGTGGGTAGCACGCTTGGCTACTGATCTAAGAGACCTGGGTTCGAGCCCCGAATTAAGGCATGGCTGTTTGTGTCGTTTTTCTGCTGAGGTCCTGCCATCCTCTCAGACCTTCTACTGTGGCATATAAACTGACAGGCTCCTGTCAGACCTCTGTGGCAAGCAGCTGCTTGAGGGGGTATTTATTTTTATTTATTATCACAGAAAATGTTTTGACTTAAAAGCTAAATATTAGGCAATTTGTTCAAACACTCTATTAAAGAGACAAAGGACCGATATAAATTCCAGATAAATTCCAGAAAGAGAATTTCAAATAAATGAATAGAGCTACATAAACAACGTCGAGTACCATCATGAAAGTAAATTTAAATCCTTCAGGGCAGAAAAAAACATATACCATAATCGCATGTAAATATACCGCATACTTGAATCCCAACAGTTTTTACAACGGTAAACATCCTATTTACATAAGCACCAATATTTGTTCTGAAGTTAATGGACCTAAATATTAAATTCAGAATGCCTCTGAGTATTGACGTTCATTCAAGCACTATTGTTGCTGTCATCATTAATAAAGAGACGAAACGATATCTTGGAATAATTCTAGACAAACTGTAACAAACCCCCAAACATATGCATTGAATTTTCGCTGACAAAAAATAATCAAATTATCACACTTTCATTTCGATTCCCTTTAAAATTTCAAACTAAAGAAATAACTCGTCCACAGCTAAAGCGCAAATCTTAATTCGATTAGTATTTTTTCACGGTTGATGAGTTGTTCGTGAATAAATTGGATTCGCTTCTTTCTTCATCAAACGCTTCTGATGCGATCCCGTTTAAAACTGTTGCCGTTCCGTTTCGTTTGCGAGAACCTGCCACAGTTACAATACCTGTTACTGTCTGCTGCTGATGAGCAACATAAGATTTGCGCATTTGCATTAATTCAATTTAATAAGGGAAGAAAAAAAAAGGTCTTAGGAAGCCACGACGACTTTTATTTTGAAGTAAAACACAGCATCGCAAACTGGGATGAGAGATTTCTTCCTCTCTCTAACAATGTGTATCAGGAAGAAAATAATCTCTTACATCGTTTGATGGTTTGATCTTTTTCTCTCGCTCGTTTCTCACTTTTTCTCTCTTAAACCGCAGCTCATAAATTAAAAGTCTTTCGCTAATGACAAAAAACACACACACACACAGAAAATAAATGCAGAAAAAAAAAACATGTTGTCCGAAACAAAAAAAACATGTTGTCCGAAACAAAAAAAAATGACGGACACAAAAATATTAAATGAATGCAGATTCTTAAGAAAGAAAAGCCTACGAACACAGACATGAGAATAAAATATAATCCACAATTTTATCCTTTGTAAACGCCATAGGGAGGATGGAGAAAAAAAATGGAGCAGCAAAGGATGCGCGAGTGGATGTGACTAGAAGGCAGAGCTCTAAAGAGCAGAAAACGGGCGGCGGCAGCGGAGACGTCGCCATCCAGCATTGATCGGGAGGTTCCAAGCGTGGTAGAAAGTCTCATGGCAAAGCAGGGAGCTGGGGGAGAAGCGACAATAGGATGAGCACGAGGGAATGATGCCTTTCTCAGTAGAGGCGAATATATCGTTGGCCAGATATTGTGTTCTGTGGAAGATGGGGGAATGCAGGGGGACGATATCATCTTCCGAATGATATAAATCTCCGAATAACGTCAGTTAAGCAGCTAAAACGAAGACGAGCTCTAACTCTCAGTGAAACTGTATAATGCTTCGTGGAGTTATTGGAATGGGAGAGGGAGCATTTGGAATAGGAGCCAGGGAGAAAGAGAGAGGAGTAGATTATGTTTCGCGGAAAAGTGGTATCCGGCTTCGTTGCAATGACTGTTTCAGAATCTCTCTTTCCTAGGCGAAAAAGAAGAAGTTTCTTTACAAATTAGGAAGATAAAAAAGGCTCCTTTTTTATCAATCTTTCTATTGCTTTTTCTTCGTCATTTGTCAGTCGGTACGTGGATTTGTCAAAACATTTTATCCATCATATCTTCACAATCCGGTGGCCAATCGTAACGAGTAGTATATCAAACAAAAGCTTGTAACGTGAGGAGTGTCAATCTGTAAAAGAAATTGGCCTTCCTCTTATAATCCTCCGCCTAAAAAAGAATAGTCCTTAAATGTCTGTGAAAGTATCCAATACAGAGGCTGATCATAACGAACTGCATGCCAAATGATAGCAGAGGAAATGTAATAATTTACGCTCTCTCCCAACCAGCTTCACAAAGCAGAAGATGTATAGGATTTTTTGTGACAAAATCCCCGATTTTTTGTGACAAAATCCCCCGCGAATTTGCCACCAAAAAGCAAAATATAAAATTGTAAATAATTGCAAATTAAAACATTTTCAAAACAAAAATACTTCTTTCCTTAATGTGCGCTAGAAAGTAAAAAAAAAAAGCAAAAGACAAGGGTTGGGTTGTTTTACCTCTGAGCGGCACTTTTTTGCACACCATGGGCTAAATGGCCAGGTCACATGGACCCCGAAGGCTCAGAGAAGGTTGGGGGAGGGGACCCACTGGAACAGCTGTAGGGAGACAGATGGTAGCCTCCCGTCAAGGCCATTCTGCGTGTTCTTTAACGTGCACAGGGTATGGCTCTCCCGCACACGGGGCCACGGCTCAACGTCCCATCCGAAGGACGGCGGCCTTTCCAAGCCCATCGGTGTCCCCTACTGACCGTGGGCAGGGCGGGGAATTTTGCGGAGATAAATCTCAACGCTGACAGAGCTGGGACTCAAACCTGGGAACTACAGATTACGAGCCTGGCGCGCTACCGACTGAGCCACCCCCGCCCCGCAAAAGACAAGGTTCACCTTGTTACGAAATATTTCAAACTAAAACTACCAAAATCATTTGCTCAATTCAATTTAAAAATAAGATAAGACGACATAACGAGTTTCGTTTACATACCGAAAGAAGTCATCGGTGCTTTATCTTCCTTTGAAATTCATATGAATTTATCAAGTAATTTCATCATTGGTAATAATGTCGCACGACCTTTTATTTTTAAATCGCATAAAATTGCGTTTTTTTTTTCATTCCTAGCATCAGTTTTAAGTGATTTACTTGATTTAAAAGCTTACCTATAACTGCATCTATAGCAATGATAAGGTGGACAGAACAGTCTCGTATTAAATGATGTGATCCTGAATTATTTACAATAAATTGGGGTTCTCCTCTTTTGAAATTTTCATTTTATTATTATTTCTAAACAACGGTATGATGAAATACAACGATGAAATACAATGTTTTAAAACAACGATATAGTGAAATACATTTAGAAGAATCACTTTCTGATAATCAACAAAACAACGATTCTTTTTATATAAGAGCATTTGCTTGATTGTTAAGAACTGTTTTTTTACATTGTTAATCATTTTTTTCTCTCGATTTTAAAATATTTTTTTCTAAGAACCCGGATAAGGCATAGATGTGTGTGATATTTTTCTACTGAGGTCCTGCCATCCTCACAGACCTTCTACTATGACACATAAACTGACAGGCTCCTGTCAGACCTCTGTGGCAAGCAGCTGCTTGAGGGGGTATTTATTTATTTTTTTATATGTAAATTAAGAAATTAAAAAAATATATATTTTTTTTTATTAATAGGTTCGGCGATCACCAATAGTTTTCATATTCCAAAGAACAGTTCCCTCTCCCTTGAAGGATTATATTTGGACCTGTGGAGAAAAACTCTTCAACATAAGTACAATACAAATATTTGCAAGAATATTTAAAGAAATAAGCAGAAAGGAAAAGAATGAATTGCAGTATTTAACGAGAATCATTTCTGAAAAAATTTAACTTTTTCAAAATCCAGGCCTGGGCAACCGTGCTCAAAATGTTTAAGCAGTTATACTTTTCCCATCCAAGACTTCACTTTTTTAAGATTTCTTTTGAAGGCTCCTAAATTTTTATTTACGTTTGAGTATAAACCAATAGAGGGGTACCATCAGTGATAAATAATTAAAATACAAAAAATAAAAACCCCTCAAGCAGCGGCTTACCACATAAGTCTGACAAGAGCCTGTCAGTTTATACTGCCAGAGTAGAAGGTCTATGAGGAAGGCGAGACCTCAGTAGAAAAACAAACACACATGCCTTATTCGCGGCTCGAAACCCAGGTCCCTTTTTAGTAGCCAAAAGGGCTAACCACTCTGTCGTTGTGTTGGGTTGGGTTGTTTTACCTCTGAGCGGCACTTTTTTGCACACCATGGGCTAAATGGCCAGGTCACATGGACCCCGAAGGCTCAGAGTAGGTTGGGGGAGGGGACCCACTGGAACAGCTGTTGGGAGACATATGGTAGCCTCCCATCAAGGCCATCCAGCGTGTTCTTTAACGTGCACAGGGTATGGCTTTGGATTGGATTGTTTTACCTCTGAGCGGCACTTTTTTGCACACCATGGGCTAAATGGCCAGGTCACATGGACCCCGAAGGCTCAGAGAAGGTTGGGGGAGGGGACCCACTGGAACAGCTGTTGGGAGACAGAGGGTAGCCTCCCGTCAAGGCCATCCAGCGTGTTCTTTAACGTGCACAGGGTATGGCTCTCCCGCACACGGGGCCACGGCTTAACGTCCCATCCGACGGACGGCGGCCTTTCCAAGCCCATCGGTGTCCCCTACTGACCGTGGGCAGAGCGGGGAATTTTGCGGAGATAAATCTCAACGCTGACCCAGCTGGGACTCGAACCAGCTGGAACTACAGATTACGAGTCTGGCGCGCTACCGACTGAGCCACCCCCGCCCCTAACCACTCTGTCACTGGATGGCCTGGTGAATAATGAAAACAACTAATTAAACTGGAGGTTAACGTGTTAAAAACATTTCTATTTTTCCCTATGCTCCTGGAGGTTTCGATCTGCAAATATCCCCATTTGATGTTCTTAACCTTTCAACACAGACCAAAAATTGCCAATGCCCTTGAAAAAAGGTTGCACATCTCTAACATTCTGACTGGCATAATAATACGTAAATAATTAAATCAACCTTCAAGCCTCCATTTTGGTAAAGTTAAATATGAATCAAGCGTCCATATAGATAATTATTGATCATTTTTTTACTTTTTTTAATTCAGTAAAGTTTAATATTAATCAAGTATCCACATCGAAAGGACATTTATTATACACCACCCACCTAATAACGTTTGGGTCCTACTTTTACCTTTACGACAGCAGGTGCACATTGTGACATGGACTCTACAAGGTGTTGGAAAGTTCGGATGGTATTGCAGTCCATGATTCCAGGACACCAGTCCGTAAAACGCCGATAGCTGCCGGTTGTACATCTGGACTGCATCGCTTCACTTCGTCCCACAAATGCTGAATAGGGTTCAAATGCGGCGAGTGAGAGGGTCTTTCGAGGATGTGAACTCACTGGAATGGTCCTCCAAGCAATCTTTTGCTAAACGGGAGCTATGAGATGGGAGTTGTCTCGCTGAAAGAAGGCATCCTGCTGTGAGGAATGGGTAGTCATGAACCGGTGTAGGTGGTCGGCAGTGATGGGGTCTCAACAGGTACAAGGGGCCCCAAGGTAGCTCACGTAAACATGTTCCAGGACATTACACCATCTCCAGTATCCTATAACACCCCAACCTGACAATAGGGGTCCATGGCCTAGTGTGGTCTAGGTTACACATGCAACCTCCTATTGCCGTGTTGTAGTTGGAACCTCGATTCATTTCCATCTTCCGTGGTCCATTAGCGATGTTCCTTCACCCACTACAGCCTCAAAACCTTGAGATGCTGTAAACATCCGTTCCGGCATTACCATAAGGAAGAGGCAGCGTTTTTGATCCAGTCCTGGTAGACACATGCGACGGTCGCAAGTGAAATCCCAGACATTCTGCATTCGTTTATATGGACATCCGCATCTTCCTCGCAACAACTATCTACTCTCGATCAAACTTACTTAGATCGCCGTGTTTACCCACCATAACAGTCGCAGGTAAGCTATACATGCAGACAGGTATCGGATCTATTTATAGCTCACAAGTAGTTTCTGCTGACCGCATTATTGTAGCAGAGTATGGCAGGTTTAGCCGTCCCGTGGCCGAGTGGTTAGCACGCTTGGTTACTGATCTAAGGGACCTGGGTTCGAGCCCCGGATTAGGCATGGATGTGTGTGTCGTTTTTCTGCTGAGGTCCTGCAATCCTCTCAGATCTCCTACTGTGGCATATAAACTGACAGGCCTCTTGGGCAAGCAGCTGCTTGAGGGGGTATTTATTTATTTATTTATGGCAGGTTTATGGATGCGTAAGCAGCTGCATGAGGGGGTATTTATTTATTTTTTATTTAATTTATAAAATAAATTGTGCTTTCAGTATATATAAATAATTACTAATTATTGACAAATTTTTTGATTATTTTTAATTCAGTAATATTAATGAAGCATCTGTATAAATAATTACTAATCATTACAGAATTAAAAATGATAAAAAATTTTATCAAAGTTAAACGTTAATGAAGCACCTCTCTCTATATTTGTATAATTACTAATTATTGATAAATTTTTTCATTTGGACTACAGAGGGTATTTCCGCAAAATTCCCCGCCCTGCCCACAGTCAGTAGGGGACACCGATGGGCTTGGAAAGGCCGCCGTCCGTCGGATCGGACGTTAAGCCGTGCCTCCGTGTGCGGGATAGCCATACCCTGTGCACGTTAAAGAACACGCTGGATGGCCTTGACGGGAGGCTACCATCTGTCTCCCAACAGCTGTTCCAGTGGGTCCCCTCCCCCAACCTTCTCTGAGCCTTCGGGGTCCATGTGACCTGGCCATTTAGTGCATGGTGTGCAAAAAAGTGCCGCTCAGAGGTAAAACAACCCAACTACAGAGGAAAACAATACAATTTCAGGTTGAATCGAAACATGCGCGATTTTAAGATTTCGCTTTTATCAACTGAATGAGTCTGAGTGTCAAACAACATCCTTCCCATTTCTCCATTTCTTCCGCATGGCCTAATGAACTTTACTTACACCGCGGAGAAGACATTACTAATAATGCAATTAAGTTGCGAAGATTCCTCCCTCACTGTGTTTATTACATGACTGAATTTGTAATCCTATTACCCGTGCTCGAGGGAGCTAGGGGCCCCTT
Organism: Ryuthela nishihirai; assembly: GCA_038380435.1. Taxonomy (NCBI): domain Eukaryota; kingdom Metazoa; phylum Arthropoda; class Arachnida; order Araneae; family Heptathelidae; genus Ryuthela; species Ryuthela nishihirai. Next base: position 87,258,581 of record JAWZYU010000004.1, on the reverse strand, counting down.
TCCTTCGCAGCAAGTGCCCCGTTTGCCAACTGAGTGGAAAAGCAGTCGGCTGCGGCGCCTTCGCCTCTTCTCGACCGCGAAGCTCCGAAGAACAGGAACACTTCGAACTTCCCGGAAAAGGTTACACAGACTGCTTTGTAATTACGATGGAGTTATTAATAATTGTCCGCAGGATCAGAAATCCATCAGATGTTATCTACAGATCGTGATTAATTGTGCTTGCGAACGGAAAATCGTCTGGGAAAGAGGAAAAAGATTTTTACTAGACCTTTTTATTTCCCTTTACGGGTGAAATTTTTATCTTTTAGGAATTAAATTTAAATATGTTAGTTAAGTTTACTCCACGAGTTTTTGATCAATTTTCCTTCTGTAGATGTTCCCCTTTTACTCACATATCTTCTTTATGGGGCATTGTAGGTTAGGTTGTTTTACCTCTGAGCGGCACTTTTTTGCACACCATGGGCTAAATGGCCAGATCACAAGGACCACGAAGGCTCAGAGAAGGTTGGGGGAGGGGACCCACTGGAACAGCTGTTGGGAGACAGATGGTAGCCTCCCGTCAAGGCCATCCAGTGTATTCTTTAACATTGGGTTGTTATACCTCTGAGCGGCACTTTTTTGCACACCATGGGCTAAATGGCGAGGTCACAAGGACCACGAAGGCTCAGAGAAGGTTGGGGGAGGGGACCCACTGGAACAGCTGTTGGGAGACAGATGGTAGCCTCCCGTCAAGGCCATCCAATGTATTCTTTAACATTGGGTTGTTATACCTCTGAGCGGCACTTTTTTGCACACCATGGGCTAAATGGCCAGGTCACAAGGACCACGAAGGCTCAGAGAAAATTGGGGGAGGGGACCCACTGGAACAGCTGTTGGGAGACAGATGGTAGCCTCCTGTCAAGCCCATCCAGTGTATTCTTTAACATTGGGTTGTTTTACCTCTGAGTGGCACTTTTTTGCACACCATGGGCTAAATGGCCAGGTCACATGAACCCCGAAGGCTCAGAGAAGGTTGGGGGAGGGGACCCACTGGAACAGCTGTTGGGAAACAGATGGTAGTCTCCCGTCAAGGCCATCCAGCGTGTTCTTTAACGTGCACAGGGTATGGCTCTCCCACACACGTGACCACGGCTAACGTCCCATCCGACGGACGGCGGCCTTTCCAAGCCCATCGGTGTCCCCTACTGACCGTGGGCAGGGCGGGAATTTTGCGGAGATAAATCTCAACGCTAACCCAGCTGGGACTCGAACCTGGGAATTACAGATTACGAGCCTGGCGCGCTACCGACTGAGCCACCCCCTCCCCAGGTGCATTGTAAACAGACTCATTTCAGACCTCTGTCTCAAGCAGCTGTTTGAGGGATAATTTATTATATTTTTTGACTAAAGGTCAGAAAATAAGGTCCCAAGGGCTCGAATATGGTAATATCAGATATGGCAGAAATAGAAGCACAGGTTTTGCAATTTTCTGATTTCCAAGTGAGTGTGTGTGCTTGGGAGAATATTATTTTATTTAGTTGCAGGAAAGAATTAAAATGATGTTTTATGTCGTTCTGAAAAACATTCAAAATGATTTTAACTTCGAGGAGGTGAAAGGTCAGAGTAGTACTTTACTTATCAATGGTGTTGTACAGTCGCTCAAAAAAGTATCCGAACGCTATGGTTGATTACAGAATTCAGAAAAAATATCTGGCAACGTTTTTTTTTAGAAATTAGTGATCTGGCAACCTTCGTGTCACGTGATTACAGAATTCAGGAAAAATATCTGGAGCGTGTACAGCAACTGTACACGCTCCAGTTACCGTTCACAGCAAACTGGAGCGTGTGCAGTAACTGCACACGCTCCAGTTTGCTGTGAACGGTAACTGCACACGCTCAATATTTCCGTGAGTGAGCCCACACGATCTAGTATCAAAATAATATGACCACCTACAGTCGCCCAAAAAAGTATCCGAACACGTGACACGTGACACGAAGGTTGCCAGATCACTAATTTCTGAATTCTGTAATCAACCATAGTTTTCGGATATTTTTTTGACTGACTGTATATAAGTTCAGGGTGGGCAGATAAAAATGGTGCATTACTTACATGAGAAAGGGCGTTTCTGCTTTAACCCTTTGTGGACTGATTTTCTGTTTATCAAAACTGAAAATAGAAATTGTTTTATGTTAAAGAAATGTCTGCTTTGATGGGTAAGTGAATGAAAACCTTTCATATCGTTGATAACGAATTTTAATTGTAAATGGGAATGTCTTGCTGCTACCTGCACGGGGCGGGGGTGGCTCAGTCGGTAGCGCGCCAGGCTCGTAATCTGTAGTTCCCAGGTTCGAGTCCCAGCTGGGTCAGAGTTGAGATTTATCTCCGCAAAATTTCCCGCCCTGCCCACGATCAGTAGGGGACACCGATGGGCTTGGAAAGGCCGCCGTCCGTCGGATGGGACGTTAAGCCGTGGCCACTTGTGTGGTAGAGCCATACCCTGTGCACGTTAAAGAATACGCTGGATGGCCTTGACGGGAGGCTACCATCTGTCTCCCAACAGCTGTTCCAGTGGGTCCCCTCCCCCAACCTTCCCTGAGCCTTCGGGGTCCATGTGACCTGGCCATTTAGCCCATGGTGTGCAAAAAAGTGCCGCTCACAGGTAAAACAACCCAACCCTGCTACCTGCACGCAAGGTACTACCCTTTTGAATTTCTGAATCTATGGTCTTCATTCTGAATGTTCTGGGCTCGAATGGCATATTGCTGGAATTGCTTTGTTGCCCACGGAATCATGGATCGTCCTCCACGAAATCGTGCCCATCTGTGAAACGTTTGGGCCATTTAAAAATCGCGCTTCGCTTCAAGCACTTGTTCTCCATATTCTTGAGTCACACAGCGACTCTCTGTGAACCACTAAGTTTCCCCGAACTGAGTGACGCATCACTTCTCCGTTTCCACATCAATCACAGCCTGCAACAAATCACAAAAAAAAAACGCTTTTTCAAAGCGAGAAAACGATAGAGACTGACTGCATCCTGTTACTTGGTATCGCAACATGTTTCAACTTGCACACAATAATCCGTGCCCTTGCTGAGCACGGAGCTGCAATGACACATATCTTGTATTAACTGCTAATTGTTGACGACGTCAGTCCACAAATTAAATGATCCATTTACGTACATGATGGACATTTTCACTTGCAGGGAGATTGCGAGGTATGCTGGAAGAGGATTGGGAAAGGGATTGCTCAAAGTGACAGCTGTTAGAAGGAGATAGCCTGTAGTCAAGATTATTCAGTGCATTTTTAAGGTCTGAAAGGTGCGATTCTTTTGCACATGGGGTGACAGTTTAATGTCCGATCCGAAGGGGGGATCACTTTATCGGCGAGGGCAATGAAAAGACCATAGAGTAAAAAAAACTCCCAAAACTGGTGCATTTGGGAATCGAACCTATAAATATTAGGTTACGCCTTTGGCACCTCTATCGATAGGTGCTGGCCATTCATCCCATGCACACTCCACAAGTACACTAGAGAGCAGAATGCTTAAGGACGGGAGTGGCTCAGTCGGTAGCGCGCCAGGCTCGTAATCTGTAGTTCCCAGGTTCGAGTCCCAGCTGGATCAGCATTGAGATTTATCTCCGCCCTGCCCACGGTCAGTAGGGGACACCGATGGGCGTGGAAAGGCCGCAGTCCGTCGGATGGGACATTAAGCCGGCCCCATGTGTGGGAGAGCCATACCCTGTGCACATTAGAGAACACGCTGGATGGCCTTGACGGGAGGCTACCATCTGTCTCCCAACAGCTGTTCCAGTGGGTCCCCTACTCCAACCTTCTCTGAGCCTTCGGGGTCCATGTGACCTGGCCATTTAGCCCATGGTGTGCAAAAAAGTGCCGCTCAGAGGTAAAACAACCCAACCCAGAATGCTTAACTAAGTCCAACTCATGCTCTCAAAAGAAAGGTTCCCCTCAATCGGAAGAACTCCCTATTCGAAACCTGGGAGTCGCTGTTTCAGTCCCATTCCATTGAATCTCTTTAAACATATCGTCCTTTTGAAATATCCATTGAGTCCTGGAGGGGATTGGTTCAGTTCAATTGATCCGACTTGGTAGAGTGCCAGAATAATTAACGCGCTGCTCCTTCCCAGATTCAAGTCTCCACTGTGCCTGCCTTTCAAATAGTCCCTTCTATCACTATGCTCTCGCGGAGAAAGCGATGGCACAGTCATCTTGGAAAAGCTGCCGTAAGTATAAGACGTCAATTAATTCTCCTTGTGGGGGCGGGGGTGGCTCAGTCGGTAGCGCGCCAGGCTCGTAATCTATAGTTCCGAGCTTCGAGTCCCAGCTGGGTCAGCGTTGAGATTTATCTCCGCAAAATTCCCCGCCCTGCCCACGGTCAGTAGGGGACACCGATGGGCTTGGAAAGGCAGCCGTCCGTCGGATGGGACGTTAAGCCGTGACCGTGTGCGGGAGAGCCATACCCTGTGCACGTTAAAGAACACGCTGGATGGCCTTGACGGGAGGCTACCATCTGTCTCCCAACAGCTGTCCCAGTGGGTCCCCTCCCCCAACCTTCTCTGAGCCTTCGGGGTCTATGTGACCTAGCCATTTAGCCCATGGTGTGCAAAAAAGTGCCGCTCAGAGGTAAAACAACCCAACAACAACTCTGGCTCCTTGTACACGAGAGCTCTACCATTGGCTGTTGCATTGCGCGTTAAGAACACGCCAGATGGTCTTGAAGAGAGGATACCGTCTGTCTCCTAACAGCTGTCCAGTGGGCCTCTTTCCCCAATCTTTTCCGAGCCCTCGGGGTCCTTGTGACCTAGCAATTTAGCCCATTGTGTGCAAAAAATGCCGCTCAGAGGCAAAGCAAACCAACTTTATCCTTTTCTTTTACACAACTCTGAGTCCGTGAGTACTTCTGATCTAACTTTTAGCCCATTGTGTGCTCAAAAGTGCGCTCAGAAGTACAACATCCATGACCGTTGTCAAAGAGAGCCATTAATCCCTGGAAAAGTTCATCTAAAAATTAATTTATGTATTTATGTTGAATAACGATGTAATTCCAGAAATTAATATTCTTTTTCCGTTAAGAAAATGCAATCTTATTCTTTTTTACGTTTCCTTTCGCATTAGGAAGCATTTATTTATTGATATGGAAAAAACGTTTCTTCATTGCTACTTTTTTTTAAACTAAAATGGCTCATTATGCATGTGAGTATGCAATTTTCTTCTTTATATATCGATAAATTTATATTAAAGTATTTATTATATTCAAATAACTTTTTGTACTTTTTGGCACAATTCGCTTTACTTTTTTTGTATATGCGTAAAACTACTAAAAGCTGCCAACAGCAGTTACGGTCTGTTCCACTCAGTTCATTTTTATGATTAGCATTAATGTTCCAAAGTTGTAAAAGTATGGAAAAACGATGACGATATTAACAATAATTCCATTCAACATGATAACGTTTGGCCCCCCCCCCCCCCGAAAAATTAATGCCGACACCCATGAAAACAACCCAACCCACTATACTTTTTCTGACGTTCACACACATCTCTCTTCTGAGCCGTTCATGAATTGAAAGAAAAGATATTTCACTAAGCGTTGCATGCCTTTGACACACTTTGGTTGGTTAGCAAATCAGAAAGAAATCCTTAAAGGTCAAATGATTTTGTTTTCCAGACTTAAGAAGACCTCATCAGCCACGCATATCTTCAGCAGAGTTGGATTTCATTCTACCTGCTACAGAAGACTCCAGTTTGGGATGAAAATCGCAAACAACAAACTTAGCGCACAGTTCAACTCCCCATGAGGAATGTTAGCAGAAAAAATCTCCAAATGAGCCAGCCTACAGCTGTAATTTTTTTCTTCATTTCGCATTATTAAAAGTAGATTAAAGAAGATCAAAAGTCCCTCTTCAGCTTCATTACTCTTCCTCAATCCTCTGCCGCCTTTTTTATCCTTATTTCTCAACGATGTTCCTCTGTAATTAAGTGCACTAGATAAAATTGATTGTGCAATCCGTTTTTCGCCGAAACAATCGATTATTTTCAATTCCTTCCAACCGAATCATTAAAAACAACGAAAAAAAAAACTTCGATCCGTACCTAACAATGAGAAGGGGGAGAATGTAACTGAGTGAAGCACGCGGCTCACACGAGGCAAAGAGAGTTCAATCAGTCGTCTCCTCACTCTCAGCAAGCCCGAGGGTGAAGTGAACCGACCGCCCTCCCATGGCTCTGTAATTGGCCAATAACGAACGAGCTATTACGCATTAAATAAGAGTCTGTCAAAATGGCGGCTTCGCTACCAGAGCTGATAAAAGACTATGATCGAGAGTCCGGAGAATGACTCCAACACTCGGAGTGAAAGAGATGAAAAGGGAGCTGACGATGGAGGAGAAGATTTCCTTTCCACTCGTTGAAACGGTGCCGTGACACTGACAGCATGCCTTGGAGAGAAGCTATTGAAATGATGATGGTGTAGATGGTGGTTTGCGTCCGTTGAATCTCAACGGGTTTTACAGATGAAGGCATCGGGTTTCCTACTTCCCAAATTGCGGGGTTAATCAATGTGTTTTAGCTTGGAATTCAAATCAAGGGACGTCTGTTTTTGTAAGGAAGGGTGTGAATTAATGGTTTGGTTGTTGCACTTTTTAAGCGGCCTTTTTTTTTTTAATCACAGTGAGTAAAAAGCCAGGTGACAAAGACCCTAAGAGCTCAGGGATGACCACTGAGCAGATTCAGGAGACAAGTTGAAGTCTCCCGCCAATGCCATCCAATTTGTTTTTCTTTCAGGGTGTCCTGCCATAGAGATATAAGCACAGTAGTTCACAGAATATGTCTCTATCCATCTCACACAACCAAAACACACAAGTTTCATCCGACGGTGCCATCGGATGGGGGTTACTCAGCCGATAGCGCGCCAAGCTCGTAATCCGATGTTCCCAGGTTAGAGTCCCACCTAGGCCAGAGTTGAGATTTATGTCCGCTAACCTCATCCCCCATCATACTCTCTGTCAGAGAATGGACACCGATGGGTTTGGATAGACCGCCATCCGTCAGATAGGATATTAACCTGTGATTCACGTGCATCGCGAGTCATACCCCATGTACTTTAAAGAATGCGCTGGATGGCCTTGACGGGAGGCTTCCATTTGTCTCGTAACAACATTCCAGTGGGTCCCCTTCCCCCAGCCTTCGTTGAGCCCGTGGGGTCCTTCTGACATGGCCATTTAGCCCACTGTGAGCAAAAAAGTGCCGCTTAGAACCCAACCCTTACAAGTAACATCATCAACGCATTATAACTCTCTGAATAAGTAATTATTTGTTTAAGTCAGAACTTAGAAATTGGGGAGATGCAAGGGAGCCTGATTCCCGCCCCCTATCTTGAGAATGTTAGCAATTTTTAAGAAACTGTTCAAGAAATTTTAAACTACCATTGAAACGGAAGAAATATTTCATAGGGAATGGGGTTCCGGTCACTTACTTTTTCCCCCACGAAATCCGAGCTACTATTGGGTAATTAGTTTATGACCGACAAAAAAATCTCTAATTGCTATTTTATGATTGAATATGACAAGGCTTCGTTGAAAACAACAAGAGAATTGATTAAACTTCTATATGAGACAGAACTCTGAAGCAATTCGAAAACTCGAATCGATATTTCAATCATTAACGAAGACATTTCCATCCGCGGACGAATGAGCTTTCAGTATTTCGACTCGATGGTGGGTTGGGTTGTTTTACCTCTGAGCGGCACTTTTTTGCACACCATGGGCTAAATGGCCAGGTCATATGGACCCCGAAGGCTCAGAGAAGTTTGGGGGAGGGGACCCACTGGAACAGCTGTTGGGAGACAGATGGTAGCCCCCCGTCAAGGCCATCCAGCGTGTTCTTTAATGTGCACACTCTCCCACACACGGGGCCACGGCTTAACGTCCCATCCGACGGACGGCGGCCTTTCCAAGCCCATCGGTGTCCCCTACTGACCGTGGGCAGTGCGGGGAAATTTGCGGAGATAAATCTCAACGCTGACCCAGCTGGGACTCGAACCTGGGAACTACAGATTACGAGCCTGGCGCGCTACCGACTGAGCCACCCCCACCCCCTCGATGGTGGACATCGCATGATTCCGGCTAGGTCCACTGCAGTCAGTTGTTTGACGAATGAAGGGAGGAAAAAAAAGGCCTCGAATTGTGAAGATCCCTCGACAAAGGCGTGGGAAAACAAGAGGAAACAAAGGCAAACCGAGTTAAGAGTGATGTTGCGAGGAAGGTTATCTCTCCCTGGAGTTGAAGACCGTGAGAGCAAAGCTCATCATGCTCCACTTGTCTCCTTGGTTCAGCTCCTCGTGGCTCGCCTTCCGATTCTCTGCTCCGCCCAACTTTTGATCTACCGAAGCGAGATCCGGAACAGGTTCAAACAACTCGGTGCTCCTCTTTTCCTGGCGATTTCTGCTGCTCAGGAGTTGCACGAAATGACGAAAATGACCTCAGCGACGTGTCATCTGATAAAAGAAGTCGGAAGCTATGGCAGAATCATCCGCCCGCCTCTGATGACCTCTTATGCACAGTTACTGGACCCTAGCCGCCCACGTGCACTCTTTTGGGAGCTTCATTTTATACTAAGCGAGATGGAGAATTACACTAAGCGAAAATGGGAAATGGAAAATCTTTAATGGAGGATTTAAAATTAAAACTATTCCGAAATAAAAGTGGGCACTTACGATAGCATTCACTAATCTTTAGAACGGCAAATATGGCGCGAAAGTCATGCTCAATTTCAGAAATGAAAGTTTGATACTGCTGAATAACTAGTGCCTTAATTCATGTTATATGGCCGCGTTATTTTTCGCTGAGCGATACTTTCCTGCTGCGCGATAGATAAGGAGACCAAGTCACAAGGACCCCCCCCCCCCCAAAGTAAGGTACAAAAAGCATTCGGTGCCTTTTTCACGCTTTCGCCAAAATTTCAAATCGAACCTGAAATCATAAGAAAAATAAAATGGCCGTTTAGCTCATTGTGCGCAAAAAAAGTGCCGCTCAGAGGAAATACTACGGCAACGTGCACAGGATATGACTTTGTCTCTTGCATCCGGTGTAGTGGACTCCTCTCGAGTGGTGGTGGACCCCCGAAATTCTTCTCAGTTTTCGTTTATTAAACTATTTCTCTTAAGTAATCATCACCCTTGATTCAAGGTAAATTGGGGCGGGGGTGGCTCAGTCGGTAGCGCGCCAGGCTCGTAATCTGTAGTTCCCAGGTTCGAGTGCCAGCTGGGTCAGCGTTGAGATTTATCTCCGCAAAATTCCCCGCCCTGCCCACGGTCAGTAGGGGACACCGATGGGCTTGGAAAGGCCGCCGTCCGTCGGATGGGACGTTAAGCCGTGGCCCCGTGTATGGGAGAGACATACCCTGTGTGTAAAGAACACGCTGGATGGCCTTGACGGGAGGCTACCATCCGTCTCCCAACAGCTGTTCCAGTGGGTCCCCTCCCCCAACCTTCTCTGAGCCTTCGGGGTCCATGTGACCTGGCCATTTAGCCCATGGTGTGCAAAAAAGTGCCGCTCAGACCCACCCAACCCAACGTCACTTTAGACGCACTAAATGAACGTGAATTCCTTAGTTCCTCAACTATTCTCTTTCTGTCTTAGTTATCTCCGCATCTCACCGCTCCCTGTCTACATGATTCACACCCTAACCTCTCAAGTTATATATGGGGATGAAGTGAAAGACATGCCATAAAACTCTCTACTAGAGCTCACTTCCGCCACCACATGGTGAACTTCACAGTTAGGCTATTAATGACAACTAATGAGGAACATTCCCATCAGAGACACTTTCAAAAATACACATATAACAGAGACACGGTATCACGGCTTATCGTCCGATCCGGCGGATGGCGGTCTTTCCAAGCTTATCGGTATAAAGAAGGGAAATTATGCTTTTACATCATTTTGTTCAACTTACTACAACAGTTATTGCTTTCTATTAATCAAACATTTCGTGTGTGTGTTTTTTTTCTGTAGCCGTCCCATGGCCGAGTGGTTAGCACGCTTGGCTAAGGGACCTGGGTTCGAGCCCCGGGTAAGGCATGGATGTGTATGTTGTTTTTCTGCTGAGGTCCTGCCATCCTATCAGACCTTCTACTATGGCATATAAACTGGCAGGCTCCTGTCAGACCTCTGCGGCAAGCAGCTGCTTGAGGGGGTATAAGTTTAAAGAGCCGTCCCGTGGCCGAGTGGTTAGCGCGCTTGGCTATTGATCTAAGTAGCCTGGGTTCGAGCCCCGGGAAAGGCATGGATGTTTGTGTTGTCTTTCTGCTGAGGTCCTGCCATCCTCTCAGATCTTCTACTGTGGCATATAAACTGACAGGCTCCTGTCAGACCTCTGTAGCAAGCAGCTGCTTGAGGGGGTATTTATTTATTTATATACGCTGGATGGCCTTGGCGGGAGGCTTATCTGTTTCCATAGACGGTCTACTTCCCCTTCCCTTCCCTTCTCTAAGCCCTTGGAGTCTTTGCGACCTTAACCATTTAGCCCAGTGTGTAAAAAAAAGTGACAGTCAGTGGGGAAACAAACTAAATCCAATTAAATGAATGTTCTTGAAAATCGATATTTGTACAGACCTTGTACAGATTTGCAATATATATATATCCAGTGATATTTTTTATAAAAAAAACTGCATTTACAAAATAAAGGAATTTTGCTTTCCATTCGCACAACATTGGAAGTATGTCAAAACATACCTTAATGCAATGCACTATCCTTAACTGGCATAGTGGTTAGGCAGCTAGCGACTTTTCCAACAAGGCGAACTTTGTGTGTTGTTGTGTTCGCTCTAGCTGAGGCAGCGGTCAACAGCGACTTCGGTCTTAGTAGGGCATGCCCTTGTATGAAAAGGCCTGTAAAAGCTAGGAGTAGCTTCTAGGATTCTTCTCTGTCCTATATGTCGCAAATAAAAAAAAAGGTAGGAGGGCAATGTAAATATATATAAATACCCCCTCAAGCAGCTGCTTGCCACAGAGGTCTGACAGGAGCCTGTCAGTTTATAATGCCATAGTAGAAGCTCTGTGAGGATGGCAGGACCTCAGCAGAAAAACAACACACACGTCCATGACCTTACCCGGGGCTCGAACCCAGGTCCTTTAGATCAAGTAGCCAAGCGCGCTAACCACTCGGCCACGGAACGGTTTGGCAATGTGAATAATAATAAATAAATACCCCCTCAAGCAGCTGCTTGCCACAGAGGTCTGACAGGAGCCTGTCAGTTTATATGCCAGAGTAGAAGGTCTGAGAGAATGGCAGACCTCAGCAGAAAAAAGACACATACATCCATGCCTTACCCGGGGCTCGAACCCAGGTCCCTTAGATCAGTAGCCAAGCATGCTAACCACTCGGCCATGGGACGGCATTGAAATGTAAAAGAATATCTAAATTATCCTTCGTGTAAAAAAACAAGGAAACTGAGGCAGTATGTTACTCATCATTGTACCAGTGGGATAACTATGGTATAATTTTTCGTGAGGGTTGATGTTGGTGGCGATTTTTTCCGGTGGTTTCAAGTATGACCATATCTAGAAAAAAATAAAGGATCGGTCCAAGTAAAGGCGGGGGGGGGGGGGGGGCCAAAATTGAGCACGAATAAACCGAAAGAAATTTGGTATAATTTTTTCCCTCAATTTTAGTGAATTTAGTGAACAGATTTCTTTAATAGAAAAACAAACGAGTATATACAATTAATATTTGTTTCGCCTCTGCTCCTATTACTATCATTCGCAAGGGAGGGGGGATGCAAGGCTCCCTTACCGCCCCCCTAGACAAGGCATTGATTTTTAAGTATCCTATCATGCGTATCACACATAATGGTAAAATAAAAAATTCATTTGAAGAAATGGGTTGGGTTGTTTTACCTCTGAGCGGCACTTTTTTGCACACCATGGGCTAAATGGCCAGATCACACGGACCCCAAAGGCTCAGAGAAGGTTGGGGGAGGGGACCCACTGGAACAGCTGTTGGGAGACAGATGGTAGCCTCCCGTCAAGGCCATCCAGCATGTTCTTTAACGTGCACAGGGTATGGCTCTCCCGCATACGGGGCCACGGCTTAACGTCCCATCCGACGGACGGCGGCCTTTCCAAGCCCATCGGTGTCCCCTACTGACCGTGGGCAGGGCGGGGAATTTTTGCAGAGATAAATCTCAACGCTGACCCAGCTGGGACTCGAACCTGGGAACTACAGATTACGAGCCTGGCGCGCTACCGACTGAGCCACCCCCGCCCCTTTGAAGAAATGAGTTTACTACATACAACAGCTATTGCTTTCTATTAATCAAGGCTTTCGTGTTTTTTCCTCTATATAAGGTTAAAAACGAATGCTAAAGAACAAACTGGATGGACTTGATGGGATCAATTTATTTTTATACGCTACAGCAGGTGATGACCGACTTTGACTGGACTGAACCATCCCTGCCTTCGAGACAATCTACAACGGTAATTATGTTTAAGAGTTCAATAAGCCTATTTTCCTTTCAAAATCATTGACGTTGAAAGATGTTCTCATTAAAATTCAACAGCAAAATCACTAACTTCTTAACACCCCAAGAAAAGGACAACCTCATAATTACATCCATTTACAATGCACTTCACACATAGAATGTGATTTAATTTATTCATCTGTCTAAGTCGTGAGCTCTTAAAAAACAAATAAGCCAAATCCTTTATAGAAGAAACCACTTGCAGCATACCAACAGGAAACCTCTGACCCCAGATGAAGCCTGCTGACTTCTAAATTTTAAACACACAATAAGACGATTTTTTTATCCGTTATTTCACTCAAAGGACCAATTCTGTTTGCATTCAACGTTGATAATAAGGCAAGAGCTATTTTCTTTTAATTTCATGACCACAACACATAAAAAACTCAAAAAACAAGGCGTTTCCTGTACCACACAACATTATCCGTAGCATCCGGAAATGCAGGTTTGCCATTCCTATGAAATTCCCCCATCCTGCGAGCACTCGCACGTGTCAAAAGGTCGATGCATCTGAAGGTGAACAACGGATGTCGTGGATCCGGAAATTGCGCTTTTGTAACGACACGTGTCATCAGCAACCAGTCCAGCTGTTCCTTTCCTGTGAGATGAAGGCAGTTAGTTGCCGTGTGGGAATTAATGCGCGAATTCGAGAAATTGGGCGCTGCTACCTATCGTAAATAAATAAATAAATACCCCTCAAGCAGCTGCATGCCACAGAGGTCTGACAGAGCCTGTCAGTTTATATATGAGGCTTCTTAAAACCATCTCAAAAACATTTTCACAGGACAAAACATTGACAGGTCACTCTGTTGGCTGTCAATGCTCTGACAGGCGTGCTGATAAGAGAGAATTAAAAAAGGATGATCTTGTTTTTTTATTACAGTTAGTTCTCATTTTGCGCCGATTGGATTTACGCGAATTTGGATTTACAAGGTTTATTAATTCAAGCATGTTCTCAATTTTCGGATGAAAAATTTTTACATTTACGCGATTTGAAAAGAACTTCAAAGTTCGACGCCAGAAATCCTGCCTGAAAACTTTTAGAATGTTCACTTTAAAGTGGGGCGTGGGTGGCTCAGTCGGTAGCGCGCCAGGCTCGAAATCTGCAGTTCCCAGGTTCGAGTCCCAGATAGGCCAGCGTTGAGATTTATCTCCGCAAAATTCCCCGTCCTGCCCACGGACCTGCCAGGGGACACCGATGGGCTTGAAAAGGCCACCGTCCGTCGGATGGGACGTTAAGCCGTGATTCCGTGTGCGGAAGAGCCATACCATATGCACGTTAAAGAACACGCTGGATGGCCTTAACGGGAGGTTACCATCTGTCTCCCTACAGCCGTTCCAGTGGGTCCCCTCCCCCAACCTTCTCTGAGCATTCGGAGTCCTTGTGACCTGGCCATTTAGCCCATGGTGTGCAAAAAAGTGCCGCTCAGAGGTAAAACAACCCACCAACCAACAACCAACCACTTTAAAGAAATAGGAGAAGCCCACAACCCGTTGCCAGATGTGTAAGACACGTGTCTCCAGAGTCACTTCCCACCAAGACCCGGCCAAGGTTCCCAGACGTTCCGATTAGTGCAGGACTGCCACGATTTGCATATTAAAATCCGGAGTCCCACACACCAAGAAGCAATTAAAATTTCGTTAGAGTTTATTTCGGGGTGGGGTCTTCGTCGGTAGCGCGCCAGACTCATAATCTGCAGTTTTCAGGTTCGAGTCCTATCTGGTCCAGCATTGAGATTAATCTCTGCAAAACTCTCCGCCCTGCACTTGGAAAATAGAGGATACCAAGGGGCTTAGAAAGGCCGCCGGATGAGACGTTAAGCCGTGGACCATTTGTGGGAGAGCCATACCCTGTACACCTTAAAGAACACGCTGGATTTTACCCCCAGAACATCTGCTAGAGTTGCCGTTCCCCTCCCGTGGATATGACATTGTCAGTTACAAAAGGTCTTTAAACCTCAACTAAAACAAATGGGTTGGGTTGTGTTGTTTTACCTCTGAGCGGCACTTTTTTGCACACCATGGGCTAAATGGCCAGGTCACATGGACCCCGAAGGCTCAGAGAAGGTTGGGGGAGGGGACCCACTGGAACAGCTGTTGGGAGACAGATGGTAGTCTCCCGTCAAGGCCATCCAGCGTGTTCTTTAACGTGCACAGGGTATGACTATCCCGCACACGGGGCCACGGCTTAACGTCCCATCCGACGGACGGCGGCCTTTCCAAGCCCATCGGTGTCCCCTACTGACCGTGGGCAGGGCGGGGAATTTTTGCGGAGATAAATCTCAACGCTGACCCAGCTGGGACTCGAACCTGGGAACTACAGATTACGAGCCTGGCGCGCTACCGACTGAGCCACCCCCCCGCCCCACTAAAACAAATGACTGCTCAAACAGCTTACTGGCCACACCTGTGTGATAAGAGCCTGTCAGCATAATATGTGATAGAGAATATATATGACAAAAACAGCAGAAAGGAAGAAAGAATGAAGACAAACATCCATGTCTTTCTGTGACTCGAACCCAGGTCTCTTTACTCCGCAGCCAATTACTTTAACACTCTCTGCCATCGGGAAGGTCATATAGCAAAACAAAAGTCGTTGTAAATATCAACATGTTCCAGAATATGAACTTTCGAAAGGGAATATTTATGAAATAAACATTATTTGTCTTTTGCGAATAAAAAGGAAATGAGACAAAAATGAAACTCCAGCCGACAGAGCCCGTAAAAAGAAATGGAGGTCGTAGTCAGGCCGGACCAAGCCAGAAGGCTAAGAAACAGGTTGGCACCAGCTCTGCCGATGCGAGGCATCCCATGACCTGCCATTAGCACCCCGCCCTGGAACCCACCAGTCACAATAGCCGACCAGCCCCTTCCGGGATGCAGGAATCAGTGGTTGCTACGGCAACCAGATGCCACCTGGAGGTCACCCGCGGACTGACGCCAGATATCAGGCGATTAGAGATCGTCGTCTGGTCAAACCTCACTATTGCGATAACGTCGTTGCCTCGAGAGAACGGAGAGCAAACGCCACGGAGGTCGAACGGTCAACTCCTTCACCTCTCGGCATTCAAGTTTTCTTCTTCACTTTCAGTTTTTTTTTTGTAGTAAGAACGAGTACGACTCCCAACTAAAACAGGTTCTTTTTCTTTGAAGGATAAATATTCAAAGACAAAAATATTACAAATGTAAATACAATTAAGATCCTTTGTATAAATGAAACTTTTAGTGTTGAATTGTGTTGTTTTAACTTCTGAGCGGTAGGTTTTTGTTTCAACCAATGGAAAGGAACGGGAGTGGCCCAGTCGGTAGCGCGCCAGGCTCGTAATCTGCAGTTCCCAGGGGTCAGCATTGAGATTTATCTCCGCAAAATCCCTGCCCACGGTCAGTAGGGGACACCGCTGGGCTTGGAAAGGCCGCCGTCCGTAGGATGGGACGTTAAGCCGTGGTCCCGTGTGCGGGAGAGCCATACCCTGTGCACGTTAATGAACAGCCGGATGGCCTTAACGGGAGGCTACCATCTGTCTCCCAACAGCTGTTTCAGTAGGTTCCCTCCCCCAACTTTCTCTAAGCCTTCGGGGTCACTGTGACCTGGCCATTTAACCCATTGTGTGCAAAAAAAAGTGTCGCTCAGAGATAAAATAACCCACTTTCGAAAATCAGAGAATAAAGCGTGTTACACGAGATTCAAACATGTCAAAAACCTCTCCCACTGGAAGTCTCTGGGTCACCAAAATAAAGCAAATAAAAATTAAAATATTTAAAAAAATGCATATATTTTTATTTGCACCCTCAAAAGTAGAAAATAAACCTAAAGTATTTCGATGGTATAATCAATCACTGAATTCGTATTCACTTCAAAAGAAAGATAAGGCGCCGACAATCTTGTTGTTGTAAGGAAATCGGCGCCCTATTTTCCTTTGAAGCGAATGCAATTACTGATCGCACCATCGATATATTTTCAACTTTTTAGTCCGCATAAAAGAGCCTAAATAATTTTAATCTATTATTTTTACACATTATTTCCGTCCTCATTTCCAATCATCAAATCTTTTGTAATCAGTAACCAAACTCCATCTTTGTTCACTTTCTCAACCTGATATTAAAATATTCACTAAGAACCATTTTTGATCCCTTTTTCAACCATCCATCCTTTTCCTCACCATTAAATCTATTTAAAATGCCCAAAAACCATTTTGCTCATTAGCAGGTTTAATAAACCATGGGCGAGGAAGTCCTGCTCAAAGTCGCTCTACGAAACTTAAAACAAAGCTCCAGTTCAGTCATTCTGCGAATCTGCTCCCTTTTGCTCCAAGCGTGAGGGCGGGGGTGGCTCAGTCGGTAGCGCGCCAGGCTCGTAATCTGTAGTTCCCAGGTTCGAGTCCCAGCTGGGTCAGCGTTGAGATTTATCTCCGCAAAATTCCCCGCCCTGCCCACGGTCAATAGGGGTCACCGATGGGCTTGGAAAGGCCGCCGTCCGTCGGATGGGACGTTAAGCCGTGGCCCCGTGTGCGGGAGAGCCATACCCTGTGCACGTTAAAGAACACGCTGGATGGCCTTGACGGGAGGCTACCATCTGTCTCCCAACAGCTGTTCCAGTGGGTCCCCTCCCCCAACCTTCTCCGAGCCTTCGGAGTCCATGTGACCTGGCCATTTAGCCCATGGTGTGCAAAAAAGTGCCGCTCAGAGGTAAAACAACACAACCCAAATTTGCTCCAAGCCTTGGAGTGTTTGTAACCTAGCAATCTGCCAAAAACTCTGATAGAAAAAGAATCCCTGCTGTGAGCCATGACGACGCAACTCAACTTCTCCGAAAATAAGATAACTGGCTTAGTCTCAAAACTATCACGCCACAGAGAGGAGAGAAAGCATCAAGTCATACATACTTCAAATACGTCTTTCAAGAGAGAAAGAGTTGCTATCACTTCAATTGCTCGTTAAAATGTACTAACAGCGCCGAGAAAAAGGCCGGGAGTGCCCCGTTGTGAGGATCTGCTTCCCCTTGGAGTTGTAACGTTAAACGAAGCAACAAAAACGCAACGGAGAGAAACACGGCAAATAAATAACGAAGCGCTGGAAACTGCAGCCGTCTTCGTTAGCTAATTTTAGCAGCAACGCTGGGAAATACCGCCCTGCTGTTGACTCTCTTTAATGTCGAGTTTTATGGCGTTACGATCTGATCTACAGAGCCCGATACACTCGACATGTCAACGGAGAGGATAAATTCGAAAATCTAAGCCATGACTCTGCACTTTATGACAAATATTTTTGCAGGTTCGCAGTCTTGTTCCACTGATCTCCTGAGCTTTACTCAACCACGCCGAAAAACAGAAAGTTTGTTTAGAAAGCAGGTCCGTCAGGCAGACACAAGAAGCTAAGATAAATATTTTGATTTCAGTTATAGTTGCGCTTTCAGACGCTTCCGTGTTGTAAAGTACAGTCGTTCAAAGAAGTATCCGAACACTATGGTTGTTACAGAATTCAGAAAAAATATCTGGCAACGATTTTTTTTAGAAATTAGTGATCTGGCAACCTTCGTGTCTTCGTGTCCTTCGTGTCACGTGACACGAAGGTTGCCAGATCACTAATTTCTAAAAAAAATCGTTGCCAGATATTTTTTCTGAATTCTGTAACAACCATAGTGTTCGGATACTTTTTTGAGCGACTGTAGGTGGTGATATTATTTTGATACTAGATCGTGTGGGCTCACTCACGGAAATATTGAGCGTGTGCAGTTACCGTTCACAGCAAACTGGAGCGTGTGCAGTAACTGCACACGCTCCAGTTTGCTGTGAACGGTAACTGGAGCGTGTACAGTTGCTGTACACGCTCCAGATATTTTTCCTGAATTCTGTAATCACGTGACACGAAGGTTGCCAGATCACTAATTTCTACAAAAATCGGTGCCAGATATTTTATCTTAATTCTGTAATCAACCAGTGTTCGGACACTTTTTTGAGCGACTGTACCTCTAGGATCAAATGGTGAAAATATATGGGGCACTGAAAGACGACTTTAATATTAATTGAACTTCATCACTAGCCCAATGCGAAGAAACACTTCGAGGTTTCATGTTTCCCTAGGCAACCCACGATTTCCCTCACTGCACCTACCTGACAGTCTCCTGTCAGACCTCTGTGGCAAGCAGCTGCTTGAGGCAGTATTTATTTTTATTTTATTTTTACCTATCTATTGAATGGCTTAATATCAAATATTAAAGTTTCGCTTACCCATAAAAAAATTGATTAAAAGTAAAAAATTTAGTAGCCTATGCTGAATTACACATACTTCTCATCAAGGCAGGATCTGGAAAAAAAAATTAAGTGTATATGTGTCAAGAGTGGGGGCGCAAATGACGAATAATCGCGCTGGAAAAAAGATAAAGCACCCTTGCCCCCCCCCCCCCCCCACCGATCCTGCCCTACTGTGCATATTCTTTTTGTTATTATTTGACCATAGATTGTTGTGCCATTAAGGGAAATTTTCACCCTAATAATCACCTGACCAAGCATTTCTAAAGCTTCCTCGTTGGGTTCTAAACAGAGGATTCTAAAACAGCGACGATTTTTTTCCGTATTGTGGAGCGGGAGTGGCTCAGTTGTTAACGTCCCAGGCTCGTAATCTGCAGTTCCCCGGTTCCAGTCCTGCTAATTCTCACCGTACCCTCGGTCAAAAAAGGGGCACCAATGGGCATCGTCAATGCCGCCGTCCGTCGGATCAGACGTAAAGCTGCCGCCCCGTGGCGGGAGATTGGGTTACCTCCGAGCGGCACTTTTTTGCATGCAATGGGCCAGGTCACAAGGACCCCGAGGGCTCAGAAAAAGTTAGGAGTAGGAAACCCACTGGGCAGCAGTTCTTTCAACAGCTGCGGGAGAGTCATACTTTGTGCACGTTAAAGAACAGACTGGATGGCCTTGACAGGAAGCTTTCATGTCTCCTAACAGCTGTCAAGTGGGTTCCTTTCTCCACACTTTTCTGAACCATTGGGGGTCCTTGTGACTTAGCCATTTAGCCAATTGTGTGCACAAAAGTGCCTCTTAGAGGTAAAACAACCCAGCCTGATAATTCTGTTGCAATGATCACAGTCAAAAGTGATTCTAAAAAAAGCAAAAATAGGATATGTTTGATAAAGCCTGTAAAAATATATAGTTATCCCTAAACATACTAAGAAACTTCAGTGATTTAGAGATTATATATTCATCTTATATTGCAATACTTCAAAACAAGAAAATATAAGATGAATGTATAATTTTCTTGTTTTGAAAGTATGCAACCTTTCCTTAAACGGATACAAATTAAAAAGGTGAACAAAATGTTAAAAACCGTCTGCTATCGACTTGCCTAGTCGTGCACATTCCGACACTCTGATGTAATGCATGTGACTGAGTCCTATCCGTCTCTCTTCTTCCTCAGCTTCCCAGAGCATCCTGCAGATGTGTCGCACATCTATTTCAAGATATTGTTAACGTTGGTTTATTGCGTTCTCAAGCCACCAGATGGCAGAAGAAATTAATTACGATTTTCTTGCAAAAGACGACAATAAGGCGTGACAAAGCAAAAAAAAAAATCGGGTAAAACCGGTCACCAAGAATTTTTCCTGAATCAACATGCCACTTTAAAATCCGTAACTTCAAGTTATCGGATTGAATCAATATGCCACTTTAAAATCCGTAACTTCAAGTCATCGGATTGAATCAATATGCCACTTTAAAATCCGTAACTTCAAGTCATCGGATTGAATCAATATGCCACTTTAAAATCAGTAACTTCAAGTCATCGGATTGAATCAATATGCCACTTTAAAATCCGTAACTTCAAGTCATCGGATTGAATCAATATGCCACTTTAAAATCCGTAACTTCAAGTCATCGGATTGAATCAATATGCCACTTTAAAATCCGTAACTTCAAGTCATCGGATTGAATCAATATGCCACTTTAAAATCCGTAACTTCAAGTCATCGGATTGAATCAATATGCCACTTTAAAATCCGTAACTTCAAGTTATCGGATTGAATCAATATGCCACTTTAAAATCCGTAACTTCAAGTCATCGGATTGAATCAATATGCCACTTTAAAATCCGTAACTTCAAGTCATCGGATTGAATCAATATGCCACTTTAAAATCCGTAACTTCAAGTCATCGGATTGAATCAATATGCCACTTTAAAATCCGTAACTTCAAGTCATCGGATTGAATCAATATGCCACTTTAAAATCCGTAACTTCAAGTCATCGGATTGAATCAATATGCCACTTTAAAATCCGTAACTTCAAGTCATCGGATTGAATCAATATGCCACTTTAAAATCCGTAACTTCAAGTTATCGGATTGAATCAATATGCCACTTTAAAATCCGTAACTTCAAGTCATCGGATTGAATCAATATGCCACTTTAAAATCCGTAACTTCAAGTCATCGGATTGAATCAATATGCCACTTTAAAATCCGTAACTTCAAGTTATCGGATTGAATTAATATGCCACTTTAAAATCCGTAACATCAAGTTATCGGATTGAATCAATATGCCACTTTAACATCCGTAACTTCCAGTTCATCTGGCCACCCTAAGATACAATACACAATAACATTGCACGTTGTTATTTGTGCATGAATGAAAACATTAAATAATGAAAATCATTCTTTAGAGCAGCATGCAATCTGTTGTTGGCGGAGCTGTTTAAAGTGCTTCAAAGCACCATCACATCACAAAACTTAATCTGCTGTTTATCGAAAACTCTGTACTTCACGATAAAATACGGACGAATTTTTTACAACCAGTGCTAGCAGACCGGGAGCTAGAAAAAAATTAAATGGTAGGAAGCCAAGTAGCACGATTGGACCAGAAAAAGTAAAAGGTGGGGTGGGGACAAGAGACTGGAATTCTATTGCAACAATTGCATCAATATGCTCTCCGTTTATAGAGAGGTCTTTAAAAAAAATTCCTTGAGAAATGCGTCAAATGTACATAATTCAATATTTTTTTTCCTCCATTACCCTTACAAGAATTTTTGTCAAAACGGGGGAAAAGGGGGGAAGTTCCTCCTACCCCTACCCCCCGGGTGGCGGGGGGGGCTCAGTCGGTAGCGCGCCAGGCTCGTAATCTGTAGTTCCCGGGTTCGAGTCCCAGCTAGGTCAGCGTTGAGATTTATCTCCGCAAAATTCCCCGCCCTGCCCTCGGTCAGTAGGGAACACCAATGGGCTTGGAAAGGCCACCGTCAGTCGGATGGGACGTTAAGCCGTGGCCCCGTGTGCGGGAGAGCCATACCCTGTTGCACGTTAAAGAACACGCTGGATGGCCTTGACGGAAGGCTACCCTCTGTCTCCCAACAGCTGTTCCAGTGGGTCCCCTCCCCCAATCTTCCTGAGCCTTTGGGGTCCATGTGACCTGGCCATTTAGCCCATGGTGTGCAAAAAAGTGTCGCTCAGAGGTAAAACAACCCAAACAACCCCCCCACCACCACCACCACCACCACCACCACCACCCTCAGTGAGGAAAGGGACACCGCTGGGCTTGGAAAGGCCGTCGTCCGCCGGATGAGATGTTAACCGTGTCTCTGTGTGCATGGAAAGCAAACCTTGGGCACGTCAAAGAACACGCTGAATGACCTTGACAGAAGGCTTCGTCTGTTTCTTAACACTATATACTACCCAGAAGGTCCCCTCCCCAACCTTCTCTAAGCCTTCGGGGTCTTTGTAATAAAGTGCTGTTATTAATAAAGTGCCTTGACTATTTAGCCAAGTAATAAAGTGCTGCTCAGAGGTTAAACCAACCCCATAAGTAAGTAAAACTAGATGAACAATTTTTTATTTTTATTTTTTTTTTGTAAAATTCGGAAATTTATAAAATTGCCTTATGGACAGTACAGCGAATTTTCAGTATAATTAAATTGAGCGTGTGAACGTACTTTACTCATTATACGGAAAATTCGTTATACTGAATTGAAATAAAGAAAAAGTGCTGGGATAGTTACATACTAGAAAAAAATCATTACGAAAACTCTGCAACATATTGTCCGGGATATCTTTCCGTATCATTACGAAACGGGAAAGACTTCTCTGCATATTGGCTGCTAATAACGTAGCTAAATTAATTAACGAACTTAATTGAAGCATTGATAATAAGGAACAAATATAACAATAATTTAAATTTAACAAATAATAAAATAACACGCTTAGATTGGAAATACTTTGAAAGAACTTTTCGCTGACGCTAAATTTATTTGCAATGCAATCAGAATCGCGTAGATATTGAAGTTTGAAAAATTCCCCTTGATTCTAAGAAAATGTGGCAACGCCGGTTAAAGCATTGTGTGCGCATGTGTAGAGAGCATTTGGGCCACTCAGTGAGATTGGAAAGAAATGTATGGCAAGCAATATACAACAGCACGTGATTCTTAGCGCTGTGATTGGTTGGATCTCTCGCAGCATTTAAATCATTGCTGCGTTGCCAGATGCTAAAAGCAAAGCGCGTAAGACAGAAAAATGTGCATTGTATGTAATTTTTGTTTTACAAATTTCGTTATACTGGTCATTTTTTTTGGTATGGGGATAAATTTTATTTCGTAAACAGACATTTTCGTTATACCGGTATTCATAAAATGAAACATTTTTACTTAGAGATGCCGGGGTCGGAAAAAAAATTCGTTATTCTGGCGTTCGTTTCATATTTCCGTATCCTTGCTGAACTCGCCCCAGATCAATATCTGGTTCGCTATAAACAACGGTTCGCTATAAACATATATTAGATTTTTTCCCTATCAATTAGGTTGTTTTACCTCTGAACGGTGCTTTTTTGCACACCATGGGCTAAATGGCCAGGTCACAGGGACCCCGAAGGCTGGGTTGGGTTGTTTTACCTCTGAGCGGCACTTTTTTGCACACCATGGGCTAAATGGCCAGGTCGGAGGGACCACGAAGGCTCAGAGAAGGTTGGGGGAGGAGACCCACTGGAACAGCTGTTGGGAGACAGATGGTAGCCTCCCGTCAAGGCCATCCAGCGTGCTCATTAACGTGCGCAGGGTATGGCTCTCCCGCACAAGGGGTCGCGGCTTAACGTCCCATCCGACGGACGGCGGCCTTTCCAAGCCCATCGGTGTCCCCTACTGACCATGGGCAGGGCGGGAGTTTTGCGGAGATAAATCTCAACGCTGACCCAGCTCGAACCTGGGAACTACAGATTACGAGCCTGGCGCGTTACCGACTGAGCCACCTCCACTCCTTCGTTATGAAATTAAAAACAAATAAAGGAAAACATTTATCCAAATTTTATAGAGGTTAGGTGGTTTTACCTTTGAGCGGCTCTTTTTGGCACTGAATGAACTAAATGACCAAGTCACAAGGACCCCAAAGGCTCGGAGAAAGTTGGGGCCATGACTGTTCAGACCCCCCAACTGAAATATATTACAAAATGCAAAATCCACAAATAAATATTATGTTCCAAGAGACTGGAGACAGATGGTAGCCTTCCACTAAGGCCATCCAGTATGCCCTTCAATGTACACAGGATATAGCTCTTCTGCTCACGGAGTCACGGCTTTAGGTTGCATCCGATGGACGGCTACCTTTCCGAGCCCATTGGTGTCCCCTTTCTCGCCGAGGTGAAGGTGGGGGTTCAACGGAGATAAATCTCAAAGCTGATCAAATGCGACTCGAACTTGGGAACTACAGATCACGAACTTGGGGCGCTACCGACTGAGCCAACCCTACAACCTCTCTACCCACAATGTATTGCTGTCCTGCGCCAGAAATCTCGTGAACGTGTTGACTCTCACGTGTTGACTTTCGAAATCATTGAAAAGACACTTTATTTAAAATAAAGTAATGGATAAGTAAGTTTATAATCAGCGCATGTCTTTATCGGAAGGGCCCAATTACGACTTCACACGAGAGAACACAGAGAAACGTAGTTTTGACAAAGAACGTTACATGTAAAGATTGAAGATAACACTAATGAAGTAACTAGCGCTACTACAGATCGTCATGCATTGGTGTATTGCAAGAAAACGTAATTCTATATATACCGAAGAGCCAAAACATTATGACCAGCGCGTCTTTATGCAAATAGAAGCAACTGCAGGTAAACGACGGCGCGTGTGAAAGTCATGAAACGGTGTAAATAACACCTGATACCGAGCTCTGTTAATCAAGGTTATTCTTGTTCTTCATATTGAAAGGCAGCGGACGTAAGTGAGTTTGACAAAGGTCAAATTGTAATGGCCAGAGCATTTCCGACATGGCAAGGCTTGTAGGGTGCTCACAGTCAGCCATGGTTAGTACCTTCAAAAAGTAGTCGGAGGATGGAAAAACCACGAACCACCGGTAAGGTGTGGGTCGACCATGGCTCATCAATGCTATAGGTGAGCGAAGATTATTCCGCATTGTACGAGATAACAGAAGGGATACTTTGGAGCAACTCGTCCGTAATTTGAATGCTGGTGACGGGAGTAATGTGTCACAACACACAGTACATGGAACCCTGTTAAAAATGGGGTTGCATAGCTGCAGGCCACTCCGAGTGCCCATGCTAACATCAGTCCACCAACGAAAGTGCCTACAATGGGCACGCAAGCATCAAAATTGTACCTTGAATGATTGGAAGAAGGTCATCTGCTCCAATGAATATAGTTTTCTGTTGCACCATGTGGACAGCTGGGTACATGTTCGTCATGTACCTGGGGAAGCGTTAGCACCAGGATGCACCATAGAGGAAATGTAATGCTCTGGGCAATGTTCTGCTGGGAAACCCTGGGTTCATCATTCATGTGCAGGAAACCGACATCTACCACCTACCTAAACATCATTGCAGACCAGGTGCTTCCTTTCATGGCAATGGTATTCCCCTCTAGTAGTGCCTTCTTTCAGCAGGATAAAGCGCCATGCCACACTGCCCGGATTGTTCGAGAATGGTTCGTGGAACATGAGAAAGACTTTCAGGTATTGCCCTGGCCTCCAAATTCCCCAGACATCAATCTAATGGAGCATCTGTGGTTGGTGTTGAAACAGCATATCCGATCTGCGGCGGCTCAACCACGTAAATTACAAGAGTTAAAGGATCTTCTGGTAATGCGTTGGTATCAGATATCACAAGACACCTTTAGAAATCTTGTAGCGTCCATGTCTCGCCGGTAAGAGCTGTTTTGGCGGCACGTGAAGGAACAACATCATACTAGAGAAGTGGTCATAATATTTTGGCTCTTCGGTGTATATTCTTTACTTTACATGCCAGGGGCGATCGTAAGTCTCAAGTCTGTAGAAGGCCATTTAGAGACATATAAAGTATTCTTTTGGTCCAGAAATGATACTTTTAAAATTATTAATATATTATTTAGCAATCGAAATCTTTTTTAACATCCTACTTCAAAGATCGTTTGATCTTTGAAGGATTAGGGGTTTTCCTTACTAAAAACCAAAATGGCTACCAAACTTTGCACTTCTAATTCCTTTAGGAATGAAAAATGACTGAAAAAAAAAAGTACTCGCAGGTCTTTTGCAGGTGACCATTCTGCCCCCCTTGGCCCCCTCCTTATGACCGCCACTGTTACATGCTCTCAAGTTGCACTGCGCATGCGCTGTCAAGAATTTGAATCGATCATGTTTTCCTTTGGAACGGTTTCGTTCCACGTAGCAAAAGCCATCACGGAACGGTTTCATTCCACGTAGCAAAAGCCATCACGAAGTAAATTTGTAACTTTTAACTAATTACTCATCCTAACAGCAGCAGTAACAAATTTAACAAACTTCTGTAGCTGAGTATAAAAAGGTTTTCAAAGTGCAATCAATTAGAAACCACAGCTAGTCCGAAATTTTCCTTTCGTTTGGAGATGAGAGACTCCGAGTCTAAAATCTCGAGGACGATTTTATTTCTCGAGATCATTATTACTGCGGTGTTGATCGTCGTGAAGTGTTGAAACAGCGAAAAACGAAACAATACTGTGGATTACTTACTTTAGAAAGCTGCTCTGTCTTTCCACACATAATCCAATTATAAAACAAAATGAATACGAGAATATCATAAGAACTTTCGCATTGAGCATTCGTTCTATTTTTTTCTTTAAGTGCCGTCTCTGATTGCGAGATTGGTGGCTAACAAATACAGTCACTCAAAAAAAGTATCCGAACACCATGGTTGATTACGGAATGTAGAAAAAAAATCGTTGCCAGATATTTTTTCTGAATTCCGTAATCAACCATGGTGTTCGGTTGGTTGGTTGGTTGGGGTTTATTGGCGCATTAGCAACTAAGGCTATAATGCGCCAAACATATGTCCAAAAGGTAAAAGTATAAAAATCATGTTACCCCGTAACCAGAGTTAAAAATAAACGACAAAGGACAACAAAATAATAGATGTCATTAAAATAAAACATTTAGAGCAACAAGGAACAAATGTAAAAATATGTTAAATGAATAAAAATAGAAAAATAACCCAGCTGTAAGCAGGCTGGGTTAAAAATATAGAGAGAGTAAAACTACAAGCGATTAAAATATCCAGTAAATTTTAAAAATTGAAATACAGAGTTAAAACAACAATGATCTGATAAAAGATGTCCGAGTGTAAGGGGCTCGGACGTAAAATTGTGAAAGTTAAAAAACATATGACGTTCCATGTGAAAACATTGACATGATATTAAAATGTGTTTGATTGTTAAAATGGTGTCACAAAACTCGCACTTAGGTACGTCGTCCGCCCGAAGAAGAAACGAATGAGTAATATACGAGTGACCTAAGCGGAGCCGAGCAAGTACAACTTCCTCCTTGCGATTCCTGCGGTAACAAGACTGCCATGGTTTGATGATAGGTTTGATCTCAAATAGCTTGTTTGTAAGCTGTTCCGACCAAGATCTCTGCCACTGTGCCCGTAGCTCGGTGGTAAAACGTTGCCGGAAATCCAGATAAGGAACCGGCAACGGAGAGTCGGACAGGGGCGTGGCTGACCTGGCAGCAGAATCTGCCAAATCATTACCCCTGATTCCGACGTGACCAGGCACCCAACAGAAATGGATTGTGGTTGTGGCTGCCAGACGATGTAGCTGCTGGCGGATCTTAGTAAGAACAGGGTGAGGCCGATGCCTCACCGAGATCAAAGCCTGTAGCGAGCTAAGCGAGTCGGTGTAAAGCACACACCGACGATGATGCTTAGTCGCCACGTGGTCCAAGGCGAGACTGATAGCGTGCAACTCTGCAGTAAAGATGGAACACTGCAGTGGGATCTGGTCTGCAATGATTACATCACAGCAGACCATGGCTGATCCCACTGAAGTGCCGGACTTCGAGATATCTGTAAAGACAGGCAAGAAGTCCGGGTGCTCAGCACGATGGCTGGCAAAAAGTTGCCGGTACACACAGTCGGGTGTAAAGGCCTTCCCCATCCTGCACATGGAAAAATCGCAGGAAGGGGAAACAGCGAGCCATGGTGGAATTGGCTCAGCTGTCGACTGTGCAACGCTATCGAGACTGGTGTTGATGTCTCTGAGGTAGCTTCGGACTCGCAAACCAAAAGGACGAATGTCAGTCGGCCGATTATTGTAAAGCATTTCCCACTTCGGACTGAAAACGCAGTCCCAAGTGGGATGCCAGGCAGGGATCGCAATTTAGACGCATATTGTAGGGACAACTGCTGACGGCGAAGAGATAAAGAAGGTTCGTCGGTCTCAACGTAAAGACTCTGGACCGGTGAGGTGCGGAAGGCTCCCGTGCAAACACGGAGGGCCTGATGATGGAGGGGGTCCAGCACCTTCACCACCGAATCCCGGGCCGAGTCGTACACCTGGGATCCGTAGTCCAGTTTCGATCGGACAAGTGCACGGTACAGGCGGAGCAAAGAACATCGGTCCGCCCCCCAAGAAAGGGAGGAGAGGACCTTGACGATATTCAATGCCCGCGTGCACTTTGACCTGAGATGACGTATGTGTGGTAAAAAGGTCAATTTCCGATCGAATATGAGACCGAGAAACTTGGTCTCCGCCACAACTGGAATGATGTTACCCCCGAGCCGCAGCTCGGGATCCAGATGAAGATTACACCTGTGGCAAAAGTGCACACAAGCGGTCTTCTGTGGGGAGAACCGAAACCCGTTTGCCGTCGCCCAAACCGAAAGATTGTTCAGGGCAATTTGCAGTTGTCTTTCAATGACCCTCATGCTGGACGATGAGCAAAAGATGCTAAAGTCATCAACATAGAGGGCATTGCCTACTGATGGAGGAAGTTGTCTAGTTATAGAATTAATCTTGACAGCGAAAAGCGTAACACTCAGAACGCAGCCTTGTGGCACCCCCTGTTCTTGGGGGTATGGCCGCGACAGAGTGTTACCGACACGGACACGAAAAGAACGTGTCGATAAGAAGTTGGAGATGAAGATCGGCATGTGACCTCTCAAGCCGAAGCTGTGGAGGTCACGAAGAATGCCGAATCTCCAAGCCGTGTCGTACGCTTTTTCGATGTCGAAGAAAATTGACACCAGGTGCTCTCTTCTTAAAAACGAATTTCTGATAGCCGATTCGAGGCGTATCAGATGGTCAAGAGTTGACCGTTGCCTGCGAAAGCCACACTGGGTGTTGGAAAGAAGGTTGTGATGTTCTAAATACCAGATAAGTCTGGCATTTACCATTCTTTCCAACACCTTGCACACGCAGCTCGTCAATGCGATGGGACGATAATTGGAAGGAATCTTGGGATCTTTGCCTGGCTTGGGGAAGGCCAAGACGATGGCCTCCCGCCAGGAGTCCGGAAACTGCTCCTCGAGAAAAATGCGATTGAAGGGATGGAGCAGCCGATCCTTACTCGATGGTGAAAGATGTTGGAGCATGGCATAATGGACATTGTCCGGCCCTACAGCAGAGGCACAAGAAGACATGGTGTTCGGATACTTTTTTGAGCGACTGTAGGTGGTCATATTATTTTGATACTAGATCGTGTGGGCTCACACACGGAAATATTGAGCGTGTGCAGTTACCGTTCACAGCAAACTGGAGCGTGTGCAGTAACTGCACACGCTCCAGTTTGCTGTGAACGGTAACTGGAGCGTGTACAGTTGCTGTACACGCTCGATATTTTTCCTGAATTCTGTAATCACGTGACACGAAGGTTGCCAGATCACTAATTTCTAAAAAAATCGTTGCCAGATATTTTTCCTGAATTCTGTAATCAACCATAGTGTTCGGATATTTTTTTTCAGCGACTGTATCATAATTCTCTGTTCCTTGCATCATGGATTACGACTCCTGTGTCTAAGCCCACCCACTCGCGCAGGTCATCCATCCAACCCTTTCTTCTTCTTCCTTGTGTTCGTTTGCCCTCTAATTTTCCCTCAAGGACGAATTGTGGGATGTCATACTTTCCCCCTCTCAGTACATGTCCACAATATGCCAGTTTCCTTCTCTTTACAATATTTAATAGTTGTCTAGCAGACGTCCATATTCAGTACCTTTTGTCGTCCTGCTAGTGCACTTTATTTTCCGTATCCTCCTAAAGACAACACATCTCAAATGATTCCAATTTGTCTTTAGATTTCTTCTTAGAGTTCTTACATTTTATGATTCTAATTCTCAACTGAAGGTTTAACTTTCCCTTAAACAGAATTTTTCTCATCTGGTTGAATTGGTTTTTATTTAGCTTGTCCAATTCGGTTGTTGGATAGAATATTTATTAATAATTTTAACATATTTGTTAATAAGTTGTCAATAGCTCAGTGTTATGTCTTTCAACTTGTAATTAAGAGTTGGGTTGTTTTACCTCTGAGCGGCACTTTTTTTGCACACAATGGGCTAAATGGCCAGGTCACATGGACCCCGAAGGCTCAGAGAAGGTTGGGGGAGGAGACCCACTGGATCAGCTGTTCGGAAACAGATGGCCTCCCGTCAAGGCCATCCAGCGTGTTCTTTAACGTGCACAGGGTATGGCTCTCCCGCACACGGGGCCACGGCTTAACGTTCCATCCGACGGACGGTGGCCTTTCCAACCCATCGGTGTCCCCTACTGACCGTGGGCAAGGCGGGGAATTTTGCGGAGATAAATCTCAACGCTGACCCAGCTGGGACTTGAACCTGGGAACTACAGATTACGAGCCTGGCGCGCTACTGACTGAGCCACCCTCGCCCCATTGTAATTAAGAGTGTTTGAATAAACTTTTTTTTTTTGAATATTCGATAGGTCATCATAACTTGACAAGTTATTTTTTCCTAATTACGTCAAAAGAAGAAAGCATTTTTCCCTTTAAAAAAATTTGCAAAGCAGAAGACCTATCCCCAGATAAGAGCCTGTACATTAGTCTTTAACACTAGCGACCCAACGAAGTGCACTTACCTTCTTTACGCCAATATTCTTTTTGGTTGTTATGTCTGTCTGAATGCTACAAATAAATAAATATCAGGTAGCAAGAGAGAGAAAAAAGGCCAAGTAGCCTATTCTGGATTCCCTTTTTAAGCGATAGCCATGCCCAGGGCGTTAATTTGGAGAGAGATTACGTGTGTTAATAACACAAATTTAGTTTCACTTTATTTATACTTAAAACCCGGAGGGGCGAGGCTGGTTCTATAGGTAGCTCACCAGGCTCATATTCTGCAATTCCCAGGTTCGAGTCCCAGCTGGTCCAGCGTTGAGATTTATCTCCGCAAAACTTCTCTCCTTGCCCTCGACCAATAGTGGACACCGCTGAGCATGGAAAGACCACCGTCCGTCGGATGGAACGTTAAGCCGCGGTTCCTAGTGCGGGAGATCCATACCCTGTGCACGTTAAACAGCACGCTGGATTACCTTGACGGGGAGGCTACCATCTGTCACCCAACAGTTGTCCTGTGGGTCCCTTCCCCAAACCTTCTCTGAGCCCTCAGGGTCCTTGTGACTTGGGCCTTTAACCCACTGTGTGCAAAAAAGTTCCGCTCAGAGGTAAAAAAACCTTAAAAACCGCCTATGTGATGCAATGGCATCGCGTTGGATCATAATGTCGCTGCAGGGGGGTCCTGGGTTCGAGTCCTGGGTTGCCATGATTCGTGTAGGTGTTTATATCTTCTATGAGAAACCTGGACATGAATGATCGAGCTTCTATTATCTCTATCCTTTTTTTTTTATTAAGAAATAGGAATCTTTACTTTTTACAGTTTTTTTTATTGATATGTCTCTGTGTTTACGTTATAATTATTTTTTTGGGTGCCTTAGGTTTGGATCCTGTACCTTATCTCACTGAAATATACGTAAAAATTAATAATCCTAGCTAATGCGTATTTCACTCAACGCGGAAGTGCCAAGAACTGATCACCGCATTAAACCGAAATGATCTGCATTCTGTAAATATTCGCCGAGCCACTAGTCAAGATGGAGGGGCGGGGGTGGCTCAGTCGGTAGCGCGCCAGGCTCATAATCTGTAGTTCCCAGGTTTGAGTCCCAGCTGGGTCAGCGTTGAGATTTATCTCCGCAAAATTCCCCGCCCTGCCCACGGTCAGTAGGGGACACCGATGGGCTTGGAAAGGCCGTCGTCCGTCGGATGGGACGTTAAGCCGTGGCCCCGTGTGCGGGAGAGCCATACCCTGTGCACGCTAAAGAACACGCTGGATGGCCTTGACGGGAGGCTACCATCTGTCTCCCAACAGCTGTTCCAGTGGGTCCCCTCCCCCAACCTTCTCTGAGCCTTCGGGGACCATGTGACCTGGCCATTTAGCCCATGGTGTGCAAAAAAGTGCCGCTCAGAGGTAAAACAACCCAACCCAACTAGTCAAGATGGAAATTAATAGTTCGAATCACCAAGAAGCTAGAAAAATGGAAACTGAAAGACAAAAGATATTGCGAAAGCCACTTTTTCGTGTTCAGGAAACATCTGCAACGTTCTCCTAATCAAAAATACAGAGGACGATTTTATTTTTCGCAATCAATACTTTCCCCTCACTTCATAGGAGGAAGTGGAATTCCGGCAAAGAATTGATAAAAAAAAAATTGTTGATATTCCTATAAACTGGCTGCAAACAAAAATCACAAGATTTTGCAGATAGAAATATCAGAATCTGAGGTAAATGCAAACCACGGAGCCATGGTAAGTATCACTATGAACAAGTCCGTGTCTATAACAGAAGCTTACTTAAGCTTTGCTGTCATATTAGCGCCACAATCGCCGTCTCGACCGATTTTTTCTTTCTTCTGTTACGTCATCTATCGGGCCTTCTGCGCATGCGGGGATCTATTTCGAGTTTGTTTCCGCAAGCATCACTTCTACACATTTGAATTGAAATTCAACTAGGGGCGTAGCGTAAAGACTATGGTTGGGGGAGGGGGGCGGAGAGAGAATGAAAATTTTCTAACGCGGAAAAATCAAATTTTGCCAAATGAGAAAATAAATGCTTTACAAAAATTTAAATATGTATCTATCACTGATGTACCCAGAATTTAGTCCGGGGTGGGGGGGGGGGGGGGAGGAGGAGCAGCTCCCCAAGATTTTGCCAACTCGCTATAATTTAAAAAAAAAATTGAAATTTTCACAACTCACGTATTTCACCAAGCGGCTTCGAATTTTGCCAAACCCCCCCCCCCTAGATTTTGCCAACTTCCATTAACTTTACAAAAAAAAAAATTCAAATTTCACAACTGATCTGGATTTTACCAAGTCGCTTCGAATTTTGCCAACTCCGATTTACTTTTGGAAGGGGGGGGACCCCCAAAGTAAATCTCCCTCTTCTACTCATGAGGGACTCGTGATTTTATTATGCAAAACGGGACAGTCGTACACAAATCGGGACGTCTGGCAACCTTTCGCGATCCTAAAAAAAAAATCAAACTTCTTCTAAAATTGAACTCTCCTAAAAGTTGAACAAAATGTTGCATCGCAATGGATCAAATGGCCATATTCGAAACTTTTAAGATTCGCAAAAATACACTTTTTATGAAAACATACGGCTGTAGAAAAACTAAAATCCCATCTACATATATTTGAATTTCAAAAGTATTCTGCTGCCAATTAGAAATTATGTAAACTAAAAGATTTAACATCGGTGTGTCTCTATTCTTGAGAATTTCGGTCGAAATTCATTTAAAACAAAAATAACAATTCAACTGTTTAATTTAAAACAAAAATAATAACATCAAACTGTTTTGATATGTAAACTATTTAAAATCTTCCATAATGATTTCATAGGCAAATTTTAGACCCAATTTCTAATTCTAATTCGTTGCTGCAAGTAACAGGTTGCAGCTCACACATCTCGTAAAGGAGGAAAGAAAATTTCGAGAAATCAAACTTAGGATCGATTTTATGTAAATGTTAATTATTTCCCTAATCGGATTCCTTCACAAAAACTTCGGAACTGGTAACGTTTGAAATAAATCATTTACGGAAATGTGATCGAAGATCAAGATCGGATTCAAGTATATCTAGATCTTGAATTTCAAGAATATTCGTTCGCTATTTAATATGTAAAAAGTAACGGGAGCTGAAATTGGTAATTTTTTTTTGAAATTTAATTAAAATGCAAATATTAACCACGAAATCCAATATTTTCAGAAGTTCTTCCAACATTTTTTAAATTTATTTTTGAAGAACGTTTTAAATAGGAGTGACGTCACGTAGAACTCGAATGAATTCATTGATCATTTCGCGAAAAAAAGGAGGAAAGTTTTTTTAGAGTTCTTTTTACGTATAATCACATCAATAAATTTCATTTTAGATTTGTATCCAGCAACGCTGATTTTTCATGTCTATTTTAATAAATTAATATTCTTCACGCATTTTTTGTTTTCAAAGAAAAATTAAGTATTCAATGACTATAGTTAAAAACTTTCAGATCTCTAAATCGACCACAAAAGCAGAGTAAATGGGGGGAGGGGTCATAAGTTTTGCCACTGGCCCTCCCGCTCCTTGTTACGCCTGCCACTGGGCCAGGTCACAAGGATCCTTTTGGAAGAGGAAGAGGTTGGGTTGTTTCACCTCTGAGAGCACTATTTTGCACACCATGGGCTATATGGCCAGATCATAAGGATCTCGAAGGCTCAGAGAAGGTTGGGGGAGGAAACCCATGAAACAGCTGTTGGAAGTCAGATTGTTACTTTCAGCCTCCCGTCAAGGCCATCCAGCGTGCTCTTTAACATGCACAGGGTATGGCTCTCCCGCACACGGGTCACCGGTGCGGGAGATCTAGATAAACACATCACGGTTTAACGTTCCATCCGACGGACGGCGGTCTATTCCAACCCCATCGGTGTCCCTTACTGGCCTTGGGCAGGGCGGGGAGTTTTGCGGAGATAAATCTCAACTCTGACCCAGCTGGGACTCGAACCTGGGAACTGCAGATTAGGAGTCTGGCGCGCTACCGACTGAGCCACCCCAGTAGAGGAATAGGATCAACTGTACATCTGTTAGGAGAGAAATGGAAGACATTGTCAAGCCCATCCAATGTGTTCTTGAATATACACTGGGTATGGTCCTCCTGCATCCCTGCCTATCACGCTTAAAAGTTTCACCCAACAGACCACAGTCTCTCCAAGGCCATCGGTGTCTCCTTTCTCGCCAAGGCAAGAGGTTGGCAAAAATAAATCTCAACGCAAGCATAATGGAGACTTCAACCTGGAAATATCAGTTTACTCGCCTAAGCAAATCCCCTCCTCACTATTGACCCAGTTTTTAATCGAGCCTCAAGGCTTTTTATACAGAGAAAACTAAGATTGGCATCATGACTGTCTTTCTGTGCAGCTGATTGATGAATTTTTGTTTCATGAAAACAAATGAGGTAATAAGAATCAGATGTCAGTCTCCTAAGGTCTCATCCATCCTGTATCATAAGATGGGTGCCATCACTTCGATAATAGTATATACATATATCATCTCTGATACAGACTGATGATACAGACTATGCATCCAATACACCCTGAGAGCCATACTGTAGCATATAACGCACGTCTACTAACTGGCAACAAGAGATGCAAATGCATCTATGATGTAATTAAGATTTAGATAGTATGGATTTAAATCTTTTTTCTTATCTTCAATATAATTTTTCTATAAAAGGCTTATTTTAGTAGTTCCAATTCTTTCCTTGCTAGCCACATCTCAAGGCTTGATGAATAACAGAGACGACAAACTCTTTACTTTGTTCATTGTTCCTCCCCCCGTCTCTCCCCCCCCCCCCCCCCGTCTTCATTTCAGTTTTGAGACAATCCAGAATGCTTAATTTAAGGTACATTCCGTATATTCTTGGTGATGTATTTTTTTTAAACCCGGTGGAGTTTTCTAACCCATTGTGAGTGACTGATCTACTGATAGGGGATCAGACTAATTCTAACTACGAAGTAGAAGTGGTAGAACTCTGAAAATTTGCACCTGGGGGTAATCCAGGTCGTAGATTTCGGGGATAACCCGAAATTTGACCTCCGACATGTCCTTCAAAGTCACATAGAGGCCAAACCATGATATACGACTGCTAGAAACGCGAAAATTAGTGTCTGGTGGTGTTTTCGGATTCTAGATGTAGGAAACGTTACGAAATTTCGGATACGGAAGGTCCTTTCAAGGTCAAAGGTCAGATTTAGAACTACCAGTGCTAGAGAGCTGATAATTGGTTCCTGAGGGTATTTTGGGTCGTAAATTTCAGAAATGTTGTGGAATTTTTGTTGCGATGGGTCCTTCTAGGTCAAAGGTCAAATACAGATGTGCTGGTGCTAGAGAGTTAAAAATTGGTACCTGGGGGTATTTTGAGTCGGAGATCTCGAAAATTATGCCAAATTTTAGATGCGATGCCAAAGGTCAAATTTCGATATACCAGTGCTGGAGAACTAAAAATTGGTGACTAGGGCTATTTCAGGCAGTAAAACTCAGAAATGAGAGGAAATTTCGGATTCGGTGTTGCGTTCAAGGTCAAATAAGGGTCGGAGTGACCAACTAGAAATTAAGAGGTGACGAAGCCACTGACTGATTTCTAGTTTCAATATAACAATGATTAATACTTTATTAATGTCATAATCATGCATTTCTAAAACGATTCGCTTTTGAGTCATAAGAATTCTTTTTGGCCACCTCTTTCAATAATAAATTTCTTTATAACTTTAGTCAGAATCACAAATCTTATAAAGAACTTTTTTCTCAATGACGAAAGTGAAAAGTAATAAATATGTTAAGTATATATTTTAAGAAATCAAAATAGGTCGTTTGAGTGTTGAAGATAACGCCTAGCTCATTTCATTAATTTTTCGTTGATTCGTGTGAAAAAAATAATCATCAATTTGACACTCAGCGTATCACACACCACCTAAGTAAAAATTAAACTCCTGAAACCTGGGTGGGGCGGGGGTGGCTCAGTCGGTAGTGCGCCAGATTCGTAATCTGTAGTTCCCAGGTTCGAGTCCCAACTGGGTCAGCGTTGAGATTTATCTCCGCAAAATTCCCCGCCCTGCCCACGGTCAGTAGGGGACACCGATGGACTTGAAAAGGCCGCCGTCCTTCAGATGGGACGTAAAGCCGTGGCCCCGTGTGCAGAAGAGCCATACCTGTCCACGTTAAAGAACACGCTGGATGGTCTTGACGGGAGGCTACCATCTGTCTCCCAACAGCTGTTCCAGTGGGTCTCCTCCCCCAACCTTCTCTGAGCCTTCGGGGTCCATGTAACCTGGACGGCACTTTTTTGCACACTTGGTGTGCAAAAAACTGCTGTTCCAGTGGATCCCCTCCCCCAACCTTTTCTGAGCCTGTGGGGTCCATGTGACCTGACCATTTAGCCCATGGTGTGCAAAAAAGTGCCGCAGAGGTAAAACAACTTGAAACCTGGGAAACGCAGGTTCAATTGTTTTACATCTGAGCGCACTCTTAATTTGCCCTTTCCGAATACAATGAATTCAGCATATCTTTTGGAAGTCAAAGCTACGACAAAAAATGTCCTACAATTATCCTCATAAATATCAAACCAAATACCAAAAAAAAGCCAAAAAATCACTGCTGTTTCGTAGACAGAAAACTATTTCCAAATACCATAAACAACGACTTCGAGGCCACTCACTGTGAAAAGACTAGCACGCATAACTCTTAAAAGTCTTACCAGTGCTGGTACTATTGCGCTTAATTCAACTATTCACTCGTCACACCACGTGACTCGAAAGAACGGACACTAATTCAGTTTGTATGACTTCCCACGGGTGACAGGTTGACAGTCGACCTTGTCATCTGGCAGTGTGCTCGATATCTGAGCGCGAGAGTGAATAGGTGTCCGTTTATGGACAGGGTCAGTTAACAAATGACATGGGATGCGTGCACAAGTGACAGGAGTTTCTGACTCCATCACTGCGGGTGTGTGTGTGTCATGTTTTCGCTGGAACGTCCGCCACGAGTGTCATTGGCCTATAACTCGAAGCAAGTACGTGTTTATGAGGCACAGGTGCATTGGGAAACGCGAATCTCGATTTCGTTTCCAAAATAGCTTTGCTCTTTAATAAAAAATGGACTTATAATTAGTGATTTGTGCGCAACAATATTTACAAAGAGAATTCTATAAAATCATATTAATAATATAATTGATTAAAACTTTTAGTCTGAGTGATTAGCACCTTTGGCGACTTATCAAAGAGTTCTGGGTTCGAGTCCTAGATAAGGTATGACTGTTTCTGTTCTGTGTTGTCTTTCTGCTGCAGTCTCGCCTTGCCAAACAGATCTTCCCTATGACGTATTAAACCGATAGGCTCTTGTCAGATCTCTGAGGCAAGCAGTTGCTTCAGGAGGAATTTATTCTCTTCCGGGTTGTTGGGTTGTTTTACCTCTGAGTGGCACTTTTTTGCACACCATGGGCTAAATGGCCAGGTCACATGGACCCCGAAGGCTCAGAGAAGGTTGGGGAAGGGACCCACTGGAACAGCTGTTGGGAGACAGATGGTAGCCTCCCGTCAAGGCCATCCAGCGTGTTCTTTAACGTGCACAGGGTATGGCTCTCCCGCACATGGGGCCACAGCTTAACGTCCCATCCGACGGACGGCGGCCTTTCCAAGCCCATCGGTGTCCCCTACTGACCGTGGGCAGGGCGGGTGAATTTTGCAGAGATAAATCTCAACGCTGACCCAGCTGGGACTCGAACCTGGGAACTACAGATTACGAGCCTGGCGCGCATTCTACGCCGGATTAACATAATAATGGCCGGGGCCGCACCCTGAAGGAGGACCTCACTTTTATAAAAGGAAAAATTTTAAATTTTTTAGAGAGGTCTCAGTTAAAGAGAGAAAGAAGCAGAGAGATGAAAGAATGACAAATCTGTAGGTAATGGTCGGTAGCGTGCCAGGCTCGTAATCTGTAGTTCCCAGGTTCGAGTCCCAGCTGGGTCAGCGTTGAGATTTATCTCCACAAAATTCCCCGCCTTGACCACGGTCAGTAGGGGACACCGATGGGCTTGGAAAGGTCGCCGTCCGTCGGATGGGACGTTAAACCGTGGCCCCGTGTGCGGGAGAGCCATACCCTGTGCACGTTAAAGAACATGCTGGATGGTCTTGACGGGAGGCTACCATCTGTCTCCCAACAGCTGTTCCAGTGGGTCCCCTCCCCAACCTTCTCTGAGCCTTCGGGGTCCTTGTGGCCTGGCCATTTAGCCCATGGTGTGCAAAAAAGTGCCGCTCAGAGGTAAAACAACCCAACCCAACAACTGTAGGTAATGAAAATTTAGAACCCCCCCCCCCCCCCCGCATGAATCTCTCTTATAATATACCTAATATTATTGTCCTGTTCGAGCGAGTGTAGATAAAAGACTAGCTTCGAAACATTTGCAACTTCTTATACTGTAATTTAATTAATATTTTTAAACATGTAAAAATATTTACTTAGTTTTTTAATTCTTGAGTGAAGTTGTAGATCTAATTTAAAAAAAAATAAATAATAAAAAAATTTTATATTTAGTAATTTTCTCAAATTTTTTTCTCGCTCCCATAACAAAATATTTAATTTTTATTATTGTTGCGGACAGATCAAATTTGCCCCTGTCTGTTGAGTAACTTAGCACTGACAGAAGGAATAAATAAATACTCTCTCAAGCAGCTGCTTGCACAGAGGTCTGACAGGAGCTTGTCCGTTTATATGCCACAGTAGAAGGTCTGTGAGGATGGCAGGACCTGAGCAGAAATCCACCATCCATGCCTTACCCAGGGTTCGAACCTAGGTCCAGTAGATCAATAGCCAAGGGCGCTAACCACTCGGCCAAGGGACGGCTTATAGAGGGGAGGGTATGCTTATTTTTAGACTAGTCCAGAAGCCAAAAATATTTTAATCCAGCCTTGAATTTTTTTTTTAATTTCTATCTCGAAGCTTTCAAAAAAAAAAGGCATCTGTCTCTACCTCTGTAACATTTTGTTTTTTTGCTTTTACAGATAAAAGAAATCTTTCCTGCGAGTGAGATAAGTTTGTGATAAAAATGTATATTTTTGGGTCAGAAACTAAATAATGCCCTCGAGGGATGGAAAAAGTTGGAAAATCGCCAAACTTTAAATA
Organism: Ryuthela nishihirai; assembly: GCA_038380435.1. NCBI lineage: Eukaryota > Metazoa > Arthropoda > Arachnida > Araneae > Heptathelidae > Ryuthela > Ryuthela nishihirai. The sequence continues at coordinate 87,218,643 of JAWZYU010000004.1, read as the reverse complement.
ATTTATTTTTGCTAGAAATTTTGCTGATGAAGCGAGGATCACAGCAAATATTTTTTCCTTTAATCCCAGGAGATGAGAGAAAAACGTAATTTTCGTGCTTTGTTTTAGGAGAAAATTGGAAAATTATTTGTGTGTTTTATTGGCGTTAATAAAATATTACTCCTTGTATTTGAAATTTTCATTGTTAAAGGGTTCAAAATTCGCAAAATTAAAAAACTCCTTCTCTTTGGAGATGGGCAGGAAGGAAACAACAGTCTTGAGAGTCACTGTCAGGCGAGAAGGATTGGGTTGTTTTACCCCTGAGCGGCACTTTTTTGCACACCATGGGCTAAATGGCCAGGTCACATGGACCCCGAAGGCTCAGAGAAGGTTGGGGGAGGGGACCCACTGGAACAGCTGTTGGGAGACAGATGGTAGCCTCCAGTCAAGGCCATCCAGCGTGTTCTTAACGTGCACAGGGTATGAATCTCCCGCACACGGTGCCACGGCTTAACGTCCCATCCGACGGACGGCGGCCTTTCCAAGCCCATCGGTGTCCCCTACTGACCGTGGGCAGGGCGGGGAGTTTTGCGGAGATAAATCTCAACGCTGACCCAGCTGGGACTCGAACCTGGGAACTACAGATTACGAGCCTGGCGCGCTACCGACTGAGCCACCCCCGCCCTAGGCGAAAAGGACGTTTCAACACGAGTCAAGGGACACTGCTCTTACTCAAAGAAAAACCCGTAAGGAGAGGGTTCGATTCTAAGTGAGATTCAAGATTCTTGGTGAATCAAATACAGTTCTGTGGAACTGAAGTAGGTGAACCACATTGTAGGCAAAGGTTAAGTATCCTTTCGCCGAGTTTGAGGTAGGTAAAGCGAGAATCTGCAGAGTGCGGTTCTCCACCTCATTGCATAATTGTTTCCGGCAGCAAAGACCTACGGAGTCGAGCACATCCACAGCACGTGACTGTATATAGTGTGAATAAACTGTGTCGTCCCTATACAACTCTTGTGCGTGAATTGTTGGACATATTTCTGTACAGTCGCTCAAAAAAATATCCGAACACTATGGTTCATTACAGAATTCAGAAAAAATATCTGGCAACGATTTTTTTAGAAATGAGTGATCCGGCAACTTTCGTGTCACGTGACATGAATCTCTCTTATAATATACCTAATATTATTGTCCTGTTCGAGAGAGTGTAGATAAAAGACTAGCTTCGAAACATTTGCAACTTCTTATACTGTAATTTAATTAATATTTTTAAACATGTAAAATGTTTAAAAACGTGACACGAAGGTTGCCAGATCACTAATTTCTAAAAAAATCGTTGCCAGATATTTTTTTTTTAATTCTGTAATCAACCATGGTGTTCGGATACTTTTTTGAGCGACTGTAGGTGGTCATATTATTTTGATACTAGATCGTGTGGACTCACTCACGGAAATATTGAGCGTGTGCAGTTACCGTTCACAGCAAACTGGTAACTGCACACGCTCCAGTTTGCTGTGAACGGTAACTGGAGCGTGTACAGTTGCTCTACACGCTCCAGATATTTTTCCTGAATTCTGTAATCACGTGACACGAAGGTTGCCAGATCACTAATTTCTAAAAAAAAGTTGCCAGATATTTTTTCTGAATTCTGTAATCAATCATAGTGTTCGGATGCTTTTTTGAGCGACTGTACCCTCACTTGGCGTAGCAAGTCTGAGGCATACGTCAGCACAGGTGTAACAACCTGCGAACCTATTTTTTCACCGAAATAAGGGTGAAGGTAATCAAGAGACTAATTCATCACCCTTTCGACTGCCACGACACCTACGTAGAGGACAAAGAAGACTCCTACGAGCTAAATCTATCCTGCACATTTTTTCACATACAGAGACATGCTAACACAGAAGTCAAGCAACGCAGAACCTCTCACTACCACAGTTAGAGGCAGCCCAACGCACAAGGTGACCAGATATTCTGAAACAGTAGAAGTGGAATTTCCTAGCCAACAGTCCACTTAATAGAACCAAAGAAGAAAACAAAAATCAGAAAAACTATGAAAATAAAAAATTTCGAAAAGTATTTGTCAATGAAAGAAAAATCAACAGAAAAAAAAAGGATCAATGAAAATTTTTGGAAATGTCTACGCACGTTTTTTCTTTTCTCCCATAGACAATATGAACTAGTGTTTTCGATCTTACGTGATGATGAAATGATCTTTAGTTCCACTGAGAGGAAATACATTTCCGTTCCTCCTCGTTTCGTGACGATCGACATCATCATAATTCAATTTCTGCTTCCATTTAATTCCCCTTTTTTTTCGCTCCCGACTCTTTCGTGACGAAGCGTCTCAGCGCGAGTGTGTCCCCCCCCCCCTCCTCACAGATTCATTAAGCTCCTTCTGTGCGTGCATGACTGGAGACGAACGATGCAAATTTTAAATGATACGACATGCGTTAATCAGCGAATGACTTTTAAATCATTTATCGGTGAAATTAGAGGCAAAACAAGAAGATTAAAAGGTTCTTTGATGGCCAATCCCCATACAATAAAAGCTAAATAAACATAAAAAGTATTTGGGAGCATCCATCGTGTTTTGAAAGGCGGTAAGTTTAATCACACATCACAGTCTAGTTAATCGAATTTCAACTGAAACCATCTTAATCAACTGAGATCCATTTCAGATTCTCTTTAAGTGCATTTCTTGCAGCCTGACAACTCTGTAGCGCTGAAAAAGCCTCTAATGAACATCAATATGCAGCACTGGGTTGGAAGTACACTACAGTGAGAGAAAAGGTTCGTTCTGACAGATCAATGAAAGGATGGGTTGTTAGTTAATCATTGGCTTTACAACTAAGAGAGGTTTCTCCTTTTTAGATTCTGGAAAAGAGGGAGATCATAAGAGCTTCAATTCTCTGGTCAGTATGGTATAAAAGATTCCTTGGAAAATTGTTATGGGCAAAGGGAGTCCGGCATGTTCGCTAAAAGGAATAAGATAATGCTCTTCTGCACAGGGACCAAGATTTAACGTCTCATAGGGTAAGCGCTAACTTATTTAATTCGTCGGACTCGACTTTCCTAAAGAGAGAAGGGCGCTGAGGACATGAGAACGATAATAAAAAGTAAGAGCACAGAGAAGCAAGAAATAAAGGCAAAAATGGAAGAGCTTAAGGACAGAATAGGGAAAGGAGAGAGTAGAAGGTTGAAAAAAAAATAAGGAGAGGAATGGACAGAGGAATGGATAGAGAAAGAGGATGGGAAAGAGGAAAAGATAAAAAAAAGGATAGAAAAGAGAAGAGAATAAGTTAAAAAGAGCAAAATAATAGAAAAGAGAAAAATAATAAGTTGGAAAGCACATTAGTGCAAATGACAAATAAAAGAGAAGAATAATAAGAGAAAAGGATAACAAAATATGATAGGGATGAGAAAAGAAAAAGTGCAAAAGGATGGACAAGAAAATGTAAGAAAAGGTAAAAATAAAGTAAAAGGATGCAAAACAGGAAAAAAAAGTTTAAAAAAAAAAGTGAAGATAAGAAAAAGGAAGAAATAGATACATTAAAGGAAAAATTTAAGACGAAAAAAGAACAGGCCAACGGAAAAGAGAAAAAGAGTAAAAAGATAAAATTCGAAAAAGAAAGAAAAGTGCAAAAAAAAGGATGGAAAAGAAAAAATAATGGAAAGAAGAGAATAATAAGGAACAGGTGGACAGTGAAAAAGTGAAAAAAAAAAGAGCAGATGGTTGGGAAAAGACGATAAATGGAAGGAAGAATAGAAAGAGCGCAAAAAAAGAGAACTTACTAAAATACTACTTCAATATCCTATTAAATTACTTCGGAATAAAACACTTTTTTCTAGGTGCGACCTAAAAAAGTCTACCTTATAATCCAATTATCTTTGGAGATTATTAATAAATCGGGATTACTGAATCTGATGAAAATTTTACCAGAACTTGATTTTGACTTGGCTGAGGCCATGGGATGCAAGAAAAACTCCAACGTTAACGGCACACGCCATTCTTCTATTTTCGGTATTTTTCTTCACAGGTACGAAACAATATCTAAACCACTAATAATAAGGCAGCAATTAACAGAATGATTATAATGGGTTTTAACTCTAGATTTTTGATACATTTTTCCAATCTCATCAAACGTAAATGTATCATAAAATAATTTAATTTCTTTCTGAATAGTGATTTTCATAGGAAAAGAATCCCGGAGGACTTGGAAAAATACCGACAAAAAGAATACTGATGGATATAGAGAACAAAATTCCCCAGAAGGAAAACAACCCAACTTGGACACTCTTATATCTACGCACTTGTTTGAGATGAGGCTGATCCCAAAGAAATATTCTGGTCGTTAAACCTAAGTTATTTTTTTAAGGACCATCTATTAAAAAAAAAATCACACCAGGCTAACAACAGGAGTACAAAATGAACACTATTAACATTTTTATATTTCTTATACTTATTCAAACAAGGATATTATCAAGAAAAACTAATATTTGAATTGTTTCATAAGACTTTATTTGAAAAGAAGGAGAAAACGACTTTGAAAATTAGAAATCAATTTCTATCCCCCCCCCCCAAAAAAAAAGTGAGGACCACAAAGGACTCCAATTAGTCCTCTAAAGATTAAAGTTGACCAAAATGAAAATATAATCACCGCTAGTAAATATCGCTGCTGACTCCGACTGAGAATCACTGAAATCATGGGCTTTTAAATTTCTCCGAATTTGACAAAAAAAAAACCTTCCTTTAATGCTGCTGCTCCTTGATTCTCTGCGAAGGCGATTTTCGATACAAGCATTGCGTACTTTAGAACCTCATCTGTGGAAATGTTTGCAGGAGATTTTTATTGCACTTCTTAATCCTAGAAGTGAAGATCAACAAGAATTTAATATCGGATTATCCCCCTCCAGACTGAATAGAAGCACAGCCTCCGTCGTAACACGCAATTCTGACAGAGTATGTCTACAGAGCCGGGATGCCACAGCATCGGACAATAAAGCCGCCATTTTCCCCTTCATAACAGCACGTAATCCGGCCTGACACACGCCATTACCTCCGCGGCTTCGGCAAGTATGTGCCCACTGCACCGTAGGCAAACCTCTTCACTCCCCCGCAAAACAACGGTTCAACTTTTTCATTACACGATGCACCCACCTTGCGAGAAAGAGAAGTGGGAAAAGAAGGTCGATGCAGGAGAAAGAATAGGAGGAGAAGCTGGCTAGGAAGAGAGAAATATCTATTAGAAAACATTTCGTTTAGAAAATCAGAATTTTTCTTCAGTGCTATTAGTATACGATCATGTAGAATTCGGCAGTTTTCCTTTTCTTACATTTGTTATTGCTACGGATTTAAAAGAAAAATTTATAAGGCCGAGGAAGAAAAATAACTACTTTTCTTTTACTGTAATAAAATAATAATAAATACCCCCTCAAGCAGCTGCTTGCCACAGAGGTCTGACAGGAGCCTGTCAGTATATATGTCACAGTAGGAGATCTGAGAGGATGGCAGGACCTCAGCAGAAAAACAACACACACATCCATGCCTAATCCGGGGCTCGAACCCAGGTCCCTTAGATCAGTAGCCAAGCGTGCTAACCACTGGGCCACGGGACGGCTTTACAATGAGTTAAATGTTTTTTTGTTGTGGTCCTATTCAATGATTGAGGATCTCTAATTAATCCTCAATTGCATTTTTCTGTAAAAAGCTTATTTTTTAAATTAGAGAGCATCGAAGTCTACTTTCCGTTGACCTTAACATGGGGTAGTAATATTTGATCATCAATGTAGAATATCATTTTAACGTTTCTTGCCCGGTTAAGTATTCTAGGATTTGGTAAACCCTAAAGTATTACTATCTGATCTGATCCTCCACTCTCCCCATTCCTCGATACTAAATCCTGGGTACGGCCTGCCCAAACGCCTTTTTTTCCCCCGCTATCAAGTAATTTAGTCGGTAGCGCGCCAGGCTCGTAATCTGCAGTTCCCAGGTTCGAGTCACAGCTGGCTCAGTGTTGAGATTTATCTACGCAAAACTCCTCGCCCTGCCAACGGTCAGTAGGGGACGCCGATGGGCTTGGAAAGGCCGCCGTCCGTCGGATGGGACGTTAAGCCGTGACTGTGTAGGATAGCCATACCCTGTGCACGTTAAAGAACACGCTTGGATGGCCTTGACGGGAGGCTACCATCTGTCTTCCAACAGCTGTTCCAGTGGGTTCCCTTTCCCCAACCTTCTGAGCCTTCGGGGTTCTTGTGACCTGGCCATTTAGCCCATGGTGTGCAAAAAAATGCCGCTCAGAGATCAACCAATCCAACCCAACGAACCGTTTTTGTGGCCCTGAATTTTGAAATAAAATACCAGATAAATCATTAGTAAAAGAGTTTCAAAATTATTATGCTTGCAAAATTATGCTTGCGATCAGGACATTTCAACCATTTTGTAGATTTCCCGCTCAGCGTAAAATAAGTCAACCAGCAACAGAAAGAATCAAAAATGCCATTTTGTCAATGAGGAGGAGTTGAACACTGCCAAGGGAGTAGCATAATTCACATTTCAAACTCTAAAACGTGAATATATTGTTACAAATTAAAACGGATGAGCACTGAGCGTTAGTTCATGTAAAAATATGTGAATAAAAATTATAATACAATACAATTTATTACAAAAGTAGGGATGAAATTATTTATAAACAAACTAAGCACGAAACTCTATAATAATACAAAGATCAACTTTCAGAAGAATCCATTACCTCAATTCTATTCACATCCAAATCACGAAACAAGGCTAATATCATTCATTGAACAATAAAATCATGTTGATAAATAAATATTCAATCAATCAGAATATCTTTCAATCTAACTAGAATATCCTTACTAATTCCTAAACAAGCTAAATAAGTATACACTAAATGACTTCCTTCTTAGGTTTTAGTCCTCAAATACTCCAAAACAGCGGCTAAGTGAAACTAGTTTCTCAGAACCAATTCTTTTCAGTCGTTGATCACAACGCACAAGACGACAAATTCTTCTTTTCCTTTATCAGCTTACCAACACGATCCACATCAATAAACCAATCAATCTTCCATGCACTCACCATACAAAAATACTTCTTCCATTTATACATCCATCATATACATACTGAAACTAATCATGCCTCCTTTCGGATATCCACAACTCCAACATAACAATTCCATCTTTTTTTTATTTTTCAGGTCGGTTTTGTATTCCAATTTGTTGATTACATAATTCTCACGCAGAAGCATACGCGAGTGTTCATAACACATTTATCGTAAATTCACTGTAGCACGTTCATCTGTCGTAACAATATATTGCAATAGAACGACAGACATGTGATACTTGTTAAATCCCGCCCTGCCCACGGTCAGTAGGGGGACACCGATGGGCTTGGAAAGGCCGCCGTCCGTCGGATGGGACCGTGGCTCCGTGTGCGGGAGAAACATACCCTGTGCACGTTAAAGAACACGCTGGATGGCCTTGACGGGAGGCTACCATCTGTCTCCCAACAGTGGGTTCCCTCCGCAACCTTCTCTGAGCCTTCGGGGTCCATGTGACCTGGCCATTTAGCCCATGGTGTGCAAAAAAGTGCCGCTCAGAGGTAAAACAATCCAACCCAACCCTTGTTAAATCCCGACAAAAGCTTGGAGCGAAACTTATGTCCATTATACGTATAATAACTTTTCTCATCGATAACTTCATTCATAATTTTCCACCATTAATGTACTACTCCATTCCCAAAGTAGGCAACGGTAGCGCCACCAGAAATTTCGACCACTTTTCGAGTGGTCACTCCCGACCCACTGCAGCTAGTACTTGATCTCTTCACCCAACACAGTTAGACCTAAGTTGGACCACCACATCGAATTTCAGACCGATCTCTCAAATACCCGGGGAACCACAGGGAACCGAAAATTACTGCCACCGATGACGTCACACGTGTCCGCCCGAATGTACGGCTATTACATAATACGATGATATATAAACCTTTCAAAGAATTTCCGTTTCTTCTCGTCCCAGATGATTTATAAATATTCTCATTATCAGATTCCAAATGCTTCGAAAGCACAAAACAAGTTGAGATAACTTGGACACAGTTCTGCGTCAGAGATATATTCTCTTATTAATGCAGCTTTATTAAAAATATATAAACGACTCATTAGAAGGCATTTTGCATTCAATGTAACTCACAGCTTCAAGAACTGAAATCATCCTAAGTCATCTATAATTCGAGAACTGAAATCATCTTAAGTCATCTATAATTCAAGGGCTGATACATTTTGTCGACAGTGCAGCACACAACAATATCGATCATCGCATGATGAGGCCAACTGAAAAAGCTTCTTCCAAGGGAAGTGCCTGTGCTTTTCTACAGGCGCCGGGAGTGAGTGCATCCCCATATTGAATTCTTCTCTCCTAGATGTCAAGAGAAAAGAGCCTCTAAGATCATACGAGGAACATTCCCACTCAATGATTGAGCGCCCGCTTTCCACTCTTCCATCTGCTGAGAGAGGAAGAAGGAGGAAAAAGATAGAATTGGGGCCAAGGAGGACGGGCTAGGGAGAAAGAACGGCGCAAGAAAGGTGACATATGCGGCTATACAGCAACCTTGTTGATGGATCGTTGAAGGAATGCAAAACGATGTCGATTCTTCCAAAGAGTGGAGATGGTCAAATCCAGATCTTATATTCACAAGAGAATCCGTAGGATTTTCATTCGGATGGAAAGAGGGCTGCAGAGTTAAAGTACACCGCCTATGTTTTGTTGAATGATATATATACTACATTACCAAAGTAGAAGGATACTTTCACGTTATGTGAATGCAAAGCTACCTTCAAAGATCTCTAACTTTGAAAACAAAAAAGATTTTGCTGAAAAAGATTTTCCGTCAAGGTAATTGTAGATCTCACTGAAATCCATTGACTCGATTTTCAGAAAAATTCATTAAAAATTTAAAGACCTAACGAAACTGCAACATTTAACAGCAGACGTTGTTGTTATGCTCGTTCCAACTGCTCTTTAATATTAAAGAAATAATAAATAAATACCCCCTCAAGCAGCTGCTTGCCACAGAGGTCTGACAGGAGCTTGTCAGTTTATATGCCACAGTAGAAAGTCTGAGAGGATGGCAGGACCTCAGCAGAAAAACGACACATACATCCATGCCTAACCCGGGGCTCGAACCCAGGTCACTTAGATCAGTAGCCAAGCGCGCTAACCACTCGGCCATGGGACGATAGTCTTAACTAATCATTTGCAAAAATAAATGTATTTGTTATAATTATTTATTGTTTGAACAGGTATATTTGTATATTAATTAACTTCTGAGGGAGATATTTATCAACATCACTGCTGCTATCAAAGTTTCAGCCCCTTTAGTCTTTAAATATTTCACGAATATTGTTGAAAAATGGGGTTTAAAATAGCTTTTTCAACCACAACATAAAAATGTTCCAATACTTTTGTCTTATCTATTTTACATATATTCAAAAGATTAATTCCAGGGACAGTACCCATTTTATCTACATTTTTCAGGACTACATCTGAAAGGCTTTAATTTCTTCACAAAAGGGGGCGGGGGTGGTTCAGTCGGTAGCGCGCCAGGCTCATAATCTGTAGTTCCCAGGTTCGAGTCCCAGCTGGGTCAACGTTGAGATTTATCTCCGCAAAATTCCCCGCCCTGCCCACGGTCAGTAGGGGACACCGACGGGCTTGCAAAGGTCGCCGTCCGTCGGATGGGACGTTAAGCCGTGACCCTGTGTGCGGGAGAGGCATACCCTGTGCATGTTAAAGAACACGCTGGATGGCCTTGACGGGAGGCTACCATCTGTCTCCCAACAGCTGTTCCAGTGGGTCCCCTCCCCCAACCTTCTCTGAGCCTTCGGGGTCCCTGTGACCTGGCCATTTAGCCCATGGTGTGCAAAAAAGTGCCGCTCAGAGGTAAAATAACCCAACCCAACTTCACAAAAGCTGTGACCAGTTAAAAGTAATGATTTGTTCTCCAACATTTTCTTCTTCAATTCCTCTTCTACAATCTTTTGTTCCTCGTCAAAAGTTTCACCATGATGTATGTACAACAGATGAGTCATTGATTTCTGCATTTCGTCTTTATGATTCTCTCTCTGTTTCACATACACTAAAAAAACACATGGACAAACAAATGTCTGATCTTGGATCAATCTGTCTTTTGTGTTGTCTTTCTCCTCTATCAATAAATCTTAAATTGACAGATAACCGTTGTTGTTGCTCTACAGGACGAAGAGTCGGACCTTTATGGCTCTTTTTATACACTGCAGATGGACATAATTATAATAACAACTAGAAAAATAGCGTATCGTCTCTGATGAATAAGAGATGCTCGTTTTAACAAAAATGAAGTTTTCCTTTTTTCCAAATTCTACACCCTTTAACAGTAGTAATTCGTACTGAGTGATCCACCACAATAAAACAATAAAAAGCCGAAACCTTTTGAGGGCTATAAACAGCTCAGATACATACCTCCTGTGTAGCTTACCTGCGATTCTTGTGATGGGTAAACATGGCGACCTGAGCGAGTTCGATCGTGGGCAAATAGTCGGTACGATAAAGATGAGTGCTTCATATCCGTTACTGCAGAATGTCTCGGATATTCACTTGAGACCATCGCATGTGTATACCAGGACTACATCAAAACGTGAAGCTGCCAGGTAAAACGTGTCCAAAACCTGACTGTTGATGTTCGAGGTAAGCGTTGCCTCTCCCGTACCATAATGTTGGAACGGAAGGCCATAGTGCAGATGATAACATCGGCATTCAATGACTGGGCAGCTATGAAAATTTGCGCAAAGACCATTCAACGTACCATGGCATGACTGGACAGCTGATGCTCACTCAAGTACCTTTGTTAACAGCATTTCACCAGGCTATGAGGTTGCAGTGGGCGAAGGAACATCACCAATGGAGCGTGAAAGACTGGAAACCGATACTTTGGTCGACGAATCAAGATTCTAACTGCAATACACCGACGAGAGTTTGTGTGTGTGACATAGAGCACACGAGGCCATGGATGGCTGTTACAGGCTAATGGAGATGGTGTAATATTCTGGGGTGTGTTTACATGGGCCACCTTGGGACTCCCTGTACTTATTGAGACCACCATCACAGCACAAGGTTAGTGATATATTCGCCAACCACTACACACGTTCATGGCTATTTTCCACAGCAGGATGCCTTCTTTCAACAACACCCGTCTCATATATATATAGTTCCCATTTGGCAAAGGACTGGTTGGAAGAGCATTCCAGTGAGTTCACAACCCTTGAATGGCCCTCTCACTCGCCGCATTTCAACCCTATTGAGCACGGATGAAGTGGAGTGATGCAATCGAACCCAAAATCCATCAGCGGCACCTATCGGCGCTTTACGAACGGCTATCCTGGAATCATGTGCCGTAATACCACCCGAACGTTTCCAACACCTGGTAAAGTCCATGCCACGAAGTGTTAATGCTGTTGAGAGGGAAAAGTGGGACCCATACGTTATTAGGTGGGCTTGTATAATAAATTGTCCTTTCAGCGTTACTTCAAGCAACGTTACTTCAAGTTTTACTCTGCAAGAATTTAAAGTAAAGCCTTCTGGAGGATTTTAAAACTATGAATCATCATATTCTGTTAATATATAGTGTATTTTCAGTACTAATATATATTCGTTAGTACCGAAAATTCAATTCGAAGATTTTTCGTTAATCTCTTAAAACAAAGTTGCGTTTTCCCACTACCCTTGGGGTTGATGGGTAGGGTTGTTTTACCTCTGAGCGGTACTTTTTTGCACACCATGGGCTAAATGGCCAGGTCACAAGGACCCCGAAGGCTCAGAGAAGGTTGGGGGAGGGACCCACTGGAACAGCTGTTGGGAGACAGATGGTAGCCTCCCGTCAAGGCCATCCAGCGTGTTCTTTAACGTGCACAGGGTATGTCTCTCCCGCATACGGGGCCACGGAGTAACGTCCCATCCGACGGACGGCGGCCTTTCCAAACCCATCGGTGTCCCCTACGTCGTCGAAGGGTGCAATTAAAACTTTTGGGAAATTCGAAAAGAATGAATCGTAATAGGTTATCAATACCTAAAAGAAGTGAGTTGATGACAAGCAATGAGAGGTGAGTTGGGAAAATCCCACCACCACCACAGAACGAAAAAAATCAAATCTTGGTACAGTCGCTCAAAAAAGTATCCGAACACTATGGTTAATTACAGAATTCAGAAAAAATATCTGGCAACGATTTTTTAGAAATTAGTGATCTGGCAACCTTCGTGTCACGTGACATGAATCTCTCTTATAAGATACCTAATATTATTGTCCTGTTCGAGCGAGTGTAGATAAAAGACTAGCTTCGAAACATTTGCAACTTCTTATATTGTAATTTAAATATATTTTTAAAATGTAAAACATGTAAAAACGTGACCACGAAGGTTGCCATATCACTAATTTCTAAAAAAAATCGTTGCCAGATATTTTTTCTGAATTCTGTAATTAACCATAGTGTTCGGATACTTTTTTGAGCGACTGTACGTCCCTGACAACAGAGACACAACTTATGTAAAAGTGTTTTTATCTCAGTTGGCAAAATTTGATTTCCAAGTTGAAAATTTTTCGCATTCTCCTCCCCCCCCCCCCTAATCATAGTCCTTCGCTACGCCCCCTGGATATGAGCAGAGGTAAAGTAATCCGCATGCACAATTGTTGAAACTGGAAACTTCTCACCAAAGTCATACAATGTGTTCATTGATGTGTTTAGGTGCACTCTTCTTATCTCTATAGATGTGCATAGATTAGCCCTATCCGAGCAGAAAGTCTTAACAGCCGTAAGTAATACGATCTCTCATCCTACATTAGAGCGTAAAGATGGATTCGTACACTTCCAGGGGTTGCAAACTAAGCTGCGTATTTCACCGCACACTGCTCAGGAATATTAAGTCCTTTTTTCTAAACAAAGTGAGGGGGCGGGGATGGCTCAGTCGGTAGCACGCCAGACTCGTAATCTGTAGTTCCCAGGTTCGAGTCCCAGCTGGGTCAGCGTTGAGATTTATCTCCGCAAAATTCCCCGCCCTGCCCACGGTCAGTAGGGGACACCGATGGGCTTGGAAAGGCCGCCGTCCGTCCGTCGGATGGGACGTTAAGCCGTGGCCCCGTGTGCGGGAGAGCCATACCCTGTGCACGTTAAAGAACACCCTGGATGCCCTTGACGGGAGGCTACCATCTGTCTCCCAACAGCTGTTCCAGTGGGTCCCCTTCCCCAACCTTCTCTGAGCCTTCGGGGTCCTTTTGGCCTGGCCATTTAGCCCATGGTGTGCAAAAAAGTGCCGCTCAGAGGTAAAACAACCAACAACCAACCTAAACAAAGTGCCATGTCTAAGGAAACTTCTACAAAACCTTAGTGTTTCATTTTTCTTGCACAAACCTGAGGTATAGGCAAGAGGAAAAGTGCGCAACTCTCCAAAGATTAAACTTGAGAAACTCGGACAAAACATTCACTGCCAACAATCCCTCCACAAACACCCCAGCAACCATTTCCCAGCAGAAACATCGCATCACTTTAATCTGTTTGTTTTCGCTTTCACATTCAGCATCCCGATCTCAATCATCCCAGTTGCATTCACGTCACACGCAGAAGTATAAACTAAGCAGAAGCACGAGCATCGTCTATCCAATGGCGATCCTAATTTCAGCGAGATTTATAGGGCGTCTGCCTGGTTTCTCCTTTAATCATCTCGTCACACAGAGCTCGGACGTGAAACGCTTTTCTCTCAGTTTTCCTTTTTTTCTCCTCTGCTTCCCCTTTCGATCCGCATTATCTATCCGCCGCCAATCTCGTGCAACTGTAGTTTCGATGGGGCGCGGATAGTCTGCAATCGATGAGCCCAGATCACATGACGCCGTGATGAGGCAACGGCCATAAAGATAATCGTCGTCGTCGCCGAGACAGTGACAGAAGCGATGTAGAATGTGATGTAGTCTCTTTTTCGGTTTCTTTCTTTTCCGAAAAGATCGGTGAAAAAGATGATGTTATCGGATATCTGAAAGCAACTGATTCAACGCAAGAGTAAATAGCATGTAACTGGAATTAGCTTGTTCGTCGTCGTTTTTTCCAACCGGTTGTTCTTTTTCCTCTCGTCGCTTGCTTCTCCCAAGAACTACAATTACTGTCGCTTTGCTGTTCGCTCTCAACTGATCTTTCTCTTTCGCATCATCTCATTCGGATGCGATTTCTTCGTCAGCTATTTTTTCGCTCGTAAATCACTTCTTTTTCCTTTTGTCCTCGATAAAAAATAAATCGGCTCTTTTGTTTATCGTCTGAACACGTTTGCAGTGTCAATAACGTTTCTCTCACCAGCGATGTTTAATTTTGAGAAGGTGATAATTGCTTTTTCCATTTTGCTCTCTCTCTCCCTTTCTGCGATAAAAAAACTTTCACTAATCAGAAATCTTTCTTGTTCGCTTGCTAACAAGATGTTCAGCGACAGAGCAGAAACGGATTACTATTGAAATGGCTAGCAGGTTGGGTTGGGTTGTTTTACCTCTGAGCGGCACTTTTTTGCACACCATGGGCTAAATGGCCAAGTCATATGGACCCCGAAGGCTCAGAGAAGGTTGGGGGAGGGGACCCACTGGAACAGCTGTTGGGAGACAGATGGTAGCCTCGCGTCAAGGCCATCCAGCGTGTTCTTTAACGTGCACAGGGTATGGCTCTCCCGCACACGGGGCCACAGCTTAACGTCCCATCCGACTGACGGCGGCCTTTCCAAGCCCATCGGTGTCCCTTACTGATCGTGGGCAGGGCGGGGAGTTTTGCGGAGATAAATCTCAACGCTGACCCAGCTGGAACTCGAACCTGGGAACTACAGATTACGAGCCTGGCGCGCTACCGACTGAGCCACCTCCGCCCCAAAATGGCTAGCAGAGACAGTTCGCTTTTGAAAACTGTTCGAAGAGCGACATTCAAATTATTGAAAAGTTCCATCTTTAACGCAAGAATTATTAGTTAAATATCGATTTTAAGATGATTAAAAGCAAATTTCGAGCACTACTCTAAATCACGCCTAGCCAGCCTACGAAGGGGGCCGATAATCTAGTTTAGAAAGAGCACAGATAATCCGATTTGTGACGAATGTAGATGATCCAGTCTGCTTAAGGACCACATCGTCCAGTATAGGATAATTACAGATGATTCAGTTCTTAAAAAGTTCAGTTTAGGTTCATAACATTACTAAATCAAATCAAAAGATACAGATTAAATATTTCAAAAAATTAGTAGGGTTGCTATTTTACACTTCCAAATTTAAATGAATGAAAAAAATTTAGCTCTAACGTACAGAAGAATATATTTCGTTATTTCATCCAAAAAAAAATAATATCTTCACACAGACTTTGATCCGAAAAAGAACAGAGATGGGAATAAGTGCTTGTTCTGAACTGGACTAGATGCTTTTCTGGTATTTTTTTCTTCAGAAAGTGCTCTCACAAAATAATGTAATAGATGTTTTTATCCTCCTTTGTGGTGAACTAAAAAAAAATTGTAAAAATATGCGAAATATATACGTTTACCTTTTTTGCCAACTTTTTCCTTTTTAAACTTTTTCAGTGGGGGAGAGAAAATGACCCCCGTCACTCCCCGAGATTCGGACCTGTATCCACTGGGTCCTACGAAAGAATATTTTAACATTGAAAGAAATATCTCTAGCTGGAAAGTCTGTGGACTTAACTGGGGACGATCCCCTAACCTATCCTTGCTTCACGGTTCCTCATTTGGACACGCTACCAGCACTACTCACAGTAATAACACGGCTTTCAAAGTATCATGGAGTTACGAATTTGTTAGAAAACAAAAATACCAGAATTACCTTCCCAGATGTAGCAAATCGCTGATTCCACTTAAGTTACTAGAGTGCTAACAGCGGAAACAAATACCACACAGTCAGGAGATCAAGTCGTAAACTTGCCAAGGTCAAGCAAAACCAAACATGAGCTGAGAGCTCTTGCCTTTCTAAGGGACTCTTTCCTCCCTCGTCCCCTCCTCGGCGCCTCCCTCATCTCTTCACCCTCGACGAAGCTCGAAGCATCGTTGATACGGGGGATGGTGACATCCAAACCCTGTTTCGGGACAGAGAGGATGAGGTCCAGACACAAAGAGACCGAGGCGCCATTGGTGGGGATCCGCGGGCCACACAACCACCACGCCTGCCGCTGATGGATCACCGGAGGGCGAGTGGGTCATGTGTCACGTGATGACAACTGCGACACTGATGGCGGATGCTGCTCGATCCCTCGGCTACTTGAGATGTTCGCCACCGATCTGCTCTTTGAAGGAGAAGGGTGATTTATCGAGATAGCGGAATAAACAGCTGACGTTTTAATAGACGCCAAAGCCCCTGGTATTAGCTTTTCAATTAAAGAGTTGAAGCATTTATCTTGAGAATGTTAAAGGAGGGAAGGACATATTTACTCCGGAAAAGATGCAGTTTCATCTTCAGCAAGCTGTATACCTAATCAGGGGTCGATTCCTTGTAAGAAATCAATTGATGAATTGATTGAATGATGAGTAAAACCACACCACTCTCCGTTCTGTCATATTTTAAATGGGATGTTAATGGTCCTAATAGCAAGTCTGTCCAAGTCTATTCTTTGGATGACATCACTTATGGAGGGAATTTGTTTTTATAAAATTTTGTGTAATAATACGGCAGGTAGTTGCAGGATACCTAACGTAAGAACAAAATATTAAATATATATTTCTCTCTTATGGAAATAACGCAAAAGGTAAAATTCTTAATTAATACTAATTAATTATTGTTTTATTCATTTTTAATTTTTTTCACAGTCGCTCAAAAAGGTATCCGAACACTATGGTTGATTACAGAATTCGGAAAAAATATCTGGCAACAATTTTTTTAGAAATTAGTGATCACTAATTTCTAAAAAAATTGTTGCCAGATATTTTTTCCGAATTCTGTAATCAACCATAGTGTTCGGATACTTTTTTGAGCGACTGTAGGTGGTGATATTATTTTGATACTAGATCGTGTGGGCTCACTCACGGAAATATTGAGCGTGTGCAGTTACCGTTCACAGCAAACTGGAGCGTGTGCAGTAACTGCACACGCTCCAGTTTGCTGTGAACGGTAACTGGAGCGTGTACAGTTGCTGTGAACTGTATCTGGAGCGTGTACAGTTGCTGTACACGCTCCAGATATTTTTCCTGAATTCTGTAATCACGTGACACGAAGGTTGCCAGATCACTAACTTCTAAAAAAATCATTGCCAGATATTTTTTCCGAATTCTGTAATCAACCATCATCATCATCATCCTCAAGCAGCCATGGGCTACGGAGGTCCAACCAGACGGTGCAATTTAGTTCTCCAAGCAAGTCTATCCTGAGCTACATCTACTGCATCTGGCCACTGCACACCAATTCTAACAAGGTCCTGTTTGACATTGTCTGCCCACTGCATCCTGGTCTCCCCTTCTTTCTGAGGCCTTTAGGCACACTGTTCATAACCCTATTCGCCAATCTATAATTATTCATACGGGCAACATGGCCAAACCAACGGAGTCTCTCTCTGCACAATATGCTGCTTAAAGGAGGATGCAAACTCCTTTGCCTAACCTCATCATTAGTTACAAAGTTGAACCATCTAATGCCCAAGATACTGCGTAAGCATCTGGAATCAAAAGCATCTAGTTTCCTGTTATCATGTTTACAAAGTGTCCAAGTTTTACTAC
The DNA here is from genome assembly GCA_038380435.1 of Ryuthela nishihirai. Classification (NCBI taxonomy): domain Eukaryota; kingdom Metazoa; phylum Arthropoda; class Arachnida; order Araneae; family Heptathelidae; genus Ryuthela; species Ryuthela nishihirai. The sequence continues at coordinate 87,200,890 of JAWZYU010000004.1, read as the reverse complement.
CATAACTAACCCTAGAAAGAACCAAACTATTATACAGCCTAATTTTAGTCTTTAGGTGTATACGCCTATTTCTCCACACTCTCCATAGATTCTTAAAAGTCCCGGCAGCAATCCCTATTCGTCTGTTAATCTCATGCCGCACATCACCATTATCTGTTACATAGCTCCCAAGATAATTAAACTGTGACACCTGCTCAAGACTGCAACCATTCAGATTAACTGAATCACAGCCTGCCTGACCAATTTTCATCACTTTAGTTTTCTCTCTGTTTATAACCAAACCTACTCTACTACCAGTCTCATCAACAGCTCGAATGAAAGAGTTCATCTCATCAACATCATTTGCCAAAAGGGCTAAATCATGAGCATAATCTAAATCAGAAATTTTCGTATCTCCAGCCCATTTAAGGCCAAAATCTTTCCCTTGAAGTGAATTTCGCATAACATAATCAATAACCAAACTAAAGAGAAAAGGAGACAAAATGCACCCTTGTCGAACACCAGAAGTAATGCTAAACCAACTGCTACAAGCCTTACCAACTCTCACACACGACTCAGTGTTATTATAGAGAGCTTTCATTATGTTAACTAACTTGTCTGCTATACCATATGATCTCACAATCAACCACAAATTATGACGATCAACAGAGTCGAAACTAACTTGTCTGCTATACCATATGATCTCACAATCAACCACAAATTATGACGATCAACAGAGTCGAAAGTCTTTTTGAAATCAAGAAAGCTAGCAATCAAAGGTTTCCGAAACACTAAACATTTCTCAAGAAAATGCCTAAGTGAAATATCTGATCTACACATCCCCTACAACTTTTGAATCCACATTGCTCATCAAGCAATTGACTGTCAACCAGATTCTTAATTCTATTAAGCACAATCATGGAAAGAACTTTACCTGGAACAGAGAGTAGGCTGATACCCCTATAGTTATCACAAGAACTGCGATCACCTTTTTTGAAAATAGGGATAACAATAGCTCTGGTAAAATCCTTAGGAACCATGCCTTTATCATAAAAGATATTCAGAATTTCAGTCATCCAAGTGGTAACCGAAACATTTCCAGCTCTAAGCATTTCGGTAGTAATTTCACCTACCCCTGGGGATTTATGAAGTTTAAGTTTAGAAACAGCCAAAATAACTTCAGATTGTGTTATAGGGCCAACATTAAAGCCACCAATGCATCTATCATCATTGCAAACAATGGGAATAGAACTAACCGCATTGTTCAGAATATCACCGAAATGCTCAGCCCACCTAGCCATGACAGAATCCTCACCTTCTATAACCTTACCCTGTTTATCCTTCAATCCCTGTATACCTGTCCGTTTTCTACCACACAAAACATTAACTATCTGGTACAGCTCTCTGCTGTTGTGCTGTCTAACTGCTTCCTCGGCTTTGTCAGCCAAACTATCAAGCCAAAGATTCTTATCAGCAGTTAACTGATCTTTTACACGTTTATTAAGCTCTCTGTAATGCTTTCTATTAGTACTAGTAGGGTGTTGATTAAGGACATTCCTGCAGTTCTTTCTTTCTGAAATAAGCTCAAGTGCCTTATCACTCAGATAATTCTGCTTCTTCTGCTCCTTTTTTCCTAAAAGAGTACTGTTAGTGTCCAAAAAAGCCTGTTTTAAATGATCCCATTCTTCCTCAACTTCAGTAGTAAGCATACCATGACTGTCATAATGACTAAGTAACCTATCATGGTAAGCTTTGGCTATAACTTGGTCTTTCAGAGCTTCAGTATTAAAAGCAAATTTTTTAACCCTAGCACAACACTTTTTAAGTTTAAGTTGTAAGACACTTTTAACAAGGTAATGGTCAGATCCAATTTCAGCTCCCCTATATGCCCCGGTATTTCTAACAGAACTAGTCCATTTGCTGTTAATTAATATATAATCAATCATATTCCTATGCAGCCCATCAGGTGAAACCCATGTGTATTTATGTATGTCGCGGTGTTTGTAATATGTGTTAGTTATTCTGAAACCATTGAGTTTACTTACCTGTAGGAGACGTTGCCCATTGCCATTGCAGCTACCAATACCAAAAGGGCCTATTACTCCTGCCCAAAGGTCAGAGTCAGTACCAACTTTGGCATTGAAGTCACCAAGAACAAGGGTAATATCTCCTTTCTTGACAGAATTCAAAATATCCTGAAGTTGTTCATAAAATCTATCCTTCTCATCCTCATCGGCATCCTCAATGGGGGCATAACAGCAGATAACATTCAGGTCTTTAACGCTTGTCTGAAATTTTGCTGTAAGAAACCTTTCATTAATGCACTCATATTCTAGAAGAGCATCACTAGCGTGTCTGCTGAGAAGCAGACCCACGTCTTGGTGATGCTTATTGTCGTCCCTCCCTGAAAAGAGAAATTTAAGATTATTTTTAAGAATCTGACCTTTATCTGTCCATCTGGTCTCTTGCAAGCCGAGAATATCTAAATTATAATGGTGGAATTCTTGTGTGAGGACATCAAGAGAAAAAGCTCTGTACAGAGTCCTCACATTCCAGCTACCTATGGAGAGAAAATGGTTAGTGGGATGTTTATAAAGAAACTATGTTTATTGAGAGAGGGAATGCTTGGCTACTGATATAAGGGACCTGGGTTCGAGCCCCGGGTAAGGCATGGATGTGTGTATTGTCTTTCTACTGAGGTTTCGCCATCTCACAGACCTTCTACTATGGCATATAAACTGACAAGTTCCTGTCAGACTTCTGTGGCAAGCAGCTGCTATAAGGGATTTTTTTTTACATTAAGTTATGACTCAAAGCAACGTACAATAATATTAAATCAAAATTGAAAACAATTTCTCTCCATATGTGACGCTATCAAAAGAGCTGTCATGGCCTTCGTCGTCAAGGTAGCCTTAGTCTGTCTCGTTATCTGCGCTCACTTCTCGTCAAAGACACTGGTTGAAATTTAAAACATAACATGTAGAATGCAAACAAAGTGTTTACTGCAATGGATGTAATTTCTTCTAAATATGCAAACCAGCAGGCACATTAAATCTGTAACGAAAAAGTCTTCGAAATATAGCAAAAATACTTGGTAAGTTAGGGGCAGAGAAAAAGAGCTCCTGCAAATTAATTCAGCATCAATTTTACATCATGCAGACGTTTTCAAATATTTTTGGAAGCATCATATTTACAGGATGCTCTATCATTTGGAGATAAAATGCACTGATATGTAAATCCAAATGACTTCTAAATCCTATATTGGATATGATGCATTTGCTGGCAGTGATTCGTACAGAGCAAAAAAGAACCGTGGTTCGAATCCAAGAAAAAGAATAGTTTTCTATGATTCCCCAAGCGACATATAGGACAGAGAAGAATCCTAGAAGCTATTCCTAGCTTTTTACAGGCCTTCTCATACAAGAACATGCCCTACTAAGACCGAAGTCACTGCTGACCACTGCCTTAGTTAGAGCTAACACAACACACAAAGTTTGCCTTGCTGTAACAGTCGCTAGCCTTTTAAGGTTGGATGAGGATGGCTTTTTTTTTTTGCTGATACATAGAGTTTTTCTGCTGAGACCTCACCTTAGTGGCGGATCTTCCTTATGGAGTATTATTTGGAGAGAAAATATCAAGCAAGAATGATAGTACGAAGTTACCACCTTACCGCAGCCTAGTTAAATTCGGTATATTGGAAAAAGAATTTATTCAAAAACAATATCACTCAAAAGTGCAATAGAGGTTCCTGTCAGATCATAAAATATTTTGAAGTAAGCGAGACCGCAGCAAAAAAAAAACACAAATTTTCCATGTGAGTAAGATTCAAAACAAGAATCTCAAATTACGAGAAAAAGCACACTATCGACTAGCAGCAAAGATAATTTGATTTTTTCATTTATCAGTAAGACTGATGGGCAATTTGAATATTTTCTATAGCATCCCCTTAGAGCTCAACTCGATCAAATTAGTATGCCCAGATTTGAACTTAATGAAAGGCTAATTGAATGACAGGCACGGTAAGGATTATAAATAAAAAAAATAATAAATACCCCCTCAAGCAGCTGTGCCACAGAGGTCTGACAGGAGCCTGTCAGTTTATATGCCATAGTAGAAGGTCTGAGAGGATGGCAGGACCTCAGCAGAAAAACGACACATACATCCATGCCTTACCCGGGGCTCGAACCCAGGTCCCTTAGATCAATAGCCAAGCGCGCTAACCACTCGGCCACGGGACGGCTATTCGGTAAGGATTAGACCGAGGAATTCTCTAATAATGATACAACCTCCATAAAAGAATTACGACTGATATGATATCTGAGGAAGGACTCTGATTACGGTGGAAACAATAAACAAATTGAGTTCATCCAACTGTTCATCTGTCATTTCATCCCTTATCAAAACTAACAACGATGACTGTTCGCACAATTACATCTCATCGTTCCTTAATCTCTTTATTCATCTAATGATAGCCTTAAGCTGAGTATCCCAAGACATGAACTTGAAATAACAAACCACAGGAAGTAGAGCTGCACAACATAGAGGGGGTCAATCGCCCCAACGTTTGTTTTCAACTTTTTCGATATCATCATCAAGTACAACTGATGTTCACTTACTTGGCAAGAGTCTTTTCCTCACCCCTGAGTTTAGAAGATATTTTTGCGGCTTTGGGTTGGGTTGTTTTTACCTCTGAGCGGCACTTTTTTGCACACCATGGGCTAAATGGCCAGGTCACATGGACCCCGAAGGCTCAGAGAAGGTTGGGGGAGGGGACCCACTGGAACAGCTGTTGGGAGACAGATGGTAGCCTCCCGTCAAGACCATCCAGCGTGTTCTTTAACGTGCACAGGGTATGGCTCTCCCGCACACGGGACCATGGCTTAACGTCCCATCCGACGGGCGGCCTTTCCAAGCCCATCGGTGTCCCCTACTGACCGTGGGCAGAGCGGGGAATTTTATGGAGATAAATCTCAACGCTGACCCAGCTGGGACTCGAACTATTTTTGCGGTATTTCATGCATTATTCATGTGCTAGCCTGCTCAGGCAGTCAGCAACGTATCAGGCGTTGAACTTGAGGTTCTCCAGATTCGAACTCAGACCTATCAGACTGGGATTTTCACTTCTTAGAGTGAGTGATCTTTGATCTCGTAGAAACAAGTTGATCAATGATTACCTTTTGAGCCCAACATCGTTCCAATGAAGCGTTAAGAAGTGATCCGTATGCTCATTAACAAATAAGTTAAATGATCTTCAAAAAACTGGTATGATCCACTAAAAGTGATCTAATGAATCTTAGATCTCTCTCGGTCTTCAAGGGATTCTAATCTATCCTTTTAGCTTACTGTGCAAAGGTCAAGCAACACAAAATAATTTAAAAGTACAGTCGCTCAAAAAAGTGACATGAAGGTTGCCAGATCACTAATTTCTAAAAAAATCGTTGCCAGATATTTTTTCTGAATTCTGTAATCAACCATGGTGTTCGGATCCTTTTTTTCAGCGACTGTAGGTGGTCATATTATTTTGATACTAGATCGTGTGGGCTCACTCACGGAAATATTGAGCGTGTGTAGTTACCGTTCACAGCAAACTGGAGCGTGTACAGTTGCTGTACACGCTCCAGATATTTTTCCTGAATTCTGTAATCACGTGACACGAAGGTTGTCAGATCACTAATTTCTAAAAAAATCGTTGCCAGATATTTTTTTTTTAATTCTGTAATCAACCATGGTGTTCGGATACTTTTTTGAGCGACTGTAGGTGGTTATATTATTTTGATACTAGATCGTGTGGGCTCACTCACTGAAATATTGAGCGTGTGCAGTTACCGTTCACAGCAAACTGGAGCGTGTGCACACGCTCCAGTTTGCTGTGAACGGTAACTGGAGCGTGTACAGTTGCTGTACACGCTCCAGATATTTTTCTTGATCTGTAATCACGTGACACGAAGGTTGACATGAATCACGTGACACGAATTCTGTAATCACGTGACACGAAGGTTGCCGGTCACTAATTTCTAAAAAAAATCGTTGCCAAATATTTTTTCTGAATTTTGTAATCAACTTTAGTATTCCGATACTTTTTTGAGCGACTGTACCTATTTTCTGAATGTAAAGAACAGGAGTCTAAAATTCAAATCATATAGGGGCCAAATTTCTTTTCAATATATGATTTTAAGCAACATTAATTTTACACAAAAATAAGCAAAACATAACTACTTAGATATTTTTTAATTAAACATTTAAAGAATAAAACAAACATTTTTAATTTCAAATACCCAAACATAAGTATAAACTTCTTATGTAGCGACTTCATTTTCGACTGAACGCGATCATATTCTCCATACTCGCATGAGATCATCGCAGTCCAGCCAAACTACTCAGCCAGAGTTCGCTGCGATGATTATCATCAAACGTGTTGCTTGTCTTTCACGAACAAAATGACTTTGCGGATCGCCTTCTCGAGACTTCTGGTGTATTCTGGTGTACAGTGGGGCGGGGGTGGCTCAGTCGGTAGCGCGCCACGCTCGTAATCTGTAGTTCCCAGGTTCGAGTCTCAGCTGAGTCAGCGTTGAGATTTATCTCCGCAAAATTCCCCGCCCTGCCCACGGTCAGTAGGGGACACCGATGGGCTTGGAAAGGCCGCCGTCCGTCGGATGGGACATTAAGCCGTGGTCCGTGTGCGGGAGAGCCATACCCTGTGCACGTTAAAGAACACGCTGCCTACCATCTGTCTCCCAACAGCTGATCCAGTGGGTCTCCTCCGCCAACCTTCTCTGAGCCTTCGGGATCCATATGACCTGGCCATTTAGCCCATGGTGTGCAAAAAAAGTGCCGCTCAGAGGTAAAACAACCTAAAACAACCTGGTGTACAGTAACAGATGCAGGTTCCGAAATCTACGACTGTCGTTTGTGAATTTTGTTCTAAATTTACTTCATGATAATCCGATTCGCTATCAGGTTCGGATTTTGGTTTTTACTTTATTTTTATGCCACGTGCGTGGAATTAAGTTTATCTCCAAACGGATTGACTCAGTGATCTGGTGCGAATGTCTGCAGTGAAGACTATGAGACTGCCCAGTTCTAATAGATCATTGGTTCATTGACTGGTGATTGATACGTCATTCATCAATGGGAACTGGTCAAGTGCCAACTGCGCAGTTTGTTAGTATCCCTAGTTGCCGCTACCACACTAAGCTTATGGATTGGGTTATTTTCCTTCTAATTCGCATCTTTTGTACACAATGGGCTAAATTTTCAGGTCACCAGGACCCAAAGGGCTCAGAGAACGTTGTTCTCTGAGCCCTTTGTTGTTGGAAAAATATGGACCCACTGACACATCAAGACCATTCAGCGTGTTCTGTAACGTGCACAGCGTATAGCTCTCCTACACACGGAGGGGGCGGGGGTGGCTCAGTCGGTAACGCGCCGGCTCGTAATCTGTAGTTCCCAGGTTCGAATCCCAGCTGGGTCAGCGTCGAGATTTATCTCCGCAAAATTTCCCGTCCTGCCCACGGTCAGTAGGAAACTCCGATGGGCTTGGAAATACCGCCGTCCGTCGGATGGGACGTTAAGCCATACCCTGTGCACGTTAAAGAACACGCTGGATGGCCTTGACGTGAGGCTACCATCTGTCTCCCAACACCTGTTCCAGTGGGTCCCCTCCCCAACCTTCTCTGAGCCTTCGGGGCCCATGTGACCTGACCATTTAGCCCGTGGTGTGCAAAAAAGTGCCGCTCAGAGGTAAAACAACCCAATCCTGTACACGGAACCACGGCTTAACTTCCCATACAAAGGACCGCGGCCTTTCCAAGCCCATTGTTGTCCCCTTTCTGAGCGAGCGCAGGAGAAGGATTTAGCGGAGATAAATCTCAAAGCTAGCCCACATGGAACTCAAACCTGGGAGCTACAGATTACCTGGGATGCAAATTAAGGTGCGTTACGGGCTGAGCCCCACCCCACAGTGATTGACACAAATGATAACTTTCGTGCAACTATAAAAGGATAACTATAAAATCCTAGAAAGTGTTCAGAAATACTGCCTAAATAAAGTTTGAGGACCAATCTGAATAATTTTAGGGTACTTTCTGGACCACTTTTAATTCACTTTGCAAATCTTCAATTTTTTTGCTCTTTTTGACAACTGATGATAATAATCATAATTTCCTCAAGCAGCTGCTTGACAGAGAGGTCTGACAGGACCCTGTCAGCTTATATGCTGTAGTAGAAGGTCTGTGGGGATGGCGGGACCTCAGCAGAAAACAACACAAATATCCATGCTTTACTCGAGGCTCGAACCCAGGTCCTTTGATCAGTAGCCAAGCACGCTAACCACTCGGGGCTACGAGACGGTCAATTATTTAATATTTGAGCCATTATTCTTCTGAATTCACTTTATATTTATTTTCTCTCAAACATACTAATTCATAAATCACAAAATTTTAAAATCAGTTTCTTTACGGCTCGACTCTCAAACAAAAAGGGGGCGGGGGTGGCTCAGTCGGTAGCGCGCCAGGTTCGTAATATGTAGTTCCCAGGTTCGAATCCCAGCTGGGTCAGCGTTGAGATTTATCTGCGCAAAATTCCCCACCCTGCCCACAGTCAGTAGAGGACACCGATGGGCTTGGAAAGGCCGCCGTCCGTCGGATGGGACGTTAAGCCGTGGCCCCGTGTGCGGGAGAGCCATACCCTGTGCACGTTAAAGAACACGCTGGATGGCCTTGACGGAAGGCTACCATCTGTCTCCCAACAGCTGTTCCAGTGGGATTTCCACAGAATCACCAAAGTCTTGTTAAGCAACTTCACAGAGCACGCATTCCTATTTTTTTTCACTAAATATCATTGCTTTGCTAAGACCAATGGAAGAGTGAACAAGTTCCCTAAACTTGCAAAACAATACCGAAAGTTCCGCCAGCAGAGCACGTTGTCGGCCAGCATCTTCTCCCGCTTCATGAAACCTGGTGATTACTAAGAGCTCTTTCACATTCGATTAATTTTACTTCAAGCGCGGTCACGTGTGCAAAAGCTCCGCAGTTTGTTGCTTGGGTTTCCGCGAATCGCGGCGAAAACAATAACAGCTCCGAAGAGAGAAGTGTTTCGAAACTGAACGAAACAAGACCTGCTTATTGCCTCAGCCAAAGATACCAGTAGTTGGAGAACGAAGTCCAGTTAAATGGCTTGTTTAAGACTCGCTAGCTGCCACTTAGAAATCTTTCTAAAGGAACGAGGTGCAGATAAACCTCATTTCGTGCATTGAACGGCCGCTTTTGTCAGGATTACGAGACTAACGATATGCCTCACACGCTTTACGAAATGTTATTTATTCTTGATACCATTCCATTCAAAGGCGGTTGCAAAATGCTTTGATTGCATGTTATTGACGAGGGCGTAAACTGACGCACATTTGTATGGTAGGAATCTCTGCGCTGTCCACACTACGATGACTTGGTTCTGAAATTCTGCTTTAATTGAAAATTCAATTCAATGACGTGTGTTTTAAGGTCAATGACCCTCTCTGTGAGAGTTCAGATATTGTGAATATTTGCAAGACTTACTGCAACAGTTATCGATTCATAACAATGTTTTAAAGTAGGCCCGGATCCAGGGTTGGGTTGGGTTATTTTACCTATGAGCGACACTTTTTTGCACACCATGGGCTAAATGGCCAGGTCACATTGACCCCGAAGGCTCAGAGAAGGTTGGGGGAGGGGACCCACTGGAACAGCTGTTGGGAGACAGATGGTAGCCTCCCGTCAAGGCCATCCAGCGTGTTCTTTAACGTGCACAGGATATGGCTCTCCCGCACACGGGGCCACGGCTTAACGTCCCATCCGACGGACGGCGGCTTTTCCAAGCCCATCGGTGTCCCCTACTGACAGTGGGCAGGGCGGGGAATTTTGCGGAGATAAATCTCAACGCTGACCCAACTGGGACTCGAACCTGGGAACTACAGGGTTGGGTTGTTTTACCTCTGAGCGGCACTTTTTTGCACACCATGGGCTAAATGGCCAGGTCACATGGACCCCGAAGGCTCAGAGAAGGTTGGGGGAGGGGACCCACTGGAACAGCTGTTAGGAAACAGATGGTAGCCTCCCGTCAAGGCCATCCAGCGTGTTCTTTAACGTGCACAGGGTATGGCTCTCCCCACACGGAGCCACGGCTTAACGTCCCATCCGACGGACGGCGGCCTTTTCAAGCCCATCGGTGTCCCTTACTGACCGTGGGCAGGGCGGGGAATTTTTGCGGAGATAAATCTCAACGCTGACCCAGCTGGGACTCGAACCTGGGAACTACAGATTACGAGCCTGGCGCGCTACCGACTGAGCCACCCCCGCCCCCCGGATCCAGGAAAAAAAGTGGGAGGGAGAGAAGAAAGTCAATCTTGCCGGAAAAAAGTAAAAGGGGGTCACAAGACTGGATTTCCATTGCAGTAAGGTATTTGCCCTCCGTTTTAGAGGTCTTCAAAACATTTCGCAAAAAAACGCACGAAAAAAAATGATGTTTACATTACATATAAAATTATTATATTTTTGTCTTCTGTTATTAGCATTCTCAAATGGTCCTCTTGACCCCCTATAGTAAAGGGTTGGGTTGTTTTACCGTTGAAGGTCAGCTTTGTGCACACAAGGGACTAAATGACCAGGTCACAAGGACCTCACAAGCTCAGAGCTTGGAAATAAGAGAAAGTGACTGGACAGCTGCTAGGACACAAATGGAAGCTTTTCGTCAAAGTCATTTAGTGTTAACACGCCCAGGGTATGGCTCTTCTCAGGGACCTACCCCCCCCCCCCCCACACACACACACACACCAACCCCACCCGTAATCCCTGTCCTCTTATACGAAATCTCAAACTTCTCTGCTTTGTTTTGAAGTCCAAAACTGTTTCTTCATATACCGTATTTTAACGTGTATAAGGAACCCCTTTTTGCCAAAAATTAAGTCCCAAAAATAGAGGGATTTCTTATACATGGATAGTATTATAGATATTAACAAATTACTCAATTCCTCAAACTTTGATGAAAAATCAGGGGGGTTCCTTATACACGTTAAAATACGGTAATTACAATTTAATTCCATGTCTTATGTCCGACACTAAAAGAAGATTAAATAAAAAACTATAAGATCTTTTTTCATATAAAATATCATTTTAATCTTTCCGGTTCGGTGAAATATTCTAGTAACTGAGTAACCCTACTCAAGTTCTTATTCTCAGAGCTATCTCTCCCCCAACACACACACACGAAACTAAATCTTCGAACCCCCCAAAGTTAAATTATCGGATGCACTCGAAACAAAATTCTCGAAACTGAACTGAAATGAATTTGAAATTTTGAATTCGTTCTCGTTTCCTCTCCCCGAAACTAAATCATCCTGGAGACTGTCGCTTCTGCACACAGGGCCATGGCTTTACGTCATATCCGATGGACGGTGGCTTATACCAGTTCGATGGTGTCTCTCTTCACATCAAGGACAGAATGGAGGTTGATGCAAAAACATTATCTGCTGAGGAACAGTTGGAACTCGAACCTGGGAACATCAGATCACGAGACTGGCGCGCTACCAACTGAACACTGACGACCCCCCCCCCTCCTCCTCCCCCCAAAAAATCATTTTCGTGATCACTGGAGAAATAAATCTGCTGACGGCATTTATACATGAATGAATGTTCGTGCAAAACATGTATAGAACGGAATTTAACTTCCATTTCCTTTCATCTGCTGCTTACTCTTAGAAATGTTAATAACGCTAAACAGCTGAAAACGCTTTCTCCGCAGCTCTACTTTAAGGCAAAGGAGACCACAATTTTAGAACAGGATTACTACACCTGTTTGTCATACAGATATATAAAAAATATATTTTTTCTTTAACTAGGGTAACAGGGACGGCTCGTGGGGCGAGCCTTAGGTACTCGCCCCACGAGCTCTCTGGAGGTTCAGGGACAGCAAAAACAACTAAATACAAACGTACGAAAATCGATTTGTCACTTTACAATTTTTAAGGTTTTTCACAGAAATTAGAGAAAAACTAATGAACATGCCCATTTCAAAGCAAAACACGTTGAAATAAATTGTTGCTTGCGGAAATAAATGATGAATTCACGCAGCAAAAACTACAAAGTTCTTAAAAATATAATAAAAATAAATACCTTCTCAAGCATCTGCTTGCCACAGAGATCTGACAGGAGCCTGCCAGTTTATATGCCATAGTAAAAGGTCTGAGAGGATGGCAGGATCTCAGCAGAAAAACGATACATACATCCATGCCTTAACCAGGGACTCGAACCCAGGTCCCTCAGATCAGTAGCCAAGCGTGCTAACCACTCGGCCAAGCGAAATTTAATGTTTAATCAGTATTCCCTTTTTTTTTTCCTTCAGATTTTAATAAAATGAGCTCGTATATATTTTAAAAAACCTGGTTCTTCTATAATATTGCAAATTGTATCAATAAAATTCCAAACCATTTTGGGAATCGTATATTTTAATCCGAAATCCTTGATTATGACTTGAAGGAATTTTACATTTCTTCAACCAAATATACAGAGAATCATCAGTTTCGGAACTTTTTTCAACACTTTTCAAAACTGAAATGAATATGTTTGTAACAATTTCTTCCGAAATACTTCAAATGCAATGAAATGCTTCAAATGCAAAATCAAATTCAAAGCTTGATGTTATAAGTAATGTCTTTTGACCTCATTAACGTCATCACTGCATCGACAAGTCCGTCTGCCATTGTTGAGTGGGGCGGGGGTGGCTCAGTCGGTAGCGCGCCAGGCTCGTAATCTGCAGTTCCCAGGTTCGAGTCCCAGCTGGGTCGGCGTTGAAATTTATCTCCGCAAAATTCCCCGCCCTGCCCACGGTCAGTAGGGGACACCGATGGGCTTAGAAAGGCCGCCGTCCGTCGGATGGGACGTTAAGCCGTGGTCCCGTGTGCGGGAGAGCCATACCCTGTTCACGTTAAAGAACACGCTGGATGGCCTTGACGGGAGGCTACCATCTGTCTCCCAACAGCTGTTCCAGTGGGTCCCCTCCCCCAACCTTCTCTGTGCCTTCGGGGTCCATGTGACCTGGCCATTTAGCCCATGGTGTGCAAAAAAGTGCTGCTCAGAGGTAAAACAACCAACCAACCATTGTTGAGTGAATACCCTCCCCCCCAAAAAAAAAACCTTTCCAAACTACAATTGACTGAGCTTACGTTGATATAAAGCAACTCCAAATCCAAACCGCAATCGAACGTTGTGTCAATCTAAACGTGAACTGACGTCATCCATTGATTTCGAATCTACAAAACTGTCTGACGGCCACTCTCTTTCATTTCGGTCTCTTATGTACAGAAGAAAGTATCTCGACGCTGCATTTAAGTTTTCTGTTCTCAAGATCTTTAGGCAAGGAAAAACACGAAAACAACAAGAAATTTCTTTAATTCCAGTTCTCTTTTCGATTTCGGTGGGGGGGGGGAAGGGAATTCCTCCAGATTCTTTCCCAAAGCCCTGCATGCAAGGAGTGACGTATTTTGAAAATACGAATGGTTTGGTTGGTTGACCTCTGAGCGGCATAACAATAGGCTAAATGGCCAGGTAACAAGGACCCTGAAAGCTCAGAGAAGGTTGGGGGGGAAGAGCTGTTGGGAGACAGATTTTTCTTCCCATCAAGCCATCCAGCGTGTTCTTTAACGGCACTTTTTTGCACACCATGGGCTAAATGGCCAGGTCACATGGACCCCGAAGGCTCAGAGAAGGTTGGGGGAGGGGACCCACTGGAACAGCTGTTGGGAGACAGATGGTAGCCTCCCGTTAAGGCCATCCAGTGTGTTCTTTAACGTGCACAGGGTATGGCTCTCCCGCACACGGAGCCACGTCCCATCCGACGGACGGCGGCTTTTTCAAGCCCATCGGTGTCCCCTACTGACCGTGGGCAGGGCGGGGAAATTTTGCGGAGATAAATATATTTGGGAGTTTGATTTTTTTTAATATTAAAAGAGTAATTAATAAGTAAATATTAAATAAAAAAATAAGTAAATGAAAACAACTGATGTGCTTTACATCAATGATTAACAGCAGCCCCATATTATGCCAATAAACTAACTTCTTCGTAGATCGATAACTTCATAAATATGCATTTAAATGGAAAAATGTAACTGAAGATAAATTAAAGATCATAATTAAAACTATTTAAATCTCGATTTTCAGCAATATTCGTTCAGTATTTAAAAAGTTATGGAAGCTGGAATATTTCACAACAGTAATGCGTCATAGGAATTATTTCATAAATTAGTTTAAACTTAAATAATATAAACTTAAATAATAGTATTATTTCAAACCATTTAATAAAATAAATGAACAATTTAGAGGTTTGCTTATTTTAATCTAAAGAATTACGAATTTTTTTAAGAAACAAGATAATTTATTGATAAATCCTTCAGCTTCCATAATTCTTTCAAAATTTAAAGAATAACATTGGAAAAAAAATAGAGATTTAAATAGATTTCATATGAGCTTTAATTTATGTTCAGTCACAGTTTTCCATGTTATATCCAGAAAAATCCAGAAAAATTGTTAAGCCTATACATTTGAGGATTTCTCCCACCCTTATTTTAAATATGACCCTATATGCAAGTGTGTATTAGCATGAATCCTTTGCATCAAGTCCGTGTCTAATGTTTCAGTGTCCATCTGTAAAATGAAGCCAATCCAATCAAGAAGCGTTTTTAAACTTCGAGCCTCAAAAAAATGTATTTTTTAGATAGAGCAATCTATGAGAGCGTTAAGAATAGAGGAAGTCTTTAATTACGAGCTACAGATTTAACAAGACTGTCTCTCCTCAGTTAGCTCGGTGAAAAAGTGGCAGATGCGACTGCGAATGTGTCTTCTTATCAGAGGTCCACAATCTCTTGGAGAAAGAGAGCCAGCGGCGGCAGACCATGGGAAGTGCTTTCATCAGAGCAAGGGATGACACTTGCCCGCTTAGAAATCCTTCTTCACGAAGAAACCCCGACGAGATTGCAGAGGGTAGCCGTTGTCTGAAATGATAGATCGCTTCCTTTCCTCCATCAACAGTCAGATGGGTAGGAGGAAGAAGGTGATCCCTACACGAGTAGGAACGGGATCGTCAGAGGCTGGGCAAGCCCGTCCTGGGAGGCCACTCCATCATCCATCAGTACTGCCATACGCCAATGCATTAGGACGAAAAACGGAGGCTGAGGCAGCAATGACAGAGTAGGATAACTTCTTCCGTGTGGCATGCGACTACCTGAAACCCCCCAGAGGAGGAGCTATCACTACGCGTCCACGGAGCTGTTGATGCGACACCGATACAGCAGCGCAGCGACGCTCCCGCCACACGTCACCTCGCCGACGGCTGAGTGCTGAGACAGATGCGCGCCATTTGCAAGGATTACCATCATTCTGTTCGAGATTTCGCAAACTTTGAGAACGAATCGCGAAGAGCGACGAAGCAGGTACCATTAGCTCTTCGGGGGGAAGAATGAGGGTGACGCGGAACGTTCGCGGCGAGGATAAAAATGATCCGTTGTTTGCTCTTCAAGGAGCATCGATCGGATGATGTGATCGTTTCTTTGTGTTCCTCCCGGCAAAGACGTGGAGGGACGAACTAGCCACAGACCTGGAACAAAAGCTCTGCGTTGCGTATTTGCTTTCACAGATGAGGGGAAAACGTATCTTCTTTACGCAATCGAAAAGGGAAAATGTTATTGACACAGAAATATTATATGGAGCTCGAGCTCTTAGCAACAGACGTACAATTCTTTCAAGCAAACGTTAGAATTGTAGAATCGTAAGAAGTCAAAGCAATCCCGAACGAACGCATTGGGTTGTTTTACCTCTGAGCGGCACTTTTTTGCACACCATGGGCTAAATGGCCAGGTCACATGGACCCCGAAGGCTCAGAGAAGGTTGAGGAAGGGGACCCACTGGAACAGCTGTTGGGAGACAGATGGTAGCCTCCCGTCAAGGCCATCCAGCGTGTTCTTTAACGTGCACAGGGTATGGCTATCCCGCACACGGGGCCACGGCTTAACGTCCCATCCGACGGACGGCGGCCTTTCCAATCTCATCGGTGTCCCCTACTGACCGTGGGCAGGGCGGGGAATTTTGCGGAGATAAATCTCAACGCTGACCCAGCTGGGACTCGAACGTGGGAACTACAGATTACGAGCCTGGCGCGCTACCGACTGAGTCCCCCCCCCCAACGAACGGGAGTTGTCAGACAGATGGAGGGGGGGGGGGGGTTACTGAAGTATTAAATATAGGTCCATTCATATTTTGTCCTCCCTGAAAATACGTTACAGATAAAATTAAATAATAAATATGTATTTGTCCCCCATCTTTAATATAGGTGAAAATATTATTCCATCACTGAAATAAGTAAACGAACATATCTTCTTTAGGAAATTCACAGATTACCCGTAGAAATAGACTTCAACAATAGTTATAACATCTGAAAAAAATTATCGCTGATGAAAATCCCCGCCGCGTCAGGGATAATTTTTTTCAGATGTTATAACTGTTGTTGAACACATCTTCCTCTTTGAAATACGTAAAAAAATTTCCGTACTTTTAGCAAAAGAATATTCCCTCACCAAAGACGGATATAGGGGGAGACGGCATGCCCCCCCTCCGGCCCGCCCTTTTAGAATGCTAGCAAGGAAAGCAAAGGCAAAAATTATTAAATTTATTTATATATTTCATGCATTTTTTGATAAATTTTTAAAGACCTGTAAAATGGGAAGGGGAATGTTATACTGCATTGGAAATGTTATGCTGCATTGGAAATCCAATCTTTCTTCCCCCCTCCCCCCGCTTTACATTTTTTTCGGCTCGATTTTGTTTCTTGTCCCCCCCCCCCCCCTCCAACTAGATTTTTTTTCTAGATCCAGGCCTGCCCCCATTGTTGCAATGTACAAAATGAGTATTTCTCCCACCTCTTAAATGCGTAAAAACATTTCCCCCACATTTTAAACACGCTAAAGAACACTTTCCATCTTTCACACATGTAAAACCACGTTTCTAACTTTTGAAATTCGTAGAAGAAATTTTCATTTCTTTAACATGGGCAAAAATATATTTCCCACCTCAAATATATGCAAAAAAAGGCACGATCCCAATTTTTCAGATAATTAAAAGCACATTTCCCTCCTACTATTGAAATGTGTAAAAGAACGATTCTGTCCATCTCCTTGGCAAACACAATTAATCTAAAATGCAATTTAAAATAATTCGTACATTTCTAATCTCTTAAAATCCAAAACAATGAATTAGCTACCTTCCAAAAGATCTTCCTTATAACTCTCAGTATAAATAGTAGCAGACATAACTCGCAATTCTCAGTCGCTCCTAAGCAGAAAAATAAACTTCCTATAAAGAGCCGTCCCATGGCCGAGTGGTTAGCGCGCTTGACTACTGATCTAAGGGATCTGGGTTCGAGCCCCGGGTAAGGCATGGCTGTTTGTGTCGTTTTTCTGCTGAGGTCCTGCCATCCTCTCAGACCTTCTACTGAGGCATATAAACTGTCAGACCTCTGTGGCAAGCAGCTGCTTGAGGGGGTATTTATTTATTTTTTTTTATAAGGCAGCCATATGACACAGAGAAAAACACAGAACACAAAACTTACGTTTATAGACTGAAATCTCCAGTTAAAGGACCTGTGACGATGGCAAAACCACAGCAGAAAGAAAATTCCAAACATCCATACCTTATTCGGGATTCTAAAACCCTGATTCGCGCCAACCTCGTAATCTGATGTTCCTAGGTTCGAGTCTAACCTCTATCAGCGTTGAGAATGCCCTCGGTGAGAAAGCGGGCACCGTTGGGCTTGGAAAGGTCGCCGTCCATTTGATATGATGTTAAGTTTGGGTTGTTTGACATCTGAGCGGCACTTTTTTTGCACATCATGGGCTAAATGGCCAAGTCACATGAACCCCGAAGGCCCAGAGAAAGTTGGGGAAGGGGACACCCACTGGAACGGCTATTGGGAGACAGATGGTAGTCTCCCGTCAAGGCCATCCAGCGTGTTCTTTAACGTGCACAGGGTACGGCTCTCCCGCACACGAGGCCACGGTTTAACGTCCCATCCGACAGACGGTGGCCTTTCCAAACCCATCGGTGTGATGTTAAGCCGTTGCCCTGGGTGCATGAGAACCATACCTTGTTCACTTTAAAAAACAAACTGGATGGCCTTGACGGAAGGCTTTCCATCTGTAAAAGCTGTACAGAGAATCCCCTTCACCCAGCCTACTCCAAGCTCCTGGGATCCTTGTGTCATAGCCATTTAGCCCATTGTGTGCAAAAACTGCCGCTCAGAGGTAAAACAACCCAATTGGGTTGGGTTGTATTACCTCTGAGCGACACTTTTTTGCACACAATGGGCTAAATGGCCAGGTCACATGGACCCCGAAGGCCCAGAGAAAGTTAGGGGAGGGGACCCACAGGAACAGCTGTTGGGAGACAGATGGTAGCCTCCCGTCAAGGCCATCCAGCGTGTTCTTTAACGTGCACAGGGTATGTGGCTCTCCCGCACACGAGGCCACGGCTTAACGTCCCATCCGACGGACGGCGGCCTTTCCAAGTCCATCGGTGTCCCCTACTGACCGTGGGCAGGGCGAGAAATTTTGCGGAGATAAATCTCAACGCTGACCCAGCTGGGACTCGAACCTGGGAACTACAGATTACGAGCCTGGCGCGCTACCGACTGAGCCACCCCCACACCTAAAACAACCCAATCTTTGGTTACTCATCTCAAAAGCCAAGCACATTAACCACACTTGCCACTAACTAGAATCGTTTTTAAAAAATCCCAAAATACGATTTTGCAATTAATAAAATTCTTTTCTCTATTTCAAAAACTTACACTCCTCCTTCCAATTACGGAAAATCATGTTCTAAGCACAGCGACTTTTTCACGGGGTTCCCAAGCGAATGCGGAACAGTCATGATCCAAGTATTTCCTCTCCATCTGTCAAACATCCACCGAGTGTGACCGAGGTCTCGCAAGGCTACGGAAGTCAAGGCTGACGTCGTCCATTTAACGCCCTTTTGGCTTTGTGCATCGGCGTCGAGCGCGAATCCCCTCGACCGTCTCCTCGCACTGTCTGCCCATATTTCAAGAACTCCTGGAGAGAGAGAGGCGCAAGATAAAAACGTCGCACCCCCCCACCCCCGAAACGATTCGACTGACTTATGCCTGAGAGACTCAGGAACAGCTGAGAGAAGAAGAGTGATGACTGCGAGAGGATGAAGACAAACAAACGAGAGCGTGGTTGGAATCGAGAACACTTACTGAGGTTATCAGCTAACTGACCCCCGCCTCTGGAGGTAGACATAAACCAATATGGGGCTGACAAGCGAAGAAACGAAGTTCTGATTTAACAGCAAACTGGATCACCTGCCACCCCATACATCGCGAAGCTCTCGACTTCTCATTCACAACGCGATGGGGGGGGGGGGCAGATTCTGAAAAGGGGAAGTCAGAGGAAGCATTCACGTGGAGGCATTGTTCCTCCCACGCACCTACAGCAATGGTTGCCAAGCAGGTCATGAACAAGTTGTGGGTTGCAAGGTTTTGATTTACATAGATATCTTAAATAGTAAGCAAATTAAATGCATACCAAAGAGCATCAAAACACGGATGCTAAAATTAGCTCAGATGTGTTTACGTTTTTTTAAAAACCCTTTTGCATTGAAGGTAAGATTGCCAATTTCTGTGAAATGAAACACGGATCTGATATTTAGAAATCGTATTTATATTACTTCCACGTTTCAAATTTTCTGCTATATTACCAAGGCTTCAGAAATTCATGGCTCAATGTCATGCTCAACGTTCCAAAGTAAACAATATAAGATATTTTTACCTGTTTTTGTATTTTGTTTGTAAACAAGAGCTTAAATGGATCGCTGTCGGCCCAGATGAAGCTTTAGTGAATAGCCATCTGCACAGACTAACCTTCAGTGAGTAACTGTTTTTGCATAAATGGAAATAGTGCGTCGCCATTAAAGAAAATGAAGCTTTATTAAGTCGTAATTTTAGTAGTGAGACGTCAAAGTATTCCCATTTGCACATATGAAATTTTAGTGAATCGTCATTTAATAAGATGGTTTCAGCGGGTGGCATTGTACAAGATGAAACTTTAACTAGTACTCACTGGCCCAAATGGGATTTTTGTGGGTCACCATTTTCAAAAATGAAACTTCAGTTGATCCCAATTTGCGCATTCACTTGAGCTAACTGCACACACTCTGAGTTATCCTCCCAGTGAAGTAATTATTGCAAATCCCAAACTTCTACATTCTGGAATTTACTGACTTGAACTTCATATGTTTGGGCGAAGACTGGCTCAGTCAGCACCGCGCCAGGATCGTAATCGCAGTTCCAAGATTGAGTCTCAGCTGTGCCAGCGACGAGGTGCCTTGCGCAGATGAGAAATGGTCTTGTAAAGGGCCCCCCCCCCCCCTCGTCCGTCGGATGGGGCCGTAAAGCCCCGTCCGCAAGAGAGCCATTACTTGGCTCATTGAAGAACAAGCCGAATGGTCTTGACGGTAGGCTATCGTGTCTCGTCCAGTAAATACCCTTCCATAAACTTCCTTCAGCCTTTGGGGTCCTTGTGACATAGTCATTTTGTTGCCAATTGTGTTGGGTTGGATTGTTTTACCTCTGAGCGGCACTTTTTGCACACCATGGGCTAAATGGCCAGGTCACATGGACCCCGAAGGCTCAGAGAAGGTTGGGGGAGGGGACCCACTGGAACAGCTGTTGGGAGACAGATGGTAGCCTCCCGTCAAGGCCATCCAGCGTGTTCTTTAACGTGCACAGGGTATGTCTCTCCCGCATACGGGGCCACGGCTTTACGTCCCATCCGACGGACGGCGGCATGTCCAAGCCCATACGGTGTCCCCTACTGAATGTGGGCAGGGCGGGGAATTTTGCGGAGATAAATCTCAACGCTGACCCAGCTGAGACTCGAACCTGGCGCGCTACCGACTGAGCCACCCCCCCCCCCCCCCCAACCAATTGTGTGCACAAAAGTGCTGTTCAAAGGTAAAATAACCCAACTCTTCCGCGCTTTTTATCGAAATAATTGTCCAAATTATTTATTACGAATTTCTCACTTTTCCGAATACCGAATAAGTCAATTTTTTTTTTTACAACTGCATTAATTATTTAAAGCACTAAATGTTTTTCGAATAAATTCAATTTCTGCTAAAAAATATAACGCTCTCGTAATAGTTTCCGGCACAACAAATAGAACGTATTAGAAGTCGAGAACGCAAATTTTACAAAAACCTGTAACAAAATTTCCCCTAATTTTAGATTTGGTGGGATAGAACATTCTCACCTTATCTTCCGTCAACGTCATTTCGCTACTTTGGGTCTAAATCAATTCTATTTCCGTAACTCATATGTAGAGGTTGATTCCTACAAATGATTTAAAAAAAAAATAATAAAAAAATGCCCCCTCAAGCAGCTGCTTGCCACAGAGGTCTGACAGGAGCATGTCAGTTTATATGCCAGAGTAGAAGGTCTGAGAGGATGGCAGGACCTCAGTGATTTTAGATATAACGAATTGGATTGTTGATTCTTTGGGGTTTTAGGGATAAGAGAGATTTATTTTAACAACTTTAAATCTCACTAAAGTTTATCTCACTAAAAATATATATTTAGATTAGGATGACCAAACATCCTCGTTTTCAGGAGACAATCCTTGAATGAAAAGCTCTATCCCCGATGAATTAACTTCCCCGGAATTTCTTTCCAAATATTTTTCAAATATTAAATTAACAAGAAAGAAAGTTTTGTCTTTACTTTCAAGCGTGGAAATAATTTTGAGCGCCATTTTCAAATTTAGCGCCCTATTAAATTCAAACTTATTGGAAGGTGGAAAAAATACGAATCGTAATTGGTAACCTCTCTAGCCCAAAAGTAAATTTTCGTTTATATAAAAAAACAAAAAAATTAAATGTCTGCACGAAAAATGAGGAACAGAGACATTGCGAAAAAAATAACTCGTTTTTTTCTCCGAAAAAAACCTCTGAGCAGCACTTTTTTGCACACCATGGGCTAAATGGCCAGGCCACAAGGACCCCGAAGGCTCAGAGAAGGTTGGGGAAGGGGACCCACTGGAACAGCTGTTGGGAGACAGATGGTAGCCTCCCGTCAAGGCCATCCAGTGTGTTCTTTAACGTGCACAGGGTATGGCTCTACCACACACGGGGCCACGGCTTAACGTCCCATCCGACGGACGGATGGCCTTTTCAAGCCCATCGGTGTCCCCTACTGACCGTGGGCTGGGCGGGGAAATTTTTCGGAGATAAATCTCAACGCTGACCCAGCTGGGACTCGAACCTGGGAACTACAACAGTTGTACTTAAAGTTATTATTCACCATTCGAACAGCAACTGAAACTTTTTTTGTATGTGCGTGAAGTAATAACTATGAAGCAAACGACACGAATTTCCGCCAACATTTTCATAAAAAATTATTGTGATCAGATGCGATTCCCAGGAGGACAACTTCTGACGTCAGGTCTCTCCTTCCCATCAGTAGCACGTGATAAAGAACTCCTTGTCGGCATATCAGGTGTCATTTCTCTGCCCAAGTAATCCGTCACTCTTGTCGCCTTTAAGAACCTGCTCTGCTCATCATACGTATTATACAGCATCAGAATTTGTCACATCTCAGTTTTGAAATAATCCATCACTCCAGTTAACCTACACGCGAACCGTCCCATCAAAGTCATTTGGCCGCATCTTCATTCGCGAATAATTTACATCTTCTCCAGTTTTCTCTCCACGATTTAGCTCCGGAATAAGTACGCTCTATCAGCATCATTTTCTCCATCCCATCGCATAATATTCTTGTTAATCTTCATCTCAAGGAGGTGCTTTTTTTTCCTTTGAATTTCATTTCCATAATAAATGTGCTCCATGTTTAGAGCATGATGTGCAAGGAAACCAATCCAATCCAAATCCAATCCATAAATGAAAATTCCTACATCTAATAACTTGATAGATTGACACTCATTCAGACAAAATTTTAGTGAAAAGAAAATTTCTCTCTTTGATATATTTTCCATTTTTTTGTATGTTTTCCATTTCTTTTATCTACTTTTTTTTTATCATTTTTTTCTGTGCAAGGCAACGTTGTCGCTTTGCAAGCTGAAGTCTGTGTTCGAGTGTGCCACATACTCTGACAAAATCTCAAATTAAAAAAAATATATATTGATTTGGGACGCTAAAACTTATTTCTCATTGTCCTCAGCTTCTAGGGGGGGGGGATGATTCAGTTGGTAGAGGGCTAGGCTCGTAATCTGCAGTTCCCAGATTTGAAAAACTCCCTGCCCTCGGTCATTAGGAGACAACGGCGAGATTGGAAATGCCGCCGTCCTCATCCATCAGATGGAACGTTAAACCGTGGTCCCGTGTGCGGAGACCCTGTGCACGTTAAAGAACACGCTGGATGGCCTTGACAATCTACCATCTGTCTGTTTCCCAGCAACTGTTCCAGTGGGTCCCATTCCCCAACCTTCTCTGAGTCTTCGGGGTCCTTGTCACTTGGCCATTTAACCCATTGTGTGCAAAAAAATGCCGCTCACAGGTAAAATAATCCAATCCTCAGTTTCAAAATAGGTTGGGTGTTTCACCTCTAAACGTCACTTTTGTGCCCACAATGTGCTAAATGGCAAGGTCACAAGGATTCCAAAGGCTCAGAGGGGAGTAGGAGAAGAAGCCCAACTGGATAACTTAATTGTGGCAACAGATGCAATGTGGCCCCCATAAGAGAAATGGGCCATATTCTATCATTGGTTGGTTATTTGGAATTTTACAGCGTAATAGTAAGTAAGGCTATTTCTCGCCATTATTTTAAGCACTAGATATTAAAGCACAAGTTAGGAAGAAAAAGTATAAATAGATAAATACTACTAAAACTCGCGGCTAAAGTTAAAAGCAAAGGCAAGAAAAGTAAATGAAACAGCATTCAAACTGTATTTGCATTTTTTCTCATAAAATAAAAACGTATAACAGCAATGGATGTAAATAAGCCATTGTAAAATATAAAAGGCAAACCAGGAAGTATGGGATCCGTGGAAAGCAAGCAACAAAAAAACAAGAAAACAACGGTGAGTGTGTAAGACCCGTGCAAAATGCAAAGCACAATAATTCTAGAATCCAAATAAACAGGGTAAAACGTTAAATTCGATTAAAATAAAGAAGAAACTTTTTAAACATATCCTGTGATTTCAAGCAAGTAATTGAAAGGCACGAACCAGAACGCAATTCTCTTATTAGAAATTATTCTCGCCGAATTGTACTGCACGTGCTTTTTATTTTCCTCTCCGTTAAGTATCTAAAAAAATTTTCGCATTCATTCCGCAAAAGTTTTTCGAGTGGGAAACGGTTCCGTGGCCAAATTAAAATGGGAAACCCTGCATTATGGGTTGGGTTGTTTTACCTCTGAGCAGCACTTTTTGCACACCATGGGCTAAATGGCCAGGTCACATGGACCCCGAAGGCCCAGAGAAGGTTGGGGGAGGGGACCCACTGGAACAGCTGTTGGGAGACAGATGGTAGCCACCCGTCAAGGCCATCCAGCGTGTTCTTTAACGTGCACAGGGTATGGCTCTCCCACACACGGGGCCACGGCTTAACGTCCCATCCGACGGACGGCGGCCTTTCCAAGCCCATCGGTGTCCTCTACTGACCGTGGGCAGGGCGGGGAGTTTTGCGGAGATAAATCTCAACGCTGACCCAGCTGGGACTCGAACCTGGGAACTACAGATTACGAGCCTGGCGCGCTACCGGCTGAGCCACCCCCGCACCTGCATTATGGGATAGGTGTTCGAGTGTAAGGAGCTAGGACGGCAATTCGCGAGATATATGTGGCCGTTAAAAGTTCGACATTCGATTCAAGTGCAACGAACGGTTGAAATGGTGACAGAGAACTATTTCCGTATAGAAAGCATTTAAAACGGTGTGAAAAAAAATCATAAAATTAAAAGGAAATAATAACAATGGATCATAGAATGGTTGTGTGCAAAAAAGTGCCGCTCAGAAGTAAACACACAATGGGTTAAATGACCAGGTCACATGGATCCCGAGAACTCAGAAGAAGGTTGGGGGAGGGGACTTGGGCATCAAGACCATTCAGCATGTTCTTTAACATGCACGTAGCGACACGGCTCAACGTGCCATCCGACGGATGGTGGTCTTTCCAAGCCCATCGGTGTCCCCTACTGACCTTGGGCAGGGCGGGGAGTTTTGCGGAGATAAATCTCCACGCTGGCCCAGCAGGGACTCGAATCTGGGAACTGTAGATTACGAGGCTGGCGCGCTACCCACCGAGCCACGCCCGCCTTTTTATTTCTGAGGAAACCACGTTAAGTGAAATGTATTTTTCGAGTGTTATTAAGAGTCATTACACTCACCACTGCCCCCACACATGGATGTCCATTAGACGAAACTTTCTATTCAAAAAAATTAAAACGGAGAAACTGACAGAGATAAAACAATAGACAAAATGTTTCCAAATGGACGCAGGAAATGAACTGCAATTAATATAGAGAAACTAAAGCATCTCAGTGCCAAAGCAATGAGTATGAATTCGACAGGCATTACACAATTGAAGGGAAGCTTCTTGTATCTATCTTGTTTATGATCATAACATTTAAAATATATACAAATTAGCCTTTAAGCAGCTGCTTGCGGGGCTCAGTCGGTAGCGCGACAGGCTCGTAATCTGCATGGGTCAGCGTTGAGATTTATCTCCGCAAAATTTCCCGCCCTGCCCACGGTCAGTAGGGGACACCGATGGGCTTGGAAAGGCCGCCGTCCGTCGGATGGGACGTTTGGTCTGTTCCACTCAGTTCATTTTTATGATTAGCATTAATGTTCCAAAGTTGTAAAAGAATGGAAAAATGATGACGATATTAAAAATAATTCTATTCAACATGATAACCTCCCCCCCCCCCCGAAAAAATTATTGCCGACACCCATGAAAACAACCCAACCCACTATACTTTTTCTGACGTTTACACACATCTCTCTTCTGAGCCGTTCCCCGCCTTGCCCACGGTCAGTAGGGGACACCGATGGGCTTGGAAAGGCCGCCGTCCGTCGGATGGGACGTTAAGCCGTGGCCCCGTGTGCGGGAGAGCCATACCCTGTGCACGTTAAAGAAGCTCTGATCAGCTATTGAAAGTTCTGATAAAATCGATGTTGAACCCCTTAGTATCCGAAATGTTGGTACTCTCAGATTTTCAGGGCGGGGATGGCTCAGTCGGTAGAGCGCCAGGCTCGTAATCTGTAGTTCCCAGGTTCGTGTCCCAGTTGGGTCAGCGTTGAGATTTATCTCCGCAAAATTCCCCGCTCTGCCCACGGTCAGTAGGGGACACCGATGGGCTTGGAAAGGCCGCCGTCCGTCGGATGGGACGTTAAGCCGTGGCCCCGTGTGCGGGAGAGCCATACCCTGTGCACGTTAAAGAACACGCTGGATGGGCTTGACGGGAGGCTACCATCTGTCTCCCAACAGCTGTTCCAGTGGGTCCCCTCCTCCAACCTTCTCTGAGCCTTCGGGGTCCATGTGACCTGGCCATTTAGCCCATGGTGTGCAAAAAAGTGCCGCTCAGAGGTAAAACAACCCAACACAGAAGATGATCGAAAATTCATTATGCTTGAACTCCTTCTAAGTTCAATATTTTTATGGCCAACCTAAAATATTTTCTTTTCGAGACGAGTTCTGTTTATAATTCAGAAATTCAAAAGGTCACGTTCTCAACTGTAAACAAAAACCCTCTAATTTTTAACCCTCTAATGACGGACCTGCCGAGTGAGAATTACAAAACGCAAAAATCATCTTCTCTCAACACATATAGACAAGTACACACACACTGAAAAGCACGATACCAGGTTTCTGGCTTCAACAGTTACACCGAGATAATTATCTTTAAATGAAGCCCATTCTGAGCAAACCAAAGAGACAAGCAACCGCTGTCTCTTCTCATTTCAATTTCAATGGCGCGGAAACAATTTCCCGGACAACCAAACCGCCAGAGAAGAGCCAGCTCTATAATAGGAAGGATTTATCACCAATTACCTTTAATTAACCGGATCTGCAGCATAGGACCTGCAATTCATGGCTAGACGGACGTCAGGTTGAATTCCGTAACAGCTGAGAAGCAGGAAGCTTCGAAGGGCTTGGAGTGTGTTAGTGACAGCCTGCATCTAGTGCTTACATGGTGCTTTAAGTAGAGTCCGAGCTTTGTTAAGCTGCCAATATAACTCTGTCTATCTGCAAGCGCTTAACCAAGCTTAGACTCCGTTACATGCAGATTTGTCTGGATTTATCTTAACCTACCTGAATAAGAAACGTTAATTCCTGCCTCAGCGTCTCTAATTCTGATAATTAATGTTCATAATTAACTCGGACTTTGGAGAGCACTGCACAAAATGAAAATTTCTCGTTGTGATCATGTGACGTCACTACAGTAATCTCTTTGAACAGTTTCGAGAGTTTGAAGATTCAATTCCTGTTTATAATAAAAAAAATTGCGTAGATGAAATAAAATATTTTTCTGGCAGATACCAGGATCCTGGCGAATGAGGAATGAACCTCTCACAGTGAGAGACCGAGAAATGGTGCAGGGAGGGAGACATGCGCACCCTCCCCTAACTTCATTTACTAGTGATTTTAACATGTCTTTTATGCATCAGATATGTTTACTTTGAGGGCATTACTGAGAGTCGAACCAACATCCCAAATCGGAATATTTGCTAGCAATTCTGAATCTTTATATTTAAGGATCAGTAGTTGGAAACAAGGTGGAAGCATTTCAGAATTTCGTGGGGATGTTTTCTTGAATTTTTCTGAGGAAACATTATTTGGGTTGTTTTATATTTGAGCGACACTTTTTTGCACACCATGGGCTAAATTGTCAGGTCACACGGACCCCGAATGCTCAGAGAAGGTTGGGGGAGGGGACCTATTGGAACAGCTGTTGGGAGACAGATGGTAGCCTCCAGTCAAGGCCATCCAGTGTGTTCTTTAACGTGCACAGGGTTTGGCTCTCCCGCACACGGAGCCACGGCTTAACGTCCCATCTGACGGACGGCGACCTTTCCAAGTCCATCGGTGTCCCCTACTGACCGTGGGCAGGGGGGGGGGGGGAGTTTTGCGGAGATAAATCTCAACGCTGACCCAGTTGGGACTCGAACCTGGGAACTGCAGATTACGAGCCTGGCGCGCTACCGACTAAGCCACTCCCGTCCCATTCAGTCTGTGATGAAATGTATCTCAGAAAATAAATCTAGACATTTTATATGAAGATGTTGGGCGATTGTTCTCCTTCGAGAAACATTTTGAATTTTTATGAGAACTTCAGAAAGATAATCAATTAAAAACTGATTAAGAACTGCCATCAAATTGAGTTGGTGATTCAAACTGTGATTGCTCATTAACCCTTTAAATGCCCATAGAAGGTAAACAGTATTTTTTTAATTAGGTTTTTCTTTTTAATTTCAATTTCTATTATTTTATTATTCAGATTTAAATGCTGTTTTATTTGATATGTAACGAGACCTATATATATTAGATTAGTCATTTCTAATCGAAGATCTTAAGTTTATTTGATTTTTAGTTGAAATGGAAAAAAAAAATCATCTTGGCTACAATTGCACACACATTGTGAGATGATTGACATTTAGGAGTAGATCTGACGGAAGACACGCGGAGGCTGTTTGATGCACAATAGAAGAACCTCATTCAGCCCCTTGATTCCAGTGCCAACCTCCAACCATCACCTCCAGGAAACTGATCCTAATACAACCACTAATCCCTTAATCCCAGAGCCACCTCAGCTTTTTAATCTCAGTGCCTCCGCAACCCTCTTAGTCCAAGTGCCACCTCAATTCCTTAATCCCAGTGCCACTTCCATTCCCTTTAGTGCCATCTCTTTAACCCGTCTTAGTGCCATCTCACCTCTTTAATACCAGTGCCACCGCAATCCTTAATTCCAGCGCCGCCTCAACTCTTTTTTCCTAGTACCACCTCCAACCCCTTATTCCCAGTGATATCTCCATTCCCTTAATTCAGATCCCCTTATTAACAATGCAAACCTCAACTCTTTAATCTTAGTGCCACCTCAACCCCTTAATCCCAGTGCCACTTCAGGGGCGGGGATGACTCAGTCGGGAGCGCGCCAGGCTCGTAATCTGTACTTCCCAGGTTCGAGTCCCAGCTGGGTCAGCGTTCAGATTTATCTCCGAAAAATTCCCCCGCCCTGCCCACGGTCAGTAGGGGACACCGATAGGCTTGGAAAGGCCGCCGTCCGTCGGATGGGACGTTAAGCCGTGGCCCCGTGTGCGGGAGGCCATACCCTGTGCACGTTAAAGAACACGCTGAATGGCCTTGACGGGAGGCTACCATCTGTCTCCCAACAGCTGTTCCAGTGGGTCCCCTTCACCAACCTTCTCTGAGCCTTCGGGGTCCATGTGACCTGGCCATTTAGCCCATGGTGTGCAAAAAAGTGCCACTCACAGGTAAAACAACCCAACCCAGTGCCACTTCAACTCTTTAATACCAGTGCCACCTCCAACTCCTTAATCCCAGTGCCACTTCAACTCTTTTATACCAGTGCCACCTCCAACCCCTTAATATCAATGCCACCTCAACTTTAATTCTAGCGTCACCTCAACTCTTTAATACATCTATCCCCTTACTCCCAGCACCATCTCCATCCCCTTATTCCCAGTGCCACCTCAACTCTAATCCTAATGTCACCTCCAACCCTTAATTCCAGTATCTCCTCCAATCACTTGATCTTAATACCTTTCTCCAACTTTTAATCCCAGTGCCACCTACAATCACATGATCCTAGTAGCCCCGTCAACCTCTTTTTTAATCCAAGTGCTCCCTCTTTGATCCCAGTGCTTCCTCTAGCCCGGATCCAGGTGCAACCTCCAGCCGAAAGGGAAATGATACTACCTTGAGGCTCAGAGAGATAAGAGGCGTCATTCTCCACATGAAATTCAGTTATGCAACACAGACTCCGATAACTGAAGTCATTACTGGACTTGGCTACTTTTGTCAAAAGAGGCCAGAGACTCTTACAATCCAAAAGTAAACGTTAAGCATGAAAAGGGCCAGCGAGGTTAAAGCAATCTCGCGTAAAAGTCTCGGTCGACTTAAAAGAGTTTCTCGGTTCACATACTCGTCACTCCTTCACGATTTTGAGCTCATTTGCCCAAACCCAGTGTACTTTGAAGTGTGCGAGAGGTCGGCGACCCACAGGGCATGGAAGGATCGGTTTAGTTGACGGAAACGTAGGAAGAGGCAAGCGAATCCGGTGAAAGAATTCCCCAATGGAGAATCCCATATAGAGGAAGGAAGAGGAAATTGAATCTGCCCAAATGCTAAACGTTTCAAAAATGGTAATAAAAGGAAGTTTTTTTAAACTTCCTTCTGTTTACTGATATGATGTCATGATTTCTGTGTGTATGCTGAACAATTAAATTAATAAAACAATAAAGATAATTCTGTTTCAATAAAAATATCCTCTTATTTGTTTTCTATTTTTTTTTTCAAGAGAGGGAGTTGGCCCCGTAAAGGGTTCGGGGTCTCTTATCTGTTTAAATTTAAGTGTCTAAATGGTCAGAGTTGGCCCTTAAAGGGATCTTGCACAAGGGTTCCGGGTCGCCTTGCTGTGCCATTGTCTAAATGGCAGGAGTTTTGGCTCTAAAAATGATCTTGCACCAGGGTTAGGGGTCACCTTACTAGGCTTCTGTCTAAATGACATATGTTGGTCCCGTAAAAGAAACTTGCACTAGGGTTCGGGGTCACCTTGCTAAGCCATTGTCTAAATGGCAGGAGTTTTGGCTCAAAAAATGATCTTGCACCAGGGTTAGGGGTCACCTTACTAGGCTTCTGTCTAAATGACATATGTTGGTCCCGTAAAATAAACTTGCACTAGGGTTCGGGGTCACCTTGCTAAGCTTCTGTCTAAATGGCAGATGTTGGCCTCATAAAGGGTTCTTGCACCAGGGTTCAGAGTTGACTTGCTACGCCACAATCTAAATGGCCGGAGTTTTGGCCGCATAAGAGGATCTTGCACCAGGGTTCCTACAAGATGAAACCAAAATAAAAGAGATAAAAAGTCATTTAAAATGTAAAATGCCTAATTCCATTTTTTTTTTCCCTTATATACCAGAACAAGAAATTTTTGATACTATCAAGGAACTGAAGGAGGGAAAATCACCTGGTTCGGACGAAATTACAGTTACCACTATTAAAAATATTTTTCCGGAAATTAGAGGGGCGGGGGTGGCTCAGTCGGTAGCGCGCCAGGTTCCTAATCTGTAGTTCCCAGGTTCGAGTCCCAACTGGGTCAGCGTTGAGATTTATCTCCGCAAAATTCCCCGCCCTGCCCACGGTCAGTAGGGGACACCGATGGGCTTGGAAAGGCCGCCGTCCGTCGGATGGGACGTTAAGCCGTGGACCCGTGTGCGGGAGAACCATACCCTGTGCACGTTAAAGAACACACTGGATGGCCTTGACGGGAGGCTACCATCTGTCTCCCAACAGCTGTTCCAGTGGGTCCCCTCCCCCAACCTTCTCTGAGCCTTCGGGGTCCATGTGGCCTGGGCCATTTAGCCCATGGTGTGCAAAAAAGTGCCGCTCAGAGGTAAAACAACCCAACCCAACCGGAAATTAGATTTATATTTTGTAAACTTGTAAACTTTTCTTTGGTAGAAGGTAAAACACCTTCGGTTTTTTTAAAAAAACTACCTTAATTATTGCAGTGTTTAAAAATGGTGACACTAAGTCAATTGAAAATAACAAACCAATTTCGCTTCTATCAACTTTTTCTAAGATTCTTGAAAAAGTTGTTAAAAAAAAACTTGTTAACTTTTGGGATATGCATAATTTATTCACCCCAAACCAATTTGGATTTCGAAAAGGTTTGAAGACTCAAACTGCGATTTTAGAAATGATCTCGTAAATCTACAGAAACTTAAATCAAAATGTTAAAAGTTTTTTTTTCTGGATTTGAATAAAGCTTTTGATTCCGTGAATCTTGATATATTATTAGAAAAGTTAAAAACCTGTGTGTTAGGGGAAATTTGTTTTCATGGATTAAGAGCTATTTAATGAATAGGAAGCAAAAAGTGAAAACTGAAAAATATATTAGTGAAGAAACAAATGTACAGGTTGGTGTCCCTCAGGGTTCTGTTTTGGGACCTTAATTTTTTTGCTTTATATAAATGACTTCAGTACATTGGATTTGAATGGTAAAAAAATTTCACTTGCAGATGATGCTGCACTAATATATACTGGAGACGAAAAGAAAATTTTTGAAAATATAAATTGTGACTGGATAGAAATAAGAACGTGGCTAAAAGTCATTAAACTCTTTTCTAAATACAAAGAAGACGAACTATATTTTACTTAGACCAAGAGAAAATCAGATTGATTTTTTTTTCGTGACGGGGTGATTTTCCACTCTGAATTTTGTGCTGGAGAAAATTGCAATTGTGACAAAATTAAGGGGGTTGAATGCTATAAATATTTAGCTATTTTTTATTGGTAGAAAGATGTCCTGGAAAATACAAATATCTGATGAGGTTAAAAAATTAACTGCATTATACCTAAATTTATTATATCCAGAAATTTATAAATTTATCTTTATTAAAAATCATATACTTTTCTTGGATTAAATCTTATTTGCTACATAGTTTATTATCGTGGGGTGGAGTCTATTTGACAACAATGAAACCGTTACGCTATGTGCAGAACCACATAATTAGATGCATGATGAAACTGAGAAAATTTGAAAGCGTTGCAAATCTATACAATGAATTAGGTATTTTACAAATAAGGAAATTATATGTGTTTCAGGTACTGAAATATATAAAGAAGAATTTTTATGTTCAAACCTTACGGATATTTGAAAAGAATACTCGACTGTCAAAAAACCTTTTCTTACTTGATTTAAAAGCGAACAAAACTATTGTTGAAAAACATATGTTTATTTAGCGCCAAAGTTTTTAACCGTTTACCAGAGTACATTAAAGGAATAAGGAATGATAACTTCTTCTATAAGGAATTAAGAAAATGGATTTTAAATGTGGTAAATATTGAAACTATGTTTTAGTAATAAAAGAGAATTAAATGTAATATAATTTCATTAGACGCAAAGTTGCTATTAAAGTGCTCAGCTGAACCATTTATTAACGAACAATTTCAATATAGAATTTTATATTTTTTCTGTTTTCTACCCAGTAAAGTTTTTTATTCCATTTATTCTTAATGGTAATTTTCGAACTTATAAATTGGTGAATATTTACTTTGATTTTTATGATCAAGCTAACAAAATGTGAGGAAATGTGAAACGGAAACATGTTGCCTTTTCATTTTCGTTACAACATAACTGTTAAATTTCTTCCACAAGCGAGTTTTTACTCTCGTGGAAGATCAACATTTTTCTCAGACTTTTACTTAAAAATGTAGGTAAAATTATAAAAACCTAATGAAATATAATATTAAGATTTTCTATATATATGGTACAAATGCAATATGTTTTTTATTAGAGAAACTATGTATAAAGAAGAATATATATTGAAAAATGTAATGCTTTAAAATTGTATATCTACGATATAATAAATAAAATAAATAAATTCCCCCTCAAGCAGCTGCTTGCCACAGAGGTCTGACAGGAGCCTGTCAGTTTATATGCCAGAGTAGAAGGTCTGAGAGGATGGCAGGACCTCAGCAGAAAAACAACACGAACATCCATGCCTTACCCGGGGCTCGAACCTAAGTCCCGTAGATCAGTAGCCAAACGCGCTAACCACTCGGCCATACAAGATTGTATACTATATTTCATTGTAATTTCAGTTCTAAGGTAAAAACATATATATGCAATGTTACTACATATTCTGAGAATAATCTATCTGAGGTTAGGGGTCACTTTGCTAAGCTTCTGTCAAATTGGCATATGTTGGTCGCGTAAAGGGAACTTGCACCAAGGGTAGTCTTGCTGCGCCGCTGTCTAAAATGGCAGATGTTGGCCCCCTAAAGGGTTCTTTCACCAGAGTTCGGGGTCGCCTTCCTATGCCACTGGGGGCGGGGGAGGCTCAGTCGGTAGCGCGCCAGGCTCGTAATCTGCAGTTTCCAGGTTCGAGTCCCAGCTGGGTCAGCGTTGAGATTTATCTCCGCAAAATTCCCCGCCCTGCCCACGGTCAGTAGGGGACACCGATGGGCTTGGAAAGGCCGCCGTCCGTCGGATGGGATGTTAAGCCGTGGCCCGTGTGGGAGAGCCATACCCTGTGCACGTTAAAGAACACGCTGCATGGCCTTGACGGGAGGCTACCATCTGTCTCCCAACAGCTGTTCCAGTGGGTCCCCTCCCCCAACCTTCTCTGAGCCTTCGGGGTCCATGTGACCTGGCCATTTAGCCCATTGTGTGCAAAAAAGTGCCGCTCAAAGGTAAAACATCCCAACCCAACCCAACCCAACCTATGCCACTGTCTAAATGGCCAGTGAGAAGGACTCAGAGAAAGTTGGGGGAAGGGAATCCACTAGGCAACTGTTATGAGACAGATGGTAGTCTCCCATTAAGGCCATCCAGAGTGTTCATTAACATGTACAGCGGAAGCTTATCTCCCTATCCGACGGACGGCGGCCTTTTCAATCCCATCATTCCTTTCTCACCGGCGGCATGGTGAACGTTAAAGGATATAAATCTCAATCCTGGCACAGTTGGGATTCGAACCTGGGAACTGCAGAATAGAACTTGTCTATCACGCATGGAACTGACCATGTTAAATTACGGATAAAGTTAAGGGAGTAAGTCTCTGTTATAAACGTTTTAAACTATTTATGTAGGCCAAAACGAACAAAGTACGTACGTGTGACATAAAGTTTCGTCTCTTAGATTTCTAAAGCAATTTCAGCTACATATTTGGTAAAGAGTAAGTAATTTGATTTCTTGCAGAAACAATCCCTTGTCTCTCGATAAGATTTCTTTACTTCGTGTAGCACGCAGAACTAAAATCTCATAGGAAACGTTGTTAGGTAGATATTGACGTCATTAAATCTGTTTCAAAAGATGCTGTTTAGTGCTCCAGTCTGGCTATCATGGCATTACATAAACTGTAACACTTAACTCTCCCAATGGATATAGGTGGACTATCAGAGAATATGGCAGTTTAGCATAGAATTTTTGAAGTCGTGTAAATGATTTAGTTTTTATCAAAATTGAAAAAATATTTAATACGATTTTAAGAGCAGCGTCTGCAGTTATAACTCTTTAAATATTAAACAAATAGTGTCTGAAATCAAAATTTATAGAGGTCTGAGGGAGCTTTTCTATTTGTTTCCAGTGACATTCTGTAAAAAAAACTTATCTTCAAAGTCAGGGAGCTTTAATTGTGGCTTTTTTCCCAATACCCAATTTCCCAAGGAATTAATTTCAGAAATTAAAAATGTTTTAAAGTCTAAGGATTATTATTATTTACAGATCTTTCCTATGAAGTGTTAAACTGACAGATCTTTCCAAACCTCAATAACAAATAAAAAATTTAATATTTCTCAAACAGATTATATCATATTATTAATAAATGCCATAGAAAATCAATGGAGCTTTTATTATTTTAATCATTAATTCTTATGTACTACTTAAATTGATACTGCACGAATTAACTCTGCCCAGTCCTAATTAAGTTATTATAGGCGATCCTAGATAAAATGTTCGAAGGGCTATAATTATCTTCTTCCCTTAGGCATGTAATTAACGTGCACTCCCCTGTGGCTTAAATAATTTCACGCACAAAAAATAAAAAAAAGAAGTCTTTCTATCCCAAAAGAAACGTCTTTTGAAATGAAGTACTTTATTTAATGACCTGATATTATTTTTTTTAGCCACTAGTTATAATGATGCAATTATATACAAAACCAACTTAACATTTGCCATTAAAAGTTAAGCTTTTGAGAAACATGCTAAAATCAGTTGAAGGGATGGAAAAAAATAACTTTTTCCAGTTCAAACACTTAAGGGGTTTTGTCGTGAGTGGGATTCGAACCCACGTCTATTAGAAACTTCCCGGATAGATGGCGCCGCTGTACGAATCAAATAAAAAATCTAGAAAGTTTACACACAAAAGGCATTGAATGTCGTGCCCGTACATTCCCCCACTCAAACAGTTTCACGGGCGTCCACCAGGTGACATGATGTACCACCACATTTCTCAAGAGATTTTAAAGAAGTTCTTAGTGCAGCATTTCTTGACAGATGGATTGACAGGGGTGGTCCTATTCTATGGCTATCAAGAAGCCCTTGATTTTCTCTTGTGGGGGTTTTGAAAAAAAATTATGTTTACATGGACAAAATTCGAGACCTGAATCATTTGAAAGTCAGAATTTGAGAAGCAACTGAGCAAGTAAAAAGAGACATACTGCAGTGTATATGTGTAGAAATGGAATATCAATTGGACATTTGCAGGGTCAGTAATTATGTTCCAAACTTTATGAGGTACACTTTCAATTAAAATATACTTTCTTGAATATATATAGAGTCTTCTTACGTATTGTTGTCAGAATCCCACCACTATTTTGGGACACCTTGTATTTTTCCTCTATTTGGTTAGCGCGCTTGGCTGCTGATCTAAGGGACCTGGGTTCGAGCCCCGAATAAGGCATGGATGTTCGTGTTGCTTTCTGCTGAGGTCCTGCCAACCTCACAGATCTTCTACTATGGCATATAAACTGAGAGGCTTCTGTCAGACCTCTGTGGCAAGCAGCTGCTTGAGGGAATATTTATTTTTTTATTTTTTATTTAAAATCCAAGCTCTTATCTCGTTTATATCGCAGTGTTTTGTTTCATCAACGGATAATTTTTATTCATCATAAAAATACCAAAGATGACCTTTAGCTGTCTAAAATTCCAAGTTCCGAAAAGGTTGACCGCCGATGCTTTAAGATAAGATTGCATGCATCAGATCAAAATAGTGAAACTCTAAGGCAGCGATTACAAACCTCAGGTCTTGACTTACATCGGGAGTCATCAAAAGTTTTTGTTTCCTTTTCTAATGCAGAAAACTGCTCGCGGAATTAAGACGATTCCTCAACCCAACAATTTTTTTTCTATGCTTTGCCCAACATTACGAGTACAAACCATTCATTTTATTCGCAATGCATAGAGCAAAGAACAATCCTAGAAGCAACTGGTAGCTTTTACAGACCTTCTTCTACAACAAGGACATGCCCAACTAAAACCAAAGTCACTGCTGACAACTGCCTCAGTTAGAGCTAACACAACGGACAAAGTTCACCTTGCTGGAGCACTAGCTAGATCCCTAACCACTTTGCTACTTTAGACTGGTAGAAATTTAAAAAACATACATTTTCCCATCAGCCTGCATATTGCATAGAGTTATGATTTACATATGCATATAAGTCTGAGGATCGGTGATCCTGTTGGTGGCTAATATAGGGTTCCAGAAAAAATGTATGGAATGACTCTCAAAGGGATGAGAGATCCACCCAGTCACCCACTCCACCCGGTGGAGGTGGATGGTGCATGAAACCCACCTCCATAATTGATACCTACTCAACTAGTTGCAATTGGGTGGCAATTAACATATTCCAGAAACCCAACACAAAGGTGTTTCGTTTGAGATTCAGTGACGTCCAAAAGGAGGAAGGGGGGTTGTCAGGTTATCAGGCTACCTTTGCCCTTTTAAACGCCTGCTAAATGCAGGCCCTCCAAGCATTTCAATGCAGGCCCAATCCCCACCCAATGGAATTTTCTGGTCGCGCCAACTGTTAGATTAATTTCACGTAGAATTAAATTTCTGTTGTATAGCATGAACGTTTTTTCCCATTCATGAAAAAACTTTATGACGAGTACGTGAAGCGTTTTCAACACCTGCAGTTTAAGAGATTGAGAAAGCGCCAAAATTCGCAAGAGAAAATACCTAAAATAGAGTAAAATCCCGGTGCTCACCAGTCCAGTACTCAAGCATCCGGAATTCTCGTGCAACCGGCATAATTTCAAACTGAACATTTGAATTTGGTACGACAAATTTCAATGCACGTGGTAGTTCTCCCAGATCTTCGTCTTTCACGCATTTAACGTCGTCTCAACCCTCGACTTCAGCTGTTTGCTCAAGAAACAAATGCCAGTTCAGTGGATGATCTTGGGGGGCGTTGGTGGCTCAGTCGGTAGCGCG
The DNA here is from genome assembly GCA_038380435.1 of Ryuthela nishihirai. NCBI lineage: Eukaryota > Metazoa > Arthropoda > Arachnida > Araneae > Heptathelidae > Ryuthela > Ryuthela nishihirai. The sequence continues at coordinate 87,162,686 of JAWZYU010000004.1, read as the reverse complement.
CCAGGCTCGTAATCTGTAGTTCCCAGGTTCGAGTCCCAGCTGGGTCAGCGTTGAGATTTATCTCCGCAAAATTCCCCGCCCTGCCCACGGTCAGTAGGGGACACCGCTGGGCTTGGAAAGGCCGCCGTCCGTCGGATGGGACATTAAGCCGTGGCCCCGTGTGTGGGAGAACTATACCCTGTGCACGTTAAAGAACACGCTGAATGGCCTTGACGGGAGGCTACCATCTGTCTCCCAACAGCTGTTCCAGTGGGTACCCTCCCCCAACCTTCTCTGAACCTTCGGGGTCCATGTGACCTGGCCATTTAGCCCGTGGTGTGCAAAAAAGTGCCGCTCAGAGGATTGGATTGGATTGTTTTACCTCTGAGCGGCACTTTTTGCACACCATGGGCTAAATGGCCAGGCCACAAGGACCCCGAAGGCTCAGAGAAGGTTGAGGGTGGGGACCCACTGGAACAGCTGTTGGGAGACAGATGGTAGCCTCCCGTCAAGGCCATCCAGCGTGTTCTTTAACGTGCACAGGGTATGGCTCTCCCGCACACGGGGCCACGGCTTAACGTCCCATCCGACGGACGGCGGCCTTTTCAAGCCCATCGGTGTCCCCTACTGACCATGGGCAGGGCGGGGAAATTTTGCGGAGATAAATCTCAACGCTGACCCAGCTGGGACTCGAACCTGGGAACTACAGATTACGAGCCTGGCGCGCTACCGACTGAGCCACCCCCGCCCCTACCCCGCTCAGAGGTAAAACAACCCAAAACAAAGTGGATGATCTTGATGAAATGTCATCCGGGTTTCTAGAATCTAGCCACTAAACTGCACATATAAATGCATAAGATAATTTTTTTTTCTGAAATTAAAGTTTAGCTTAGTTTCACTATTCTTGTGTCACAGATAGTATTTTTTTGTCTTGTGTATGTTTTCTACCGACTTTACCTTTCACGTTTCGTTACGAAAATCGGTACTGCAAGTAGTCAGTCAGCCATTCGATGGAGAAAATTACAATTCTTTCCTTGGCGGCGTTCAGGTGAAGCAGTTCCCGAAGTTACGGATTTAGGTATTCATTAAGTATGAAAATGCTTATATAAACAATTTTAGATATTTGCATTTGTATTAAGAGTATTATACTTTATTTTTATTATGATTGCTTTCAATTGCATTTATATTTTAACTAAGGCCGGGTTGGGTTGTTTTACCTCTGAGCGGCACTTTTTTGCACACCATGGGCTAAATGGCCAGGTCACAAGGACCCCGAAGGCTCAGAGAAGGTTGGGGGAGGGGACTCACTGAAACAGCTGTTGGGAGATAGATGGTAGTCTTCCGTCAAGGCCATCCAGCGTGTTCTTTAAGCTCGGTGGGAAAACGCTGCCGGAAATCGACGCATGGAACCAGCAGTAGAATGACGGACAGGGTGTGGCTCTCCCGCACACGGCTTAACGTCCCATCCGACGGACGGCGACCTTTTCAAGCCAATCGGTGTCCCCTACTGACCGTGGGCAGGGCGGGAATTTTGCGGAGATAAATCTCAACGCTGACCCAGCTGGGACTCGAATCTGGGAACTGTAGATTACGAGCCTGGCCCGCTACCGTCTGATCCACTCCCGCCCCAACTAAAGCCGGAATTATCAGACTAAGGACCCTAGATCTCAGAAATGTGGTGAAATTTTGGATGCGATGACTCCCGAGGTCAATAGAGTGGAATACAGATATACCAGTGCTACATGGGTTATAATTGGTGCCTGCGAGTATTTTGAGTCACAGAAATTTCTTCAAATGTTGGATGCGATGGGTACTTTGAAGTCAAAAGTCAAATTTTAATATCCCGGTGTTGCAGGGTTAAAAACAAATGGTTGAATAGTTCTCTTTCAGGCAGTAGAAGTCAGAAATAAAAGGATTTTTCCGATGCGATGTTGCATTCAAGGTCAAATAAGGGTCGGTGTGGCGGTCTAAAAATGAAGAAGTGCCGAATGCACCGACTGATTCATAGTAGTATATAAGTAGTTGATATAAATATTAATTCTTTCAATTTTCATAAAGGCGTCCAAAGACAGACTTGGAGAGTACAAAAATGTCCAAAAGAGATTTGATGAGCAGCAAGGTGGTCAAAGGGGAGACTTGGCGAGCACTAAGATGTCCAACGGGGAATTGAGAGCACTAAGACGTACAAAGATGCATTTGGTGAGCCTTAAGATGATCAAAGGGAGACTTGATGATCACTAAGGCACTTATTCCTTTTTATAAAAAAAATAAATAAATACTCCATCAAGCAGCTGCTTGCCACAGAGGTCTGACAGGAGCCTGTCAGTTTATATGCCATAGTAGAAGGTCTGAGAGGATGGCAGGACCTCAGCAGAAAAACGACACATACATCCATGCCTTACCCGGGGCTCGAACCCAGGTCCCTTAGATCAGTAGCCAAGCGCGCTAACCACTCGGCCATGGGACCGCTTCCTTTTTATAAAAGAGTAAAAAAACCACGAAGAGTAACAGCAATAAATGAAGTACTAAAAAAAATAATGGCTTCATGAAAGGTATCGAAATACTATTAAAATGATGGCTAAATAGGGCGGCGGTGTTCGGCATAAAAACTCGAACATTCGATTAGAATGTTCAAGAATATATTTGAGGGTTAAAATGATGTCACAAAACTCTCAAAGATTGGTGGTAAGTCAAAAGAAAAATAATCGCAGGGAGAAAGACAACTTCCTCCCTGCGAAAAGAGGACTCCCACGGTTTGGCAATAGGCTTCATTTGGATAATTCGTTGATCATCAGGACATGCTTAGATCGCTGACACCCTGCATGAAGCTCGGTGGGAAAACGCTGCCGGAAATCTACATATGGACCAGCAGTAGAATGACGAACAGGGGCGTGGATGACTAGGATTTGTCAAGTCATTACTCCTGATCAGGGATATCCGGGCATCTAACCGAACTTGATGGTGAAAATGGTTGTCCAGCCACGCCGGAAAAATCAAAACTTTGCAACTGGAACCTTTCAAGCTCGGCCCTCTACTGGCTGGGACAAAATTATTTGATTGATGATAGCCAGGATATCAGTTCCGATATTAACCCAAAACAATAGTTAGGACAATAACATTTATAGGGAAAGGAGGGTGACCAATAATCAAAAAATTTTTATACAAAGAGAACTGGAAATGCGAGCATATGACAAAATGTGTGTCGTCGCAATTTTTCCGTCAGCATCCCAAATGAAAAGGAATCCTTGTACTCAGGGCATGATCCAGGGGGAGGAGAGAAGGTAAGGAGGTTCATGCTCCTCGCTAACCCTTCCCTCCCCCCTTTCCCTAGACCCTGGTGTCTGGTGTGGGCATTTAAAAAAAAAGTTTTCAAAAACCGATAAAAGTGGAAAATGTTATACTGCAAAGAACGAAAAATCCAGTCCCTTGCCGCCCTTCGCTTTTTACCTTTTTTTCGGCTCGATTGGGTCGCTTAGCCCCTCCCCCCACCCCTTGTTTCTTCTAGATATGGACCTGCTTGCATCGTAAAGTAGCAAAATTTAAAGTTTGAAACATTAAAACACTAAAAGCACTTTCTAGAGGGGTCTTATGGACTATCCAGGTGGTGCTGAGCCCTCCTGCTCCTCCCTCCCTCTGATTACATACGTGCAAGGTATCAGCAACTCCATCCATTCCAATATCAGCATTTACTAGCTGTTAGACCATGATCCCAGTTTAGGGAACACGAGTGAAGAATTTGACGCCTTTCTCTGTTCCGATACAGTCGGAATAAGTTAACGGCTGTTTAGGCATGGCAGATGCAGGCAGGCTTGAAATGAGTCAGCCTCGCTGCGTTGCTAAAACACATAAAAGAGAGCAGATCTCTGGCAGTCAGAGAGAGTGATTGATGGCGTCATCCTATCGCTTCGTGAATGGCTGCCTAAACGAATGAGGTCATCATCAGTAATGCAGCCTGAGCAGGAAGCTGCCTAAGCCCGCAACTAACGCTCTCGATTGGTGGAAGAGAATTAAGGGGTCTTTTAACAAGAAAGTGGACGGCAGGAAGGATTTCCGCGATCTCGCATGTCGGGCTTTTTTCTCTGCATGCTTCAGAATAGGAATGAATGCGAGTTTGTGTTCGGTGCCACATTTTTTTTTATCACTGCTCCTTTTCTAAACAGTTTTGCTTTGTATGATTTTTTTTTTAAACTCTTCTTCATTTTAATTTTCACACTGTGGCTTTGTAAATTTTTCTCTGCATAAGCCCCTGCGTTCCTCTTCAATATAAAATTACAGAAATATAATCTGATGTTTCATTCTCCGTTTCTACTTTCTTTTAAGTGGGTTTTTTTGTCTATTAAGGGATTCTACCACAAAACGTCACGCGACCGTACAGCATTCTTTGTTCGTGGTAATCCACAACTGCAGATGAGTTTCTTGAGGTCAGCTAAGCATTCGCTTCGTAGATATGCGAGGTGACATCATCCTTAAACACTGATGAGCTAAAGAGGTTGAAATGAATATCATGGAATGCATTTAGAGTGCCAAGGTTCAATGTCACGAATTTGACAGTGATAATTAAAAAACTATCTCTTTAGACAGAGTTTGATAGAATCATCACAGATGAGACCTGTCAGTGTAAGTCCCGCAGAGACTTTTTTAATAATAATAAAATTTATTATTTTACTCTTCATGTTAATTATATAAACAAGTAATCTGCAAAGTAACTGCAGGAGAAAAGAATAATGACGTCACATGAAAATAAGTACATCTTGAAACAATGAGGTGCGGGGGTGGCTCAGTCGGTAGCACGCCAGGCTCGTAATCTGTAGTTCCCAGGTTCGAGTCCCAGCTGGGTCAGCGTTGAGATTTATCTCCGCAAAATTCCCCCACCCTGCCCACGGTCGTAGGGGACACCGATGGGCTTGGAAAGGCAGCAGTCCGTCGGATGGGACGTTAAGCCGTGGTCCCGTGTGCGGGAGAGCCATACCCTGTGCACGTTAAAGAACACGCTGGATGGCCTTGACGGGAGGCTACCATCTGACTCCCAACAGCTGTTCCAGTGGGTCCCCTCCCCCAACCTTCTCTGAGCCTTCGGGGTCCTTGTGACCTGGCCATTTAGCCCATGGTGTGCAAAAAAGTGCCGCTCAGAAGTAAAACAACCCACAACCCAACTCTTGAAACAATATCATCAATACTAATGTACTGATGTGAAATTTCAGTAGAAGTACCATCGTAGAGGTTCAGTTCTTTTTATTTATTTTTGTATCATGAAGAAAATTTCGTCTTACTTTCGATTTCCTTTATTTGTTTAATAAAATAATTCCACTTTGCATTGGTTAATTAAACATGTAAGGTACTGCATATGCCCTCGCACAGTCCCCAAAATAGCTTAATATTTTTGGAAGTTGAAAATAATTATCGGATTGCAAACCTTGTGTTTTTCCCATGAGCCATTTTAGATTTAAGCTGATTGTCAAAAAAAAATTTAACGCTTCTGTATTTGTAAAGTTGAGATAAGAAAGCATACCTAAATAATTTAGTCTTTCTTCGGTATGATGTAGTAAATTTCTTAGGCGGTAGGAAATGATATGATTTAGCAATTGAAAATTTCTATTTTCTTTATATTTGTGGTGCTAGTTGAGGCATAAATTGTCAACACTTACAATTGTAAATCTCTGCAGATGATACATACCAGTTAAGTCACCCAGAGAAGACCAATCAGCATTAAGTCGCTACAGATGAGACCCAGTGACGTAGCATGTGTGCAAATGGTGAAACAATAGGGGAGACTATGAGGCTGCGCAGTTGATGCTTCAACAGTAATCAGAGATCACATGTCAGTGACCCATCAGTCCCATGTCAATCGAGCAAACGATCTGTGAAAACCGTCGAAGCGTCAACAGAGCAGTTTCATAGTCTTCCTATTGCTTCCAGGGGCGGGGGTGGCTCAGTCGGTAGCGCGCCAGGCTCGTAATCTGTAGTTCCCAGGTTCGAGTCCCAGCTGGTCAGCGTTGAGATTTATCTCCGCAAAATTCCCTGCGCTGCCCACGGTCAGTAGGGGACACCGAGGGTTTGGAAAGGCCGCCGTCCGTCGGATGGGACGTTAAGCCGTGGCTCCATGTGCGGGAGAGCCATACCCTGTGCACGTTAAAGAACACGCTGGATGGCCTTGACGGGAGGCTACCATCTGTCTCCCAACAGCTGTTCCAGTGGGTCTCCTCCCCCAACCTTCTCTGAGCCTTCGGGGTCCATGTGACCTGGCCATTTAGCCCATGGTGTGCAAAAAAGTGCCGCTCAGAGGTAAAACAACCCAACCCAACCTATTGCTTCCAAGCTTCCACTTAAGCTACACACTGATGAAATCTACTACCAGTGTAAGTCGTCACTTAAATGGCCTATCATGTAAGTAGTCACTGATGTGACCTATCAAGGTAATTAGTCCCTTATGTCATCTATCAGTGCAAGTTGCGCTGTGACCTAAAAGTGTAAGTTTACACAGATCAGTTACGCACTTAGGTCGCCACGGATGTGACTTATCAGTGTTCACCAGAGATGAGACCAACCAGTACAAATCGTCGTAGAAGAGACCTAGAGTAAATCACAACAAAAGGACGCCTGTCTGCTCATATAGTTATCCATGAAAAAAATTTAAATGAGGTCGCTGGATTGTTTCACCTCTGAGTGGCACTTTTTGCACACAGTGAGGTAAATGGCCAGGTCAGAAGGATCTCGAGGGTTCAGAGAAGGCTTGGGGAAAGGGACTCAATGGGCAGCTTTCCATCAAGATCCATCCAGCATGTTTTTTAACATGCATAGGGTACGGCTCTCTCTCGAACACGGAACCACGGCTTAAGGTCCCATCCGACGAACGGAGGCCTTATCCAAGCCCATCGGTGTCCCCCTGCTGACCAAGGACAGGGCGGGAAGTTTTGCGGAGATAAATCTCAACGCTGACCCAGCTAGGACTCGAACCTGGGACTGCAGATTACGAACCTGACGCGCTACCGACTGAGCCACCCCCACTCCGATCTCCCAGGAGTATCTAGGTATATGTATGAATAATATATGTATATATAATATATAATATATAATAATAATATATAATAATAATTACATATTAATATATAATAATATATGTATATGTATAATATTATATTTGTGAAAAATATTATATTTGTGAAAAATATCGTCTTGGTCGGGGGCTTTTCATCACTCTGGTGAGGGGGGGGGGGGGGTTAAGCCCCATGAAAAATGTCTCAGGTGACTACCGACTGAAATATTTTTTACCCAAACACAAAACACTTAGCTAATGGTACGACAAACAGTAACATAAAGTTAATATTTCAGTAGAAAAAAACGTGAACATCTATTATTATTTGAAAGCATTCGAATAAGTAACACAAACACTAAAAGTGAAGACTTTTGTCATGGTGCTTTGATTTTGGATAAAAAATTTACCTTCTTGTGAAACTATTTTCATTGAGTAAGTAATAATCTTCTCTTAACAGTTACACAAACTTTTATTGTTAATTATACAGGCATTGTGATTTTCGAAACCTGACAAGAATTTTAAACGCTCATTTCTCTAAATACTTGACCAGGTAATTTCTCGTAACGCTTATAAAAAAAACATTCTATGGATTAATAATGCCTTTAAAGAAATCGTTTTTTGCACAACAGACAAAAATGATATTGTATTCATTGCAATTTCTCATTTAAATTTAACCAATGACAGCTTGAGCAGCTAAATAACTTTTATGTGGCATGCTTCGGTTCTTAATGCCATTAAATGGCATCAGCGATTATGCATGCTGAATAACTTTCAATTTGATGTAACTATATAAAAATTCCTTTTCTTAGTTCACCATTAAGTTTTTTCTACTTAACAGTGAATTTTCATTAAAAAATTATATTATTAGCAGTAACTGTTAATTCAGATAGAAACTGACTTACTGCGTCATTTATAGGAGGGCCTAAGGCATGGATGTTCGTGTTGTTTTCTGCTGAGGTCCTACAATCCTCTCAGATCTTTTACTTTGGAATATAAACTGACAGGCTCCTGTCAGACCTCTGTGGCAAGCAGCTGCTTGAGGGGGTATACTTCAAACTGATCGATCATCATTAGAAGGAAGACAACTCGAACTTGCAGAATTCATAATAAGAAACTTTAAAACTTATTTGTTATCTAAATAGTCTACTTTTTATTTTTCAGTAATATTTTTTATTATATCTTAAAAGTGTTTTAAAATTAAGTCAGGAGAAAAAAATCACTTTCAGAACTAAGTTTATTAAAACATAATTTTTTTTACGATAATATTTTTAAAACGTTACCTTGCCAACCACACTTAGAGGAAAACCCTCTTAGAGAGGTAAGGAAAGAGCCACAAGGCTTTCTTTGCCAAGCACTAAATTTATATAGTCCAATGTGATCATTAATCTAAGAAACGAAGTTTGAAAGAATACAAAGTTTTATCTATACTATGACGACCAAGTCATTTCTATGACTTTCTTTTGGAATGTCAAAGCGTCTCTTAAAAGACAATCTCCAAAGATAAACCCAACAGAAGACATCATCAGAACCAAACAACCTGCAAAACATCGACTCCATTGTGTTTGTTCGACACCCACCTCTATGGGTGTGGCTATTCTGCATTAGGCGTTGCACATTTGTCTTCAGATGCAAATCGCTAACTGATGACTGAAAGAGAAGTTTTTACCGAAGCTATTTCAAGCAGGAACTTGACACCAGTTTCACACCTACATAAGTTCCTTCTTCATTGAGTGGCTTTCTTACAATCCACACCCAGTTTGTTATTAATCAGCTGTATTGAAGCAAAGTAAAGAGACGAGGAGGGTGAGAAACCGTGATATTAAGAAATTGGGCAAAACCTTGTTTCGCAAAAGCGGTCGCCAGTCGTCTTTTGCGAAACAAACGGATTTCTCCTTTCAGAACTATTACCCATTTCAGTACCCTTTTTTCTTTTGTGAAATAACCGGATTAGCTCTTTCTGGCTATGACCATTTTCTCAGTTCCCCTTCATTCAGTTTTCGCCGCATTTTCGTGCACAAGTTAATGCAAATGACGACACGATTATAGTTGTTTTGCTCTCCACTCCGCTATCTATCTTTATTTTGATATCCATTCCAGCATATTTTTGAAAATACTCTGTCATTCATTCAAGTGTGCTCTTTGTGATTTTACAGTCGTTCTGCTGTCAATTTCAGTGTTAAGTGAGATTTTTTAAATTATTCAAGCATGCATTCTAGTGCAGCTTAATGTCTAAAAACACTCACGTCACATCCAGGAATGGGTTCTTGGAATAGAACGGACGCAATTATGTGAACAATTCTTGTCCAAATTTTGTCTTAAGATATGAAAGTACATTAAAATCTTCCCCAAAATAATATCATATATCCAGTTTCTTATTTACATTTTATCAGCAATTCAGTTTTGTATTCTTAATTAAAATTAATTTTTAATATCTATTCTTTCAGGGTTGGGTTGTTTTACCTCTGAGCGGCACTTTTTTGCACACCATGGGCTAAATGGCCAGGTCACATGGACCCCGAAGGCTCAGAGAAGGTTGGGGGAGGGGACCCACTGGAACAGCTGTTGGGAGACAGATGGTAGCCTCCCGTCAAGGCCATCCAGCGTGTTCTTTAACGTGCACAGGGTATGGCTCTCCCGAACACGGCGCCACGGCTTAACGTCCCACCCGACGGACGGCGGCCTTTCCAAGCCCATCGGTGTCCCCTACTGACCGTGGGCTGGGCATAAAATTTTGCGGAGATAAATCTCAAAGCTGATCCAGCTGGGACTCGAACCTGGGAACTACAGATTACGAGCCTGGTGCGCTACCGACTGAGCTACCCCCGCCCCTCTATTCTTTCAGATGTGACATTTTATTTGCATTGCATTTTCTTAAATTCACCCTTGGAAACAACCTATTTTCTAAACGCTTTAAACTCGTAACTCACATAAAATCTGTCCTTAATATTTTAAAGTAAGCTAAAAATTCTTATTAAAGAAGCACACGTTTTCAGTTTCTTGTTTAAAGTTTTACCATCAAATCAACTTAAGTTTTTAAGAAACGCAACTGAATGTATTTTCCGCATGAAACATTTCCTGACTCGGTTTTTGTCACCTTAGAAGATTCCTATGTTAAACCATTGATGGTAAAACTTTTCCCCACCATTTTGACTGAATGTTTTCACTAGTTCTCATAAATTAAAACTGTCTTTGAAGGTAATACAAGCAAAGGGAAAAGTAGACTAGAATGGTGCTCCAGATGTAAAAAATCGTTACAATTTGGCAAAAATTGTTACACGTGTATATTTTTCTTTGCAACCAGATCTGTCCCCCACACTTTATATCCCTGAAACCAAAACATCTGTTTGCTTAATAACACTGACCAGTGATTTTTAATCTCCATGCTAGATTTCTCCACAGACCAAATCTAGGGAGGGGAATAATCACTTCCCTCCACTTTGAAGATTTTATTAAAAGAAATGGAGATGAAACAAAGTGTAAGCATTTATATTGCATATATTTTGCAAAACTGTTTTTTCTAAAAGATTACGAGAATATAGAGAGAAAAATATATGCTAGTTCGAATTCAAGGGTTGGGCTATTTTAATGCTGAGAAGCACTTTTTAAAACACATTGAGCTGAGTGGACAAGTCACGAGGACTTGAAGCAGATTGGAAAAGTCAGATGTTAGGTGGCGGATGGTAGCCTCCTGTAAAGGTCATCCAATGTGTTTCTTTAGCATGCACAGTGTATGTATATCCTTTGTCCTTATGTCCCATTTGTCGCACGGCAGCTTTTCCAAGTCCATCGCTGTCCCTATTTTTCACGAAGGTAAAACTCCATTCCAGATAAAGAATGGAGTGGTAAAATCTGGAGATTAAAGAAGGCAGCAACCAATAAAAAGATGCCACACCCACATGAGTTCTAGCAAGAACAACTCAGAGATGTAATACTCCGCCACAGCAAATAGTGCAAGCTGCTCTTATGCAAGAAATAAGTATTTCCCTAACGTAAATTATTATGTATAGTTACTGGAAGTAAGCAAGTGAAAATGATGTTTTTCAATTTCGGAATAAAGTGCACAATGAGGCATAATTTCTTTTAAGTAGGTATACTGGCGACTAGAAAAATTTATCGCCGATGATCAGGTCGTTGTTGACGTCAGTGCGCGATCTCATAGCCCGTGTATTCGTTTCTACGCAAAATATCGCAAGTTTTATTTCCGTTTCGACAAATGTAGGCCCCCTCAAATTCCCAAAATACTTGACATGGTCTCAAATTTCGTACACGCTTTCCCCCTGTCTGACCCCCATATTGGGGGAAAAATCAGGTTCGTATCTGTAATTTTGTATTAAGAATCTCCCATTTGACATTATTATATTACTCCAAAGATGTTATTATATTTATTGTCCTGCTTAATAATGTCTTAGGGATGTGAGTGATCTGGCAATGGGTGGTGGCTTTCGCGATTAGAAATTGTGAATGAAGAAGCTACAGTACTGTGCGAATTAGTTGGGACAAGCGAAGGAACGCTAAGTCCCTTCCGCTGCAGAGTCTAAACTGCTGCAAGCCTAAACAAGTTTACTGCGCGTGTCCCTGCAATGGACACACGCAAATTTAGACTTGCAGCAGAGCGATATCTGCAAGTCTAGAATTGTCTGTTGTGTTTGCTATTATTTACACTTCCACTTCAGTCGGAATTGATATTTCATAGGCTGAGGACGTGATTATGTAAGTAGTTCACAATTTTCACAATTTTCATTGGAAACTTTTTTTATTAAATACATCATGGACATCATCACGCCTTGTAAACAAGCTAAAATAATCGCTTTAGGCGAAAACACTTCACTTACTGCTAGGCAGATAGCAAAAGCAGTTGACGTCGGGAAATCCAGCATTTCACGGATCGTGAAGCTGCATTAGGAGACAGGGTCTGTGGACACGTCCCGTAAAGGACATTGTGGAAGTAAAAGAAAAACCACCCCTAGAGATGACAGTCTAATTCGAAGAATTAGTATCATAGACCCGAAGAAGACCAGTGGAGACATCAAAAGGGAGATTGCGTCTCATGGTGTTAATATAGATGCTTCCACCGTACGTCGTCGCCTTCTGAAGTGTGGCTGCCGGGCTCGACGTCCCTCCAAAAAGCAGCTTTTGACACCCGCAATGAAGCAAAAAAGGCTTTCCTGGGCAAAAAAAACATCGAGACTAGACTGTGGAGAATTGGGAAAAAGTGATTTTTTCCGACGAAACCCACTTTGAGGTGCATGGCTACAGGTCAAATTTCGTCTGCCGCTCGCCTGGAGAACCTCTTCGATCCGGCCACATCCAGCAATTCCCCAAACACCCACCAAAGGTCATGTTTTGGGGATGTTTCACAGCTTCTGGGTCACAGACGCTTCACCCCATTGAAGGAATGATGGACAGCAAAAAGTACATAGGCGTTCTGGAGGCGAAAATGGTCCCAACACTGCAGAAGCTGTTTCTTAACGGCGATGGGGTATTTCAACAGGATCTGGCCCCATGCCACAATTCTAAGCTTGCCAAGAGCTTCTTTACCCAGCAACATTTGAAGGTATTGGAGTGGCCAGGAAATTCACCCGATCTAAACCCCATTGAAAATTTGTGGGCCATTATTAAAGCGCGCATATCTAAGATGGATTGCACGACGAAAACCAAAAGATAGAAAGTGTCATGAAAGTGTGGTACCACGACCCTGAAGTGAAGGAGATGTGTGGAAAGCTAGTGGCATCAATGGTTGAGAGAGTGTAAGAAGTAATTAAAGCTAAGGGGGGGTCACATTCACTATTAACTACACTATTAAACAAATAAATATTTTAGTTGTGTCTTTCTTACTGCATTTTCCTATTGTCCCAACTAATTTGCACAATACTGTACGAATGGAGAATGGAGAAAAAAGACGTTTTATCAAAAGTACCGATTTTTTTTTTATAGAACAATCGATTATATTTAACTGCACAACTTCATGGTACTCTGAATCTTCTGCCAAGAATTCCAGGTTGCTATCCCTTTTATGTGAAGATTTAACGCCACTACACTCACAGTCGAGAATTATCATCATCATCATAATATTTGGGTTTATTGGCTCTATTGTAAGCCCACCCAGCAAGGGGAGCTAGCATAAAGCCATTTCACTGGATACAATAAGGTTAAAAATAAATAATGTTTAAATTTGAAGAAGTAATAAAACAAAATAAAAAGAAAGGCTCCAAAGCTGCCAAAAAATCAAGGAGAGAGCAGAAAAAAAAGCCATAAAAGGAAGAAAAGTCAATATTAGCCGAATCGAAGAAAGCATTAAATTTTGACAGGATTCAGACAGAATCGCTCTCAGCCAATGAGAAACGAGGAATTTTGGTATTGGCTAAAAGCCTCCACAAGCTAAAAGCAAGAAAAACAATATCAAACAATTTAGATATATGTTAAAGTATTTAAATAATAAACAAAATAATAATAAAAGAAGGGAAAACACTAAATAAAATTAATTTAGTGTAACAAATAAATAATTAAAACTACTAAATAAACAAGCTTAAAAAGTAAAATTACTTTCTGAAGAAAGTCCCAGACAATGAAACTTTCCTGCAATGGGCAATTCTTCAATGCTGTCAAGTAGTTTTCAAACTTTGGAAGGATAAGTCCTTTTTTGGATACAGTTCTTTTAAGGCATTTATAAACTGAAGGAAGTTCCCACTCGAACTGAATGCAAGTTCGGGATTAGCGAAAAACTTCAAACAGTCCACAATATCTTCAAAAGTCTCAAGAGAGTCTTCTGAGTCGAATGCCGATGTGTGGTCAGGTGAGAGTTGCTTTTCTAAGATAAACTTATGCAAGTGAGAAAAAAGAGGTGATTTACCTTCCTCTTTGAAGACTTTTTTCTTGGAAATCCGAGTGTGATCCGGACAATCTGACTGGATGGAGTCAGTGGAGGAAGACAAACATTTCCTTTTGGAATTTGAGAGTTCTTTTGAGCAAGGTGCTTAAGAAAAATCTCAGTCAAGCTGTTTGACTGGGAATGTCAAAGCGTCCTTGTCAAGAGCACAATCGAGGGAAGTCATGGTTAAAGGATTCGAAGGAGACTCTTGAATATCCTTTGCAGAACAACAACAGGGGTGGCGACTGAAGCATGCGAATTACGACGAGCAAATAAATCACAGTCTTTGAGAAAGTGGGAAGAGTCTCTACACCACTTGCAGACTTTGATGATTCCTGGATACACAATAGTAGCAGTGAAGTTTTCAATTTTAATAAAATTGGGGATGGGTTTCTGAATTTCCATGGTTGCAATTCTGGTTACCGTCCGGATGAACTCTAACCCTGAGAGTTTTGAATATTCATCTTTCATGCAAGAGATTTTTCCATAGGGTTCCAAGGAGACTCTTGAATATCCTTTGCAGAACAAGAAACAACAGGGGTGGCGACTGAAGCACGCGAATTACGACGAGCAAATAAATCACAGTCTTTGAGAAAGTGGGAAGAGTCTCTACACCACTTGCAGACTTTGATGATTCCTGGATACACAATAGTAGCAGTGAAGTTTTCAATTTTAATAAAATTGGGGATGGGTTTCTGAATTTCCATGGTTGCAATTCTGGTTACCGTCCGGATGAACTCTAACCCTGAGAGTTTTGAATATTCATCTTTCATGCAAGAGATTTTTCCATAGGGTTCCAAGGAGACTCTTGAATATCCTTTGCAGAACAAGAAACAACAGGGGTGGCGACTGAAGCACGCGAATTACGACGAGCAAATAAATCACAGTCTTTGAGAAAGTGGGAAGAGTCTCTACACCACTTGCAGACTTTGATGATTCCTGGATACACAATAGTAGCAGTGAAGTTTTCAATTTTAATAAAATTGGGGATGGGTTTCTGAATTTCCATGGTTGCAATTCTGGTTACCGTCCGGATGAACTCTAACCCTGAGAGTTTTGAATATTCATCTTTCATGCAAGAGATTTTTCCATAGGGTTCCAAGGAGACTCTTGAATATCCTTTGCAGAACAAGAAACAACAGGGGTGGCGACTGAAGCACGCGAAGTACGACGAGCAAATAAATCACAGTCTTTGAGAAAGTGGGAAGAGTCTCTACACCACTTGCAGACTTTGATGATTCCTGGATACACAATAGTAGCAGTGAAGTTTTCAATTTTAATAAAATTGGGGATGGGTTTCTGAATTTCCATGGTTGCAATTCTGGTTACCGTCCGGATGAACTCTAAACCTGAGAGTTTTGAATATTCATCTTTCATGCAAGAGATTTTTCCATAGGGTTCCAAGGAGACTCTTGAATATCCTTTGCAGAACAAGAAACAACAGGGGTGGCGACTGAAGCATGCGAATTACGGCGAGCAAATAAATCACAGTCTCTAACCCTGAGAGTTTTGAATATTCATCTTTCATGCAAGAGATTTTCCCATAGGGTTCCAGGGTTTTGCAAACCATTTGATTTGTGATAAAGAAAGGTAACTTTGATATAAGAACTTTGACTTCAGGGAGTCTGAGTCTGCTAACAGAAACTGAATGATCTTGGAAGCACACCAGAGGGCGTTGGGCAAAGAGTTCCGCAGAGCCAATTGAAGAGAATGTGACCACTGTGGATGAGGCATTTAGGTTTTGAACAATGTCAATATTTTCAGTTCCATATTTAGCAGCAAGCGTTTTAATAACCGTTTCATATTTCATATCAACATATTTAATCTTAATGAATACATCAATCGTTCATCTTTCATAAAACCCATGTCAAATCAATGTCAAAGGCTAGAAAAAGTCAAGCACTAGAAAAAAACGTCTGATCCCTTCCAGTCGAGAATTAATACATTTTCAGACATCTCATCTTGCTTATTCATTGGCTTTCGTTAAGCGATTGGCTTTCGTTAAAGCGATTTCTATTATTCATTGGCTTTCGATTAAGCGTAATAAGCCCCGATTGGACAAGAAACAGCTTTGAAGGAGACTTGCAGTTCAATTCTTTATTTGAAATGGAGTACAGAATGTGAGTCAGTGGCTAAATCTTAACGGTGGCACAGGCGGGAATCGAACCTGGGATCTGAGGACTACGAGTCTGGCACGCTTACCAACTGAGCCAACCTCTGTCTCACAATTCATTTCGCTTTCATATCAATTTGTGTTACAAACATGAAATCAATTATTATTAAGATTTTTATTCATTAATAATGCATTCAAATTAAACTCGAATCGTAAAAAATACATAATTTCAAATAATCAAGATTCGATGCGACGGAATAATAAAGATATTTTAATTTAACCGGATTTTTGTTAGGCTAAGAACTAACTTTAACTTTCGATGTAATTCGTTACCATATAGAGTTTGAATAAAAATATCGCTCTGCAGAATAATTTCAATTATTGCGTACTAGCTGAATCATGTGGCTCTTAATGTAACTAAACGAGATACAGATCTCCTTTGGGGAATAAGGAAAGCCCATTTTCAAAGAGAATGAAAGTTTTATTTTACTCTAAAACCAAAAGCTTCTTTACCCTCACAGTCCATCAACAAAACTTCAAATTTCTGGCGTAGATCATTTGCAATATTCGTTTAAAGTTTGGCCATTTTTCAACTTGGCTATTAAAATAAATGGGAGATTTGTAAAACAAGAATCCTAATATTTCCTTAATATTTATACCACCCTAAAAGAATATTTTAATTATCTCTAAAAACCGAAATAAAAACTTTAATGTCTACAGACAGAGTGACAATAAAGTGAACGACACTTTTTTTGAAAGCCAAGTAAAAAGAAAAGTGTAAAGCATACACATTCCGAAAAAAAGTGAGCCTTCAACAGATTATCGTTGAGTACAAGTCTAATTATTTTATTTTTTTTTTCATTGAAAATGAAGTCATTTGACACGTAGTCGTCAAATATTCGTCGTCGTATGTTTCACTGCTTCGTCATTTCAGTCAATTTGAATAACGAATGTTTGTCCTTTTGAAATAAATATCGATGATGTTCGACAGATTGTCAAATAGCTGAATGTTCGGCTTCTTACCTACTCGGCCAATTTCGAATTCGTTATACCCCTAATAGATTATTTAAAATCATTCAGTTAATTTCCGTTCAACTAATTGAAAGTCTACTGTTTCTACTAACCTCACTGTAATTAAGCATTTTACCTTGCATAACTGATTTTCATATGTTTATATTTGTTACATTTTTTATGCATCAAAATGGAAATGCGTATCTCCAACTTATATAAAACCTTTTCATTTTTGGTTAAAATTTCACTTTCATTATCTGTTGTTGTTTTTTTCATTATTCATTGTTTTGTATTTCTGATTTTTGTTTGCTTAGTTGTTAATGAAAGTAAATGCATTAAAAATAATGTGAGGCACATTAAATATTAATAATAATAAGTTCAGGTACATCAAATAATAAATAAATAACGTCATATTATCTTGTTAGAATGAGCAATAAATTGTCCTTAATTAATGGAGAAAAGATTCTCGCTTAGACAGAATGCTGACTGGTTTGATAAAAAATAAATTTTCCCACCACCCAATGGCAAATAATAAATTGAGTGCACGCGAAAATGAGCATTTTAAAGTGTTTGAATCCATTAAGCTTGCGCAAAAACAAAACAGGTTGTGCCTACATTTGAACATCAACGAAAGGTAAATAAAAAGAACCAAGTTGTTGATATTTAAGACATGCTACCATTAAAAATAATTTAATATCAGAGTCACTGCATTTAAATGAATACTCAATGAGTTCCAGCAGATGTTTCATGCAAATAGATCTTTCTTCTTAAAAAAATGGATTAACGACGCCAGAAATGTGTGAATGGCAATGGAATGCCGGTAGACGTCGTGCATTAATCATTTACAATGTTTCGATATAAATTACTTTCTGAACCTTTTCTTATTAAACCTAAACAAAAAAAAATTCTTTGTACGGCGAATTTAAGAAATTGCAATACGCACGGTAGAATTTCACATCTAAAAGATTAGAAAACCTTATGAAATTAAAAAATATTTCTGGGATCTTGAACAAAGAGTTAGGTTTGGTATTTTAGCTGTTATTTTGGACACCAATGTACAGTCGCTCAAAAAAGTATCCGAACATTATGGTTGATTACAGAATTCAGAAAAAATATCTGGCAACGATTTTTTTTAGAAATTAGTGATCTGGCAACCTTCGTGTCACGTCACACGAAGTTGCCAGATCACTAATTTCTAAAAAAAATCGTTGCCAGATATTTTTTCTGAATTCTGTAATCGTGACACGAAGTTGCCAGATCACTAATTTCTAAAAAATATCGTTGCCAGATATTTTTTCTGAATTCTGTAATCAACCATAGTGTTCGGATACTTTCTTGAGCGACTGTAGGTGGTCATATTATTTTGATACTAGATCGTGTGGGCTCACTCACGGAAATATTGAGCGTGTGCAGTTACCGTTCACAGCAAACTGGAGCGTGTGCAGTTACTGCATACGCTCCAGTTTGCTGTGAACGGTAACTGGAGCGTGTACAGTTGCTGTACACGCTCCAGATATTTTTTCTGAATTCTGTAATCAACCATAGTGTTCGGATACTTTTTTGAGCGACTGTACAGTTGGATTGAAATCTTAAGCAGGAATGGAAAGGGGAGGTAAAAACGTCATTCCCTCCCCTTTTGGTTCCGACTCTAAAACAAGGCTTAAAAAAAAATATTCAGTGGATTGTTGTATCCTTACCTATTGAAGCCCAATTGCTGAATTTCTTTCAGCTCTCAAAATTCGTTTACACCACTGCTACGTCCTCTTCATGTTCGTCATTCGATACAATTCAAGATTGCCAAAATTTATTATTTTCATCCACACCCACACACAGAGAGAGACACCCCACAACAGAGTCTTGGTTTCACCCATTTTGCGCCTGTCCCATATTTTCCAGGTAAGAGGGAATATCGATACTCTAATACAGGGACTTACCTGGGGTCCGCCTCCACCCCTCTACAAAATCTTAAACGTGTCTATCTGATTCGAGATCCAAAACTGTTCTATTTGTATAATTTTATTTAGTCCATATTTTATGCCCGACACTAAAAATAGATTAAATAAACAACTATAAAATCTTATTCCACATAGAATACCATTTTAAACTTTACTGTTCAGTGGAATATTTTAGTAATTGGGAAATCCTATTCTACCCCCCCCCCCCCCCCCCGACTGAACTGAATTCTAGAAATCCCCTCCACACACACAAGAAATTAAACTCTCGTGAGCTTCAAAATATCCTCGTCTTCAATTTCTTCGAATTCAAGATCGAGGGTATTTTGAAGCTCACGAGGTCCTTTAACCCTTTAAGAATACTAACTTCGCCACATCCTTCGAAACTATCAATCTTCCTATTGTACTTCACATTTTTAATCAATCCTGATATCGTTTTCAGCTTTTTCTATTCTAACCCTCATTCGTTATCAATTGTATTGGAAGAAAACAAATACTTTTTTCAATTACTCAGGAAGTGTCAGTAGCGCTCCAGGTTCGTAATCTGCAATTCCTAGGTTTAAGTCCTAACTGGATGGCCTTGACGGGAGGCTACCATCTGTCTCCCAACAGCTGTTCCAGTGAGTCCCCTCCCCCAACCTTCTCTGAGCCTTCGGGGTCCATGTGACCTGGCCATTTAGACCATGGTGTGCAAAAAAGTGCCGCTCAGAGGTAAAACAACCCAACCTAACTGTGAGATTATTTCCACCTTAAAATTTAATTCCGCCTTTCCCTCAGCTGGAAAGGAGACGCTGATTGCATTGGAAAGACTGCGGTCCATCAGATGAAACGTTAAGCTATGATCTCCCTTGCTCGTATCCGCAAAACTCCCCGCTCTGCGCACGGTCAGTAGGGGACACCGATGGACTTGAAAGGCCGCCGTCCGTCGGATGGGACGTTAAACAGTGGCCCTATGTGCGGGAGAGCCCTACCCCGTACACGTTAAAGAAAACACTGAATATCCTTGACGGGAGTCTACCATCTGTCTCCTAACAGCTGTCCCAGTGAGTCCCCTACCCCGACCTTCTCTGAGCCTTCAGGGTCCTTGTGACCTGATCAATGGCCATTTAGTCCATTGTGTGAAAAAAAGTGCCGCTCAGAGGCAAAACAACCCAACTCTTGCTCGTTAAAGAACACGCTGGATGACCTTAATGGGAGTCTTACATCTGTGCCTTAATAGCTGCCCAGTAGGTCCCCTTCCCCCAATCTTCACTGAGCCTGTGGGGTCCTTGTGACCTGATCATTTAGCCCAGTGTGTGCTAAAAGAAGTGCCGCTCAGAAGTAAAGCAACCCAACGCAGGAAGTATTTGAACATTAACAACACTGTGTTAGTGAATCTGCTAATGAAAACGCACGGCGATTATGTGGAATGTCTTGCAGGTCCATACTCGAGAAGAGCAGTATCTCTCACATTCTAGGACTCGCTTCAAAGGAGCAACACCAATGCAGAAATACAAACTTTGCTGCCTTAATAAACAAATGCGAACAATTCTTGTTCGTGATGACTTTTTTGGAAAATTCTAACCGGATATTAGCTACGTAGTTGCAATATTTGTGATACGATATTTAGTTATAAAGAATAACAATTTGGCAACAATGTGAAAAAGTGCATTACAATTTAATAAAAAAAAAACGCATAGAAATAACCGGGTAACCATAAAAGAGCTAAAAAAATGTAGTTCATAACTGATTGTTATTGGAAAGTACCCAAATGCTGGTAATCATACTTGTATTAATTGCGAAATAAATTTAGAGCCGTGGGTCAATAATTAACTTTAATAGAAATAGCCATCCAGGGGCCTGTAATGCAAAATTAATAGAGTCCGCTATTCATTCATGGCATGATAATTATATCACATCTAAAGTAGGCTGTGCAAGTCTATTATTAATTACGTTTAAATCTGATTTATTTCAACTATATTTTCCATTTTTTTTATCTGCAATATTTAAATAACTGTTTCCTGTTTATAAACGCATATTTATCCTAATAACTGTTTCCTGTTTATAAACGCATATTTATCCTATTAGTCTTTCAAACTATTTAGCGTTTGCAGCGAACGATATTCTACAACAGTCTATTCTACAACCATTTATTTGCATTGCATTAATGAGTATATGATGAGAGAAGTAGAACTGGGTTAAAAACGTTTACTGAATATTTATTTTAGATTTAATTTTCCGAATCCATTATTTAATAATTGACTAACTCATCATCATCATCCTCAAGCAGCCCTGGGCTACGGAGGTCCAACCAGACCGTACAATTTAGTTCTCCAAGCAAGTCTATCCTGAGCTACATCTGCTGCATCCGGCTACTGCACACCAATTCTAAGAAGGTCCTGTTTGACATTGTCTGCCCACCGCATCCTAGGTCTCACCTTCTTTCTGAGGCCTTTAGGCACACTGTTCATAACCCTATTCGCCAATCTATAATTATCCATAAGGGCAACATGGCCAAACCAACGGAGTCTCTCTCTGCACAATATGCTGCTTAAAGGAGGTTTCTAAATCCTTTGCCTAACCTCATCATTAGTTACAAAGTTGAACCACCTAATGCCCAAGATACTACGTAAGCATCTGGAATCAAAAGCATCTATTTTCCTGTTATCTTGTTTGCAAAGTGTCCAAGTTTCACTACCATAACTAACCCTAGAAAGAACCAAACTATTATACAGTCTAATTTTAGTCTTTAGGTGTATACGCCTATTTCTCCACGCTCTCCATAGATTTTTAAAAGTCTCAGCAGCAATCCCTATTCGTCTGTTAATCTCAATACGCACATCACCATGATCTGTTACATAGCTCCCAAGAAAATTAAACTGTGACACCTGCTCAAGACTGTAACCATTCAGATGAACTGAATCACAACCTGCTTGACCAATTTTCATCACTTTAGTTTTCTCTCTGTTTATAACCAAACCTACTCTGCTACCATTTTCATCAACAGCTCGAATGAAAGAGTTCATCTCATCAACATCATTTATCAAAAGGGTTAAATCGTCAGCATAATCTAAATCAGAAATTTTCGTATCTCCAGCCCATTTAAGGCCAAAATCTTTCCCTTGAAGTGAATTTCGCATAACATAATCAATAACCAAACTAAAGAGAAAAGGAGACAAAATGCACCCTTGTCGAACACCAGAAGTAATGTTAAACCATTTGCTACAAGCCTTACCAACTCTCACACACGACTCAGTGTTATTATAGAGAGCTTTCATTATGTTACCCAACTTGTCTGGTATACCATATGATTTCACAATCAACCACAAATTATGACGATCAACAGAGTCGAAAGCCTTTTTGAAATCAACAAAGCTAGCAACCAAAGGTTTCTGAAACTCTAAACATTTCTCAAGAATCTGCCTAAGTGAAAATATCTGATCCACACATCCCCTACCACTTTTGAATCCACATTGCTCATCACGCAATTGCCTGTCAACCAGATTCTTTATTTTATTAAGCACAATCATGCAAAGAATTTTCCCTGGAACAGAGAGTAGACTGATACCCCTATAGTTATCACAAGAACTGCGATCACCATTTTTGAAAATAGGGATAACAATAGCTCTGGTAAAATCCTTAGGAACCATGCCTTTATCATAAAAGATATTTAAAATTTCAGTCATCCAAGTGGTAACAGAAACATTCCCAGCTCTAAGCATTTCCGTATTAATTTCATCTACCCCTGGAGATTTATGAATTTAAGTTTAGAAATAGCCAAAATAACTTCAGATTGTGTTATAGGGCCAATATTAAAGCCACCAACGCATCTATCATCATTGCAAACAATGGGAACAGAACTAACCGCATTGTTTAGAATATCACTGAAATGCTCAGCCCACCTAGCCATGACAGAATCCTCAGCCTGACATGACCTTACCTGACAATGACAATCCTAGCCTGACAGACCTTACCTTGTTTATCCTTCAATCCCGGTATACCTCTCTGTTTTTTTACCACACAAAACATTAACTATCTGGTACAGCTCTCTGCAGCTGTGCTGTCTAACTGCTTCCTCGGCTTTGTCAGCCAAGCCATCAAGCCGATGATTAGATTAATATCCCTTGCACCACGAATAAAAATTCCGTTTTCGACAATAAATATTTATTTTCGCAAAATTCCGTTGAAGTAAAATGGCGCTCAACAAATGATGTCAACATAAAAAGTTTCAACGGAAACTCTATTTGCAATGACAAAATTCCCTTTAAGGGGGCTGGGTGGCTCATTCGGTAGCGCATCAGGCACGTAATTTGCAATTCCCAGGTTCGAGTCCCAGCTGGGCCAGCGTTCAGTGTTTATCTCCGCAAAACTCTCCGCCCTGCCCACGGTCAGTAGGGAACACCGATAGGCGTGGAAAGGTCGCAGTCCGTCGGATGGGACATTAAGCCGGCCCAAGGGTGTGGGAGAGCCATACCCTGTGCACATTAGAGAACACGCTGGATGGCCTTGACGGGAGGCTACTATCTGTCTCCTAACAGCTGTTCCAGTGGGTCCCCTCCCCTACCTTCTTTGAACCTTCGAGTTCTTTGTGACCTGGACTTTAGCCCATTGTGTGCCAAAAAAAATGCCGCTCAGAGGTAAAACAACCCAACTCTTTAAGTAATATAAATAAAAAATAAATACCCCACCCTCAAGCAGCTGTTTGTCACAGAGATATGACAGGAGCCTGTCAGTTTATATGCCATAGTAGAAGGTCTGAGAGGGTGGCAGGACCTCAGCAGAAAAACGACACATACATCCAGGCCTTACCCGGGGCTCAAACCCAGGTCCCTTAGATCAGCAGCCAAGCTCACATTCTAAGAGTTGAAAATAAGTAATTTTCGGGGAAATGTTGTTGGAGATAAACTGAATATTTCCTTCAAGTCGCTATAAATCTCGATTTTCAATCATAATCGTTTAATATTTAAAGAGTTGGGTTAGGTTATTTTATCTCTGAGCAACACTTTTTGCACACAATGGGCTAAATGCCCTGATCACAAGGATCGCAAAAGCTCAGTATTAGGAGATAGATGGAAACCTCCTGTCAAGACCATCCAGCATATCTTTTACTTAATGTGCACGAGACATGGTTCCCCAGTGCCTGAACCACGGCTTAACGTCCCATCCGATGGACGGCGGCATGACCAAGCTCATCAATATCCCGACTCACCGAGGACAAAGTGGAGATTAGACAAGAAAAATTCTGAACGCAGGAACAGTTGGACTCGAACCTGAGAACTGCATATTACGAGCAAGACGCGCTTCTGACTGAAACAACCCCAGCTTATTAATATTTAAAGAGTCATCGAAGCTGTAACATTTAGCAGCAGACTGGCAAGTCATAACAATCTACCATTAAAGTTGATTCAATCACAAATCATTCACTGAGATAATATAGTTTTAGAAGTCTTTGTAATGATTCTTTTCAGTATTTGTCAATTAAAAATTACGTAATACATTTTTCCGCGAACGTGTATATAGTGTGCCGCCTATCTGTAGCTATATTTTCGAGTAATGTTGAAAAATTAAGATTTAGATAAGAGTTGAGTGATCTTAATATATAAATAAAAAAATAAATAAATACCCCCTCAAGCAGCTGCTTGCCACAGAGGTCTGACAGGAGCCTGTCAGTTTATATGCCATAGTAGAAGATCTGAGAGGTTGGCAGGACCTCAGCAGAAAGACAATATAAACATCCATGCCTTTACCCGGGGCTCGAACACAGGTCCCTTAGATCAGCAGTCAAGCGCGCTAACCACTCGGCTATTAAATAAATACCCCCTCAAACAGCTGCTTGCCACAGAGGTCTGACAGGAGCCTGTCAGTTTATATGCCATAGTAGAAGATCTGAGAGGTTGGCAGGACCTCAGCAGAAAAACAACACACACATCCATGCCTTATCCGGGGCTCGAACCCAGGTCCCTTAGATCAGTAGCCAAGCGTGCTAACCACTCGGCCATGGGACGGCATCTTAATATATTTCCACTGAAAATTTTCCGTAAAAAAATTTGCTTTCAAAGTCAGGGAGCTTTGAATGTGGCTTTCAATTCATGCATCATGGAACTGTTCCAATACCTTTGGTAACGTACTGTATCAGTAGATTTATACTAGAGTCCTTATTCAATTAGATCTTTTCCTTTCGGTATTTTCCAAAAATTTCAGTAAGTGATTATTTACGCTTTGTAATTTTTATTCATATCGAATGAGCACTATACTATTATTTCTTGAATGATTTTTTTATTATTTTATTTTGATAATTTTATTTCTGATTTTTTTTTAGAAAAAAAATAATAATAATAAATAAATACCCCCTCAAGCAGCTGCTTGCCACAGAGGTCTGACAGGAGTCTGTTAGTTTATATGCCACAGTAGGAGATCTGAGAGGATGGCAGGACCTCAGCAGAAAAACGACACACACATCCATGACTAAATCCGGGGCTCGAACCCAGGTCCTTAGATCAGTAGCCAAGAGTGCTAACCAGTCGGCCACAAAAAATGGATTTTTGAGATTATTTTCCGTTTTAAGTTTTTGTTTTTTCAGACAAGAATCCCATCAAAATTGTTTTTCTTCATCCCTATAAACTTATCATTCGCTCTGTCTTTATCAAAAAAGGGCTGCAGCCAATTGAAATTCAATGCAAACACTATTGAACATCAAAAGTTAGAGGAAAAATTGTCTTGAGCCAGGTGGGATTCGAACCCTGAGAGGTATCAGGAAGTCATGAACTGTATCGCACTCGGTTCAAAACAAATTTTCCTCAACTTTGATGTTTAATAGTGTTTTAATCGAATTTCAATTGAATCAACATCAGATCTTTATTTATTAACTACAGTCGATTTGGTTTCCCATAACATTTTCCTCTAATTATCAAAAAAAAGGGGGGTGGGCTCAGTCGGTAGCGCGCCAGGTTCGTAATCTGTAGTTCCTAGGTTCGAGTCCCAGCTGGGTCAGCGTTGAGATTTATCTCCGCAAAATTCCCCGCCCTGCCCACGGTCAGTAGGGGACGCCGATGGGCTTGGAAAGGCCGCCGTCCGTCGGATGGGACGTTAAGCCGTGGCCCCGTGTGCGGGAGAGCCATACCCTGTGCACGTTAAAGAACACGCTGAATGGCCTTGACGGGAGGCTAAGATCTGTCTCCCAACAGCTGTTCCAGTGGGTCTCCTCCCCCAACCTTCTCTGAGCCTTCGGGGTCCATGTGACCTGGCCATTTAGCCCATGGTGTGCAAAAAAGTGCCGCTCAGAGGTAAAACAACCCAAAAGTCAGAAGTAAGGATTCGAAAAGAACGCTTCAACCAAGATATCAAGCAATTTATCATTCGACCTTGTTGCCACCTCTAGCGCGATTACGAACGCAATTTGACCTCTGCCCTCAGCGCATTTTGCTGCGCTTTTTGTTTCCGTTTCTCCACTCGTTTCGCCTCTAAGTGTTGGGTGTCGTCTCCTTCCTTTCCATGGCCCGCTTCCTCTTTCTGCTCCACCCACTTATTTCCCATCTCCGCGGTTTCCGTGGTCAGAAGAGTATTTATGCAACTGCCTCTGCGACTGCGTTATGTGTTTCAAGGGCTGGCTGGCGGCGTGAGAAAGCTGGGCGTGACTTGCCCCGAAGATATGCAACTTTTAACGATATTACTGTGAACTCCTTTCCATTAACTATTTAAATACCAAGTCCTACGTCTGTAGTTGACATTGAATTCGTGTTTCTGTGGAGACATGACTATTGAATATGCATCGGGAGAAGAATAAAACATTGCTAAAATGTTTGGTGCTTTTACTTATAGATACACTTCTTTGAAAGCAAAATTCTATATCATACAGGATTCAGGGAAATCGTGGTTGTCGGTCATGATATTTTTAAGACTGGGTTGGTTTGCATTTGAGCTGCACTTTTTTTGGGGCGCAATGGGCTAAATGGCCATTGTGTAAACAAAGGGCTCAGAGAAGGTTGGCGAAAGGGGACCCACTGGACAGTTAGTAGAAGACAGATGGTATCTTCCCGCCAAGGCCATCCAGCATGTTCTTTAACGTGAACAAAGTATGGCTCTACTCCTTTCACACGAACCACGGCTGGCGGACGGCAATTTCCTTTTTTAATTTTTGTTTTCATTCGATGGACGCAAATTCCTTGTTTTAAGAGACGAATGAAAAATCCATCTCGCCATCCTCACAGACCTTCTACTATGGCGTCTTAAACGAACAAACTTATGGCAAGCAGCTGCTTGAGGAGGTATTTATTTTTTAATACAATTCACAAAATAGAAAAATATGAGTGAAACCAAAAACCGCATGGTTTGTCTGAGCCACTAAAGGATATTAATACTAAAATCAAAAAAGACCCATTTTAAAGATTACTAAGCAATTTATGTTACTTTCTAAAATAAATGAATACAAAAAATTTCTACTTTACACTAAATTATTCAATATAGTGCAATTCCTTCCTTCCCATGGTCCTCTTTTCTCTCTGCTCTCTACAATTCTTGCAAATGAAAGATACAGCAGCACCTGTATTTCAAGAAGCAACTTATCGACGATTTTAGGTGGGATATCTGAATACTGTTTTTTGTCAGAGGAACTGTATATTTTGGGCCTTTCTCTCTGAAGGTATATGTACTGGCTGGCCAAATTATTTTCAACACCAACCTAATATTTTCGTCGTATGTATCATCGTACATGGGACGAAAAATTTCAACGTTTTCAATTTTCTGCGCACAGTTCTCGCTGGAATGCGTTTTGAAGTACTGCAGACAATCATCTCTCTCAGTTGATGAACTTTAGCAGCTCTGCCAACAGACGCCTGTCTCTGTCTATCAGAGCCTTTTTTCCCCCGCGCTTGCTACGATTGGCGGACTTTTTTTTTAGAGACCCGTTTCATTCTCCACAAGCTTCGGATATTGTGCTTCGTGATTTTCCGCCGAGTTCCATCACCTCCAATAAGGATTCTCCGACCATCGGGCTCCAACCATGAGTCCCCATTCGATGTCAGTCAGATAAGCCCTTTTACCTATGTTGCACGTGACTTTGTTTTCCACCATGCCTTCACAGCTTTTATAGCATTTCGTAGCGACGTAGGATATTTACGTCAGTAAGAAATTTTGCACACATACTTCATGGTACTTCTCGCACGATCCATAATAATTTGGCCTGGTAATGTAAATCAGGCTGAATTTGAGAATTAAAACAATTTTGTTTACAAAAAATCCTCATTCTAAATATACGTGTCTAATAGATTGTACATTCAGCGTAGAGTAACGACAGAAATTTGCAATTAGCTCCAGATAGGGCATGGATGTTTGAGTTGTCTTTCTGCTGAGGTCACGCCATCCTCACAGACCTACTATGGCGTATAAACTGATAGGCTCCTGCCAGACCTCTGTGGCAAATAGCTGCTTGAGGGGAGTTTTTTTTTTTTAATTTAACGTAATATTGTTGTTCTGCAAGGAAACCAGAGGTTTAAGAACCGAGACGTAAGTTCCACCCTAACATATTATAATAAATAATAAATAATACCCCCTCAAGCAGCTGCTTGCCACAGAGGTCTGACAGGAGCCTGTCAGTTTATATGCCACAGTAGAAGGTCTGTAAGGATGGCAAGACCTCAGCAGAAAAACAACACAAACGTCCATGCTTTATCCGGGGCTCGAACCCAGGTACCATATTTAAATACAACTTGTATCCATAATAAATGCAATGTTCGCAACATATTGAAATTAACTTTGCATATCAGGTGGTGTAATTTAAGTGGTTTGTAACGTGCTTTACCCGTAATGTAGTCAATCATCCATTAATTCGAATTTCCACCTTAGATGGTACAAAAATTTGGAAACTTCCTGCTATTTGGAAACGAGCATTCCATAATCACTCGAATAATAAAGTTAAACTAAGCATCGTATCGTCATTAACGTCAAAAGTAAATGATCTTCATTATAAATTGCACTGGAACAATAGGGCTATGAAAATGGAAGATACGGTAGCAATTGTACGTCAAAATACTGCCGAAGTAAAAAAAAAACTCTTTGCATTAGAATAACCATAAAATAGCCTAGCATAAAGAAATCTATGCGGGTTGGGTTGTTTTACCTCTGAGCGGCACTTTTTTTGCACACCATGGGCTAAATGGCCAGGTCACATGGACCCCGAAGGCTCAGAGAAGTTTGGGGGAGGGGACCCACTGGAACAGCTGTTGGGAGACAGATGGTAGACTCCCGTCAAGGCCATCCAACGTGTTCTTTAACGTGCACAGGGTATGGCTCTCCCGCACACGGGGCCACGGCTTAACGTCCCATTCGACGGACGGCGGCCTTTCCAAGCCCATCGGTGTCCCCTACTGACCGTGGGCAGGGCGGGGAATTTTGCGGAGATAAATCTCAACGCTGACCCAGCTGGGACTCGAACCTGGGAACTACAGATTACGAGCCTGGCGCGCTCCCAACTGAGCCACCCCCGTCCCAAAAATCTATGCGTTTAAAGTGGCGATAGCTACGGTCATTTCTTTTATTCCTGGGTTGCGATTTTTCCCTGCGCAATGCGATAAAAATGAATGAAGAATAAAACAAAAAAAAAATGGCCAGGTCACAAGGATCCCGTGGTTCAGAGCATAAGGACTGATGTAAGGGAAGATTCTCAAATTCTGGCAAATAAACCAGTTATTTATTTGTATAACTATATTTAGAGAATACGGAAAATAATGGTGGGATTTCGAAAACTAATATAAGGAAAATAATATACATATTCAAGAAAGTAATATTTTAATTGAAAGCGCACCTCAAATAGTTTTGAACCTAATGTGCACAGTTCGTGACCCTGCTTCTGTCCGACCAGTATTCCCTTTCTTGCCATACACGCCGCAGCATATTTCTCGTTACTTGCTCACGTGCTTTTCTTATTCTCTCTTACAAGTGATTCAGGTCTTGATTTTTGTCCACGTAAATATAATTCTTTTACAAAGTCCCACAAGAAAAAAGATCAAAATGGTGTCAAATCGGGGCTCCTTGGCGGCAACAGAATTGGACCACTCCTGTGAATCTATCTTTCAGAAAATGTTGATGGACATCCCTTTATTTTCTTTTTCTTGTGGGGCTTTGTAAACAATTATGTTTATATGAATTGAACCTTGAAACTGATTTTTCGAGTGGATAAAATTCGTGGAGTGAATCGTTCTAAAAGCCGGAATAAAAGAGTTGGGTTGTTTACTTCTGAGCGGCACTTTTTTGCACGCAATGGGCTAAATCGCCAGGTCCCAAGAACCGCTAGGATTCATAGAAAGTTGGGGGAGGGGACCCACTGGAGCAGCTGTTGGGAGACAAATGGTAGTCTCCCTCAAGGCCATCCAGAGTGTTATTTAACATGCACAGGGTATGGCTCTCATACACATTGTCACGGCTTAACGTCACATCCGACGGACTGCGGCCTTTCCAAACCCATTGGTGTCCCCTATTGACCGAGGGCAAGGCGAGATTTGTGGAGATAAATCCAACCTGTGATTCGAACCTGGGAACTAGCAGATTACGACTGAGCCACCCCCGCCCTCTCCAGCGACAATAAGAGAAGCAACTGAACCAAGTAACAAGACATATGCTGCAATGTATATGACAAGAACTGATTAGACATATGCAGGTCATGAATTTACTAATTCTGTTCAAAACTATACGAGGTACGCTTTCAATTAAAATATTACTTCCTTGAATATGTGTGAGGGCGGGGGTGGATCAGTCGGTAGCGCGCCAGGCTCGTAATCTGTACTTCCCAGGTTCGAGTCCCAGCTGGGTCAGCGTTGAGATTTATCTCCGCAAAATTCCCCGCCCTGCCCACGGTCAGTAGGGGACACCGATGGGCTTGGAAAGGCCGCCGTCCGTCGGATGGGACGTTAAGCCGTGGCCCCGTGTGCGGGAGAGCCGTACCCTGTGCACGTTAAAGAACACGCTGGATGGCCTTGACAGGAGGCTACCATCTGTCTCCCAACAGCTGTTCCAGTGGGTTCCCTGCCCCAAATCTTCTCTGAGCCTTCGGGGTCCATGTGACCTGGCCATTTAGCCCATGGTGTGCAAAAAAGTGCCGCTCAGAGGTAAAACAACCCAACCCAAATCCAAGAAT
Organism: Ryuthela nishihirai; assembly: GCA_038380435.1. Taxonomy (NCBI): domain Eukaryota; kingdom Metazoa; phylum Arthropoda; class Arachnida; order Araneae; family Heptathelidae; genus Ryuthela; species Ryuthela nishihirai. The sequence goes on along the minus strand of JAWZYU010000004.1, from coordinate 87,131,624 downwards.
ATGTATATTACTTTCCTATATATTGATTCTCGAAATTCGACCATTATTTTTCATACACCCTGTATTTATTTATAGTCTGAAAATAACATAAGGGTAATTTACAACTGTTTGTGTCGTCCATAATTTGCCCACTTGAAGCCTTCAGTTTCAAGAAAGACGAAAGAAGACGACAGTTAGGGAAACGTATTCTTTTGTTTTCGTTGTCCTAAGGGAGATGGGCTTACATGAGAAGCTCCTTACATATGAAGAGGGGCGTTGGCGACGGTTGGGCAGCTGCATAGCTTTGAAGAAGGTCATATGCACTCACCATGCACATACATTGAGAAGTCAAGTCAAATTGTTGATAGGTTTAATGTCCTTGAATCAGCGCAGGAAAGGGCTTGGATCAACCTAAAGAAAAGAACTACAAGACTCGAGGAAAGCGACAGTGGAAGTCAGAAGAGATAGACGCAAAAATCTAAGCTAGGCGGAAGGGTTGGGTTGTATACCTCTGAGCGGTACTTTGTTTGCACACAATGGGCTAAATGGCCAGGTCAGAGGGACCCCAAGGCTCAAAGAAGGGTGGGGACCCATTGGTACAGCTGTTAGCCTCTCGTCAAGGATATCAAGCGTGTTCCTTAACACGCAAAGGAATGGCTCTCTCTCCCCCACACACACGGCATGACGTCCCTTCCGACGGACGGCGGCCTTCCAAGTCCAGCGGTGTCCCCTACTGACCGTGGGCAGTAGGGGACACCTCTGGGAGGGGATTTTACGTGGAGATTTTGCGGGGTGGGATTTGCAGGGTGGAATTTTGCGGGGTGGGAAAAGGGTGGGGATTTTGTGGATATAAATCTCAACGTTGGCCCAGCTGGAACTCGAACCTTCAGATTACGAGCCTCGTGTGCTACCGACTGAGCCATCCCCGCCCCCTATGCGGACGGACACAATCTGTGGGTTAAAGTGCCTGTCATATATATCAGTGATATCTGCTAACTGTGAGCTGTGATGCACTCTTAATATAGATGTACCATACACACTGTGAAGAATACACCTCTGTTTTCCACATACTTATATACTTCATACGATGACTTCTTATATACTTCATAAGTATGTGTTCTGATGTTCCAGTTTATTATCATTAGAAATTCTACACTAATTTTAATCAATAATATAAACAACCGAAAAGCAAAACCTTCACAAGGTAGTACATGTTAAATTGTGATAGTATAAAAAGTTTTCGGGTTCATATTTTTTTCCTATTTCTTTCTACCACGGTCGAATTTTGCTCGTGTTTAAGGGAAGTAGAAGGTGATGTGAGTCAAGGTGACGTGTGAGTCCCCAACTAATAAAAAGTCAAGCGACTCACAACGAAAGTTCAAAACGAAAAGTATGAAAACATGAAATCAATTAAAAATAAAAACAAATTCATATAAAATCAAATCCTATTAAATTACAGATAACGTAAAAAGTATAAACAGGTTATGAAAAAGACTAAGTAACTGATTCATAGCATATAATGTGGTTTTAAAGACTACAGAACTAGCCCTAGGAAATTCTTTGTATCCGTGAGTTTGCTGGTGCTAGTGAGAAAAAATGCAGTCGTCCAATGCTCCTCTCTCAGTCGGTAGAGCGCCAGGCTCGTAATCTGCAGTTCCCAGGTTCGAGTCCCAGCTGGGTCAGAGTTGAGATTTATCTCCGCAAAATTCCCCACCCTGCCCACGGTCAGTAGGGGACACCAATGGGCTTGGAAAGGCCGCCGTCCGTCGGATGGGACGTTAAGCCGTGGTCCCGTGTGCGAGAGAGCCATAACCTGTGCACGTTAAAGAACACACTGGATGGCCTTGACGGGAGGCTACCATCTGTCTCCCAACAGCTTGTTCCAGTGGGTCCCCTCCCCCAACCTTCTCTGAGCCTTCGGGGTCCATGTGACCTGGCCATTTAGCCCATGGTGTGCAAAAAAAGTGCCGCTCAGAGGTAAAACAACCCAACAACTCTAAGGTCTTATCGTTTGTAATTATGGCAGCAATTGAAAACCTAACAAAAATGAATGTTTTTGTTACGGACTTATGGCTATTGATCGTTATTCTACACTTGCCCATTTTCATGAGGAAGCAAGCAGAGCAGAACTTTAACCTATACATGTCGATTATCACGTGTCACGTGACACGAAGGTTGCCAGATCACTAATTTCTAAAAAAATCGTTGCCAGATATTTTTTTTTAATTCTGTAATCAACCATGGTGTTCGGATACTTTTTTGAGCGACTGTAGGTGGTCATATTATTTTGATACTAGATCGTGTGGGCTCGCTCATGGAAATATTGAGCGTGTGCAGTTACCGTTCACAGCAAACTGGAGCGTGTGCAGTAACTGCACACGCTCCAGTTTGCTGTGAACGGTAACTGGAGCGTGTACAGTTGCTGTATACGCTCCAGATATTTTTCCTGAATTCTGTATTCACGTGACACGAAGGTTGCCAGATCACTAATTTCTAAAAAAATCGTTGCCAGATATTTTTCCCGAATTCTGTAATCAACCATAGTGTTCGGATATTTTTTGAGCGACCGTACACGTCGTATAAAACGTTAAAATCAGTCTCAGTGAAATTTTCCTCTCCAATTTTGGTTGGGTTGGGTTGTTTTACCTCTGAGCGGCACTTTTTTGCACATCATGGGCTAAATGGCCAGGTCACATGGACCGAAGGCTCAGAGAAGGTTGGGGGAGGGGACCCACTGGAACAGCTGTTGGGAGACAGATGGTAGCCTCCCGTCAAGGCCATCCAGCGTGTTCTTTAACGTGCACAGGATATGGCTCTCCCACACACGGGACCACGGCTTAACGTCCCATCCGACGGGCGGCGGCCTTTCCAAACCCATCGGTTCCAATTTTGGAATAAGAAAAGAAAGGGAAGAGTAGATTATGACATTTCCCAAGTCACATGATTTCATATGATTTAGAACTTAGGACCGACCTTTGCGTTCGGAAAATAAATGAAACTATCGTTATACTTTTGTATTTTTTTCGGGAGAGGAATGCAGGGTAATTTTTTTCATTCGTGACACTCTCCGCATCGCATACTTTTATTTGGTACATAATTTGTTACGATGGGTCAAAGGTTAAGAAGATATAGTAGAGCGAGTGTTTTTGCCAAACACACAAACCGATAAGTGAAACTTTCAATTCACAAATCACTCTTCGGAGAACTTTTAGTTTTGTTATCATTATTTCTCATCTGCATCCATCACGGTATACATCCATTTTTCATTCATTCCACACATGATAATAAAAGCGAAAATTCCAACTCGCAATCCTCGCGTTGAGAGTTAAAGTGAAAATAAAGCAGATCACATCCAGATAAGAAAAAGCGATTTTTGTTTCACACGATTCGAAAGTCAACGAATGACAAATTGCTCTCACTCCAAACATCATTTTTATGTCTCGTCCTTTTTTAGGTAGCGGGTTTGGACGGCCTCGAAAGGCAAACCCGAATTGCGCCCTGTCGCCAAATGCACTGTTATCTGATAAGTGATGACCTCAGCGCACGAAGAGCAACAGAGGCAAGGCTACGACGAAGTTGGAGGACTGCACGCCGCTTTCAACTGGCCAATGCAGAAGATGTGGGTTGTGTTGTTCGCAGTAGTCTGCCCTTGTCGAGATGGTCTGCCTTTCTGTGCGTCTGCGAGGGCCATCTGCGGAGTGTCCACTTCTCAAGTACTTTGCAGGAGTCTCCAAGAGAGGATACTTCAGGTGGCTATTACCTAGAGGCAGATTGTTTGTTCAAGGACATAGTCTAGTGAGTTGTAGCAACCGAAAACTTTATTGTTTCTTTCTGAAGAATGACAAAAGAGTGCTTTGAAGATCTGCTGACCAAAGCAGATTGCCATTCTGCTTGACGGTGATGTGTTTGCAGAACTTTTCCAAGTGGGGTCCATATATCGACTTCACAATTTTCAGTCTATAACCTTAATTTGACAAGAATTTTAAAGCCGTTCCCTTAGATTGCAATAGAGTTATGTTCATCCCCTCTGTGGGATTGTACAAATATAATGGAGAGTACAGTCGCTCAAATAAATATCCGAACACTAAGGTTGATTACAGAATTCAAAAAAAAAATATCTGGCAACGATATTTTTAGAAATTAGTGATCTGGTAACCTTCGTGTACGTATACGAAGGTTACCAGATCACTAATTTCTAAAAATATCGTTGCCAGATATTTTTTCTGAATTCTGTAATCAACCTTAGTGTTCGGATATTTATTTGAGCGACTGTACAATAATGGAGAAATGAGTGAAAGACTAAAAGGTTAGAGAAAATGAAAGAAAAAAAATTTAGAAAATGAGCTAGAAAAAAAAAGGAAGCTGGATAAAACGATTGTTTATGGGGGGAGGGGGAATAAAGATGAAGGAAATGAGAAGAAAACATAAACGATGGACGAATGAGTGAAAAAAATCGGAGAAAAAATATAAATAAATAAAATTAATAGGATAAATAAAAAAATGGATAAAATGATTGAGGAAAATAAAATGATAATAAAAGTTAGTAAAAAATAAAATGAGAAATCTGCTGAAAAAGGAAAGATCAGAAAATTAATTGGAGAAACAAACAGATGGAGAAAAGTACTGGAAAATATTAAGAGATGGAGAAAAGAACCAGGGAAAAATTTTAAAATGAAGAAAACCACTAGAAAAAAACAATAAAAATGGCCAAAGTACTGGAATAAACAGAAAAATATAATAAGAGAAAAATACAACTAGAAAGGCCATTCACCTCTGCAGAATCTATGATATTCTTTTCCAGAGAGAAAACTTTTACCATTTTTCAACTTCAGCGACTTTTAATTACGGATATTCAAAATCATGGAAGGTTTGGAAAACGTTAAGTAATATTTTATGAGTTACCTATCCAATCCAGAAAGAATTTTTCATTTATCTTTTAAAGCGAAATATAAATATGCTTTTGCCAAGAAGTTTCTACTTATTCGCGCAAACCCTTGTCACCTCCATACTTTAATATGGAAACATACAGGTATAATTTATATCATAAATAAAGGGTTCAAAATATTCGTTTAAAGTTTTGCTGTTTTTCAATTAGCATTAATTTATAATACTGTAATATAATATATTAATTTTTGCAATTTTTGGGGGAATGGGGGTGTGTTAACTCGGTCGATAGCGAACCAAGCTCGTAATCTCCAGCTCTCAAGTTCGTATCCTAACTGTGCAACGGTTGAGATTTTCTCTGCTAACCCCCAATCTGCCCTACGTGAGAAAGGGTACACCGACAGGCCCCGAAAGTCCGATGTCCGTCGGATGGGACGTAAAGCCGTGGCACTGCTGCAAAAGAGCCATACTCTGTGAACGTTAAAAAGCATGCTGGATGGCCTTGACAGAAGGCTATCATCCATCTCCTAACAGCTATATAACGATTCCGCCTCCCCGACCTTCACTGTGCCCTTGGGGTTCTTGTGACCTAGCCATTTAGCCCATTGAGCATTGAGCGCGAGTTCAAAAGAATGTTAAGCAACAAAATTTCATAAATGAACTAATTTGTTACAAAAGTATAAATAAAAACACAAATATAAAATAAATTCAAATAACACGAATATTTATCTTCATCAGTATGAAACTAAACCATCAAAAGAATATCCAATATGATCCACCAATACTTGAAATAATCGTATTTACAATTCTTAGAGTCTCCACCAAAGCACAAAGGAAAACTTGTTACAACATTCAGTAAGTGACACAATCATCTTTGCGAATAAACCTGCAAATCACCAAGATTAGCCTTACCAATTCTTTTTACATATTAAGATGAACACGCATCAAACGATGAACTCTTCCACAGAGAAGTTGAGCTTGCTCGACTAACGTATTGCCTTTCGGTTTAATCTTCAAGTCTCTTAAACAACTCTCTTAAGATTAATTTAATACTAATTCACTGAGCAAAAAAATATATACATTCAACCACTACCGATAACTTTTTCATTCTCTTCTTAAACGTCGTTAATGTTCGAGTTGTTACTGTTCCAGTCGGCTAGTGACGCAATTCACACGCGAGCATCAAAATGACACAGCACATCATGGTTTCATTGTTGCTCGTTCATCTATCGTAACAATATATCTCTATAGTTTCAGGTATATGTACTTCGCGTGTTTAAAAGTTTTACTATGAAATGAGAAAGTTATCTTTACGCATTGATTCAATTGAAGAAGAAAGTTCGGATAAAGCAACCATTCGTTTCGTTGTCAATTGAAAGTCCTAATGCCTACAAAGAATCTGTTATAGGTAGTGGCATATCAGGATTTCTGGAAATGACAGACGGGGAAAGGTATTTGATAAATAACAACTAATGATTTCTTAGGGAAAAATTCCCTACTTTTTTTACGTGCAACCGTTATCAACGGGGTTGGTTGATCTGAAATGCAAGGGTGCTGCAATAAATGTGAATCAAGACTTGCTAGGTCGTATATGGAATATACACTGCTTTACATAAATTATGGAACAATCTGAAAATCCGTTGGATCTGCTGCATGTGAATCGTAAAAAATGGTGTTTATAAAAGGAGGCAAGAAAGGCAATCGAGAAAAGAAAAAAAGACGCGAAAAAAATGCTAAAACAAGCCAAGAAAAAAACATAGAAAAAAAGCAAAACATAATAAAGAAGACAAAAAAAAACACACAGAAAAAATGGGGGGGGGGGTGAACACAAAAGACTGGATTTCCATTTCATTCTCCCTCCATTTTAGAAGCCTTCAGAAATGCATGAAATATACATAAACCTTATCTTCTTTGCCCCTATTACCATTACTAGCATTCAGGGACGGGGCTCAAGGGTGGGGAGCATGCCCCCTGGTTCTAGGGGGAGGGGACCATATTCACTATTATGAAGTCTAGTAAGTGAAACACAAAAAATAAAGTGTTTTTATTTTATTATAAACCCCTTGTGCTCCCCTCTGCCATTAGCGCCCTGCCCCATTCGCCCCTTCCTTGGCACGTCCCTGATGTTAATATTTCGTTTAATTATTCTACTACTCTTTTAATAATGAGAATAATATCTCGGGTTACCCATTAATATCTAACTCAATAAAAAGCTTTGATAAATAAACTTCTGGAGCTTTCGTGTGATTAATTTTTGATGTTTCTTTCACAAAATCCTTCATGGTCGTGTTATTTTTTTTTAGAATTATTTAATATAAAAAAAATTGGCTTAGCAATATTTGGTATAGATCTTCAGGAACGAAAGAAAGAGCCAACTAACGTAAAAGAGCAAAAGATCTAAACAGAAGAATCATTCCAAATAATCTTCAGCTCCATCAAAAAGTTCCGTGGAGTCATGCATCTGCATCTTACCAGGGAGAAAAACAGCTCTATCAGATAATTTCGCATACGTATATACATCGTATTAATTTAAAAAAAAACACGGTGACTGGCAAATGTATGCGAAAGAACCTTAAATACCATTCATCAGATGAAATAAACAATTTCAATAACATAAATTTTATCAGCATGCTTTCGAAACCAAACTGTTCTTTGTGATGGCGTAGGTTTGCAGTGATATTTGCTTCTCTGTCAGCCTTGTAATAATATTTTACTGTTTACTTAGATCAATGATTCTCAACCTTTTATGCTTCACGTACCCCCTGGAAATGTGTATGTAACTGGCGTACCCCTTGTATAGATAGATAAAACTATAGTTATAGTATAACAGTGGGAATAAAATAAAACACTAACTTTGTTGCTAGATCTAGCGACTTTTGAGATCGCTAGATTCAATTCTCTATTCAATCTAAGTTAGGGGTTCTCAACGTAGGGTAAGAGTACCCCACGTTGAGAACCTCTAACTTAGATTGTTAGAGAAATTCTATTATGAGGAGCGACCGAATGTTGACGAGGGGAGGAGGACAAGAGGCTCATACTCCTCCTCCCCTTGAGAATTTCAGTAACCGAAATGGAGGGGGGAAAAATATACCAATTATTCAAGAAAATTTTTAAGAACACCAAAAATATTAAACAGATATATTACACGTATTATTCAATAATTTTTTCAGACCACTAAAGTGAAGGGAAAGAAGGGTGGCAGCGTGGTTAGCGTGCTTGGCCACTAATGAAAGAGACCTGGGTTCGAGCCCTGAGTACGGCATGTATGTTTCTGTTGTCTCTCTGCTGAGGTCTCGCCTTCCTCACAGATCCTGTCTATGTCGTATTAAACTAATAAATCCTGTCAGACCTCTGTGACAGGCAGCTGCTTGAGGGGAAATTGATGTATGTTATTTAAAGTGGAGGGACTTGAAAGAATAATGCAATATGCATTGAATATATTTCATCTTTGCGCAGCACTTTTGTACAATAGGTTAAAGGGTTAGGTCACAAGAACCCCAATGCTCAGAGCTGGGAAGGCATCCACTGAACAGCTGTTAGGAGAGAGACCTCATGTCAAGGCCATCCAGCGTGTTATTTAACGTGAACTGGATGTAGCTCTCCTGCACATAGAGCAAGAGCATAATGGCCCACCCAATGGACAGAGATCTTCCAACCCACCAAGAGCCTCTTTTACACCGATGTTTCAACCACAGTTAGCGGAGAAAATCTCAACGCAGGCCCAGTGAGAGACTAAAACATGAGAAACAGACTCTCTTCACACAGTATAAACCTAGAACTTGGAGACCATGGCAAACTGCCTATGGAAACAGGGAAGCAATACCTCCCTAATAATTCTTATGATGATGAAATAAAATATAAACCTATTAACATAGGTTAAAATATTTTCATAACTAATATATTTCAGAACAATGCTCCAATATCATATTAGGTTGCTTTTCGAAACTGTTTCCCCTAATCCACCTATCACACTAGATCATTTCTTAGAGGGAAAGAAAGATATGAAGGAGACAGAAATTTAACTCCATTCAGTCTTGAAATGACATTACCTCTTTAAAGGCTTTAAATTGGTGTTGCTAATTTTGCTTTATTTAAATGTAATGGAACTTTATTTAGTGCAGATCTGTATTTCATTTTGTTTTTCAATTTAGAAATCGTTTCTAGGATCAAAAAAAGAATGCCAAAACATAATTTTTTTTTTAATTTTAATCTTGTCCAAAGTTTTTTATTTTTCAATTTTTATTTTTTTTTTATTTGCAACATGATAGAACAGAGAAAGATTTCTAGAAATTGCTAACTTGCATTACTTCTCCTACAAGGATATGAATTAGTAATAGAGAAGTCGGTTTACATCATCACTGCCTCACAAGCAACACAATTCACATCGTTTGCCTGCTGGAAGAGAAAGCAGCTACTTTACTAATAGGCCATTAACAACCAAGTAGAATTTTGGCAAAATAAATTAGTCTAACTATTCAAACAAAATATTATATACAAATTATTGTTATGCGGATTTCACCACTCTTTAAACATTTATTTACAAACAAATACGGTTTTAATAATGAAAATAAAACAATTTGTAAATTTAAAAAATGCATATAAAAACCAAAATGTAAAAATCAGTCAAAATAAGCTGATTTTGAAGATACTTTTGGTTAGGGTTGCCAGATGCCAGTGTGCTAAAAGGAAGACAAAGGAGGGCAGCAAAGCAAAAATGGAGGACAAAGGAGGACAGTAAAGCAAAAATGGAGGACAAAGGAGGACAGTAAAGCAAAAATGGAGGACAAAGGAGGACATGTTTTCAATTGCGAAATAAATTTTTTCCTACTAAATTTTATGTGAAATACAGACTAACAGTTGAGTCAGAAAAAGGCATAATACTTATTAAATATCCTATATATTTTTAAATATGTGATGTACTGATTTTTATTCCTACCTGCTAAGCAATGAAGAGTTATTTTGCCTTAAGTGTTATAACGGATAATAATTACCTGCTGTTGCAGAAGGCAAAGTTTCTGTTTCTTATGAACTCCGACTGAGGCATAGTGGTCAGTAGAGATTTCAGTTTGGGTGGGGCATGTGCTGCTATGAGAAGGCTCCTACATACTAGGAGTAGTCCTTAATTAATTCCTTCGCTGTCTTTTATTTGGCAAAAAATATGCTCTCAATTTTTATTGCTCCATCTCTCCGTGGGCGGAAGCAAAATATAAATAAATATAAAATATAATCTGGCATATAAATTGCTAATATTGAGATTACAGAAAATAGCAACTTTTATAACAGTAACAGAAATAATTCTGCATTCGTGATTTGCATTTAAAGCAAATTATTTCACGGTTAACAGTTACAGTCATAGATTCAAGAAATTTAAAAAAGTACCAAAAAGTGCTTTTAGTTTGAAACCTGAGTTTATACAAAAAAGAGGATATTTCATGTTTTTGCAAAAATTTAGGAGGAAATGAGATGAAAAAGGAGGGCATGGCCTCCATTTGGAGGACGTATGTTAACCCTACTTTTCGTAGAATCTGGTGTCTTTTTATAAATTTTTCATTTGTACTATTTTGGTGAAAAATATACGTGTGGTCACAGTAGTTATGCATCGTTCTGGTTTTGCTATTTTAAAGTTCTTTCTTAAGATTTCTACGCAAAAAAAAATATTTACTAGATTGAATTCTGGTTTTCTCAATGGCAATTTCACTATTCAACCATTTCTCTTAATTTATTATTGTCTGAAAGAAAAGATCCATCAGAATTTTGCGATACCCGACATTCCAGGGGTGTGTTAATTAGTCATACATTACAAAAATGTGAAAAATTGGACGAATCTTAATTTCTATAAGATACTGTTAAGCGATTTTTTTTTTTTGGGGGGGGGGGAGTTAAAACGGGTATTTTCTAAAAAATAGACTTTTAACCAATTCATTGCTTTCCCTTATTTCTGAAAATGAGGTAACAGATTCTGGAATCTATAGTCCAAGCTTGGTGAGACAGCCAGCTAATCATTTGCCTTTGTGGTCGCTCTCGACTCTTTTAACAATTCTTTACATTTCATTAATCTACAAATCTCTTCTTTAGTCTGTGTGTTTGATTCTCATCAATGTGTGATTATTCAAAGCATACAGCTTTTCAAAAGCGACCCAAATGGAGCATTTTTTCTACTGACAACCTTCTTACTTTCGAGACACTCTACCTATCAAGTATAGGCATATCCTTTTTGATCATTTGCCAGTATATGTGGACTATAATTAGTTTGTGTCTTTAATATATATATAACTTAAATTTATAATATATATACATACAGATATGTGTAGAATGTTATATTTAATTCATGACATGATACTTAATATGAGATCAAAATAAAGTCCATAAAGCTAAAAATTAATCTTACAAAAATCTTCACAATATTCTAAAATAGAGGTTCTCAACATGGGGTTATGCGTACCCCTTGGGGTTATGTGGTAAAATATTTTGGGGTACACCGTGACAGCTCAAAAGTCGTTAGATGTAAGTTAAGTACAAAATTTAATGTTTATTTATATATGATTTATTTTATTCCCATTGTTATACTATAAATATTGTTTTATCTATCTATACAAGAGGTATGCCAGTTGCATACACATTTCCTGGGGGGTTGAGAACCACTGATCTAAAGGATAAAAATTTATCCACTTAATCAACCAAAAAAAACTAATTCTTTTAATTATTATTTCAGTTTTTCGTGAAATTTAGCTTTTTTGTTACTTATATATTTAAATTCCAGTTTCATTATACACTCAAAGAGCATTTTATCAGGTTCAAAGGCAATGTCGACAGGAAGTCAGTTTCAGAACACAGTCCTCAGTATCCTCTTGAATATGATTTTTATGGGAAAATGGGACTGAAGATAAATGTCTCAGTAAAATATATCCGTATCAGGATTTTCAACATCATTCAATAGGTATTTCAACGGTTATGACAGCCAAACCATTTCAAAATAATGTCATTCTGCCCAAATCACTCAAAGTTGGCGAAAATTTAAAAACCATTTCATAAACTGCTAAACAAATCCTTGCATATTTTAATAAAGCTTAATGTGTTGTCATTTTAATCTGTTTCAATTAGCTTTTCGCATTAATTATTTTAACAGGCATTACTACTGTCAAGTATTCCAGCTTCCTCAGCTTTAAATAATGTGACGAATATTGTTGAAATCAGATTTTCGCAGACTTAATTCAGATATTTATCCTCATTTGTATTTTTCCATGAAAAATTAATTCGTTATTGAGGTTTGAATTTCTACTTGCTGAATAACATAGATTTGTTACTAAAAATTAGCAGCTAGATATACATAATAGAGTAAGGCATGTGATCAAGAATTAATTTGTGACAGAACCATCCCTAATGGCATTCTGGTATCCATTCTTGTTACGTCATGATTTTGTTTTTAACGAATTATTTGTTTCCAATAGGCTTTGCCACTTTTTGTTGAAGTGATTATTGAAAAAATTATTTTGAAAATATGAATCTTTTATCGTTTCAAATCAAAAGTGTTGGGAGCATCATCCACAATTTTTTCAAGACCAGTCTCATTAGGTGCATAGCCCCCATGAGTCCACATTCAGCTAGCCGAAAATAAATATATCCAGCTGTAAGAGAACTGAATACTCAAACTGATTAGCAAGTATAGGTGAGCTGCAGACCCTCATTCCGCTGTTCTGACTTACAAACTATCGAAAGACTGCACAATTTAAAAACGCATAAAGTCAATGGTAGACACTTCTAAATATAGTATATATATATATTAATCATATGTCATACAAGATTATGTTTTATAATTTTGACTGAAAAATTTAACACAAACTTTAGATTTATTTTAACTAATGAACAAGGCAAACATTTTTGGAAGAATTACATAGGATCAAATATAAAGATTTGTTCATGATTTTCCTTTAGTGAACTTCAGAGAAATATATATAAATACAGAATACTTAAGTTAATAAAATTTCATGTTATTAGTTACTTCGGTTATACCGATGTGAAAATTTGTCTTCTTTTACCATAAATCATTTTTAATTCCCATGCACTTAAGCGTTTTACAACATAGTTCATTTTACTGGCCACTGGATACGAAACCTGTGGCAAAGTTTTATCATTTAAACTGTGAACAAAAGCAATAAAATAATTCCTTCCAAGCCTTAATGTTAAACTTTTAAAGACAAGCGTGGCAAACTATATAATAAGTGAATTAGCAGAATGCATTAAAAAAGATTTTTTTTTAAAATCTCATTACTTTCAAATATAATTCCTTAAAAGATTGTATAACTTATTTAATAACATTTAAACAAAATAAGTCTATAACTCTACCTAAGCCGTACCAATTCATTTCAAAACACTTAAATCAGAAACGTCAGCTAGACTTGAAAAGAAATTATAAAAATTACATTTATTCAAGTGCGATAATCTGGCAACTGCTGACATAAATCTGAAATCTTTCAAAAACTCTCGTTTGGCAAAGATTTTAGAGGATTTTTCGAAAGTATCCGGTTATTTGATTGTTATCTCATTTCTCGACTCAGAAGTTCAAATATCTAAACGTTTCGAAGCGGTAATTAGCGTTCTCAAAAGTTAATTTAGTCATATCAAACGAATTATCAACTTGTCAATCATCTTTCTTCTTTGCCTTTAAGAGTAATAAGGCAATCAAGTTTCAGTTAAAAAACTTTATTAACAAGAGCTGATGAATAATATATAAAAGTAAACATTATTTACTAATTAAAATAGCGGATTTATTTCAATTATTAATAAATTAATCAATAATATTTAACCAACTGATTTAAGCAAGTGCTGCATCCTTTCATTCTTAGGATCTATGCAAACACTGATAAATGACTGAAAACTGAGAAAACTCATGAACGTGCATTCCTCAACCGAATGCCAAAACCCAAGCAGAGTATCCATAGGCGGTCGACAGGGGAGGTGGTGGACAGGAGGAGAAGTCCCTCCCCCCTGGAAAAATCAGTCAAAAAAATTTAATTTATGGCGACTAATACTATATAATGGAACAAATTTTTCCTTAAAAAATGCAATTTTTATTTTTTTTCACTGTTTCTTTTGTTTTCGGTAGCATATCATTAATTTTTTGTTTATTAATGTGAAAAAACATTTTCGCATGCATTTCCAAAAATAAATTACCCTTTTTTCTACTTTTGTTTTCAGGCATCCTTAGTTGTCTTATGGTACGATGTATGCATGATTCTTGTATTCGCAACTGTGCTCATTAATCAACGACTTGACCTCATTATTATTTCTTTCTTGAACCTTTATTTGCCATTTTGTTCCCTGAAAAAAATTTTGCCCACCCTGAAATCGTTTTTCAGTGCTTGAAAAATCCTGCCAACGCCCATGAGAATATCTCATTTTAATAAACGCAAAATATCGAGTTTTAATGAAAACTTTAGTTGAAACATTTCTTTATTGCTTCAGTTTTCAGCTGATTTATTAGGCTCTTGATTGTGAAATATTTCCACAAAGAAAGTGCCTCACTAACTCCATGTTTTGTCTGTTGCGGTTCTTACGTTATCTCAAAATTTCAGAATACATTTGATAAAATATTCTGTACCTAACGAAACGGTTAAAGGTATTTTAAATTAATTTATTCCGAAATTGTCTCGCAGATTTTTTTTTTTGGCAATTTTCCTACAGAAGCAACCAAATTCGCTTCTACGAGACCCATACAGAGTTCTGTAAAATATTACCGATACACTCTATCATCGTGAGTAGTGGCAGGCTGGGATACAAATCCCTCCGCAGCTTTCAAATTTTGTTAGAGTTAAAATAATGAGTACTCCCCTCCCCCCCGAGAGATATCTGTTTACAACAGGCGGATTTAAATCATTTGTAATAAACTTTAACATGAAATGAATAGTAGGTGAACGTCAGCTTCTATTAAAAAAATGTTATCTCCTAACTACTTACTGAGCATAGAAATTTAACAGTCTTACTTAAAACAGTGTCATATCAAAATTAAATATAAATATTTACTTACTTTATCGGAAGGTATTTTGGAACTCATGGTATAAGGACGTCCTGTGGTATTACTGAGGTATATATCCACAGAAATTGATTCTACGATGAATAACCAACACAGAGAAATAGGACCCAATTTTTTGCTTCACAGTTTCCACTATGAACGTTGTGATTAAGTTCTTTGGTAATTTAGCATCAAAAAAGTAGTTATTTATTCCTTGTACACTCTTAATACCACTTGAAAATTATGGCACAATTTCTCCTTAGCTAGGGCAATGTAACCAGATGTTGCGATGTAAAGCTGGAATTCTAACAATTGGAGATTAATATCAATTTCACTCAAATTCACAAATCTTTATATGAATACAGCTACTTTACAATTTTCATAACCTCTATTCTAAGATTATAAATGATTTACAACTATTGCCGGTGTCAAAGAGTAGTTTTAACATGTACGAGTTTCTGTAGCATTTAGATTTAATATCTGTGAATGTTTCACGTTGCAGTTATCCACTTTGCTGTAAGATATCTTCACAGAAACTTTCTAAATGTGATATTTCATCTCACAGTATTGAGATCAAAATCTTAATAACCTCTTTTCACTCTACCTTTAATTCCGCTCTATCTTCTTTGAGAGGCATGCCACTACTTCCTTGAGAAAGAATTCCAGCTAACCAGGAGTAAATCAAACCAGTATCAGCTGAGTAGTTGTCAAACGCGCAGAAAACCCGAAGTTGTCCCACCAACTGATCAATCCATTCACGGCGACTACGCAACTGGATCCATACACACCACGACACTCACTCCACTATTCGAATCTTGGCACTAAATTAGTGCCACATTGTGCAGCAGAGAAGGTTTATACAAATCATCACCTCCACTATGCACCGCAATGTTTGGCAACGCCGCTATCAGACCCCTCCTCCTACATTCTGAACGAAACATGGCGAACTATCTGCATTGCTTGTAAACACAGTGTAGACGTTTGTACACTAGCGCCATCTATCGGAAACCTACGACGTTACTGAATTGCAAAATCTCAACTGTCAGTCAATTAGAGAGGATTAATTCTGAACAAACTGGAATTGGAACATTTTTTCTCTTTTAGTTTAATAGGAAGAAGAAATAATTTTTCTGTTTTGGTGAACTTTTCCATTATTGAAGGCTAAAATAGTTCTGTTAAAAAATCGGGAAATCTGAAAAAGGGTGTTTTCTAGTAAAGTAAATAATGGGAGGAGAACGCTGGTAGCGGATTAAGGTAGAGGGACCATAGGTCGGCGTTTCCGGGGATAATACCTGGATTTAAAGATTTTGTCCTCGGCGAATAAATGTTCCTGGAAGTGTCCCTGGACTTCGATTTTCCATATTTTTTAAATATTTAATGAACTGCACAACTTGAGCAGATATTTGTTAATAGTGTTACGACAGATGAACGTGTTACAATGAACTTGTGATGTTCGCATGTGCTTCAGCGCGAGAATTTCGTCACCAACGACATCGAACGAACTCCACTGAAAGATTAAGGAACAAGTGTTGATTAGAAGAATTCATGTGAAGCAAACCGTAGTTGGTTTTTTAGTCTATGCAGTTTAGTCTAAAGAAGAAATGTTTTATGTGGAGTGTGCGCGGGAGTGAAATAAGTTTATTAGTGTTGATCCTATTAGAAGACTCGCAAGAAAAAGAAGGATGTTTAAGATATTGATGAGATATTAAGTTAGTCGAACAAGCAGATCTGATCTCAACTAGGGTTGAAGAATAATCGAAAATTTAAAAGCCGGTTTTTAATCGATCTGTTTTTAAAAATACCGGTTTTAACCGAAAACTATAGTAATTTTTAAAAGCCAAAATGAAAGGTACTGATTTTTAACTCTTAACAAGCATAGTTTATCGTCTATTTTTTGGTCAAAAAATGACAAAAAAGGCAACATCATATGTATACATATGAAAAAAAATGAGAACTTTGAAAATTGACACATTTTATTTTAGGCAAAATAATACATCATTCAGACAATTTAGAATTGAAAGAAATTAATTATAAATCTATACTTAGAAACAAAAATTAAACTTCTTGTAAAAAAATTATAAAGAATAAAATTAAAATTTATCTCTCTTATGGAAAAAAATATTGAAATAAAATTAAACTTAAACTTCTAAACTTAAACTACATAAATCCCCAGGGGTAGATGAAATTACTACGAAATGCTTAGAGCTGGGAATGTTTCGGTTACCATTTGGATGACTGAAATTTTAAATATCTTTTATGATAAAGGCATGGTTCCTAAGGATTTTACCAGAGCTATTGTTATCCCTATTTTCAAAAAAGGTGATCGCAGTTCTTGTGATAACTATAGGGGTATCAGCCTACTCTCTGTTCCAGGGAAAGTTCTTTGCATGATTGTGCTTAATAAAATTAAGAATCTATCTGGTTGACAGGCAATTGCGTGATGAGCAATGTGGATTCAGAAGTGGTAGGGGATGTGTGGATCAGATATTTTCACTTAGGCAGATTCTTGAGAAATGTTTATAGTTTCAGAAACTTTGGTTGCTAGCTTTGTTGATTTCAGAAAGGCTTTCGACTCTGTTAATCGTCATAATTTGTGGTTGATAGTGAGATCATATGGTATACCAGACAAGTTAGTTAGTGAAAGCTCTCTAAAATAATACTGAGTCGTGTGTGAGAGTTGGTAAGGTTTGTAGCAATTGGTTTAGCATTACTTCTGGTGTTCGACAAGGGTGCATTTTTTCTCCTTTTCTCTTTAGTTTGGTTATTGATTATGTTATGCGAAATTCAGTGCAAGCGAAAGATTTCGGCCAGAAATGGTCTGGAGATACGAAAATTTCTGATTTAGATTATGCTGATGATTTAATCCTTTTGGCAAATGATGTTGATGAGATGAACTCTTTCATTCGAGCTGTTGATGAAAATGGTAGTAGAGTAGGTTTGGTTATAAACAGAGAGAAAACTAAAGTGATGAAAATTGGTCAGGCAGGCTGTGATTCAGTTAATCTGAATGGTTGCAATTTTGAGCAGGTGTCACAGTTTAATTATCTTGGGAGCTATGTAACAGATAATGGTGATGTGCGGCATGAGATTAACAGAAGGATAGGAATTGCTGTGGACATTTAAGAATCTATGGAGAGTGTGGGGAAATAGGCGTATTCACCTAAAGACTAAAATTAGACTCTTTAATAGTTTGGTACTTCTTTGGTTAATTATGGTACTGAAACGTGGACTCTTTGTAAACAAGATAACAGAAAACTTGATGCTTTTGATTCTAGATGCTTACGCAGTATCTTGGGTATTAGGTGGTTCCACTTTGTACCTAATGATGAGGTTAGGCAAAGGAGTCGACAATCTCCTTTGAGCACCATATTATGCAGAGAGAGAGACTCCGTTGGCTTGGCCATGTTGCTCGTATGGTAAATTATAGATTGGGGAATAGGGTTATGAACAGTGTGCCTAAAGGCCTCAGAAAGAGGATGAGACCTGGGATGCAGTGGGCAGACAATGTTAAACAGGACCTTCTTAGAATTGGTGTGCAGTGGCCGGATGCAGCAGATGTAGCTCAGGACAGATATGCTTGGAGAAATAAATTGCATAGTCTGGTTGGACCTCCGTAGCATGGCTGCTTGAGGATGATGATGATGATTTAAAATTTAAAACTATTACCATTGCAAACTATTTCATAAAATGATGACTTCTTCACGTAGGCCTTCATTCTCTCACTCTCTCTCTATATATATACAGTATATAAAATTTGAACGGAAAATAATTTCATGTATGCGTTCGTTCATTATTTGAATGACCTTGAAATGTGTTCATTTTTCTTTTTTTTTTCCTTCTCTCTCTTTCTATAAAAAAATTTATAAAAAAAATTCAACATTACTGTAGTCAAATAAAAAAAAATCAATGAAAAAAAACGTTTTTTTCTTTTCGATTTTCGATTTTTGGGGAAATTTTAAAAACCGGCTGAAACAACTAATCTCAACTTTTCTGTAGGAAGAGTTCATCATTATGTTTAGTTGTTTAGGAAATGGTAAGGCTATTCTTTATAGATTGCAGGTTTGTTCACAAATATGATTGTGCCACTTATCGACTGTTACAGAAACTTTATTTTCTTTTGCTCTGAGTAGAGATTGTAAAAAGGTGCTTCGTTCTTTAGAAAGTTTAATTTTATACTGATTTAGATTTATGTTATTGAGTTGAGTTTGTATAAACGTTTTCATTCATACTTTTGTAATAAATTACATTATTTTTAGAATTATAATTGTTATATACCATTTATTTGAACTTATGCTCAGTTTCTATCTATTTAATTCATAACAATAGAGGGCGGGGGTGGCTCAGTCGGTAGCGCGCCAGGCTCGTAATCTGTAGTTCCCAGGTTCCAGTCCCAGCTGGGTCAGCGTTGAGATTTATCTCCGCAAAATTCCCCGCCCTGCCCACGGTCAGTAGGGGACACCGATGGGCTTGGAAAGGCCGCCGTCCGTCGGATGGGACGTTAAGCCGTGGCCCCGTGTGCGGGAGAGCCATACCCTCTGCACGTTAAAGAACACGCTGGATGGCCTTGACGGGAGGCTACCATCTGTCTCCCAACAGCTATTCCAGTGGTTCCCCTCCCCCAACCTTCTCTGAGCCTTCGGGGTCCATGTGACCTGGCCATTTAGCCCATGGTGTGCAAAAAAGTGCCGCTCAGAGGTAAAACAACCCAACCCATAACAATAGAATAGGCAACACTGTTATTAAAAATTTCGCTCGCAAATCAGACAACTGGAAAATTGAGTCTAGAATCATCATCGTCCGTGCGGACACTAGTAGAGACACCAACACGCACCATTTGTTGCCGATGGCTTAATTAATTATTATGCAAGTTATTAAATTTTATCTCTGCTAAATATGTGACGTAAAATTTCGGTGTCCAGTAATCCCTCAGATACATGATAGACAGGTCCCAAATTTGAACAAAGGTTGCCCCTCTGTAATCCTGTCTTGGGTTAAAAAATTGAGTCCCAGTCTGCCCAGAACCTAGAACGGCTTTAGGAATGTCAGACAGCTGGCAACGGTATTCCGTCTGGCATTACTCTGCCGCTACTTTCTCCACTTGTGAATAAAACAATCAGTGAAAATAACATCCAGAAAATTTCACTTTCAATTCAACTGAATGAGTTTTTCCAGACATAAATATAATAGAACGGATGTATCAATTCGCATATACTCATGCATAAAAGTTGACACCGTGTAGGCTTTGCTGCAAGTGAAGCAAATTTTCGTGTCTCTTGTGAAATCTTATGCGAAATCTGTCGAAAATCAAAATATTTTACAGAAAATGTATTCGTATGAAAAATGCACACAACAGTGATTTTTGTTAACCTATGTTATTCAAGTTTTATTTTGTGCTACTAGATATTAAGGACATAATATTTATGCAGTAATGTATAAAATATGTCCAAAGATATTGTGTTATTTTTCAACATAATAATATTGTTACAAATTAAAATGGATGAGCACTGAGCGTGAATTCATGTAAAAATATGTGAATGAAAATTATAATACAATGCAATTTATTACAAAAGTAGGGAT
Organism: Ryuthela nishihirai; assembly: GCA_038380435.1. Lineage (NCBI taxonomy): Eukaryota > Metazoa > Arthropoda > Arachnida > Araneae > Heptathelidae > Ryuthela > Ryuthela nishihirai. Next base: position 87,111,175 of record JAWZYU010000004.1, on the reverse strand, counting down.
GGAATTATTTATAAACAAACTAAGTCAACCGGCACGAAACTCTATAATAATACAAAGATCAACTTTCAGAAGAATCCATTATCTCAATTCTATTCACATCCAAATCACGAAACAAGACTAATATCATTCATTGAACAATAAAATCATGTTGATAAATAAATATTCAATCAATCAGAATATCTTTCAATCTAACTAGAATATCCTTACTAAATCCTAAACAAGCTAAATAAGTATACACTAAATGACTTCCTTCTTAGGTTTTAGTCCTCAAATACTCCAAAACTGCGGCTAAGTGAAACTGGTTTCTCAGAACCAATTCTTTTCAGTCGTCTATCACAACGCACAAGACGACAAATTCTTCTTTTCCTTTACCAGCTTACCAACACGATCCACATCAATGAACCAATCAATCTTCCACGCACTCACCATATAAAAATACTTCTTCCATTTATACATCCATCATATACATACTGAAACTAATCATGCCTCCTTTCGGATATCCACAACTCCAACATAACAATTCCATCTTTTTTTATTTTTCAGGTCGGTTCTGTATTCCAATTCGTTGGTTATATAATTCTCACGCAGAAGCCTACGCGAGCATTCATGACACGTTTATCATAAATTCACTGTAACATGTTCATTTGTCGTAACAATATCATGAAAAGTCAATCTCTCATATTGAATTTTCAGAAGTCCAGGATTATTTTCCTTTCAGAAGTCCAGGATTATTTTCAGAAGTCCAGGATTATTTCTTATTATTCATATATAATTTTCAAAATCTCCGGATCCTCTTCTTTAAATCTCGTCAGCTTAGATTAAGGTAGGTGCAAAAGATTCATGTGCAAAGAAGGCATCCTCTGTCAGAGAGGGAACGACACTCAATCTCAAAAATTTTCACAACTTACGAATGGAAAAAAAATGCAGGCAGGCAGGTGAAATCAATTGAATTCCAGAAACACATCAATGGATAATTTAATATGCGTTATATAAACTTATATATACTAAAAAATGAACAAAAATAAATATCAGTTTTTGGTAGAAGTGTCTTTAATAAAAACACATTGTATTCGATGTTAACCTAAGTAAAAACACGAGATGTGCACTTAAAGAGTAGACTTACACTGATTGTGAAATGTTTTATTAAATAAAATGTTAAACAATAAAAAAAGAGTTGGATTGGGTTGTTTTGCCTCTGAGCGGCACTTTTTTGCACACAATGGGCAAAATAGCCAGGTCACATGGACCCCAATAGCTCAGAGAAGGTTGGGGGAGGGGACCCACTGGAACAGCTGTTGGGAGACAGATGGTAAGCCTCCCGTCAAAGTCATCCAGCGTGTTCTTTAACGTGCACAGGGTATGACTCTCCCGCACACGGAGTCACGATTTAGCGTCCCATCCGACGGACGGCGGCCTTTCCAAGGCCATCGGTGTTCCTTACAGGCCGTGAGCAGGGCGGGGAGTTTTGCGGAGAATAAAAGAGTTTTGAAGCTTCCGTGAGTATGAAAACACCCCAACTGAAAACTCAGTTGGGTTATTTTACTTCTGAGTGTCACTTTTGCGTAGATAATGAACTAAATGGTCAGGTTACAAGAATCCCAGATCTGTCTAAGGGAAGATAATGAATGAATGCTGTGCTGAATGCTGCTGCTCACCCTTCCGCTCTGATTCTAGGAAATAGCTCGGCTCATAAAAGTGTTGCCATCCATTAGCAAAAAGTGAATGCAAGTTTCCGGAAATGACTCAGAGTATGAAAGCTCCGTGAAACATTCTCTTCCGTTTTGCATTCTCGAGGTCTCAATTGTACTCAGGGGCTAACAGAGGACAGAGGTTTTCAAACTTTCGATGTTCGCATTCCACTTTTCGTACATGGAAAAAAGGTTTCATTGAAACACTCAGTTTTATTCCACCTACCCTCGTTGTTCAATGACAAGAATTATCTCATTGCAAGTGGGGCGGGGGTGGCTCAGTCGGTAGCGCGCCAGGCTCGTAATCTGTAGTTCCCAGGTTCGAGTCCCAACTGGGTCAGCGTTGAGATTTATCTCCGCAAAATTCCCCGCCCTGCCCACGGTCAGTAGGGGACACCGATGGACTTGGAAAGGCCGCCGTCCGTCGGATGGGACGTTAAGCCGTGGCCCCGTGTACGGGAGAGCCATACCCTGTGCACGTTAAAGAACACGCTGGATGGCCTTGACGGGAGGCTACCATCTGTCTCCCAACAGCTGTTCCAGTGGGTCCCCTCCCCCAACCTTCTCTGAGCCTTCGGGGTCCTTGTGACCTGGCCATTTAGCCCATGGTGTGCAAAAAAGTGCCGCTCAGAGGTAAAACAACTCATTGCAAGTACTGAAAAAGTACCGTGATTGCGGAAAGAAATCATCTTGAAATTTTTGATTTCGAGCACTTTCTAAGATTCGCTGTTCTCGTTAACATGATTTTTTTTAACCCTCGGTTTTATTCGTTATCCATGTTAACATTAATCTTTCATCCGCGGGGTGATTTTAAATGCGAATATCAGGATCCGCGCAGGGCTCAAATTGCAATTTCAACTTTTTAATCAATCTTTAGCAGAGCCAGATCTAGGGGACACCGATGATTAGCAGAGCCAGATCTAGGGGGAAACAAGGGGACCATGCCCCCCTCTCCCGGTTGAGAATATTGGTAAGGGTAATAAAGGCAAAATGTTATTAAACTTATGAATTTTTCAGTCATTTTTCAAGAAATTTTTTGAAGATCCCTGAAACGGAGGAGGAAATGATGCACTATAATGGGTATCCAGTCTCTTCCCCCCCCCCCCACTTTACTTTTTTCCAGCTCGATTGAGCTTCTCAACCAATTTTCTCGAAGTCTTTGAAATGCAATCGTCAAGGGTACTTGTCATAGAATGATTTCTCGAAAGAGCTATTTTTGCAAAAATATTTTTCAAGAGTTTCGCAGAATTTTGCCTATTTGTAAGTACAGTCTTGAAGAGGATTAACAACTACACTTGACCAGAAACACAGACTGCAACATTCACAAAGGCGGTCGTAATGGGCTACAAACGAGTACACGGAAGGATACAGCGCAACAAACAGGGAAATGTAATGTTTTTTTTTTTGAAAGTGAGCAAAGGGGTGTGTCGTATAATCAAGACCAAAACTGGAGAAATTCGGAAAAATCTGCCGAGCCAGAAGTTTTTACTACAATTTGCAACTTCTTAATCAATCTTTAGTAGGGCTGGATCTAGGGAGAAACAATTATCTCTGAAAAAAGTTACATTTTCCCACACCCCTGAGGGAGGGAGCGGCTCAGTCGGTAGCGCGCCAGGCTCGTAATCTGCATTTCCCAGGTTCGAGTCCCAACTGGGTCAGAGTTGAGACTTATCTCCGCAAAATTCCCCGTCCTGCCCTCGGTCAGTAGGGGACACCGATGGGCTTGGAAAGGCCGATGTCCGTCGGATGGGACGTTAAGCCGTGGCACCGTGTGCGGGAGAGCCATACCTTGTGCATGTTAAAGAACACGCTGGATGGCCTTGACGGGAGGCTACCATCTGTCTCCTAACAGCTGTTTCATTGGGTCCCCTCCCCTAACCTTCTCTGAGCCTTCGGGGTCCTTGTGACCTGGCCATTTAGCCCATTGTGTGCAAAAAGTGCCGCTCAGAGGTAAAACAACCCAACCCAATCCGTCAATATGGTGCATATTTTCAGCCTTTCGCCTTTTTCACCATAACGAGTGATTTTACTCACACGAGTGATTTAACTTTTTTTACCATTACTCCTTTTTTCATTTTTAATAATTTGTCGCTTAAAATAATGTGTTTTAAATTAAGGCTGTTAGATACCCGATATCTGTGTATGGTTTTATGCTCGAATCCCTGAATAATCTCCTTAACGCATTTCTATTGAAATATCGTTTGCTGCTTAAAAGCGCGAAGCTGCACGCGCGCTAAGTGGGCGTGCAACGTGGGCAGCCGAACTTTGGGGGGCGAAGAATTGGTCGACAAAAAAATCCTTTAAACTCTAAAAAATGCATTTTTGTGTGAAACCTTCACAACTTAAAAAATTGCCTTTTTGCATTAAATGTATTATTTTACGACTTATAAAAACTTCTTGTAAGTATTTTGTTCATCAATATCTATTTTCTTCTTTATTTTCATTTTCATAAAACACACGCACATTTTTAATTTTTTTTTCAACAACAAAAAATGCAGTCCAGAATTTGCCTCCGAGAAGCAAAGAGAAAAAAAAATCACCCTCTTAGTTATAAAAGTTCGGGTGTGTGCAGACATGATGATCATAAAGGAGATGCAAAAGGGGGAGGGGGGTCAGAGATAATCGGATGGGACACGATAAACCCAGCAGAAGAATGAATACAATAGTCTCAATAGGTTGAAAATGTGGTAACAGAAGTGGTCGGCTTTCTTGGATTTAAAATCCCAAATTTGTTACAATTATTCCCCGGGAATCTTTTAAACATGTGGAGAACTGTCGACTACAGGGATTTCACTAAATGATAAACTTCAGTTTCCAGAAAATGGTTTCCTTGGTGGGGAACGTTTTTCCAACAGTTAGGACAAATATAATGACTAGACTTTCAGTGATAGGGCGGGGGTGGCTCAGTCGGTATCGCGCCAGGCTCGTAATCTGTAGTTCCCAGGTTCGAGTCCCAGCTGGGTCAGCGTTGAGATTTATCTCCGCAAAATTCCCCGCCCTGCCTACGGTCAGTAGGGGACACCGATGGGCTTGGAAAGGCCGCCATCCGTCGGATGGGACGTTAAGCCGTGGCCCCGTGTGCGGGAGAGCCATACCCTGTGCACGTTAAAGAACACGCTGAATGGCCTTGACGGGAGGCTATCATCTGTCTCCCAACAGCTGTTCCAGTGGGTCCCCTCCCCCAACCTTTTCTGAGCCTTCGGGGTCCATGTGACCTGGCCATTTAGCCCATGGTGTGCAAAAAAGTGCCGCTCAGAGGTAAAACAACCCAACCCAACTTTCAGTGACCTCTTAGCTCATGGGAGGCTGTAGAGTGAGTTGGGATGCTGCGTGGGACTGGGAAAGGTTACCATTAATTCATAACACACATGTGAAATAGAGTAGGAACTTTCAGTTGTGGTAGCTCTATTTCCCCTTGAAATAAAAGAGTCAACATTATACAGGAGAGATCATCCTGCAACAAGACAACGAGAACTATAAAGGCAGCATGAAGGTAAATACTTAGACTTTTCCATTTTTTTTTTCCATAGATTATTTTTGCACCCTTTTCTTTTTGCAAAAACAGAGTGAATGTGTTTTCAAAACTGTTACTGGAATTTATCCTATCGTTACGGTGACCATTCGTCCTATATTTTAAAGGACATTCCTGTATTTTAGGGGGTGGTCCTATATAATTATAAAAATTGAGAAAGACATTTTTACCTTTTTTACCTATCTCACAATTGCTTTTCGCTTCACGTTTGTCAGTTTGTGGATTTGACAAAACGTTCTTTCACCATATCTTTCGGACGCGAATGCTGAAAGTAATCAGCTGTAAGTCAAATGAAACTTTGTGACGCGGGAAGTGTCATAGGTATTAAAAATAACCCCCATACTTTCTACCCCTCCAAAAAACAGGAATTAAGAAATCGTTCTATCTCCCGAAAGCGACGGTCTACAGCAGTGTCTCGCAAACTGTGTGCCGCGGCACAGTAGTGTGCCGGGAGAGATTCCAAGTGTGCCGCGAGAGATTTTCAAATTGACACTAGATATTCGAAAGATTTCATCTTGACTTGTGTTATCGACGTGCTTTAATAAAAATCTTTCAGATTTTACCAACTGGGATCTTGTAAGTATTTATCAAGCTTTTTCCAAATTTTGGTATTAATTTTTGATTATTTCAAGCCATAGAATGGACAAATATTTAAAACAAACACCGAGTTATGAATTAAAGAACGAGAGCAAATCTTCAAGTAAAACCAGGCTGATGACTTCAACAAAGCGCAAATATAATGACGATTATATAGAGTTTGCTTTTATTCTTTTTTAGGTGTGCCACGGAAAAAAAATTAGATTCAGTGTGCCGCGGAAAAAAATTAGATTGAGTGTGCCGCAGAGTAAAAAGGTTTGCGAGACACTGGTCTACAGTTACGGTAAGGTGTCGAATGCAAGCTCATAAAATGATCGTCGTAAACTGCTCACAAAATTTAGGGTATATTTCAAAATAAATATGAAGCGATAAAAAAAGAAGCATTTGATTTTTTTTTATTAAACAAGAACATCAGAAAAGCAAACGACAAGTCAAAGAAAGTTGTTCGATTATGCAAATTAGATGCAAAACCAACTTTTATTTAATTGGTGAAAATGCACTGTACAAAAGGCTGAAAGTACTGGAGTATCTGCACGTTCCCTGATCTTGAAAGTGCACATCCTGCAATTTCCCAGCCCTTGCAATGCCCCTGCAACACGATTTGCCCGAATGCGAAGCATAGAGAGCCATAGGACGTCTTAAAGCTGGTCAAACGCAGACGACAGTGGCAACAGCACTTGGAACATCCCAAAGCGTGATTAGCAGACTGTGGAATCGCTTTCAAAAGACTGGCACAGTACGAAGAAGACGAGGGCAGGGTCGCCCATCTGCCACAACAGCAAGAGATGACCGCTACTTGACCTTATTGGCAAGAAGCAACAGGCGCAGCAATGCAACAGAGCTGCGGGGACAGTTTCTTGATGCCACTAGACGACGGATATGCACCCAGACCATACGAAATCGGCTCCATCGTGTTGGACTGCATGCCCGGCGACCAATGGTGTGCATTCCGTTATCTGCTGAACACCGTAGAACCTGTAGAAGGTAGGCTGATGAGCATCGTCATTGAACCCGTGATGAGTGGTCAACTGTCCTCATCTCTGATGAGTCACGGTTCAGTCTGCAGCCTGACAATCATCGTGTCCTGATCTGGCGTGAACGAGGAACACAGGAGAATCCACGTTTCATGCGAGAAAGGGACTCCTTCGGTGGTGGTGGAATCATGATGTGGGCTGGCATCAGCATCGGTGGTCGTACCAACCTCCACGTCATCAGAAACGGATCGCTGACTACTGTCAGATATCGAGATGAGGTCCTGCACCCTGTAGTGGTACCCTATGCTGGAGCAGTTGGGAACAACTTTCTTTACATGGACGATAATGCAAGGCCCCACCGTGCGCATCTCGTCAACAACATACTTCAGGAGGCAGGAATCGAACGGATGGACTGGCCTTCACGTTCTCCAGACCTGAATCCCATTGAACATCCTTGGGATGCACTGGGAAGACGTCTGGCAAACCGTCCAATGCCTCCCACAACACTTCTTCAACTAGAAGTTGCCCTGGAGCAAGGGTGGCAGAGGATCCCACAAGAACTGTTGGACATTCTGATCCTGTCTATGCCCCATTGCTGTCAGTGTATTTTGGCAGTGTTGGGTGACCATACACCCTACTGAACAGTCAATGTGTGGCACTCTCGTCCAGTTTGACATGCTTCTGTTCACCCCCACCAATATGTCACTTGCTACTCAATCACGACAATTGAGTTTGCATCTCATTTGCATAATCGAACAATTTTCTTTGACTTGTCGTTTGCTTTTCTGATGTTCTTGTTTAATAAAAAAAATTCAAATGCTTCTTTTTTTTAACGCTTCATATTCATTTTGAAATATCCCCTAATTTTTGTGAGCAGTGTATTTCGAATTTCCCCCATCACCACCACCAGCACCATTCTTTTCCACCCTGATAAAGAGGGAGGTGCGATTTTCGTGGAGTTAGACTTTAACGAGTCGTATTTCAAATTAAAGCTTATGATGTCTCCAATATCACGGCCTACTCCAAACACGATTCAAAAAGGGAGGAAAAATGTGGTCGATGATTCTGAGTCATATATCAAATGAAAGTTTATGAAAGCAGTTTTAGTGATAAAGGAAAAATATAAATAAATTTAAAAAATTTAAAATTACCTATCTTCGTATAGGGGCTCTAAAAAGTAGAAAATAAACCAAGCATACCGATGGTTGAATCAGTGACTGAGTTCGTATTCACTTCAAAGGAAGATGGAGCTCCGGTAATCTTGTCGAGGAAATAAATCGGCGATAAATTTGAAGTGAATACGAACTCAGTCACTGATTGCACCATCGATATGCTTCAGGGTTATTTTCTACTATTTAGGAGATATTTTTAAATTTTTAATTTATTTTTTTTCCTATATTTTTTGTTTTGTTCTTTAAAAGTTCTTTATTTTTGATAAGAAATAAAAATCGTTCTGTCTTCCACTAATTTTCATAAATTTATATTATTACAGTTGATTTAATTGTGGAATTATAAACTATATTACTTACAATTCGGATTTAATTGTAATAAATTATTAAATAATTCTTGAGTGTGAATCCTTGACAAATTAAAAGTTATTTTCTTGATATATTCGTTCTTTTTTACGTTTTTGAATATTTTTACTTTTTAAATAAAATTAATATATGCATATTATTTATTTTATTTTAGAGCTTTTTAGGATATTTACGACTTTTTGAAGATGACTTTGCTAGACATAGCATAAAGTTTAGAGCACCATAACAAAAAATGATGAACAAATAATTTTAAATGAAAGAAATTGCCAGAAAATATGCCTTTCAATATGCGTCATATATTTTCCACCGAAAAAAATAATCACCATAACTGTCAAAAAATATTTTTGATTCATGTTCATCCGTTGAAGAACCCATCTATTGGAGAGCCTGTCTTTTGTTTTATATTGGGCCATTTACTGAGATTCCACAAGTGTTTTGATAAACGCTATACCATTTTTTACAGTGTTGCAGCCCCCTTCCCCGGCAGTGCTACGTAAGTCAACGTTTGGAAATATTAACGCTCTCTCATGAAGAACGTTTCTTGCATTCACATGGCCAAGGTAATCCAAAATGGCCAAAAAATGTCCATTGGCCGTAAATCTTGAAATATACCAGCTTTTTTAACTCGGGAACAGCAGGAGATGGGGACAAGTTTCCCACCTTCGAAATTGTAGGATGGCTAAAACCAAGATTAAAATTCGATGACTTCTTGTGTGTAATGACTTATTTTCATCTTTGTTTTTCTATTGCATGTGATTTTAAACTACACTGGAATTAAATAAAAGGAATTGTCCCCATATTTCTCACTTCCCTTACCATTTATTTTATCCTCTCCTCCCCTAAAACACTTCTTGCTGTATGCCTGTTCTGATTTTTACCCTTTGATGTGCCAGACAGGGAACAAACCCGTAGCACCATTTTTTTTAAAAGAAACGTGGTTCATCCACTGTGTTTGAACTTCTTTTATTTAAATATTGTGATTTGATTCTTTCTGAATAAAACATCGTCCCGAAAAAAAAAAATCTGAAAATAGCTATTTCTATATTCCAACTCAGTAAGATGAATTAAATATAAAAAATTTTTAATTTCTCGGTAAAATTGTGTGCTGTTATCTAGATAAAATAAGTATATTAATTTGCGTTTTAGCCTGCTTTAGAATTTTGAATTGCGTAAAAAAATCTTAATACACTCATATAAATTTGAAATTCTCTAAACTGGTTTGAATTCACACGATTTTTTCGCGTAGCCTTCCATCGTTCTATTTCATCTGATACGTTTGCTTCACATGATTTACTCGAATTGGGTTGGTTTGTTTTACCTCTGAGCGGCACTTTTTTGCACACCATGGGCTAAATGGCCAGGTCACATGGACCCCGAAGGCTCAGAGAAGGTTGGGGGAGGGGACCCACTGGAACAGCTGTTGGGAGACAGATGGTAGCCTCCCGTCAAGGCCATCCAGCGTGTTCTTTAACATGCACAGGGTATGGCTCTCCCACACACGGGGCCACAGCTTAACGTTCCATCCGACGGACGGCACCCTTTCCAAGCCCATCGGTGTCCCCTACTGACCGTGGGCAGGGCGGGGAATTTTGCGGAGATAAATCTGAACGCTGACCCAGCTGGGACTCGACTGGCTGATCTGAACGCTGACCCAGCTGGGAACTGCAGATTACGAGCCTGGCGCGCTACCGACTGAACCAGATTTACTCGGAAATATGGATTTACTCTGCATTGAAACAGAATGTAAAATAAGACTTTTTTGGATACCTTAAATTGCTTAAGTCTGACACAAGCTAAAACATAAAACTATATTTGCAACAAACACAACAAAGCACAAAAAATTACCTTTCTTTTATTAATTTACCGATTTTACAGAAATTGAATTTTTTCTGCATTTCCCATCAAAGTATTTCACGTATCTTTTTTATTTTTTATATTTGAAAACTAGACAGTTTGCCGGGCTCCTTCGATCAGTAGCGAAGCGTGCTAGCCATTGGACGATCAGGAAGAAAATTTGCTCCAAATGTAAGGTTTAACAGTGAAATTCATTCTTTTAAATTTAATGATTTAAAGTGAAACTGGGGTTTGAAAAAGTGATTTTACAGCTTTTTTTCTTGATTTAAAATTTTGTTTCTCTAAGGGGGTAGAAACAACTAAACCAGGCCCTTCCAATCGCAGCTCATAAAACAAATAATCAATATACTGAATTTGATTCTTTTTTTCACTTTTCTGAGGAATATTTTCAGGTGCACCAACTTTTGCCAAATCACGGTACTCATTATAAATGTATAGTTTTGTTTTTTAATCAAGATTGTTTCTTGATTCTTTAAGAATATATTTTTTTCTCAATTCATTACATTATTCCTTAGAAATGTATATTTTCGCTTTTAAGAAGATATATTTTCCTGCGGCTTGGTTTGGTTTGGTTCTTTGGGGTTTAATGGTGCATCGGCGACAAGGCCATAATGCGCCAAACAAAAGACAATAGAAAAGATAAAAGACGAAGAACCCCGCAACCAAAATTTAAAATACATATTCTACATGGTAAAGTGGTAAAACAACAAATAACAAGTGTATAAGTACAGAGTAAAACAACAGGAGAAAAACTAAATAAAATAATCCCAGGTATAAGAGACCTGGGGTAAATAATGCACAAACAAAAGGTAAAATCAAATTCGGCTAAAATATCCACAATATTTCAAAAAGGTAAAAACTGGCAGTAAATTACAATGATCAGATAAAAGAATGTAAAGTGTAATGTGGCTGGGACATAAAATTTTGAAAATTGAAAATCATACGTCCTTCAAAGGTAAAAGCGGGACATGAGATTAAAATGTTTTTAATAGTTAAAATGGTGTCACAAAAATCGCACTTAGGTTCGTCGTCCGCCTTAAGAAGAAAAGAGTGTGTTAGAAACGAGTGACCTAAGCGGAACAGAGCAAGTACAACTTCCTCCTTGCGATTCCTGCGGAAACAAGACTGTCATGGTTTGACGATAGGTTTGATCTCAAAGAGCTTGTTCGTAAGCTGTTCTGACCAAGATCTCTGCCACTGTGTCCGGAGCTCGATGGAAAAACGCTGCTGAAAGTCCAGGTATGGAACCGGCAATGGAGAGTCGGACAAGGGCGTGGCTATTTTGGCAGCTGCATCTGCCAAGTCGTTGACCCTGATCCCGACGTGCCTGGGCACCCAACAGAAGATGGTGGTGGTGGCTGCCAGACGATGGAGCTGCTGGTGGATCATGGAGAGAACAGTTTGCCTCACCGAGATCAAAGCCTATAGTGAGTTAAGCGAATCGGTGTAAAGCACACACTGACGATGACGCTTAGCTGCTATATGGTCCATGGCAAGGCTGATAGCATGCAACTCTGCAGTGAAGATGGAACACTGCTGTGGGATCTTGTCTGCAATGATTACATCACAGCAGACCATGGCCGATCCCACTGATGTACCAGACTTCAAGCCATGTGTGAAGACACGTAAGAAATCCGGATGCTCAGCACGATTGCTAGCAAAGAGTTGCCAATACACACAGTTAGGTGTAAAGGCCTTCCCTGTCATGCACAGAGAAAAATCGCAGGAAGGGGAAACAGCGAGCCAAGGTGGAAGTGGCTCGGCTGTCGACTGTGCGACGCTATTGAGACTGGTGTTGATGTCTCTGATGTAGCCTCGGACTCGCAAACTAAATGAACGAATGGCAGTCGGCCGATTAGTGTAAAGCATTTCCCAATTTGGACTGAAAACGCAGTCCCAAATGGGATGGCCAGGCAGGGATCGCAATTTAGATGCATATTGTAGGGACAACTGCTGACAGCGAAGAGATAAAGAAGGTTCGTCGGTCTCAACATAAAGACTCTGGACTGGTGACATGCAGAAGACTCCTGTGTAAACACGGAGAGCCTGGTGATGGAGGAGGTCCAGCACCTTCACCACTGAATCCCGGGTCGAGTCGTAAACCTGGGATCCGTAGTCCAGTTTCAATTGGACAAGTGCACGGTACAGGCAGAGCAAAGAACATCGGTCCACCCCCCAAGAAAGGGAGAAGATGACCTGGATTATGTTCAGTGCCCACGTGCACTTGGACCTGAAATGATGTATGAGAGGTAAAAAGGTCAATTTCCAGTCGAAGATGAGACCGAGAAACTTAGTCTCCGCCACAACTGGAATGATGTTACCCCCGAGTCATAGCTCGGGTTCCAGGTGAAGATTACGCTTGTGGCAAAAGTGCACACAAGTGGTCTTCTGTGGGGAGAATCGAAACTCGTTTGACGTCGCCCAAACCGAAAGACTGTTCAGGGCAATTTGCAGTTGTCTTTCGATGACCCTCATGCTGCACGAAGAGCAAAAGATGCTAAGTCATCAACACAGAGGGCATTGCCTACTGATGGATCAATACAATTAATCTTGACAACGAAAAGCGTAACACTCAAGACGCAGCCTTGTGGCACCCTCTGTTCTTGGAGGTACGGCCGCGAAAGAGTGTTACCGACACGGATACGAAAAGAACGTGTTGATAAGAAGTTGGAGATGAAGATCGGCATATGACTTCTCAAGCTGAAGCTGTGGAGGTCACGAAGAATGGCGAATCTCTAAGCCGTGTCCTACGCTTTTTCGATGTCGAACAAAATTGACACCAGGTGCTCTCTACGTAAAAATGAGTTTCTGATAGCCGATTCGAGACGTATCAGATGGTCAAGAGTTGACCATTGCCTGCGAAAGTCACACTGGGTGTTGGAAAGAAGGTTGTGGTGTTCTAAATACCAGATGAGTCTGGCAATTACCATTCTTTCCAACACCTTGCACACGGAGCTTGTCAACGCAATAGGATGATAATTCGAAGGAATCTTGCAATCCTTTCCTGGCTTCAGGAAGGCCAAGACGATGGTCTCCTGCCATGAGTCCGAAAACTGCTCCTCGAGAAAAATAGGATTGAAGATTCGGAGCAGTCGATCCTTACTCGATGGTGAGAGATGTTGGAGCATGGCATAATGGACTTGTCTGGCCCGACAGCAGATGCACGTGAGAAGTGCAGAGCAAGGTGAAGTTCCTCCACTGTGAATGTCCTGTTGTAAGGCTCCAGGCCATTCGAGAGGAAGGACAGTGGAGAGCGTTCCGCCCTGATCTTCTGTGTCAGAAACTCGAGGGAGTAAGAAGACGATGATGAGATGGAGAAGGACTGCCCCAGAGCGTCGGCAATTGCTTTGGGATCAGCAATTGCCTGTCCATTGTCCTACAGGATCGATAACGAGTGGGACGTGTAGTTCCCACCCATCTTCCGGACTTTATCCCACACGATCTTATAACTGGTCGTTCGGGTGATAGAAGAAGTATACTTGATCCAAGATTCCTTTTGGCTCTGGCGTCGGACGAAAAGGAGCTTTTTCACTGGCGCGTTTCAACTTTTCGAAGTTGGGTGTTGTCGGATATCTCCGACCCCCCCCCCCCCAAGCGTTGTTCTGAGCCTTATGAGCTGCGGTGCAATCTGGATTGCACCACGGTTTCGAAAACGAGGAACCTGTGTCGAAGTTTGAGGAATTGTTGATGCAGCTGTATCTACGATACAGTCCATTATCTCTGCTCTTGCCACATTGATTGGCTCCTGGCTGACAGAGTGGTCATCGAGCTCAGAGAGCAGCTCGAACCCACCCCAGTCAGCCCAATCGAGCCTCCACCGTAAGACGCATGAAGGGTTACAAGGCCCCCCACAGGAGATGGTGCGCACTTCGAGGAGGTGATCGCTTCTGTACGGGCATACATGGGTTGTCCTCGACCTCCCATGTAAAGAGTGGAAGGATCGAGGAGGAGCAGATGGTAAGGTCAATGGCAGTGAAAGTGCAGGTTTGGGGAGTGAAAGTAAGTACTGACACCGGTGTTCAACCAGGGAGAGGGAAGGATCCAGGAGCCACTGCTCCAGGACCCCCCCCCCCTCCCGTTAGTGTCAGTATTGCCCCAAAGTGGACTGTGTCCGTTGAGGTCCCCCATAATGAGGAAGGGGGACGGCAGCTGCGAGACGAGATAATCAAGGTCTTCCTGAAAGGCAATGCTCCCAGGTGAAAGATATACAGAGCAGACAGTCAGGAAGAGGCAGGATGGCAACCGCCTCTAAGTTGGTGGAGAGGGGTATGACCTGGAATGGAGAATGGTTGCTCTCGAGGATGGCGACACCCCCACGAACTGGACCATCTCCATCCCAGTCCCAGCGAACTATAGAAAAGTTTCGGATCGTGGGATCTGTGACTGTCTGCAAGAAAGTCTCCTGCAGGCACACACAGATTGGCTGGTGTGCCTGAAGGAGTGCCTTGATGTCATCAAGATTCCTCTAGAATCCACGACAATTCCATTGTAGGAATGTGGCCATCTCAGGACTTTGAAGAGTGGGCGAACAACGAATTCCTATTCAGCTTAACCGCCGCAGAGGACGATTTAGTGAATAGGAGGCAGGCGGTATCCATGTCCTCGTAATCGTCTGAGGGGCATGGATCAGTAACCGCCCTTCGTGATGCAATGATTTTCTTTTTTGGTCCCAGTGGGGGCCCCTTATGTTTGGAAGATCTTGCTGTCTGAGGACGGGGAGGAGGAGGCTTTCCAGTGAAGGTGGAAGGCTGAGATGCAGGAATGGAAACCGGGGTTGATGTCAAAGTCGACACCACCTCGGTTTCGCCAGTGTAAGGAGGTACTTGGCTGCGGGCGAGAAAGACTCAGTAGGTGGTACACTGATGTCAGTCTGCACCGCCACCGAAGTCATTGGAACGATAGGGTTTCCGAGAGGATGACTGCAATGACTGCACCGGCATAGGAAACCTTGCCAGGTGGGGCGGGCAGTGCAGCAAGCTTTCTTGCCTCAGCGTAAGAGATGTTGTTCATTACCTAGAGGAGTGGTACGTCCTTTTCCTCCTTCCACTTCAGACAGCGCGGGAGTACACTGGATGTTCACCACTGCAGTTCACACAGCATGCCTTTTCTGCTGCGCAGTCAGGATCAACAGATCCTTACTGCCACAGCGAGCACAGGTGGGCTTGCCCCGGCATGCTGTGCAGGCATGAGCACAGGTGGCATTGACCCCGGCATGCTGTGCAGGTATATCTGACACTGAAAACAGCGCAGAGGGTTTGGTATATATGGCCGAACCACACAATACAAGTAACCTGCCTTGATGGAAGAAGGCAGTTGTGACATATTAAATGTCACAATCAGTGCCCGGGAGGGTACCAATTTCCCATCACGGCATGTCGAAACCCGATGGATCGCTGTTACTCCTTAAGGTGTGAGCTCTGAGAGGATTTCCTCCTCAGTGACTTTGAGGAGGCCCACTCAATAATCACACCTTGAGAGGAATTCAAAGTTTTGTTGGAAGTGACCTCGACAGCCACCCCACCAATCTCTTTGACATTCAGGAGCAGTTCAGAGTGTTTTGTACAAGCGGTCTCAACCTGTAAGTCGCCTGATCTTAAGCGCTTGACGGATTTCGGTTCTCCCACAAGACCTTTCAAACCTTTGTTGAGAAAAAAAGGGGACATATCCCCAAGTACCTGATCACCTGATAAGGAAGTACCTGATAAGGAATCTGGGGAACGACACAGACAAAGAAGACGATGGCATTGATAATAAAGATGGGGAAGATGGGGGCTCATGACGAGCCCTCTTGTTGGCATTGATCGCATTCATTTCATCATTCTCTCTCATATTTGTTTTTGTGTGGTTCAATACCCACTGTCCCCACCTTCCACGGAGCACAACAAGGGGATGTCCAGTCGGGTGCCACGGTTACGCAAGCACTATACCCACACAGACAGTGAGCCAAGCCCTCACAAATAAATAAAAGGAAAATGAAGAGAAATGTGCAGAACAAAAACGTTCTACACAAAAGAAACAAAGCGAAAAATATCAAAATTGTGAATGGCCAAACTGGCCTCACAAAGAAATTATAACTGCAAAATGAAAATAAGCTGTGAGGAAACTTACAAACCTGTACCCGGACCATGGACAAGGTTACTCACTCAACAGCAGATTGCTCCTGGGGGGACCACCCCAGGAGCTCCCATTTACTGGAAGCAGAGGCCAAAGCAGTGTATAGCAGAGGCCCTATAAGCCGCTGCCCAGCCTCGCGACAAACAGGCTCCCCAATGGCAAAACGGCCAAAGAGGACCCACCAGTCATGAGCTGGGGACAGAAGACAAGGGCCCCCGAGCAACTACCAGGATCCTCCTTTTCCGGGGCACGGGTCTCCACATACGGCAACATGCAGGCGAGCGTTCAGGACCCTGTGAAGGTAACTGAACCAGCGGACTCTTCAGAGGGTGGTGCCCTCACCGCGGTCCCCTCATAGTCACCCTGGTCCCCTCACCGCGTACAGGAGCTTGTACCGAGGGGTTTTCCTACTTTGGACTGAAAACGCAATCCCAAGTGGGATGACCTGGCAGGGATCGCAATTTTGATGCATATTGTAAGGACAACTGCTGACAGCAAAGACGATTCATCAGTCTCAACGTAAATACTCTGGACTGGTGAGGTGCGGAAGGTTTCCATACAAACATGGAGGGCATGATGTTTGAGGTGGTCCAGCACCTTCACCACCGAATCGGGGGCGGAGTCGTATACCAGTTTCCAGGATCCGTAGTCCAGTTTCGACCTTACAAGTGCATGGTACAGGCAGAGAACATTGGTCAGCTCCCAAGGAGAGAAAGGACCATGATGATGTGATTGAGGAATATCAGATGGTCGGATATCTCCGAAGCACCCCCCACACCTTATTCTGAGCCTTATGAGATGCATTGCAATCTGGTTTACACCACAGTTTCGGAAAACGAGGAAACCATGTTGAAGTTTGAGGAATTGGGGATGCTGCATCTACGACAGTCCATGATCTCTACTACTGCCACATTGATGGGCTTTTGACTGACAGAGTAGAGATTTGACTAATAGAGCTCAGAGAAGAGCTCGAAGTCACTCCAGTCGGCCCGATCAAGTCTCCACCATGAGACCCGTGACGGACTGCAAGATCCCCCATAGGAGATGGTACACACAATGGGAAGGTGATCGCTTTTGTAAGGGTTGTCCTCGACTTCCCATGTAATGAGTGGAAAGATCGAGGAGGAACAGATGGTGAGGTAAATGGCACTGAATGTGCGAGTTGGGAAGAAAAAGTACCTACTGAGACAGGTGTTCAACAGTGAGAGAGAAAGATCCAGGATCCACTGCTCCAGGACCCCACCCTCCAGTTGGTATGAGCACTGCCACAAAGCAGTCTGCGTCCATTGAAATTCCCATGAGGAAAGGGGTCAGCTGCTGTGAGACGAGGTCATCAAGGTCTTCCTGAAAGACGATGATTCCAGGTGAGAGATATACTAAGCAGTCAGGGAAAACCAACAAAGAAACGGATGGCTACTACCTCTAAGTTGGTGGTGAGGGGAATGACCTGGAATGGAGAATGGTTGCTTACAAGGATTGTGACACCCCCGCGAGCTGGACCGTCTCCATCCCGGTGAACTGGTGAAAAGTGCCAGATAATGGGATCTGTGACTGGCTTTATGTCTCCTTCAGGTACACACAGATGGACTGGTGTGCCTGAAGGAGGGCCTCGATGCCGTCAAGATTCCTGTGGTATCCACGACAAATCCTTTGTAGGAATGTGGCTATCTCCAGACTTAGAAGAGTGGGTGGACGGCTAATTCCTATTCAACTTAACTGCTGCAGAGAACAGTTTAGTGAATAGGGGGCAGTCTGTATCGATGTCCTCGGAATCATCCGAGGGACATGGATCGGTGACTGTCCTTTGCGGACGAGTGATAGTTTTCTTTTTTGACCCTGTTGGGGGCCATTCGGTTTGGGAGGTTTAGCTGTTTGAGGAAAGGCCTTCAGTGAAGATGGAAGGCTGAGTTGCAGGAATTGAAACAGGTGTTGCTGTCAAAGTCGACACCAACCTTGGTTTCCCTGCAAGAAGTATTTAGCCGCAGGCGAGAATCAGTAGGTGGTACACTGATGTCAGTTTCGCACCACCACTGAATTCATTGGAACTTGGTCTTTTCAATGAGTGCACTGGCATAGGAAACCATGCAAGGTTGGGCAGGCAGTGCAGCGAGTTTTCTCGATTCAGCGTACGAGATGTTGATGGTTTTTAGGTGTTGTACCTGCTTTTCCTCCTTCCACTTGGGACAGTCGTGGGCATATGCCGGATGGTCGCCACTACAGTTCACACAGCTTGCCTTTTCTGCTGTGCAGTCAGGATCAAGGTGATCCTTGCTGCCACAACGAGCACGGTGGGTTTGCCCCAGCAAGCTGTGCAGGCATGACCGTATATATCTGGTACGGAAAGAAGCGCAGAGGGTTTGGTATATACGGCCATATCTCACAATGCAAATAACCTGACTTGATGGAAGAAGGCAGGTGTGGCGTGTTGAAGGTTATAATCAATACCCGAGTGGGTACCAATTTACCATCGTGATGCGTCAAAACCCAATGGACTGCTGTTACTCCTTGGGGAGTGAGCTCTGAGAGAATTTGCTCCTAGGTGACTTTGAGAAGGTCCTACTCAGTGATCACACCCTGAGAGGAATTCAACGTTTTGTGGGGAGTGACCGAGACAGCCACCCGTCATGAGCTGGGGACGAGACAATCTCTGTAACCTTCAGGAATAATTTCGAATGTTTGGAACAAGCGGTCTCAAATTGCAAGTCGCCAGATTGTAAGCGCTTGACGGATTTCGGGTCTTCGGCAAGACCTTTCAAACCTTTATTGACAAAAAATGGTGACGTCCTCAATTACCTGATCACCCGTGGAGTAGATGATCAGGAATCTTGGGGACAAAGACACAAAGACGACGACGGCAGAGATGACACAGACAAAGATGGGGGCTCGTGTCGAGCCCTCTTAGTGGCATTGATCACATTAATTTCATCATCTACTCTCATGTTTGTTGTTGTGTGATTCAGTGCCCGCTGTCCCCACTCTCCATGGAGCTCAACAAGGGGACGCCCAGTCGAGCGCCAGGCTACGCAAGCACTAAGTCCACACAGACAATGATCCAAGCCCTCACAAACAAATAAAAAAGAAAAAAGTACAGAAATAAACTTTCTTCACAAAAAGAACTGTGAAAAAAATAACAAAATTGTGAACAGCCAAACTGGCCACACATAGAAAGGAAAATAAGTTGTGAAGAAACTCTCAAACCTGTACCCCTACGTGAGCAACTCACCGCTCTGCACGATTGACCATAGCTGGTATTGGTACTCACCGCTCTGCACGATTGACCATAGCTGGTATTGCCCACCAGCTGATTGCTTCTGGAGGGAACTCCAATAGCTCCCGTTTACCGGAAGCAGTGTGTAGCAGAGGCCCCGAATCCACTGCCCAGCCACACGATGACAGGCTCCCCAATGGCAAGGTAGCCAAAGGGGACCCTGCCAGTCATGAGCTGAGAGAAGACGGAGGCCCCCCCAAGCGAAAATAAAAAAAAATTTACAGAAACTAAATGCGATATAAATACATAATTCACACCTTGTTCTCTCTCTATAAAGAAAAAATGAGCTGAAAAATCAGGCTGCAGAAACTAGCGCACGAATCCCACATGAAGAGGGTAATCCTGAGGTTGCAGTCTGGACTCTCTGATGATGAAATGGATGTAACTACTGCTCATGAAACACTCTCCACATAAGGGCGTGGTTCACACCGAGGCTGCGTGCAACAACTCGCGTGTTTGTGCCTGGATTGTCCTCAATCTGCCGTAGGATCTCATCTTCTATATCAGGAGTGCGCATGGTTCTCTCCCAACCAGGATCATGCATGTTTGCATGGAATGTTTCAGTTTCTCGCAGTTACCGGTGCAAACGCGCAAATGTTTGGTGATTTGGCACTTGTCTGTTTGGGAAGCGTGTCGGTACAACCTCACAGCAGCTCTTCTGTTTCCATTAGCAGCCCCATACGCCAGATGCATGTCAGCCATCTCAGCAGTCGTGGAACACTCCATGTTACACGTAATGTGTCTGATTTACGAATGCCGACGGCAAACACAAGTCCGTTCCTACTTCACCCCTCTAGCCAATGGCACCGCCGCCAAACAGCGCCCTCTAGCACCGAAGGGTTACGTCAGCGGACATACACTCATCGACGAAAAATGTTTGTCTTGGTGTTCCCTACCTCCCATTATAATTTTTAGTTTTGAAACACCCTATATAATGGGGATGGAGGTGGCTCAGTCCGTAGAATGCCAGGCTCGTAATCTGCAGTTCCCAGGTTCGAGTCCCAGCTGGGTCAGCGATGAGATTTATCTCCGCAAAACTACCTGCCCTGTCCACGGTCAGTAGGGGACACCAATGGGCTTGGAGAGACCGCCGTTCGTTGCATGGGACGTTGAGCCATGGTCCCGTGTGCGGGAGAGCCATACCCTGTGCACGTTAATGAGCACGCTGGATGGCCTTGACGGGAGGCTACCATCTGTCTCCTAAAAGCTCTTCCAGTGGGTCCCCTCCCCCAACCTTCTCTGAGACTTAGGGGTCCTTGTGACCTGGCCATTTAGCCCATTGTGTGCAAAAAAAAGTGCCACTCAGAGGTAAAACAACCAACCTTGTATAACGTAAATCAACTGTAGATTTTTTATTATTGTAAGAAAAGTTTTTTTCAAATATACGCATAATTTAAAAACTTTTTGGACAGAAAAACAAAATATCTGGAACTAGTTGGGAGATTCCCAAATACAGAAAAGTGAATTTCCCCACTCTCTTTTCCTGCCTTCTAACTGGAAACAAAAGCATGATTCAAATTAAAAGAAGTAATATAGGTTTAACTATGAATTTTCATTTCGAGTTGAGTGTTAGCAGTAATACGTTAAAATTGTTTTAGCCCAAATTATTTATTCGAGTTTGTTGGAAAACGGTTTTGAATTTTCTTTCAACTCTTTTACGATATTATAAAAAATTCTGCAGGGAGTTCTCACTTCCATATTTCGTTCACCACACTCTCTTTTAATTAGTTTAGACTCAAATTAAATTTACCAAAAAAAAAAAAGAAAAAGCTGTGTATTTTTTCATTTCTTTTATTAATATATCAGATTACAAATCACAGTCTCGTCGTTAAAAATATCGATAAAAATTTTCCCTTAGACATATTAAAGACAAAAAATCCCACAAAAACTGAATGTAATACAAATACATAATTCACACCTTGTTCTCTATATAGAAAATATGCAAATCCGAAAGCAATATTCTGTGTACAAATATATATAAAAAAAGATATATTTTCTTGTAAGTGGCATATATATAAAGTTTATTGCATTGTTCTGAAAGGCCCTACTACTTTGAATATTTCTCATTATAAAAAGTTACACTTAATAAATTCCAAAATAATTTTCCAAAGTCGTTAGAGTTGATCATCCATTTTGTAGAATACATAAAAATTACTCTGCACTACAGATATTCAAGTACAAAATATATGAAAATATACTGAGTATAAAAGAATGTACCATAGCATGTATAATGTTCTTTCCTATTTCCTAAAAAAAAAGTTACTACAGCATTAAGATATTGACCTAAGATCTCGAAAGGACAGATTATTTTCATCCTAAAGTATCTCGGCGTACATAAATTATCGGCCAGAGAATAATTGCGTGTCATTTGAAATAAAAATAAGAGCAAATAGTTCATTTTCAGCTATTGTAGGGGTTCCCAACCTGGGTACGGAAAATATTTGGTAAATAACTATATTATCCTATTGAAATATTTGAATAGCAGTGTTTGTGAAAAAAGTTGTGGATTGGAGAGAACAGGGGGTAGACCGGGTGGGAAATGGAAGCCAAGCTTTTGTATTATTGGGATTATTAAGCAAGGCATAAATATAAATAAATAAATACCCCCTCAAGCAGCTGCTTGCCACAGAGGTCTGACAGGAGCCTGTCGGTTTATATGCCATAGTAGGTCTGAGAGGATGGCAGGACCGCAGCAGAAAAAACCCGGGGCTCGAACCCAGGTCCCTTAGATCAGTAGCCCAGCGTGCTAACAACTCGGCCACGGGACGGAGTTTCATATTATTTCCCATCCTGAACTCAGGTAATCATCGCTGATCATAAATTCTAACCATTCTACAAAACTGTTACGATTAAATAAGGTTTTTCATTACGAAAAATTAATTAATTTGTTTTTCTTACGTGCATATGCATGGTAAACTCTATATTTTATTTCCTTTCATATTGAATTGGGGGTACGGAAAGGTTTACTAAAAGCCAAGTGGATGCGGGGAGAGAAAAAAGTTGGGAACCTGACCTATTGCTATCCATCCCTCGCCTTTTTAGAATAGCACACAGCATAGATTACATTTCCAAAAAGAGCCAGATATAATAATTTCGGTTGCCAGATCCAAAAACAAAAAACATCATAGGTTAGGAGAGAAAGTTATAGAAAGAAGGGAGAAAATCAGGCAATTTACATTTCTATTTAATATATTTGACTCGTCAGTTTTTCGCATTGTTTTGCTTCCGTTTTATTTTTCACATTCTCCGTGGGTCACAAAATTCTTTTTTCAGACCACCATTCAGTTCTGGTCTAGCATATTCAGTGTGTCAAAAAATTCGGCCTTAAATTTGAACTGTTGTATAAAAAAACTTATTTCCTAAACCATATTACCTATTTTTTTTTTCCAAATTTCGTATGCACTAAAATATATTGATATGCGAGCACATTTTCAGAATCGAAAGCAAATACTCTGAAATAAAACTTTTTTTAAGTAGCTAACAGAGATGAGTTACATTTAACCTTATCCTTGAACATATGTTTTGTTTTGCAATAAAGCATTTCCTACGATACAGCATTTTGATGATAGCGAGAGTATGTTAAATCCTCGCCAGAAACCTGTAAAGATTATTAGTGATGCGACTGAGCAAGCAGCATAGTACTTCCCAAAAAAACTCTCCGCTTTTACCCCATTTTTCAAAAATATCAGCTGAGTAATGAATTCGTTCATTTGATTAACAGCATGTAAAAAACAAAAATATTTCTAACTTAAATTAATACAAATTTATAAACATCTATGGCTGGATTTGCACCCGACTATGAATGGCAGTTCTCAGGCTTCAACTTGACTAAAAGCCCACTGCACAAAATTTATTCTTTGCTGATGACAAATTATATTAAAATATGACATATTACAGCGAAGTGGCTTACAGGGGCGCAGTCCGGAAGGGGAAATGTTGCTCCGCAGCGAAAAATTGATCGCAAAATTAATTTATATTAATATCAGGTATACTAAAAATTAATGATTGTTTTTCTTTAAAGAAATGTAATTCTTGTTTCTTTTTACGTTTTCTTTGTGGTCAGAAGTATTTCATTTATTTTTATTATTACGAAAAAATATTTTGACGTGTATTTTCAATAATAATGTAAATTTTTTTCTGTCGTGTTATTTTCCAAAATCCTTAGCTTTGTTATGATATGGTGTACGATATTGTTTATTGGCAAATGCACTCACTAATGAACGCTTCGGCATAAATATTTCTACCCTCAAATATGCACTCACTAATAAATGGATCGGCAGAAATATTTTGTCCCTCAAAGAAACAAATTTGTTCTCCTCTGTAAAAATTTCTGCGTCACCCACGATGCGTACCAGATAATTCTAATGCGTTTATGTCCAATGGGGGTCCAATTATTTTGAAATCTCTCGACGTGCTTCAGTCTCCGATTTTCGGGACTACCTTAGAAAATATATATTTCAGCTCTCCAAAGGGGCTGAGAGTTATAATTCGATAACCCTCCCCTCTTCGGTACACCACTGATATAGGGCAAGGGAAAAGCCATTATCATATTTAAAGACGATTGTGAGCGACTGACTGAAAGGGGATCACGCTATGTTGCAGGAATGTATAGCTCTGAAAATTTGTATCTAGGAGCAGAGCCGTATCTAGGCTATGACCCCGACCATAGCAGTTAGGCGCCAAAAGACATTTTCATATATCACTCTCGTTGTATATACTCATATATAAAAATTCTTCGGACTCCATGGACGGGAGTCAACGTCCTGTCACATACACTGTGGCTATTTCTAGTGGCAATCTGAAGGGAGGTGATTGGAAGATGGTTATCCGCTTTTGCAGTTGAGACTGCACTGTGAAACAGCGGCCTTATCAGATTTGCGTAACCTTGAGGAAAACTGCTCTACAGATAGGCCCTCACTGGTCAGCAATAGCTGCGGGCACTGCAAATACTCTCCCCTGCATTCTCGATTAATCAACAGATAATAGCCAGCATCACAGGCAGCACTCCATCCTTGCTAATGACACCAATTCCAAATTCCCTCAGTGTCGTGGCCTTTGCAACGCTTCTTTTAAGGGAGTTGATCACCGCTTTCGATGCGGTGATCAATATGGATAATATGCCATGAAAGTTGACTTGTCAACAATGTAACTGGTTGGCCTACTCAACATCACTGCAAAAAAAAGAGACGGGCGTTGTT
Source organism: Ryuthela nishihirai (assembly GCA_038380435.1). NCBI lineage: Eukaryota > Metazoa > Arthropoda > Arachnida > Araneae > Heptathelidae > Ryuthela > Ryuthela nishihirai. The sequence goes on along the minus strand of JAWZYU010000004.1, from coordinate 87,086,415 downwards.
GGTGCTTATCATCTCAAGAGCGCATTCGGTCATCAATAGGCTAAAGCATTGCCAAAAGCACGAGTGAATCGCATAAATCTTTGGCAGATGTTAGCATACCCTACCGCAACTGTAGCTACTATTTGATGAACCGTAAATCCTGCCTCGGGCAGTGGATACGTTTATATCACAAATACGTGGTATCCACGAGAGATCAGAGTACGAAAGGTGAGCGGCTGATCGCTGCAGTTGTTTGCAGCAAGCTACAAAAGGGTATTGACAGCCTGTTGGGAATGAAGTATAGAAGACATGTCGTACTGCACAGGTGCAGAATATTGTTTCCCACGGAAGTGCATAGGAATGTCATATATAGATATTCCTCTAAGTATAACAGAAACCAGGATGTCCCTTTCTTGAACCATATCAGCAGCTGGACACTGTTCAGTATCATTGGATTTTAGGACTGTGTTAAGTCGGGTGGCCTACCCACAATATCACTGCAAATGTAGGCTGCGTGGTTTGACATTGTTGGTGCTAATCATCTCAAGAAGTTCTGAGTCATCACAGAGGGTCACGTACTGTCAGGTAAAACGGCTGAATTGCATAATTCATTGGCAGGTGGTAGGGTGGTAGCACACCAAACTCCAACTACAATTTGATGAACTGTAATCTGCCATAGAAATTCTCATTACGACTAAGAAAATTTCCAGGAGATCGCAGCTGGACGATGGTAGGGCTGCAGGCTTGACGCCCATTTCATAGACCATGCACTTGCTGGACATAAAGCTACCCTGGAATGAGGTATGGGAAGTCCTTCGCACCGATATTTGCCATTCCTCACTACAGGTAGCTCTAACCATGGCAGTAGTTACAGTTTATCAAACGGTAGCTATGGTTGTGGTTGGGTCTGCTTCCACCTGCTGATAGATCATGTAATTCACCCATGCTGTTACAAGTCTGACAATGCCTGACTTTGCGCAATGACTTTGAGGACTTCTTGAGAATGGCACCAACAACGTCTAACCATCCTTGCATCATGGACCACATGTGCAGCAATACATTGAGTAAGCCAACCGAGTTCATACGTACCTGCAATGTGAAACACATCCTGTTGCTATGTCAGTAAAAGGGTTGTCCTATCTTCTTCACTTCATTCTCAATATCTGCTATCAACACACTTTCATAGCTTGCTGCAGACAACTAAGCCTTAAGCATTTGGCTTAGCCCCTCAGTTTTGTCTTGTGATCTCCAACTGATACGTTTGTCATGGAAACACAATCATTTGCAATTTATCACTGCCCTGGACTCACATTTTGAATTGCATGCAAATCCATACACTCCTTTTGGGTGATACAATTTCAATGCCACGGTGTATTTTCGAGAATTTTAGTTTTTTATTTTTCTGAAAACCCAGCCTTTTCTTTTTGCCATTTAAACCTTTTACATCGGAATTTCAAACATCAAAAAGATACTTGGGTATTGTATCTAAATGTACATTTTAACTGCATCCCTATATTTACAACATGATTTCACTACTAGCTCATGTGTTGCATAGCACTAACCTCTATCAATTTTCAAGGAAAATAAATTCAGACATTTTGGAGCAGAATTTTATTGGTACATGTTAAAAAGTGGTATTGTTTTAATACCCCCGTATATTGTTTCGAACTTAATGAAATTTGTTTTAAAATATATATACCAACTATGGCAGAAAGTAATTTTTCCTGTCGACAATTACTAGGCTTAAAAATGTTTCCTTCACTAAAATAAATGGAAAGGATGAGAAGAATTACAATAACTCTAGTTAGTTTAAATAGTAATGGCTATGACCCTCGGGTTTTATCACCCTGGTGGAGCACATAAAAAAAACTTACCTAGATTTGAGCCAACCCAACTGTAGTGAAGCTATAATCTAAATTTTAAACATAAACTCTTTTGGTTGTACCCTTCCTTTTATGATGTAACTGACCGCGTGATGCCAGTTTTTGCTAGTTTAATTCGAAAATGATTCAATTAAAAATGACGTTGGGTTGGGTTGTTTTACCTCTGAGCGGCACTTTTTTGCACACCATGGGCTAAATGGCCAGGTCACATGGACCCCGAAGGCTCAGAGAAGGTTGGGAGAGGGGACCCACTGGAACAGCTGTTGGGAGACAGATGGTAGCCTCCCGTCAAGGCCATCCAGCATGTTCTTTAACGTGCACAGGGTATGGCTCTCCCACACACGGGGTCACAACATCCCATCCTACGGACGGCAGCTTTTCCAAGCCCATCGGTAACCCCTACTGACCGTGAGCAGGGTATGGAGTTTTGCGGAGATAAATCTCAACGCTGTCCCAGCTGGGACTCGAACCTGGGAACTACAGATTACGAGCCTGGCGCGCTACCGACTGAGCCACCCCCGCCCCTAAAAATGACGTGATTGGCTGTTTGGGGTTTTATGGCGCATTAGCAACTATGGTTATAATGTGACAAACGAGAAAAAAATATGAAAAACCTGCTGCTAGTTTCCATAAAAGAATACAACAGTTTACTTCCCAAAGTGACCAAGTGATCATGGAAGCAACTAAGACTGAGCAATTAATGCATCAATGGTTCTCATTGGTCGATTGAGATGTCAATTACTTGTTGTTCAATCAATAACCTCCTAGATAAAAGATCACTCTTTGACTCCTCAATGGTTTATAGGTGAATCAACCAGTGAAACAGGTAGCATTATCTTTTCTTTTACCATAATTGTAGTTTCAATTCTCTTTCTAATAATAGTGGCAGTGACAAAAATTACTTTTTGACAACAAGGTCCATTCTAAGTCCTAAGAGACTCCTTCAACTGCCATAGTCTCAATGTTTCAATTGCTTCCACAGACTTTGCCCCGAGCTGTCCCCAGCTGTACCTTTCCAGACTCTTTATGTGTTGGATATTTAGAATGTGCACTCTGGTTTAGATTGTCATTCGCGCATTTTGCTAATGATATGTGATGTTAATTTTTTTTACTATCACAGTTCCATGAAATGGCTGTTAATCACAGTGATCCATGCAGAATACAATCAAAAATGGACTAATCAATGAATCGGTGGTAGAACTACTACTTCTCCTTTGTGGGGGAAGTTCTTAATTTAGTAAATTATCTGCTCCATCTTACCTATTAGCTGAATATCCTTGATTTTCTCGAAGTATTTGAAAATATACATATTTTAAAAACAAAAAAAAATAAGAAAAATAATTAAAAAACAATATTTTTGTCATAAATATTTATCACAGTTCTTACCGTAAATTTTAGATTCAAGTAATAATTAACTTTTGGTTGTTTGGGGTTTTATAGCGCAAGAGCAACGAGGGCTATATTGCGCCAGGTTGTTTGGGGTTCTATGGCATAAGGGTAAATAGTTAACCATTCAATAACTTTTAAATATAGCTTGCATTAGAATATGAATCTGCTTACAATTTTTAAATATTTATAATATTTGGTTTTTCGGATTCTACTATACTGAATCTGTCCTTACATATAGGCACTATATCTGCAACTTCATTCCCACACTAAATAATTTCAAAAATTGGAAGTTTTTCACTGCAATAAAAATGACAAAGTATTCCGGTAAAAATTTCCCACATTAGCAGTATTTACAGTTGACACTACAACTCTGATTAATGAAAGAAATTTTTACATAAATTTTCACTTTTACTAATAGAAACAGTTCCTTACCAAAATAGCGTTGTACCCATTTCCATTACTCTTTTAATTCAAACGGACCTACTAGTATAGGCATTTTAGGTACGATACAGGAAAAATTTCCAAGGATTCGAAATTTAGCACAGATGTTTGGAATAGCATAGCAGTAAACATAGCTACTAAAACTCCTGAATTTTTGAGTGCTGGCTGCCATCTTTGAAAAATAGCAGCTTAAAAGTGTTTTCCTCATGTATACCTTTTCCTGTCTCTTCAAAGGGGGGGAAAAATTAGAAGCATAAAATTCTATACGAAAAAAAAGGGGGGAGATTTCTTCATTTCCTCATAAAAATTAAGATTTATGTTAGGCGGCCTTCAACATTGATATGCAAAATATTTGCCATCAGTGCTTGCAAATTTTAAAAGAGGTAAGCGTTCTGGTTTTATTTTTTGGAGCCCTTGAGTTCAGGGCCTTGGTGCAGCCGCTCCACCTGAATGAGACGCCTCTGAATGGGACGCTTAATATAACAATGTGAGAAAGTGAGGGAGCTGGCAATGGTTGACGGGTTTCTCGATTAGAAATTGAGATTGAAGAATAGAGGAAAAAAATTTTTATCGAAAATACCAATTTTTATTATTTTTATTGAACCTATCGATTTAATATTTTGACTGCACAATCTTGTTTTTCTGCCAAATTTCCAGGTCCTTAGTCCTTTATGTGAAGAGTTAAGGTGACCACACACAGAGACAGTTCAGGATGATACATTTTCAGACGTCGCTTTTCATGGTTATAATAAGCATGATTGGACAAGAAACTTTAAGGGAGATTTACCGCTCTATTCTTTATGTGAAACGGGCTGGGTTGTTTTACCTCTGAATGAAACTTTTTTTACATACACCAGGTCACAAGAACCCCAAAGTTTCAGAGAAAATTGGGGGAGGACATCTACTGGACTCCATCAAGCGTATTCTTTAACGTGCACTGGATATGGCTCTCCCGTACACAGGGGTACTGATTAACGTATGTGACAGATAGCAGTCTTTTCAAGCACCTCAGTGTCCCCTAGTGATCAAGGACAGGGTGGGGAGTTTTGCAGAGATAAATCTGAATGCTAGCCCGGTTTGGACTCAAACCTGGAAACTGCAGATTACAAGTCTGACATGCTACCGACTGAACCATCCCTGCTACTTATGTGTGTGTTCGAGAGTATAGTATCATTATATAATAGCTGTAATTCTGGATGGCCCATGCGAATGAATGAACGAATGGATGAACACGTTTCCTATACGTCCATGGTGTGACTTCATTGGTGGCGAAATTTTCAATTCCCTGTGGTTCCAGGGTACTTAAACAACCAGTCCCATATTTCGTGTTTTGGTCCTACTTAAGTCCAACTGTATTGGGTTAAGAGATCGAATCCTTACATACCACGGGCCACCTACTTGCAGAGGGAGTAATTACTCTGTAAATGTCCGAAATTTCTGAGGGTACTACCATTGCCTATCTTTTGGATGGAGTAGGGTTGTTTTACCTCTGAGCGGGACTTTTATACTGTATACAATGGGCAAGTCACACAGACCCGGAGAGCTCAGAGAAGGTGGGGGAGGGGGCACACTGGACAGCTGTTGGGAAACAGATGGTAGTCTCCTGTCAAGGCCATCCAGAGTATTCTTTAACGTGCACAGCGTATGGCTCTCCTGCACACGAGGCATGGCATAACATCCCATCCAACAGCGAGTGGCCTTTCCAAGCCCATCAGTGTCCGCTACTCACCATGAGCAGAGCGAGAAGTTTTGTAGAGATAAATCTCAATGTTGGCCCAGCTGGGACTTGAACCTGCAAACTGCAGATTATTGGCCAAGTGCACTACGGACTGAGCCATTTCCACCCCCAATATGAATGGAGTAGTACGCTGTCGATGGGCTGATATTTTGAGCCAAACTTTTGGCGGTTTCCATTATTTCATTCCAAACGGTTTCCATTATTCCAAGCGGTATGAAAATTCCAAGCGGTTTCCATTATTTCATGCGGCATTATTCCAAGCGGTTTCCATTATTTCATTCCAAACTTTAACTAGTTTCCATTATTTTCCATTCCAAGTAGCATTAACATTTCAATATATTGGACCTTCGTTATAGCGCTGCTCGCTATACCGCGCACTCGGTTATAGCGCGGGCGATGTTCGCGATAAGTTCAAACACGTTTATACAGGTCCGTGCGGCGTTAGCGAGTATCGCATTTTATTGTTACTGCGTATTGAGTAATTGTGTATGTATTGAGTTCCTGCATGTATTTTGAATAGTGTTTAATTATTGTATGCATGATGAGTAAAAGAAAAGCTTACAGTGTGAAATTTATTGTGTCGCCACCGCGCCGCTCGGTATAACGCGGTTCACCTTATAACGCGGGTGTTGTTTCCCGCCCGACATGCGCGTTATATCGGGGGTCCACTTATTATCATAAAATGATCACAATTAATAATATAAAATAAATGATTAGCGACATTCATTTGTGTATATATGTCATGATGCACCAGAGAATTTTTTTTTCCAAAATTGGGCTCAACAGTTGTTGAAATGGTTTGAGTTCAGGAAGATATAACTCCATAACTTTGCGCCAGGGTGAGTATGGGCTCAAAAAAATTGAGCCCGAACTAATCTCTAGTTCTAATGTTATATATTGTTTAATGAAGTAAATAAAAATATATTGTTTAAAACTCTTCTAAGGGTAAAATATTACTTTCAAGGATAATGCCTAAAGAGCAGTTAAAATGCTCTTTCTCTCTCCTAACAATCGAAAGTGAATTTTCAAATGATATGGATTATGAAGTATAATTTGTTCATTTGCAGAGCAAAAAGACCGATTAAAAAAGCTTCATTTGATTTGTGTGTGTGTACATTGAATATTTTATATATAATTGTAATTTATTACTATAATTTCTATAGTTTTTGTTAACAAAATTGTCTTACTTATCCTCACAACTGTTTCAATTACATTATTTGTTCTATTTGAGGTTGTAAAAAGTCGAGAAAAAAGCATTAACTGTAAATCTGGCCCTGAAAATACCTGTAGTAGTCTCTATATGAACAATGGCCCTTCTTACTATTTTCAAACAAAACTTTCAAATGCTGAAACCCTAGAGATTGGCAATCTACAATTGTTGTACAAGAGCCTAAAATACAAATATGTATACAAAATTGAACTGTGAGAAAAAGCCTGACACCAGCAGCTCAAAACAATTACCTGTTAAGGGAATCTTTTTGCTGCATGATATTAATCCCTTCTGGTATTAAAAAATTATATTTTTTGCTACACATTTATAGCATATAAAAAAAGTGACTATATAGATATTACTACAATTCATTTTCGCTTGCATGTTAATATTGGTTTAAAGTACTTAAAATACAACTATTCAGAATAATAAATGCAATCACTATCACTTTCATTACAGTGCAAATTCCTATCACTTTCGTTATATATGTTCCTCATAAAACGCTATAAAATTGCATTCTGATAAAATATTTTATAAGATAAATTGAAACACATATCTTACTTCTATTGACAATAAACTTTGCTAAATATTTCATCACAATGACATTTATCTGTATTAGTTTCAGTATTGCTTAAAAATTACAAGAGTTGTGGACAAACATGCAGTTGTTATACAGTTACCAAAAGCAATTGTTTTTGCATATATTTTAAATCCTTATAAACAATTTAAACTTATCAATATACTAATTTTTTTAATAAAAAAATAACAGGGGTTCTCTAACACAAATGCAAGAAATAAAGTAGAAGCTTTGTATATGCTTCTCCTCGTTTCTCATACAAGCTGTTATATAAGGAATGCTCATTAGATTAACCGCTAGGTCTTCTAATCATTACACCTTGATCCTAGAATTAAAAAAGGGAAGAAGGGGAGTGGGAAAGATAATTTACACTGATTTCCTTTTGCCCTTACAACAGCAACAACACATTGTAGCATGGAATTTATCAGGTGTTGGAAACGTTTGGGTGGTAATGCAACCCATGATTATGACAACCATTCATAAAGTGCTGAGAGTTGCTAGTGGTGGGTTTCGAGCTCGAATGCATTGTTAAACTTCGTCCCATAGATGCTCAATAGGTTTTAAATTCGGAGAGTGAGAGGGCCATTCAAGGGTTGTGAACTCACTGGAATTCTCCTCCTGCCAGTCCTTCCCCAAAGGGGAGCAATGAGACTGACTAATGGGGAATTGTCTTGTTGAAAAGAGGTATCCTGTTGTGGGTAATAATAGCCATGAATGGGTGCAGGTGATAGGCAAGTACGTAAATGTGGCATTGTGCAGTGAGAGTGGTCTGAATAGGTACAAGAAGCCCTAGGTAAACATGCCCCGACATTATACCACCTCCACCAGCCTGTGGACCATGCCTTATGGACCACACACAACCTCTCATCGATGTGTTGTAGTTGGACCTACTGTTGACATTTTTCCACAGTCCATTGGCAATGTTCTTTTGTTCACTACAGCATCATAGCCCAGTGATGTGCTGTTAACAAATGCAAATTTGTCTTCCCCCTCGTATGTCTCTAAACATGGTATTCGATGTCGACGTCAGCTGTCCCATTTTTAGCTATCCTGTCGTTGAATGCATAAATTATCATATGCACTGTGGCACTCTGTTATGAAGTTATGATACAGGAGAGGCCTTTAATATTTATGGCCACATTTTTGCTGGTGGCTGCAGGTTTTGATGTAGTCCTCATACACATGTGACAGTTGCATATGGAAGTACCAGACATTCTGAAGTCATGGATATGAAGCAGACCAACTTCCTTCCACAGACCATCTGTCCATGATCAAACTCGCTCAGTCGCCATTTTAACCCATCATAACGGTCACAGGTATGATACACAGCAGGAAAGTATCTGATCTATTTATAGCCCACAAGGGGTTTCAACTGGCTAAATTATTGAGATGGAGTAGGGCAGGTATGTGGATGGGTGCAGTGTGTATAATAAATTATGCTTTCAGTGTATATACTATCCAGGGTTGGATCTAGTGGGGGACATGCCCCCTCCCCAATTCAGAATACTTATAAGGGTAATAGAGGCAAAAAAATTATCCCACTTATTTATGTTTCATGCATTGTTCAAGAAATTTTTTAAAGATCTGTAAAACGCCCTTTTGTTGGAATGCTATACTGCATTTGTCCCCCCCCCCTGCCCCTACATTTTTCTGACTCCATTGTTTCTTGACCCCTTCCTCGATTTCTTTCTGAGGGGGGGGGGGCTGATACAATCAATATTTTGTGCATAAATATATGCACACACCCTATATATTTTCCTACAATTAGCCCTGTCCACCGATAATACCAGAGAAAATATTTAAAAAAACTTGTTTGAATATTAAACACATAAATATCATATACAGATTATTTTAATTATTTCCTTCACATGAATTTACAGATAACCAAAATAAAAAAAATAACATAAAACAATAAGTTACTCCTAAAGGACTCCTCCACACTTTGCCATGTGCATCTTTTAGGAGACTGTCAGTATACTATGGCCTAGAGAAGAAACATTACCAAGGAGAATCCTCATTAGCAAACATTTGTAGGGATACTTTGGGAAATGATGTGCCAAACCGGTCATCAATTCACCTGCCTACGACTTTTAAAAGCAAGAAAGTCAACATATCTTGATTCACACTTGATCAAAATGCTGCTGTTTCATAAATCCACCATTTCAAAGGGTAAAAAATTTAAAATAATGTACAAAATTTAACATAACTCTTTTGCATTTTAACAAAACTTTACTTTTAATAGTAAACAAATGTCAAAATGTTAGGGACAAAAAAACTAGTAAGCTTTGATATTTTAAAAAAGACTATAAAATTATTAGAATTGTAAGCTACCATTTTATCATAACATGGTGTACACTTACAAAGGGTGTTGAAGATATACCATACAATTAATTATGCTGAATAAGAGATGTGGTGGCTATAGGTTAAATACAATAACACATTTTCAATTAATATCACAATAAAATTGCTTTCTGAATTATTAATACAATGATTAGATAATCTACATATGTGTAATGCATAATACATATATTGAAAACAATAAATATTTTTGTATACTTATATATGAATATTTTTATTACTTATAACATTAAAATCTACCTTCATAAATAATTCATTATTACATTTTGGTGCATAGGATTTTCACATTTTATTATTATTTATATGTTTATTGTAAAAAACTGATATGGTTTGTTAAAAATTTTAAGCTGTCTTAAAAAGGAATATTACATTCACCATCAGAAAGGAAATAGTATTGTTATTATCTTTATGTCACTGAAAACATATTTTAAAATATACAGCTCTTATAACAATAGGTTCATATAACACAGAGTCAAAATAATAATGTTTTATTTTAAAACATCAAAATTTTCTGTTATATATTTAATGGGAAGAAATAAATGCCACTAACAGTGGCAGTCATTTTAAGTAATTAGTAAAGTGTGAAAAAAATCTACACATCCACCTCCCAGACTTGAACATGGGATTCCTTGTTTACGCAATGCACCAGTTAACGTAATGTGGGTGCAATTCATACCTGTTTAAGGTTATGATGGTAGATCATGCCATGAAGCTCTACCGTCTAGTTCAAAGTGCCATGACACCCATGTACCATTTATATTTATAGTGACACTGAACCAAGCTTTCATAACCATATATCCAGTATAAATATACTTTGATCCATAGTAAATACACAGATTACCTGTAGAGATAGACTTCAAACATTAGTTCAAATATTCTGAAAAAAATTCATCGCCGACATCATCGCCGATGAATTTTTTTCACAATATTTTAACTAAATATACTTTGGTTATACAGGTGCACAGCATCGAAACACTGGATGGAAATAACTTATATGTCATAGGCTGGCAACCAATTTGATAGGAAGGAATAAATCTCACTATCAATGAGTCATTTTGTAGTAATTAGGCAAGTGTGAAGAAAAATTGCACATCAATCTCCCAGACTTGAACCTGAGCTTACTTATTTATGTACCAGTTGACGTTAGGTGGGGGTTATTCATTCATCTTCAATCATTTTGCTTGAGAAAGATTATAATGGTTGATCATATTATGAAGCTCTACTTTCCAGTGTTATGGTACCCATGCACTATTTATACCAACACTGTAATCATATATCAAGTATTAATATACTTGGGTTATATAGATGCACAGCACCAAAGCACTGGATGGAAATAACCTTATTATCTTTATATCACTGAAAAACATCTACATTTTATATGATGGTCTACATTTTATATTTTATATGTGGTCTACATTTTATATGATGCACACAAGCAACAAATTTGATAGGAATATTTTAAATAGTGCTTCAATGCTGGGCATAGGTAAAATTCAAGATATATTAATACTTGATAAGAGTTATAAAAATTTGGTTCAATGTCAGTATAAATAGCACATGTTTGCCCTGACACTTAAAACTAAAATAGAGCTTCATAGCATGATCAGTCATCATAACCTTCTCTAAGTAAGTGAGAAATGCCATAGCTCAATTGATAAATAATTAACTGGGGTGTAAACTGGTGTTCCCATATTCGAATCTTGGAGGTGGATGGGTGGGTTTTTTCACACTTGCCTAATTATTACAGATTAATGGATATACAGGGAATTTTGGTCTAAAAATATTAATTAAATTGTAAGGAGTTGCAAATGTTTTAAACTAGTCTTATCTTCAGTAGCACAAATAAGCCAATAACATTAGGTATCTACTTATTTATTTTAACAGAGCTAAGAGAGAGAGAGTCATGGGAGGATCCCAAGTTATCATACCTTCAAATTTGTTGTTCTTTCATCTTTATGACTCTTTTTCTCTTTTACTGGTATCTTTCTCAAAATGTTTAACATTTCCCTATTTAAAAGTGAACTCCTTGAGAGTGTGGCTCTGACCCATTATCTTAATCCAGCCCTGTCGAATAATTTCCTGCTAGCTTGGCATCTAAAGGGTTACATCAAGGTAACAAGGAATACTGTCAAAATTTGTGCTGACTATGGATGGGTATTAGTATACAGAATAAACAAGAAGTGACTCCTTGTTGCAACATATATTCTTCTGTAAGAATGAGCTGGCAAAGGATATATCTAATAAGAAATCAGGGTAGGTATAAAAGCTAGAATATGGGGATTAGACTGGAGATTCTTTGATCCAGATAATTGGACATTTGGATAATTAACACTCTATTGTAATCCAAATTTTGATGTTCAACAATATTAATTGTGTATTAAAAGAGCTTGAAGAGGAAGCTGTAATATTTAACACCATATGCTATTACATGGTTCCCAAGCATTTTTGTTAACATTGATGAAAACTACAAGAATGAACTCTTGAACTTCAAAACAGTTTGTACTTTAGTAAATAGTTTAGATAACTTGTGCTTTTGTTAATGTTTGAAAAAAGTCCTAAATGGATAACTGCTGCTGTTAAAACTCTAGTCACCATAGCTCTTGTAATATTGAAAGAATATTCACACAAATTTATTCACAGCACATCACTGATTTACTAAATATTTAATCACTATTATGATGTTTAGTATCATGATGACAATTTTTCCTCTACACTCATTGTCATCATGATACTTAAACAGCCTAAGAGTGATTAGATGCTTAAAATTGAATGATTATTGCTCAAAAATCAAGATTTAGATAATTTCATTCAGATATTTAACATTCTTTCAACTGATTTTTTCACCAAATGCTTATTTTGGAAATTGAGCATCGAATTCAGCTTTTCAGTGAGAAAATATGGTTATACTTTAAAATTTTTGGCACAATGCATTTCAAATGGCTTCTATGAGAAATTTTAATGTTTTGTGTTTAATGAGAACAGGATACTCAACTATTGGTGGAAACCGTTTTGCAACATATATTAAGAAGGCAAGTCAATCAAGAAAAAAACCCTACATAATTCTACTACATAATTTTAGAGGTTTAGTTCTGCCCATTGTCAAGCATTACTAAATAGATTTGCAACTTTTCTTTTAGGAAATTTTAAAACTACAATTATACTCTTGAATTAAAACTTTAATATCTGCCCAACACACTTTTTACCAAGAGCTAATTCTGCTATTGCATAGTCATATGTACTCTAATACTGGGAGGCCTAAAATATAACCTTACAATTTAAACAATTACACAGAAGAGCAATTATAATTTCAAGAAAATTAGCCTTGAAGAGTTTATTATATTTGCTATAATGCAGTAAATTCATAAGATTATGATATAACTTTTTCTTGTAAAACTTGGTTATTTTGTGTCATATATCATCATGAAATACTGATATTATATAACTGCAAAGCCACCTTTGTGTGCACATTGGAGTATTTTGCATAAGTGTCATGCCCAGAAAGTCCTAATAAGGGTGAAGGAGATGTGTTTGAGTCTAATGAAGGCTGGGTTGGGCTGTTTTACCTCTGAGCAGCACTTTTTTGCACGAAATGGACTAAATGGCCAGGTCACACGGACCCCCAAATGCTCAGAGAAAGTTGGGGGTATGGGAACAGCTGTTGAGGCAGATGGCAACCTCCAGTCAAGCCATCCAGCATGTTCTTTAATGAGCACAGGGTATGGCTCCTGCACACAGAGTCACAGCTTAATGTCCCATCAGACACACAGTAGCTTTTATAAGACAATCAGTGTCCCCTACTGACTGAGGGTAGGGTGGGGAGTTTTGTGGAGATAAATCTCAATGCTGGTCCAGATGGGACTTGAACCTAGGAATTGCATATTATGAGTCTGGCATGCTACCGACTGAGCTATCCCATGCTTGGATCTGAATTTTGGGGGCTACCTTAGAAAATGTATGTGGTGGGATATAACACTATAACTCCTCTCCCCTTGGTTATAACACAGCTTTGTACTATATCTATGAACAAGATTATAATTTATGACAGAAGTATGCAAACCTTTCCACTCATACCCTTAACATTTACAGATTTGCTATGTCCTTCGCCATTAATAAATATATTATTTTTTTATCAATATTTATGCATTTTAATATTAATAATTATCATCAAATAAATTTTAGCATGATTCAATTTAAAAAAAAAACTTTTTTGCATGTTTACTGTGATTAAAAACACAAAAAAATCATTGAAAACATGTTTCTATGTACCTTCATTTATGTTATTAAAGTGTAATTCTTTTACTCTCCTCATTCAGAGAATAGGGTGGTGAACATCGCAGTTTGGGAATCACGATCTAAACCATAATTTTTTTTTTATTATAAGTACAGATGTATTTTATTAGCCATTTGATGTGATTAACACAATAAAACTCAAATTATATTTTCATGTAATGGCATGTAATGGCATTACAAAATAGGTATCAAATAATGAATTTCTGATGAAAAAGTTCTTCATGCACTTGGAGCCAATTAAAAAAAGCTCTCTTCAAATAACATATTTGATGCTATTATTAAAAGTGACACTGATTTTTCAAAAAAACTGTTAGTTTTTTTACAAGTTCTCCTGCAATTATGATTTTTATTGATAAGATTTAAATGAACATGTGAAAGGACCCCTGCAAGAGAAAAATTGAACTACCACACTAACTTAAGCTACAGCCTCATTTTCTTGGTATACAGCAAAGATTTTGGTGCAAAAGGCAGCATTACACATTGATGCAGTAAGTTTCTGCTCACCTTTGTACATCTTTTATGTTCCTTGCACTGAGCAAGAATAACCAAAACTGTCAACATTAAGGTTTATACTAATTCAGCTAGATTGCAATGGCAAAACATTTTGCTTGGTCCCTGCTTTTGTTGAGCTTGAGGAAAGGCACAGTTACAGCATAGCTGTTAAGGTCTAATATATCTTCCACATAAATATTTCTGTAGAAAATCCATGCATTTGCAAGAGCCATACCACTCTTGGAAAGAGAGCCCAGAACTTCTTTCTAATACCTACAGCATACTTCCCCATTAATTAATCATGGTGATCTGTTCTGTCAATGTGAGAATTATAAACCTCCAGGACTTCCTGGAATATAGAGGACTAATTTTTTCTTTTGTATATCTGTTTCATATGAGAACTGAAACAAGAGGCTCAATATTGTTGAAATTAGTGCTAATAATGACATATATTGTCATGCTACTTTACAAAAGCACTTCATTCAGATATGGATGATACTATCTAAATCCAGCTCCTAGTTTGTAGAAAGCAATATTTGACCAAATAGTAGCACTCAAGACCATGTGTTTTCAAACACTTCAAAAGGAAGGTATATTTTTCACAAAACAATTACTTTCATTTTCTGGAGATATTTGGAGATAAAAAAATGGTATAAAAATGCATATGTACACTCTAAATTTTGCAACACCACAGAAAACATTGACACCACAGCTTCAACCTTAATACTGAATCATGCAAAATAATGCATCCAGTTCTCTTTTTATGCCCTCCCCATTTATACTTTCTTGAAGATATGCTTTTGATAAATTATCCTACCTCTCAGAGATATTAAAAACTTCCATAGATATATAATTTGAAAAAAAAAGAGCATCATGTCCCTGTTAAAAATGCAAAAATGCAAATGCAATGCATAAAATTCAAGGGTCTGCACTGCATAAAAGGAGACTAGTGATTACTAGTGTAATCCATTCAGAGTTAGTTTTCCCTCACAGTCAGTGGACTACAAACAACTTCTTTGTTGTCATCATTAACTCTTTAACAACAATATTCCCTCAGCTGCTGAAGTAGAAACCACGTCCCAATTTGTCCTTGTGACCAAATTCATTGGTAACAATTTTTATTTGGTTCATTTGCAGTTACTTTTTCTGCAGTCTTCTTTTTTTTATCTACAACTCCATCAAAATCATTTGCTTTCATATTTGCCTCAAAATCATTGCAGGAAGAAAGTATCTGCACACTGGCTTTTGATGGTGAGGATTAACTTCTAAGAGTAATGGAAATCATCTAGTGCTTCATCTCAAAGGAAGATCTGTTTCTGATTAGATTGAACACCTAGTTGACCTTCTTCATAGGCAGACACTGTACCATTAATTACCCACGATTATTCCAATTGTAACACTATTATTTTCACTTTATTGTATCATATTTATTTTTCTTTCTACTAAAGAAAAAAATTGTGTTCTTTCTAGTCAAAATTCTTAATTTATAATGTTTCACTAGTTCTAAGTCAAGTGCTTTAATTTTGTTTGAATTTTTCTTAATAAACATTTTATGATTTTTTTATTACAAAAATTAGAAATTACCTCACATCATTACATCCCATATTCAAATATGTACATGTTAAATATAAATAGCTCTTTTTTCTTTCGTTTTATATTTACATAGACATTTCCAGGAATTACCTATCACATAACTATGAGAACTAGATGTATATACCTTACATTACATCTAGATGTATATACCTTACATTACATCTAGAAAAGATCTAGATGTTTATCACATACTGTCTAGTGTTTGGTGCATCGACTACTAACTAAGTGCATCTAACTACTAAACCAGCAGGCAAGTCCCTGTGTATGTGTTTTGTTATGCTGCATGAGAAATAGCACAAGACCACTAGATCATCTTAGGTATCTCCATCCTTTGTTTAGGAAGGTACCCTTTTTCCTTTATATATATAAAAAATATCAATGCCTAAAATCCTATGGGGATATTTCTAAATTAAATAAGTTCAACTTCAAAACGCTTCCTTACACTGTTTTATCAAACATGTGTTAATGTATCCAGAAAACTTTGAAGTGCTGTAAGTTTGAAAAGACAGAGGACCCAAACAATTAGTGTTGCAGACCATGAACAAACAATTAGTGTTACAGACCATGAATAGGAGAGTGGGGGAAACTGCAGACTGCATTTAGGAATTCCATAAGAAATTAATATTAAAATACACTGATGCAGATAATCAAATGAGATTTCAATGAAAAAATCATACTAAGTTAAAAGGTGGCATGGACAAGTGTTTGTGCACATATGTAAAATGCATGCTGTATAGGTTATAATCACTGTACCTACTGATAAATACCGATATACCTTCCTGGAATATCTTACAAATTGGTTACATGCTTGGGCTTTGGTATTTTAAAATGGCACACTTAAAGCATTCATGCATATTAGAAATCATTTATCATTAAAATGCAGCTATTATATTATAGTCCTGTGATACCATAATTTTTTTTTTTACTCTAATAGTCAATTTCTCACATACTGTCCATACTGTCTGTTTACCAGCCTAGCATAACCAATGCAGATTATATCATTCATAACAGTAAAAATTTTAAACATTCAAAAATAATGAAACATATCAATAGGAAAAAATAAAATGTAGTTATAGAGTAGCAAGTACATAAAAAACAAAATGCTTAACTTGACTTTTGTTTTTTGTCTGATGGATATAATTGTTTAATAGGAACTAATGAGATCAGCATGATATGATGTTGATATGCACTGCTGTTTCGAAACAGTGAATCTGTACCATGTAAACGATCAAGTATTCCTAACATTCCATAATTCTGATTGAACCTAAAACAAGAAGATAAAGAAACTTTGGAATAAACTTTGAAAACTCTTTAGTATAATTGAACAAAATTAGTGTATATGATATACTGGAAACGGCTGTTTGTAAACAACTATGCTTCAAAGTTAAACTAGCAGTTCAACTTCAATTATTCACAGCAAATACAATGGTGCTCAAAATTAAAGGATAATGTCATATTTTAAAAGTATAAAAGAGACTGACATAAGATGTGGGGTACATGTAAATTAAACGTGTGCATATTTAATTATTGCAGCCACAAGCATGCAAATTAAGGTTGCCATCTATGCATGGTCCCTATAAATTTCTGTTCAAGCCAGCCTAGCATTAACTTGGGTAGCAATTTGAGTTTTCCATGTCACAAAGACAATATAGTCCTAGATTTTCACTCTTTTAAGACTGAAATTAAAATTCCAAGAATTTGCAGTGGAAAGCAAATGGTAGGATGGAAATTTGTAATCCTAAACCTAAGTATCAAGGACCTTAAATGTACCATAAAAAGTTCTCTCAGATTTTGGAGGCAATTTCAAGAAATAAAAGAAATTAGTTGTAGACCAGAACAAAGTTTTCCCAGGGCTACAACTGCTCAAGACACCATTTTCAGTTTTTAACAGTAAAACAACATAGGGAAATGATAGGTAGGCAATGTCTCACAAACTGCTAGCTTACAGCTGAAGTGTGCCCATATTGGAGTGACCCTATTGTGTGTCAATAGCAATGATAGTTTCAAGACATACTGTACCCAGGAGGATGCATGAATGAGGTCTGTATGCACAAAGACCAATAGTTTGTGTCCCCCTAACCCTTTGCAAAAGGAGGGCTCATTTAATGTGACTAATTTAATCAGACAGCATCACTTTTGGAATCTGGCAAGTGTGCAAATGTGCTCTTCCAAGATGAATCCAGTTTCAGTTTGAACACACAAATTCTTGAAATGTGTTCATCTGGAGAGAACAAGGAACTTGCCCAACCATTGTAACATCAATGAAACGGAATGTTTTGGTGGGGTAGTGTGATGGTCTCAGTTGGCATCATGATGACTGGCCACACAGAGTTTTGTATCTTTCAAAGAGGCACTCAACTCCTCAGTAATTCTTGCATACCATATGAAGCTTTTCACGCGTATTCTCAGCCCTGATTTTCCATCCTCATAAGGCTCATGTGATAGACAATTTCCCTGAAAGTGAAGATATTCATAGGAATGAAATAGCCAACCATATCTCTGTACCTGAATCCATATAAAGTTATGGGAGGCGTAATTCAAAGCAAATACAATTAAATTTCACAAGTATTGTGACATGACTTAGTAACATACACCACCTCCCAGAACCCTAGGGTGGGGATGGCTCATTTGATAAGCACACCAGACCTGCAATCTGCAGTTCCCAGTTTCAAGTCTTACCTAGCCAGTGTTCAGATTTATCTCTGCAAAACTCCCCGCCCTACCCTTGGTCAGCAGGGGGCACCTAAGGGGTTGGAAAGGTTTCTATCTGTCAGATGGGACATTTTCGGAAGCCATTCTACCATGTGCAGGTGAACCATAACCTGTACACATTAAAAAACATACTGAACAAACTTTACAATAAGCTACCATCTATCTCCTAGCAGCTGTCCAGTGGGTTCCCTCCCCACAACCTTCACTCGAGGGCCCTTGTGATCTGGCCATTTAGCCCACTGTATGCACAAAACTGCCACTCTGAGGTAAAACAACTTAACACAAAAACATAATCCTCAATAAGCTCAGATCTGCTCTTATGGGGGAGTGAACTTTATTATCATAAAACCTCATCAAAAGCCTTGTCAATAGTTTAAGAACATGTTGAGTGAGTTGTATGGCTATCAGAATGATCTTACTCCTTATTATGATCTCTTATACTCTAATTCCAGCTCTTCTGATATGGGAACACATGCATATTACATGATTGCATCATTATCCCACTTCTATAAAAGATGACTAATATTCACAATGTCTAAATTTAATAATTAACTATTTTCAACAGTTTACATTGTATAAATGTCAGGGATATACCTCCTCAAAATGAGGGGTCAAAGTTTCAGACAGAAGTCAGCTGCATTAACAAGTTTTTTTTTTAAATATTATACTAAATAATCAACAAACATATGTACATTTCAGTTAACTTTGCTTTAACATAGAAAACTGAGATCTCATATAAATAGATGGTTTAAATATGTTACACTACTGGCCATACAGTTGTAATATATATGAGATGCTATCTGCTATACTTCGCAACATTTTAGAACACAGATCTATCTTATCTTACAACTAAATCAAGTATATTGTTTACCTTTATATTTACATAAAGCTGGACTCGTTTTCGAAGTATATCCAATACCTATGGAATTGTTTGTTATTGCATAACAACAAAGTTAGACTGTCCATTGATGCTGACAGATAGTATAGTTTCAGCCAGTTTTTAGCTTTCTAAAGAAATGTCCTTAAACTAATGCACTACTTGTTACTTTCTATGGATCTGAAGTCTGTAGACATTAGTTTCTGCAGGTTAAATGTCACCACCTCTCAGAACCGGTATCATATAAAAAGAGCTCACTTCAGTCAATTTACAAAATAGCCACTTAATGTTATCTCCATTTAAATCCTAGCATTCACTTAATAGGCAGTAATATCATCCATGTTTTCTATCTATGATGCAAGCTGACACTATGTGAATCACTAAGACAGATGGCATTGACAGGTTTCCCAACTGAATTCGTTATATCAACATTTAACCTATGTATATTTCAACTTAAAAGTTTCAATGATGAAAATTAAGTAATGTGTTCCACTGAACTCTTGTTGTCTTTGTCAAGCATACAAGAGTGAAAGGGGTGGCTGCTTAAATGACGTTTTCTGTGGAAGAAAAATGTACATGCAAATGAGATTGGAAGCCCAGCAGTAGCAGACTCCAGGCTGATGGAAGTGGTGCTCCGTTGTTCTTGCATAATACATTTGCATAAAGGTTTATAATAATTTTTTTGTTATAATTAAGCTATATTATACTAAAAATACAATTACAAACCTTTATGCAAATGTATTATGCAACAACAATGGAGCACCAATCCCATTAGCATGGAGTCTGCTGCTGCAGGGCTGCCGATCTCATTTGCATGCACATTTCTCTTCTACAGAAAATGCCATTTAAACAGCCACCCCTTTCACTCTTGTACACTTGACAAAGCCAACAAGAGTTCAGTGAAACATATCACTTAATTTTCGTTTAAACTTTTAAGTTGAATGAGCATAGGTTAAATGTTGATATAAAGAATTCAGTTGTGAAACTGGTCAACACCATCTGGCTTAGTGATTCAAATTGTTGCATAACACTGAAGTTTAACTTTCCATTGATGCTGGAAGATAGTATATAGTATCATCCAGTTTTTAGCTTTCTGAAGATAGTCCTGCATCATAGATAGAAAACATTATTATATATTTTGTTATTGCATCATAGATAGAAAACATGGATGATATTACTACCTATTAAGTGAATGCTAAGATATAAAATGGAGCTCACACTAAGTGGCTATCTTGTAAATGGACTGAAGTGAGCCCTTTCTATGATACTAGAAGTATAACCTGTATAAGTTTACAAGCCGTAGATCCATGAAAGGTAACAACTGGTGTGTTAGTAAATATCAGAAGGACATTCCTTCAGAAAGCTAAAAACTGGATGATACTATATACTATCTTCCAGCATCAATGGAAAGTTAAACTTCAGTGTTATGCAACAATTCCATAGGTATTGGATGTATTGCCAAAGCGAGTACCTGCTTTATGTAAACATAAAAGTAAACAGTATATTTCATTTACTCATAAGATAGTGGATAGATCTAAGGGCTGAAACATTGTGTTCAATATAGCAGATAGTGTCTCATATACACTGAGATGCCAGGTACACCTAGAAGCATGTTGTGCCTTCTTTAGGCTTCAGAACAGCCTGAATTCATTGGGGCATAGAACTTACAAGATGCTGGATGCATGTGCTGCAATGTTGTACCATGCAGAAATGATTGTGTCAGGTAGTTGCTGCAAATTACACAGTGGTATAATCTCACTAAGATGCTCAATAAGGTTTATATCTGAGGACTGTGCAAGTCAATGAAGCAAGGAAAACTCGTCGGAATGTTCCTGAAACTATTCGGTAATGATACGTGCCTTGTGAGTTGGTGTATTATCATGCTGAACATGTCCATCTGAGTGAGGATAAACTGTAGTTGTAAAGGGATGAACTTGGTCAGAAACAACGCTTAAATAAGCTGTGGTGTTCAGATGCCCTTCAATCAATATCAGGGGGTCTAATATGTGTCAGGAAAACATTCTCCACACCATCACATCGCCACCACTGGCTTATACTGTTGACATCAGACAACATGGCTCCATGGCCTCATGTTGCTTGCACCAAATTCTGATTTTTCTATCAGCATGATGCAAAAGGGATCCTTAATACATTGATGATAGGATTCATCCTACAGGCTATTTTTTTCTTATCCTCAACAGTCCAGTGTCAATGCTCCTGCACCCACTGGAGATGCATTTTTGTATACTTCACAGCCAACATTGGTACTCGATATGTTGCAGTCCATTATCTTGTAACCCATTCACAACAAGGTGCAATACATGGTATATTCAGAGGTGACCTTATGCACACCAATGTTATTTATGCTGTGATTTGCCTGGTTGTGGCCTGTCTGTTCATTTACATGATTCTCACCAGTCTCCTTTGACCCCTGTGATCCACAGACTGTTGTTGTCCACAGGATTGCTGATCACTGAAGTTTTTGTTTTTTGCACCATTCTTGTTAAATCCTTGAAATGGTTGTGCATGAAATGCCCAGGTGGATGGCTGTTTGGGTGATGCTAGAATCAGTTATGAGGAGACCAACTATCATGCCATATTCAAAGTCGTTTTACCCCTTCTGATAATCAATCCAACTCTAACTGATGTTCAAAGACCTGGTATGCCTGATTTATACCATACACTATGATCATGTAACATATTACATGTTGGAATGAACCATTTATGTGATGAGGGGTGGTGTACCTAATAAACTGGAATCTCAGTGTATAACTACACTGCTCACAAAATTAGGGGATATTTCATCACTTCATATTCATTTTGAAATATCCCCTAATTTTTGTGAGCAGTATATATGGCCAGTAGTATAATTCATTTAAGCCGTCTATATGAGATCTCAGTTTTCTAGGTTAATGCATACACATATTTGCTGGTTATTTAGTATAATTGTTAAAAAATCATGCTAATGCAGCTGACTTTTTTCTGAAACTTTGACCCCTCATAATGAGGATGTATATCCTTTGTTGACATCAGACAAGATGGCTCCATGGCCTCATCTGATGTCAACAGGGGATATTGTATCAGACCTAGTTGTGAATGGGTTGCAAGAGAATGGGCTACAACATGTCGAGTGCCAATGTTGTCAGTAAAGAATACAACAATGTAAACTGTTGAAAATAGTTAATTATCCCACTTCTGTTAGTCATGTCAGAATACCTTTCCTTGTGAAATTTTGTTGTATTTGCTTCATGCCATTTTGAGTTATGTGCATTTTTTTCATTATCCTTTAATTTTGAGTACCAGTATATATTCATAATCAAAAATCAGCAAATAAAATAATATAAATAAATACAAATTATATAGCAAACAAAGTAAAGATTCATTTAACCTTTTTCAATTTTAATAAGAGTAATGTACTTTTATTAATTATATTTTAGAATGACATTCAATAATTCTGACTTAGTTTCACACACAGTAAATTATATCTTGTAAATTTATGCAATAAATCAAAATACCACTTTCAAATGCTATGTTGATTCCATGTGGCTGCATGGCTTTAGAAGAAGCTGAAATAGTCACCATGGCAAAATTTTAAGATGTGACTCATTGAAAAAAAAGTCCTCCATAAGCTATTTTCAATGCAGCTTTTGTGTAGGATGCTTAATAAACTGTATGCATCATTTGGTTTATAAAGTCAAAGCATTAAATCATATTATTTAATAAAAATGTAAGTGTGAAAATACCACCCATCCGCCTCTTGGACTTGAACTTGGGATCATCTGGTTATTCATCTGTTGCTCTACCATTAGACCTAAGGCGGGGCCAATTCACAGTTACTTAAGGGAAGTTATAAAGGTTGTGCTATGAAGTTTTACTATGGGATGCTAAGTATCAAGGCACTCATGCTGTATACAGGGTGAATCTGAAAAAGTGGGCAAAACTTTACGGGATGGTAGAACGCAGCTATACGAGCAATATTCGTCATAGAATGTATGGTCGGAACGCAAACGGCGAGCGGCTAGGTGGCGTTGGAAATGGTATAAAAGGGTCGGTCCTCGCACCCAACGGCATTTCTACCGTGGAGTAATTTCTTTGAAGTTTGAGCAATTTCTTTGAGCATGTACCTCAATTACATTCCTGTTAATAAAATGTTTTCTGAAGTATCTCCTCTCCTTCTTGTGTTCATTCTTTAAATGTGACAGTGGAAAACTACCTTTTAACTTCTCACCGCTTGCGTTCCGACCATACATTCTATGACGAATATTGCTCGTATAGCTGCGTTCTACCACCCCGTAAAGTTTTGCCCACTTTTTCAGATTCACCCTGTATATCACGAAGAACCAAGGTTTTATAACCACATATTGAGTTATATATACTCAGGCCCGGATATAGAAAAATATGGAGGGGAGCAATGCAATGAAGCTGGAAAAAGGTGGGGAGGGGAGCAAGAGACTAGATTTCCATTGCAGTGTAACATTTCCCCCTTTGTTTAAAATATTTTTTTTTTAATCATGAAAAATGCATGAAATATGCATAAGTTTAATCATTTTTGGCCTCTATTACCCTTACTAGCATTCTCAAAGGGGAAGAATGGGGGGTCCCACTAAGGCCATCCAGCGTGCTCTTTAATATGCACAGGATATGGCTATCCTGCACATGGGGCAATGACTTAATGTCCCATCCAATGGACAGTGGCCTTTCCAAGTCCATTGGTGCCCCCTACTAACTGAGGGCAGGATGGGGAATTTTGCAGAGATAAATCTCAACACTGGCCCAGGTGGGACTCGAATCTGGAACTACAGATTATGAGCCTGGCATGATACCAACCCCCACCACATACCATAACTGATGCAGAGAATTGGTAAATGTAAACCTGGAGTCTTTCCAAAACCATACTTTAGATAAAAACTGGATATGTGGTAACTAAGTGTGAAATTTAATGATTTAGTAAGTCATCAATTGATGGCATTTTACAGCAAATTCTATCAAATCAATATCAAGTTTCTCAAGTGCTAATCTACCTTTACTGCCAGTCTGTGAAGGTAGATTTAGGCCTTTAGAGCACTATTTATGATATCTACACCTGAGGGCACAAGAATTCTTCAAATATTACTGTCATCATATTCAGCAACTTAGTGTAAAGGAAAGGAAGAGATGATGGCATTAAGAGTCAAAGCCAGGTCTTGAGAATCACACAGTGAAACCAAACAAGCTTGATATTCTTTGAAATTGAGTTCACCTGGGCTGTTGAGCTCATGGATATTATTAGAGCAATGGAAAATTAAGCATACAAATCTAACAATAATTTCCTTGTCCAACTTGAATCCCATTTTCTGGCTTCCTCATTCAATCTCTTTCTCAAGTTAAAGATACATAACTAATAAGGCTGAGACTATCCTAATAGTAAACCTTTACCTTGAACTCTAATAGAAATTTAAAACTTTCCATTACCTATATATAGTTAGGGCTGTAAGTTCTATTACAATTTCTGTGAATTACAGTGTTTTTGAAAGGCTTCCATGAATTTGGATATTTTTTCATGATTCTATGAGTTTCGATAGTTTTTCTTCCCTTAAAATTCTGAGATTTATCAGAATTTTTAAAATTTTCAAATTGTTAAAATTCTGGTTAGCCACAAAAGAGAATAGTTAATTTGGGTAAATTTCCAACTTTTCACATTTTTTATATGATTTTTTTTTTGTAATGCATGAAAACATATGCTTTGAAACACTAATATGAACATATGACTTTTGCTTTACCCTTTCACTACCATAACAGCCAGCTTTAGGTAGGAGGTAGTGAAGGGGAAGGAATATAGATCAGACACGTCCATTTGAAATCTCAGCCATTTTGTACGGTATGGTAGTGAAAAGGTTAATGACTTCAATTTTTCCTCAGTAACTAGTTTCTACAAGACTAAACTGTAAACTTCTCTCCACATTCAGCCCTTATATGGGTGAGCCAATCCCCTTCAAATCCCCTCTGCATAACTTGACTTTCACTAATGGAATAATGTACTGGGGTAATGTGGAATTCAATGTTGGAACTCCAATTTCTCCAAAGTACTGCTGTTCACTGTAGCAATTATTCAATGTATAATCAAATTTAATTTATAGTATTCTGTTGTCAAACTTCTGAATATGTTCAAAGCATCGGAATAAAAGCTTTAAAAGTTGTTTTATTAAATGTAGTTCATGTAATAAAGTAGTATCTACTAATAAATCAGCACTTGTCAAGTTTATTCCATTATTTATAGTAGTATCTTCTAAATTTTATTGGTGAGATATGATGATAATTCAAAACTGTTAATGCCTTTGGTGGCAGTGGTCAAATGCAGAATTCACCACTTGTCCTGCAAGTAAAGCTCGTTTTAAGGTGTAAATTCCAATAACCTAACAAATTGCTAGTTCCCTTTCAAACAAGTTGGAACATTTGGTTTCAAGCTGTACTCTATCATTGCAACCATAGAGAAGATTACAGTGCATTTTAAAGCAGAAAATGGGAAACAGCTCCAGTAGTATATCAAAAAATATCATTCAGATCAAAAAGATATGTGCGAATATTTCTGATCTACTTATGTTGTTTGAAGTCCTCATACCTTAACACATAAAGTCTATAATGAAATGAATGATTGGCAGTAAAATTACTCAGCAAAAGCCAAGAGTGTAATCTAACACTCACAAAAAACACACTTAATTCATGTTCAGGAAAATTTGGACAATATATAAGTGATGGAATAAACTGCAGATTTTGTCAACCTATAACAGCTTATTTTTAAAGCATGTTGAATTTTCGATCCCAGTTAATTAAAGTGCTTAAATATATGTTGATATTATAATTTTGAAAAGTATGTCCATGCTCAAAGAAAACAACAGCTGAAGAGTTGCAAAGCGATGCTATGAAAAAAACTGTGAAAAAAGTTAATGCTGATAATTTAATTCTTTTCTGGTTGTTTTAAAAAGAATGATTTCCCAGTCTTTCTGATATTTATCAGTCTCAACATTAAGTGTGATCTCTTTCTAAATACAGAGGTGTTGTACAAGATGATCACTGGAGTATAAAAGAGGGCAATTTATCTACATATAACATACTATATCAGAATTCATTGTTGATGCTTGATATGCAACACAGGATGTTAAACTCAAATAAAGCCAAGCATTTAATATTCATTTTTTGCTTCTTTTTAAGCAGATGTATGGGTCCAATTATCATTGTCTTTTTTATGTGCTCACCACTGATGTTAAATTTTTATGATTTGTAAACCTAAATGGTATGTGATTTTTGCATCTTTGCCGTGCAAAATCCCTGCGAATTTGGACATTTTTCAAAGTGATTACTCTGAAAATTTCATCTTTTTTTTACATGAAAATTTACAGCCCTAACTTTAGTTACTATCTCAACTATATTTTATATTGGTAAAAACTGTATCACTTACTCATTATGTAGTTATAAAACCTTGGTTCTCATTGGTATAAATAGCATGAGTACCCTGATACTTAGCTCACACAGTAAAGTTTATTTACAAAAGAAAATTAAAAAAGTCTTAATTAATGAAATGACACTGTTCTTAATAAATCATATCATGGCAATCATCAAATAATGCCCCAAATTTATATGGGGCAGGGGTGACTTAGTCAGTAGCACACCAAGCTCACAATCTGCAGTTCCCAGGTTTGAGTCCCAGCTGGGCCAAC
This sequence comes from Ryuthela nishihirai, assembly GCA_038380435.1. Lineage (NCBI taxonomy): Eukaryota > Metazoa > Arthropoda > Arachnida > Araneae > Heptathelidae > Ryuthela > Ryuthela nishihirai. The sequence goes on along the minus strand of JAWZYU010000004.1, from coordinate 87,059,182 downwards.
ATTGAGATTTATCTCCACATAACTTCCCATCTGTTAGTAAAGGCCACCAATGGTTTGGAAAGGCCATCATTCATCAAATGGGACATTAATCTATAACCCTGTGTGTGAGAGAGCCATACCCCATGCATGTTAACCCTTTAACACCTAGAATGGCTCAAAACAGCAGAGATTTGAAATGGACGTCCAAATAGTGCTACTTCTTTGTCTTTACTACTCTCTACCCTTTTCTCAGATTTCTTGGGCATTAAAGGGTTAGAGAATATGCTGAATGGTCTTAACAGGAGGTTGTCTCCCTTCCCCTGGACTCACCGGAGGAAATAGGACTCACTGAAGATAGTCACAACTGATATTTGATAAGAAGACAAGTGTGAAAAAACCACCTTTCCAATCTCAAACTCAAGACTTCCTGGTTACACACCAGTTGCTCTGCCAGTTGAACTAAGATGGTGGCAATTTATACCTTAGCTCAACTGGCAAAATTGAATAAATAGGATGTCCTGAGTTAGTCTGGGAGGTGGATTGGTGGCTTTTTTTCTTTTCACACAAGCCTTTTATTCTTTTGAAACACTTTTACTTCATTTCTTTTTTGAAATTCACTTTTATGTTATATACAATAAATTATTTATTATCCAAAAGCAAAATTTAAGTACAAAAATTTAATAAACAGATAATTTCATAGTTCTCTTACTTTAAATGATGGAAATCATGAGCTTCTGGTGATGGAAAGAATGGAAAATGATATCCTGAATGGGCATTAAGTGTAGAGAGTATGACAATGCAGAACCATAGCCAGATAGTTGCAATATGTGAGCTCATCAGAAGTGGGCCCAAAACTGGGGGAATTAGGTTAGAGAAGAGATGTTCTATGGGATGGCAATATATTGCAGTAATTGCAATTGGAGCAGTCCATTCATGATGCTGTTTGTGTATATACTTGTAAACCCATGGATGGTGTAATAACCTGAAATAAAAAAAAATTACTATTTTATATTAAAAATTTAAGTACACATATCTGTGACATTCATTTAGCTACAAGATAATTTAATGCAAACAATTTCTAAGATGAATTACCTAGTGCAGTAAAAGAGCCACTTGAAGATAAAACAACCTAACTTAAAAGGAAAGATCTGTGGTGAAAGGCAATTATATAATTAATTAACAAACATAAAAAACCCCATTCCATCATTATTAAGATTTTAACCATAAACACCGTAATAAATCCCCAACTGCTTAGCGCTGGAAATATAGTGACTACAAGAGCTTTTGTAAATTTGTATCATGATTTTATAAAATAGCAAATCAATCATACTTTACAAGATAATCTAAAAAACAAACCCAAAGAAAAAAAAACTTTCCCAATTTCAAATATTTTCTTCAAATGATAATAAATATATATATACCCCCCTGAAGCAGCTGCTTGCCACAGAGGTCTGACAGTACTGGGAATAAAATTATCTAATGATTAAATCTTAATTCTAGGTATATTTCAAAAGACCTTTCCAATAAATTGCTTTGCTTATATAGTTAAATCATAAATTTCTAAATTCATTTCTCTTCATGATTTTCAAATAGTTAATTACTATCATTAAAAATTTTACAGGAATCTTTAACATTCTTAATTTTAAAAGCTAATCACAGTGCAGTGTATTTAAAAAAAAAAGCTCTAACCATACTTAAATTAAAACCAGATTGAATGAATTTTTTGCTAAAATAATATGGATAATTCTAAACAGTTCAAAAAAGAGCTGCAATAATCAATATGCAAGTGTAAATTTCTGGACACTTTTATGTTTTTTTGGCTCATGGTAATGTAGCTGAATGTACCATGCTCTGTTACTTTCTAAATGTAATCTTTAAATTGTTAAGCAATAAATATGCTATAATTGTTCTTCTCTCATGGATTCCATAAAAAATAAAATATTATACACATCACTCATTTCTCTATGTTTAAAACAATAGCAGTAGTAATGACAAACACATTTAAGAACTTCCAAATAAGTCATGGTACATAAGTTAGTTATAATGTTCTAGAAACCAATGGGGAAAAAAATAAAAAAAAGTGGAATGCAAAAATTCTTTTTCATAGAAATAAAATAACTGCAAGCACATGCAGATGGACTCATGTGCTTGCAGTTTTCATTTTATTGCATATTTTTGCATCATTTTATTCCAGCATCCATCATTTTATAAAATAATGAAAGAGAACTTTGATGTCATCCACATCATCATCTTTATACTCAAGCATATAGCCAAGAGCTATGGAGGTCCAACCAGACCATGCAATTTAGTTCTCCAAGCAAGTCTGTCCTGAGCTACATCTACTGCATCTGGCCACTGCACACCAATTCTAACAAGGTCCTGTTTGACATTGTCTGCCCACTGCATCCTAGGTCTCCCCTTCTTTCTGAGGCCTTTAGGCACACTGTTCATAACCCTATTGGCCAATCTATAATTACCCATACAAGCAACATGGTCAAACCAACAGAGTTTCTCTCTGCACAATATGCTGCTTAAAGGAGGTTGCCGATTCCTTTGCCTAAACTCATCATTAGTTACAAAATTGAACCACCTAATGCCCAAGATACTGCATAAGCATCTAGTTTCTTGTTATCATGTTTACAGAGAGTACAATTTCACTACCATAACTAACCCTAGAAAGAACCAAACAATTATATAGTCTAATTTTAGTCTTTAGGTGTATACGCCTATTTCTCCACACTCCCCATAGATTCTTAAAAGTCTGGCTAAAATCCTCTACCCCTATTCAACTGCTAATCTCATGCCACACATCATCAGTATCTGTTACATAGCTCCCAAGATAATTACACTGTGACACCTGCTCAAGACTGCAACCATTCAGATTAACTGAATCACAGCCTGCCTGATCAATTTTCATCAATTTAGTTTTCTTTCTGTTTATAACCAGACCTACTCTACTGCCAGTTTCATCAACAGCTCGAATGAAAGAGTACATCTCATCAACATCATTTGCCAAAAGCATTAAATCATCAGCATAATCTAAATCAGAAATTTTCGTATCTCCAGCCCATTTAAGGCCAAAATCTTTCCCTTGCAGTGAATTTTGCATAACATAATCAATAACCAAACTAAAGAGAAAAGGAGACAAAATGCATCCTTGTTGAACACCAGAAGTAATGCTAAACCAATTGCTACAAGTCTTACCAACTCTCACACACGACTTGGTGTTATTACAGAGAGCTTTCATTATGTTAACTAACTTGTCTGGTAGACCATATGATCTCACAATCAACCACAAATCAACCACCTATAACTGGGTCTTTTAGAGCTTCAGTATTAAAAGTAAATTTTTTAACCCTAGCACAACACTTTTTAAGTTTAAGTTGCAAGACACTTTTAACAAGGTAATGGTCAGATCCAATTTCAACTCCCCTGTATGACCTGGTATTCCTAACAGAACTAGCCTATTTGCTGTTAATTAATATGTAATCAATCATAATCTTATGCAGCTCATCAGGTAAAACCCATGTGTACTTATGTATGTCGCAGTGTTTGTAATAAGTGTTAGTTATTCTGAAACCACTGAGTTACTTACCTGTAGGAGATGTTGCCCATTGCAGCTACCAATACCAATAGGGCCTATCACTCCTCCCCAAAGATCAGAGTCAGTACCAACTTTGGCATTGAAGTCACCTAGAACAAGTGTAATAGCTCCTTTCTTGACAGAATTCAAAATATCCGGAAGTTGTCCATAAAACCTATCCTTCTCATCCTCATCGGCATCCTCAGTGGGGGCATAACATCAGATAGCATTCAAGTTTTTAATGCTCGTCTTAAATTTTGCGGTAAGAAACCTTTCATTAATGCACGCATATCCTAGAAGAGCATCACTAGCGTGTCTGCTGAGAAGCAGACCCAAGCCTTGGTGATGCTTATAATCTTCCCTCCCTGAAAAGAGAAATTTAAGATTATTTTTAAGAATCTGACCTTTATCTGTCCATCTGGTCTCTTGCAAGCCGAGAATATCTAAATTATAATGGAGGATCAATAAAATAAGCTCTGTGCAGTCCTCACATTCCAATGTTGGAATGTCATCCACATTTCTGAAGAATTCACACCAATTCCAGTGTAAAAGTGTGCCTATGGGTTGGGTTGATTTACTTTTGAACAGCATTTTTGTGAACATAATGGTCTAAACAGCCAGGTCACAAAGATGCCAAGAGCTGAGAAGATTGGGGAAACAATCCACTGGACAGCTGCTACAAGACAGATGGAAGCCATCCAGTATGCTCTTTAATGTGCACAGTGGATGTCTCTCCTGCACTAGAGGCATGGCTTAATATCCTATCCAACAAACAACAGTCTTTCCTCTCCCTTCAATGTCCCTTTTCTCAATGAAGGCAAGTTGGTTGGTTGGGGTTTTATGGTGTATTGGCAGCTAAGGCCATAATGCAACAAGCGAGACAAATAAAAAGAGTAAAAGGCACAGAAACCCAGAACCAAAGTTAAAAATCACGACAGTAAAGGACAAAATCCAATAGATATAAAGCCAATATAAATGTGTAAAGCAGTACATATTAAAATATAAAAAGTAAAACCAACTGAGGTGTAAAAAACCCAGGTGGTGGATAGGGTATAAAAGACAAAGACATAAAATTACAATCTGTTAAAAGAGCCAGTAAAACGTAAAAAAGCAAACACAGTAGGTAAAAAGGAGTCATCAGATAAAAAAATGTCCGAGGGTAAGGGTTGTTTGGTTGTTTGGGGGTTTCTGGCGCAAGAGCAACAAAGACTATAATGCGCCAAACAGAGACAAATAAAAAGCTAAAAGACGAGCAACCCACAATGAAAGTTGAAATAAACACAAAAATGGTGAACAAAGACACAGAAAGAAAAGGGTAGAAGAAAAATGGTAAAAGAGTAGAAAGAATAAGAACCAACAAATGTATAAGTCAACAATAACAATGGGTATATAGGACCCATGTAAAATCAAAAACAGGTATAAAATCTAGGAAAAAACATAAAAATCCAGAAACGAGTAAAATAACCAGTAAAACATAAAAATTCGAAAACAGGAGTTAAAAGCGATTCATCAGATAAAAGATGTCCGAGTGTAAGAGGCACGGACATAAAATCGTGAAAGGTAAAATACATTCTACGTTCAGGGTTAAAAGCTGAACAAGAAATTAAAATATGCTTAATGGTTAAAATGGTGTCACTTAGGTTCATCGTCCGCATGAAAAAGAAAAGAATGTGTAAGATACAAATGACCTAAGTGGAGCTGAGCAAATACAACTTCCTCCTTATGATTCCTGCGAAAACAAGATTTTCACAGTTTGATAATAGTCTTGATCTCTAAAAGCTTATTACCAGCCTGGGTCCAGTTTGGTTTGCTTGTTTGAGGTTAATTGGCGCATCGGCAACTAAGGCCATAATGCGCCAGACAAACACAAATAGTAAATAAGAGATAAAAATCATGTAAACCTACAACCAAAGTTAAAAGCAACATCTAAATGTCATAAAATACAATACAAAAAGAGCAACAAGTGTAAAACAAGGAAAGACAAAACCAACAAATATATATAACAAAAAACCACAATATAAATTTGTGTAAAACAACAAATATTTATATATATAATATACAGTATATAAAAAAAAAATAATAAATACCCCCTCAAGCAGCTGCTTGCCACAGAGGTCTGACAGGAGCCTGTCAGTTTATATGCCATAGTAGAAGGTCTGAGAGGATGGCAGGACCTAGGCAGAAAAACGACATATACATCCATGCCTTACCTGGGGCTCGAACCCAGGTCCCTTAGATCAGTAGCTAAGTGCACTTACAATGGATAAAACTAACCCAGGTGTAAATGACCTAGGTCACATGGCGAATAAATAAGAAACCCATAAAATCATAACCTGTTAAAATAACCTGTATACTGCAAAAAAGCAAAAATTGGAGGTAAAAAGCAATGATCAGTTAAAAGATGTCCGAGTGTAAGAGGCTCGGACGCAAAATCATGAAAGTAAAAATATGATTTCTGTTCAATATTAAAAGCTTCACATTCAATTAAAACATGTTTAATGGTTAAAATGGTGTCACAAAATTCACACTTAGGTATGTCATCTGCCTTAGAAGAAATGAATGAGTAATAAAAGAGTGACCTAAGCGGAGCCGAGCAAGTACAACTTCCTCCTTGCGACTCCTGCGGTAACAAGACTGCCATGGTTTGATGATAGGTTTGATTTCAAAGAGCTTGTTCATAAGCTGTTCTGACCAAGATCTCTGCCACTGTGCCCGGAGCTCGATCGTAAAACGCTGCCGGAAATCCAGATATGGAATCGGCAACGGAGAGTCGGACAGGGGCATGGCTGATTTGGCAGCAACATCTGCCAAGTCATTGCCCCTGATACCGACATGACTGGGCACCCAACAGAAGAGAATCGTGGTGGTGGCTGCCAGACGATGGAGCTGCTAGCGGATCTTAGAAAGAACAGGGTGAGGCCGATGCCTCACCGAGATCAAAGCCTGTAGCGAGCTAAGCGAGTTGGTGTAAAGCACACACCAACGATGATGCTTAGCCACGACGTGGTCCAAGACGAGACTGATAGCGTGCAACTCTACAGTGAAGATGGAACACTACAGTGGGATCTGGTCTGCAATGATTACATCACAGCAGACCATGGCCAATCCCACTGATGAGCCAGACTTCGAGCCATCTGTGAAGACAGGCAAGAAGTCCGGGTGCTCAGCACGATGGCTGGCAAAGAGTTGCCGGTACACACAGTCGGGTGTAAAGGCCTTCCCCATCCTACACAAAGAAAAATCACAGGAAGGGGAAACAGCAAGCCAAGGTGGAAGTGGCTCGGCTGTCGACTGTGCGATGCTATCGAGACTGATGTTAATGTCTCTGAGGTAGCCTCGGACACACAAACCAAAAGAACGAATGGCAGTCGGCTGATTTGTGTAAAGCATTTCCCACTTTGGACTAAAAACGCAGTCCCAAGTGGGATGGCCAGGCAGGGATCGCAATTTAGATGCGTATTGTAGGGGCAACTGCTGACAGCGAAGAGATAAACAGGGTTTGTCGGTCTCGAGGTAGAGACTCTGGACCGGTGAGGTGCGAAGGCTCCCGTGCAAACACGGAGAGCCTGTGATGGAGGGGGGGGGGGGGGGTCCAGCATCTTCACCACCAAATCCCGGGCCGAGTTGTAGACCTGGGATCCATAGTCCAGTTTCAATTGGACAAGTGCACGGTACAAGCTGAGCAAAGAACATCGGTCCGCCCCCCAAGAAAGGGAGGAGGGGACCTTGATGATGTTCAATGCCTGCATGCAGTTGGACCTGAGATGACGTATGTGAGGTAAAAAGGTCAATTTCCGATCGAATATGAGACCGAGAAACTTGGTCTCTGCCACAACTGGAATGATGTTACCCCCCAGTTGAAGCTCGGGATCCAGGTGAAGATTACGCTTGTGGCAAAAGTGCACACAAGCAGTCTTCTGTGGGCAGAACCAAAACAAGTTTGCCGTCGCCAAACAAAAAGATTGTTCAGGGCAATTTGCAGTTGTCTTTCAATGACCCTCATGCTGGACGATAAGCAAAAGATGCTAAAGTCATCAACATAGAGGGCATTGCCTACTAATAGAATTAATGTTGTCTAGTAATAGAATTAATCTTGACAGCGAAAAGTGTAACACTCAGAACGCAGCCTTGTGGCACCCCCTGTTCTTGGGGGTACGGCCGCAACAGTATTACTGACACCGACACGAAAAGAACGTGTCGATAAGAAGTTGGAGATGAAGATCGGCATGTGACCTCTCAAGCCAAAGCTGTGGAGGTCATGAAGATTGCCAAATCTCCAAGCCATGTTGTACGCTTTTTCGATGTCGAAGAAAATTGACAACAGGTGCTCTCTATGTAAAAATGAGTTTCTGATAGTCGATTCGAGGCGTATCATATGGTCAAGAGTGGACCGTTGCCTGCGAAAGCCACACTGTGTGTTGGAAAGAAGGTTGTGGTGTTCTAAATACCAGATGAGTCTGGCATTTACCATTCTTTCCAACACCTTGCACACGCAGCTCGTCAATGCGATGGGACGATAATTGGAAGGAATCTTGGGATCTTTGCCTGGCTTGGGGAAGGCCAAGATGATGGCCTCCCAGGAGTCCAGAAACTGCTCCTCGAGAAAAATGCGATTGAAAAGATGGAGCAGCCGATTCTTACTCGATGGTGAGAGATGTTGGAGCATGACGTAATGGACATTGTCCGGCCCTACAGCAGAGGAACAAGAAGAGTGTAGAGCAAGGCAAAGCTCCTCCACTGTGAATGGCCTGTTGTAAGGCTCCAGGCCATTCGAGTGGAAAGACAGCGGAGAGCGTTCCACCTGCCTTTCTGGGCAAGAAACTCGGGGGAGTAAGAGGAAGATGAAGAGATCAGCAATTGCTTTGGGATCAGCAATTGCCTGTCCATTGTGCTCCAGGATTGATAACAGTGGGACGTGTAGTTCCCACCCATCTTCCGGACTTTATCCCACCCGACCTTAGAATTGGTCTTGCAGGTGATAGAAGATGTATACTTGATCCAAGATTCCTTCTGGCTCTGGTGTCGGATGAAACGAGCTTTCGCCCTGGCGCATTTGAACTTTTTGAGGTTGGGGGTCATCAAATATCTCCGAAACACCCCCAAGCATTGTGTTGAGCCTTACGAGCTGCGGTGCAATCTGGATTCCACCACAGTTTCGGAAAATGAGGAAACCGTGTCGAAGTTTGAAGAATTATTGTTGATGCAGCTGCATCTACGATACAGTCCGTTATCTCCGCTACTACCACATTGATGAGCTCTTGGCTGACAGTGGTCATTGAGGTCAGAGAGCAGCTTGAAACCACTCCAATCAGCCCGATCAAGCCTCCATTGTGAGACGCATGAAGAGCTGCAAGGCCCCACACGGGGAGGTGATTGCTTACATAAGGGTTTTCCTCGACCTCCCATGTAAAGAGTGGAATGATCGAGGACGAGCAGATGGTGAGGTCAATGGCAGTGAATGTGCAGGTTGGGGAGTGAAAGTAAGTACTGACACCGGTGTTCAATAGGGAGAGAGATTGTTCCAGGACCCCACCACTCCCGTTGGTGTCAGCACTGCCCCAAAGTGGATTGTGTCTGTTGAAATCCCCCATTATGAGGAAGGGGGATGGCACCTGCGAGACGAGACCATCAAGGTCTTCCTGGAAGACAATGTTTCCAGCTGGAATATATACCAAGCAGACAATCAGGGAGAACCTCACAAAGAGGCGGATGGCTACCACCTCTAAGTTGGTGGTGAGGAGTACAACCTGGAATGGAGAATGGTTGCTCACAAGGATGATGACATTCCCGCGAGCTGGACCATCTCCTTTCTGGTCTGGTGAACTAGTGAAAAGTGCCGAATCATGGGATCTGTGACTGTCTGAAAGCATGCCTCCTGTAGGAACACACAGATGGGCTGGTGTGCCTGAAAGAGGGCCTTGATGTCGTCAATTTCCTCTGGAATCCATGACAATTCCCTTGTAGGAGTGTGGCCATCTTGGGACTTAGAAGAGTGGGTGGACAACGAATTCCTATTCAACTTAACTGCCACAGAGGACAGTTCAGTGAATGGGGGTGGTCTGTATCGATGTTCTTGTAATCATCCAAGTGACATGGATTGGTGACCACCCTTTACAGAGGGGTGATAATTTTCTTTTTTGGCCCTGGACCCCACCACTCCTGTTGGTGTCAGCACTGCCCCAAAGTGGACTGTGTTTTTTGAAATCCCCCATTATGAGGAAGGGGAACGGCACCTGCGAGACGAGATCATCAAGGCCTTCCTGGAAGACAATGCTTCCAGGTGGAAGATATACTGAGCAGACAGTCAGGGAGAACCCCACAAAGCTGGCAAAGGCAGGCATGGTGTGTTGAAGGTTATAATCAGTACCCGGGTAGGTACCAATTTACCATCATGACACCTCAATACCCGATGGACCACTGTTACTCCTTGGGGAGTGAGCTCTGAGAGGATTTCCTCCTCAGTGACTTTGAGGAGGCCCCATTAAGTGAACACACCCAGGGAGAAATTCAAAGTTTTGTGGGGAGTGACCTCGACAACCACCCCACCAATTTCTCTGACAGTTCCAAGTGTTTGGAACAAGCGATCCCAATCTGCAAGTCACCAGATCGTAAGCGCTTGACAGATTTCGTCTCTCCTGCAAAACCTTTCAAACCTTTATTAACAAAAAATGGGAGCATGTCCCCAAGTACCTGATCACCCGTAGAGTGGATGATCAGGAATTTTGGGAATGAAGACACAGACAAAGAAGTTGACGGCATAGATAACAGAGACAATGAGGAAGATGAGGGCTCATGTCGAGCCCTCTTAACAGCATTGATCGCATTAATTTCATCATCAACTCTTTTGTTTTGTTTTGTGTGGTTCAATGCCCGTCCCCACCCTCCACGGAGCCCAAGAACGGGACAACCAGTCGGGCACCAGGGATATACAGGCACTATACCCACACAGACAGTGAGCCAAGCCCTCACAAATAAATAAAAGGAAAAGGAAAAGAGAAATGTTCAGAAATAAACTTTCTACACAAAAGAAACTAAGAGGAAAATAACAAATTGTGAATGACCAAATTTGCCTCACAAAGAAATGATAACTACAAAAGGAAAATAATTTGTGAGGAAACTCGCAAACCTGTACCCGGAAGGGGGGCAAGGTTACTCACCGCTCTGCATAGTTGACCCTAGCAGGACCTGTGCACCAGCCAATTGCTCCTGGGGGGGGGGGGGCACTCCAGGAGCTCCCGTTTACCAGAAACAGAGGCCCCGGAATTCGCTGTCCAGCCCTGCAATGACAGGCTCCGCAATGGCAAGGTGGCCAAAGGGGACCCTACCAGTCATGAGCTGAGGAGAGAAGACAGGAACCCCCGAGCAACTACCAGGATCCTCCTTTCCTGGGACACAGGTCTCTGTGCACGGCAAACATGCGGGCAAGCATTCAGGGCCCTGTGAAGGTACCCGAGTCAGCGGAACCTTCACACAGTGGTCCCCTCACCGAGTACAGGAGCTCGCATCAAAGGGTCCAAGCTGGATTTACCATTTTTATTTTTCTTAAGAAATTCTTGAGAGTCTTATGAAACGTTGAAAATAACATTTCAGTTTATGATATATGAATATAGTTTATGATATATTTTTAAGTGTTGATTCTGTTTGAAAAAATTATGATACAGTTTAAAAATATATCTATTTGAATCTACAATTGATCCTATGCATGTGTTAAAGTCACAGTAAATAGCATCAATTTATCAATTTAGTTTATGTCTTTATCCTGCCATACTGTAATATAGATCATTTGGTTGTAATTTATAGTATTCTGACCTACTTACTGCTCCATCAGAGTTGTAATATTTTTAAAACTTTTAATGCAAGATATTGATTTTATTGCTATTATAAGTTGCCTCATCTGGGAACTTATGCACATTGCTTTCAGCTCATATTTTAGCAGACTTTTGGTTTTAAGGACATTTTTCACTTTGATGCTTCTGGAATATTTTTTGTTGTTTCTCAAATTATGCTACAATTATAATGAATAATTAATTTTGAAACGATTGAAAATAAAACCTTTTGTGATCTCTAATGGTGAATATCAAAAGTATCATAGCATTAAGAAATTAGTCAAAAAGTGCAATTTTTAAAAGGTATGACTTATTTTAGTGACACTTATAATTACATTTTAATCAAAATTTTTGTCACAATTTTAAAATTACATTTTTTCATAGCAGTTGTGCAGCTTCAAAATAAAATGATTCATTCTCAATTTCAATGCTTCAGCAAAATTTAATTGATTTAAAATATTATTTCCATTTTTTTTTTCGGGTTCTTTCTCTCTTTTTAGACATATATTTTAGTTTCAATTTAAATTATCTTATCTCTAAAACAAAATTAATTTCTTATGACACTACTTTCCTTAGGCTTAGACTTTGCTAATCAGCAAATATCTAAGCACATGCATTATGCATTAGTTGCATAAATCACTAAAAAATTAAGAAATAATTGAATAAATGAAAGATTTAAGCATTTGGTAGAAATATTATGAACTATTTACATTAAAAAAGTAAAACAATTTAAAATATCGAACAATTTTTAATTTCACCAAAGTTAAAATGGAAAAATATGCAGTAAAATTTTGCAATATCTTTAAAAAAATGCTTAAAATTTTAAACTACCTGATTTATTCTTTGAAATTTTCCCATTTTATTAATCACAATCACACTCATGGAAACAAAAAGTGCAACACCATGAAGTAAGCCTTGAACCTCGGTGAAACTGAGCAGAGTGGTAGAACATGCTACAAGGTAGTAATGGTTAATCACACAATCGCCTGCATACGTATGAAGGGTGTGTTTAGGGGCCCCAAATATAGGCTCTCAGTATGAGTATGACCCTTATTGGGGGTAATGCATGCAGTTAGACATTGAGGTATCGATGCATACAAGTCCCTAATAGTGTTCTGAGGCACTATAAAGGCCTGATGTTGTGTTCTGAAGGTGTGCTGTCTATGGAAACTGTTTAAGATGTTGTCATGGTTGGTTGGTTGTTTGGGGTTTTTTGGCGCAAGAGCAACAGGGCTATATTGCGCCAAACAAAAGGATATAAATTGATAAAAGTCATTTGAACCCACAACCAAAGTTAAAAACACACAGAATCATAACAAGAAAGATAAGTAAAAGCACGTGTAAAATCGACAATAAAATGGGTGTATAGGACCCAGTAAAAAACAGAAACAAGCGTAAAATCAAAGTAACAAAGTAAAAAGGTTAATAAACGCATAAAATATCCAGGAAAACGTAAAAAGTCAACAATAACAAGGGGTGTATAGGACCCATGTAAAAAAAACAGGTAAAAATCCACTAAAAAGAGAAAATTCATAAACGTGTATAATATCCGGTAAAGCGTAAAAATTCGAAAACAGTAGTTAAAAGTGAATCATCGGATAAAAGATGTCCGAGTGTAAGGGGCTCGGACGTAAAATTGTGAAAGGTAAAAAACAAACGTCGTTCAAGGTTAAAAGCTGGACAAGAAATTAAAATATGTTTAACTGTTAAAATGGTGTCACAAAACTCGCACTTAGGTACTGCGTCCGCCTTAAGTAGAAAAGAGTGAGTTAAAAACGAGTGACCTAAGCGGAGCCGAGCAAGGACAACTTCCTCCTTACGATTCCTGCGAAAACAAGACTGCCACGGTTTGACAATGGGCTTGATCTCGAAGAGCTTGTTAGCAACCTGTTCAGACCAAGATCTCTGCCACTGTGCCCGGAGCTCGATGGTGAAACGCTGCCGGAAATCCACATATGGAACCGGCAACGGAGAGTCGGACACGGGCGTGGCGGACTTGGCAGCAGCATCTGCCAAGTCATTGCCCCTGATCCCGACATGACCGGGCACCCAACAGAAGAGAATCGTGGTGGTGGCTGCCAGATGATGGAGCTGCTGGCGGATCTTGGAGAGAACAGGGTGAGGCCGATGCCTCACTGAGATCAAAGCCTGTAGCGAGCTAAGCGAGTCGGTGTAAAGCACACACCGACGATGATGCTTAGCTGCTATATGGTCCAAGGCAATGCTGATAGCATGCAACTCAGCAGTGAAGATGGAACACTGCTGTGGGATCTGGTCTGCAATGATTACATCACAGCAGACCATGGCTGATCCCACTGAAGTGCCGGACTTCGAGCCATCTGTGAAGACAGGCAAGAAGTCCGGGTGCACAGCACGATGGCTGGCAAAGAGTTGCCGGTACACACAGTCGGGTGTAAAGGCCTTCCCCGTCCCGCACAGGGAAAAATCGCAGGAAGGGGAAACAGCGAGCCAAGGTGGAAGTGGCTCAGCTGTCGACTGTGCGATGCTATCGAGACTGGTGTTGATGTCTCGCAGGTAACCTCGGACACGCAAACCGAAAGGACGAATGGCAGTCGGCCGATTCTGGTATAACATTTCCCACCTGGGACTGAAAACGCAGTCCCAAGTGGGATGGCCTGGCAGGGATCGCAATTTTGAAGCATACTGCAGGGACAACTGCTGACGGCGAATAGATAAAGATGGTTCATCGGTCTCAACGTAGAGACTCTGGACCGGTGAAGTGCGGAAGGCCCCCGTGCACACACGGAGGGCCTGATGATGGAGGGGGTCCAGCACCTTCACCACCGAATCCGGGCGGAGTCATACACCTGGGATCCGTAGTCCAGTTTCGACCGGACAAGTGCACGGTAAAGGCGGAGCAAAGAACATCGGTCCGCCCCCCAAGAGAGGGAGGAGAGGACCTTGATGATGTTCAATGCCCGCGTGCACTTGGACCTGAGATGTCGAATATGTGGTAAAAAGGTCAATTTCCGGTCGAAGATGAGACCGAGAAACTTGGTCTCCGCCACAACTGGAATGATGTTACCCCCGAGCCGCAGCTCGGGGTCCAGATGAAGATTACGCTTGCGGCAAAAGTGCACACAAGCGGTCTTCTGTGGGGAGAACCGGAACCCATTCGCCGTCGCCCAAACCGAGAGATTGTTCAGGGCAGTTTGCAGTTGTCGTTCAATGACCCTCATGCTGGACGATGAGCAAAAGATGCTAAAGTCATCAACATAAAGGGCATTGCCTACAGTCGGAGGAAGTTGCCGTGTAATGGAATTTATCTTGACAGCGAAAAGCGTAACACTCAGGACGCAGCCTTGTGGCACCCCCTGTTCTTGGGGGAAAGGCCGCGATAGAGTGTTGCCGACACGAACTCGAAAAATACGAGAAGATAAAAAGTTTGCAATGAAGATCGGCATGTGACCTCGCAAGCCGAAGCTGTGAAGGTCACGAAGAATGCCGAATCTCCATGCCGTGTCGTACGCTTTTTCGATGTCGAAGAAAACTGACACCAGGTGCTCTCGACGTAAAAAAGAATTCCTGATCGCCGATTCGAGGCGGATCAGGTGGTCTAAAGTAGACCGGTGCCTGCGAAAGCCACACTGGGTGTTGGAAAGAAGGCCGTGATGTTCCAAATACCAGGCCAGCCTGGTATTTACCATCCTTTCCAACACCTTGCAGACGCAGCTCGTCAACGCAATTGGACGATAATTCGAAGGAATCTTGGGATCTTTTCCTGGCTTAGGGAAGGCCAAGATGATGGCCTCCCGCCAGGAGTCCGGAAACTGCTCCTCGATGAAAATATGGTTGAAGATTCGGAGCAGTCGATCCTTACTCGATGGTGAGAGATGTTGGAGCATGGCATAATGGACA